>CM068956.1:174298239-174333953 GCA_035128595.1 Eptatretus atami
CTGAACTCATTGCTTCTGTTGTTGCACCTGCTTAATTGCTTTGAGATTTACCATTCGCGGGGTTATATCAGTTGTGGACTTGGAAGGGTACTCGTGGTGAAGTGGTCAATCGCACAGTCAGTCGTACAGGGATCTTTGTTTATTTATTTATTTATTTGACTGGTCGACTGGCCCAAAAAAGGCATGCTGTGTTGCAAGGGTCTATTCTATTCTTTCATATGCACCAAGTGGCTGTGGGTTTGCATCATTGCTGGGAGCATGGCGACG
Organism: Eptatretus atami; assembly: GCA_035128595.1. NCBI lineage: Eukaryota > Metazoa > Chordata > Myxini > Myxiniformes > Myxinidae > Eptatretus > Eptatretus atami. The sequence goes on from CM068956.1 coordinate 174,298,507, forward strand.
CTGCTAATGCAGTACCCCCTGTAGGTTCGGGCAGTAACTTGGAATTTGGCCAGGGTTCCGGCGAGAACTCACCTACTCTCAGAGAAGGACTCCATGGGATCTTTATTACCCACCGACTGATGCTAGCAAACAGGACATCCAGTTTAACACACATTTGAGGAATGGGTGCGCACCTTGATGGCTTGCCATGCCTGCGGAAGACAATAGTGAGAGTTTATAGCTGGGCCTAGACTTTAACTTAACCTATGCGAGCCAGTTCAGTGGTGAGTGTGCATATCTCGAGGCTATCGAGCCAGCCCGTTGCAAAAGTAATGTGGGATATTCATCTCACAATCTTTGCAGTTGGAATGGCTGGCCTAACCTCATCGTATGAGCCTGTCCCCCTTGCTGGCATCGTGCTGGTCAGCAATTCAAGTGAGACACCATATTGAATCCAGAACTTATAAATGTCAGAAACAAGCATGACTACGCTACTGAGCTTCACTCACTGCCATTGTTTCATTAATACAATAGTCCATATCTCATTGTAAAAGGCACAGTGAGATCTTTTGTGAGGTTTCATAGGCAGGATGTTACATCATCAAGTGTGCCATCCCTCATATAGACATTATGCTTGGTGTCTGCTCGCGTTGGTGGATGGTATAGGTACCGCAGTGTTATTACTAGTACCCTGAACAAATTGCAAATTCCTGCCAAAATCAGCTCCAGATTAACATCAGGCTCGATGAGCTGCTTTGTGCACCCTCCATTTATGGATTCTCCATATATATATTTGATAGATTCTCCATTTATGGTTATTTTAATAAGACAGCATAACTCGTCTGAGGCATCTGGTTCGTAAGTTGATCCCCGATGGTGTTGAATCCAGATTGAACTGGAAGGGCACTCGGTAGAGCGCATACCTCCGCCACGTAATGCCTGATCCACGAGAACACATCGGGCCCAATACATTTTTGAAATATCATGCTATACAGTACTGTATCGTTTCTGGCCCAATCTCTCAATGGTGAAGAATCACTGAAAACATTGTCGGTTCCAGATCCGGATCTTCACCAAAATTGAATCGATTCTTCCTCGTCACACACCCAACCTGTCCACAAAATTTCATCTGGATCTGTCCTCAACTTTTTGAGATATCCTGCACACACACACGCACACACACACACACACAAACACACACACACACACACACATGAAAACATAACCTCATTCACCTTTGGTGACGGAGGTTATAAACGACAGCTCTATTATAGTGCCAGCAGGTGGCGCTGCATCTTGGAGCATGCTCTCCTTTTGATTTCAACCTGATGCCAATTTTCTCGCTGGTTGTTTGTTTAAGTTCGAGATCCTACTTTGACTTTCGAAAGGAGCGTGCCCCTGTGTACTGATACCTTAGCCAAACTATTGCTCGGAGTTGGCTGTACATGTAGCACTACGTGCACGAGCTGGGAATACGAGGATGTGGATACGACATCGGCATGTTCGGGTAGATGGCTTCAACCTCTTCCACTGCGCTGTCTGCCATGAACACCATGCGACGTGTTATGATCAGTGGCTGAAAAAATTCTCGACACCCTTGCAACCTGCCGAAAGGAACGGCTTCAACGAGCCATGAAAGCCATCATTGCAATCCGAATGAGAACGATCCATTCTCAAATATTCTGCCTAAACGGAAATGACTGTTGACGCATTTGCTCCGCGACTTGCTTCATGCAAACACCTGTACGTGGTAACCCTCTGTTGGCAATTTCCCACTCGAAAATAGCCGAGGGCCCAGTTATGAGGTGACACGACTGCTGCGTGAGCGTATGTGAGGTGTGGTGGCGTGGAAACATTAAATGCCAAACTATAAAGATCACGGGGAACGCACCCCCCTTGGGGCTCGCAGACTGAGAACTCACTTGCATTTTGGTCACATGGGTAGCATGTACGTGCAAGGCTTGACACGATCGGAGTAGGACTGCCTGGGAGTCGTGAGCTCGCCGCAATGCGCGTGTGGAGTCGTAGTAATTGCTCCAAGTGGTATTTTGACAACACAGAAGCTTGTGACGCACTCCCATCACTCACAGAAGATCGACCAGCTCGATAATGGTAGATTTTTTAAAATATTTTTTTCAAGATAAGTTGCAGACAGTGAATCCTTTACGATGTACTTTTTTTTTCTTCTTCTTCTTTGTCTCTTTCTATTTCATTTGCCAAAGGGCAGGACAATTGCACGGAGAGGTTGAGTAATTGACATGTGCGACGCTTGAAAATCCACACGTCAACAGGCACTCTCACGAAGCATTTTTATTACCTGTTGTGTTGCTGAATCTCCGAACACGAGGAATTTGGTTTCTGACTCCATGTAATCTGCTTGATCCTCCATTCCTGGTTTGTGTCATTACAATCTGTTAATTTTCAAGTTTTTTTTTTGAACATCTACTTCGACAAGATGAGTCGGTTTGTTTTTTTCGAAGCTTCTCAAGACAAATGTGACGCCGTTAATGATAAATCGAATGTATAAAGATTGCACGTGTGAGTAATGATGCAATTCATGAATGTAACTGTAAATCCAGATAATTCAGATTTTTATTTAGTTATTTATTTATTTATGTTTGGAAGATGTGCAACAAGCTTTGTGTGCAAACAGAGTCTCGACTCAAGGAAGAGCAGGTTATCGATGGTAGAAGAAACCATGTTGAGAGTGTTTCAGTGGGTCAATAGGCAGACTCAAGGGGATTCCTGAATGAACAGGAGAGAGAGAGAGGAGGCAAAGAAACGTATTAACCTGCAAGTTGAGGCAGGGGAGGATTAATGATGATGATGGAGATGATCACAGGTCAGAATGGTGTATTATGACCTGGGGTGACGGTGTACTGATAATGTGTGGGATTTCATCGACTCAGAAAAACAAGGTTCCGCTAGTAGGAGACGACAAAAGGATCAAAGAGTGGAGGTGAGAAACAAGTTTCCAAACTTTTTGGGGTTTCATGAGGAGCTTCCTTGCTCTTCCATGAGCCTCGCTCCTATAAAGAAAACGAAAAAGGTTTTTCTGGAAGAATATGTGTGAACTGAAGGGACGGGGGAGGGATGGAGGGATGGAAGAGCAGAGGGAACAAGACCTGAGGCAAAGCAATATAAAACAGAGAGGCCGTTAACATGTCTGCGATGAGAGAGCAACAAGGCCTGTACTGCTTTAAAAAATAATAATAATAATCAGAGATGCCAATGATGTTGAGAGCTTTGATTTCCCATCTTCTCGGGATGCAAAGTGTGAAGTGTGGCCACCATCACTTAGGGGGAGAGCAGGACTCCATTGAACGATGGACTACAGTTTTCTAGGCTGTGAGAAGTTCAAATTTACCGAGGAAGGACTTGGCACGATGGAGGAGGCCCAGTCTGCACTTGGCTTTGAAGGCCAGGTTTGATACATGTAGTCGCTCAGGGGAGATCACATCTCATAGCGTGTGTGTGGCCCAGCAGTTTGGGAGAGTGAACCTGTTCCAATGGTTGATGAAGGAAATAGATGAGTGGGTTTGTGAGGTGATCTTATGAGAGTGACAGGGTAAGAATGTGAGATTTAGTTGGATTGAAAAACACGTCCCAAGCATCAGATCCACAGTCGATCCTTTTCAGGTCAGCAGAGGGGGCAATCTGCTGCTGCCGGCCTGTCTATGGTACGTGCTATTATTTGGAATAGTGTGGCATCGTCCGTGAAGAGCAATATAATATTCTAAGAATCTGTCGGCTTTGGAAAAGCTTTAGAGAGCTTGCGTCGATCTGCCAAACTTGCCGGTTGAATTCGGACTTGCTTTGAATGAGGTCTGATAATGGTTGTGGAATATCTATGGGAAGAGCTCTTCGTCATCAGGTGGGAAGACCTTTTTTCTCAGTGGAGAAGTACAACACGATTGATGAAAAGCAAATGTTTTTTTTTGGCCCGATAGATCGTCCGAGTGATTCTTTTTGCTCATTCGGGGAAAATGTAAAACTTTTAGTGATGCTTTATCAATCATTCCATCGATTTTGGTATGATTCCTGGCTGGCTGCCGAATTCCTGAAGCCTTGCTCGTCTTGACCTGTTTGTACACACCCATCCTTGGAAAATTCCTTTGGGCATGCGGAATTGCCGAAGGGTTAGAACACACTACAGTACACTTAAAAAAAACATTTTTGGGACATATTAATGGATTTGTACCATTTTTTTTCTTATAACCTCACAGTAAATATATTTGTAAGTTCCTCTTTGGTTTTCTCCTAAAATTCACTCTTTTAGCCATACCTTGGTATACATAGTGCACCGATGGCAACTTCATGTGAATAGTAATTATCACCCCGTGCATGAAGCGCAAAGCAGGGTTAAGCAGTTGGTTGCATCAGTCGATGATCAAGGAGTCTGCAGGTGTCAGGCTATGAAGGTGGCTGACTTAAAGAGCTGAGGATCTTGAGTTTGAGCCCTCTCGTCTCCGTGAGATAACACTCAGTGGGTTGACTCGGCCTGTCATCCTTCCGAGGTCGGCGAAATGATTACCAGCTTAGTGGAACCGGGGGTACCGCATCAGCGGCACGGCCGCGCTTCCACAAATGACGCAACCAGCAGGCACAGGCTACATACAAAATAATATAAATAATAATAACAACAATAGTCTGTCTGCCTGTCTGGCAATTATACAAAATTGAAAATCATTCCAAACAGGAAACGTACTGTTTTTAGGGACGTCATAAAGGACACAAACAACAGGCACAACTAACTAATTTAACCTGTGAAATAAGGCGGTGTTAAAGATGGCTGAAACTTCTGAAAAAGGGGTTTTTTCCACTGCCTTTAAATCTTTTATTTGATTTCAATTGAGTTATTATATACAGTACTTGAACACAGTATAGCACAAATTACCTTGTTGGCACTTCCAAAACCCTTTGGACAATATTACGCCATTTTACACCATCTCATCCGATCAAATTTGCCGCTCACACTCTTTGTGTTTGGGAATATTGAGATTCAGATAAAATGGCGGCTCATCGGAAATATAGACTGTGCTCGGAAACACAAAGCGAGAGTTGTAAAGAACCTTCCCATGTACTTTTTTCTCAATACTACCTGGGGTAAGGTGTTCTATGAACGCACGAGTTATCCCCGCGCTTTTTGAAAATAACGGGGAGATATTGTAATCTGGTCCGTCTGTCTGTCTGTCTGTCCATCGGTCAGTCACGCTATCTCCTTCCAAATGGTTTTGCAGAAATTCACCAAACTTGGCAGTTGTGATCACCACATGGACAAGAAGGTGCAAGAGAGGTATCATTTTTGGCCCCACTCCTTGGGGCGGGCTCAAAAGGTCATATTCCAAAAAAATGTGCAATTACGGGCACATTTTCAAACATTTTTTTCAATGAAACTTTGTACATGCAATTAATATTGGGAGACGCATCAAATACGTTACGATGTTTTGGATTTTATCACCGGTTCATGTCCCAGGGATTGGCAATTAGGGTCACAAGGGTCAAAAGGAGGGGTGGGGGGGGATTTAAACTCAAAATTGGATATTGCGTCAGTCCTAATCTATATATTAATACTGAAGGACCAATTTTGTGCTCCTCCTAGCGGTCGCGTCACGTTTTTCTCGGTACTGTGACCTGGACTGAAAGAAACTTCATACCTGTAAGAGTGCATCGCACATCGTGGCAATAGTCAACCTTCAGAATCCATCTGTGACGGGGTTTCGGCTAGTTATAATAATATTCTGTAATAATATGATATGGTCTTGGTGGAACTTTATGCCATCTTTCAACTTTGCTTTCGGTGGGAAGCGTGGGGATTTGCGATGGTGCACCATCGACTTCACTCTAGTTGATTTTTTGTAATGAAGACATGATATACGGAGCCATTTACAACAAAAACATTGTTGCAAAAAATTGTTTGCTCTTTCAAAACCCAGTCTGAACTCTCCTCTACCTTTTTATACTGCTGTGTCACTCGAGAGTGTAGACTATTCGAATGGACCCATTCACTCTGAGATTTGTCATGTAGCCAATATAACCTCTCAACCTGATGAGTCATTGCAAAGTTGTTTCACACAAGGGTGGTCAACCTTTAGAACGAAAGAAAATCAATCAATTGAGCATATCCATAGTGGAGACTCCTTTAGAGAGTTTAGAGCCAGATGGTTTGCCTAACCAACAACAAAGAGTCCTGCGAGAGTCAGGTTTTTCAACAACACATTCAACCCGTGAGGATGTTTGAAAAGTTGTCAAAGTATCGAAAGGAGAATCTCATCGGAAGTACCGTTGAGCATTTTGTGAACGAGTCTGGGTTTGATTATATTGATGAGGTTGGGCTTAATAATAATTACCATTTTGATGTGGCACAATCGGCAGGCCCCCGTATCCTCGAGCATCCTTTCTTCGAAGGAAAATGTAAAGTTGGTGCTCTGCATTTTATACACATGTATACCAAGCTGAAGGTCCAGTTTACGACGGGTACTTAAATCCTGTTTTTCTCAAACGGCTCATATAACCATGTTCTGTGATCGTTTCTTTATTTCATTAGTTTGAAGTTAAATTATTTTGTGTGTGCATATATCTTCACATTTAATTCTACCTTCAGTTTCCATTCGACTTCTGGGCTAGGATACACACCACCAGAGGGCACTATTTTGGCTACATACATACATACGTACCCACATACCCACATGCGATAGCTGCATTATAGTCGTGTGTGTGTGTGTGTGTCTAGGCTCATGAAGGAGCTAAACAACAAAGGACAGCAGGTTCACAAACTAGTTGATGATATGAGAGGAATGGACATCAATACACAAGGAAGAAACAAGGAATAACATAAAAATTAGTAAACAATGAACAGAATGGGAAACAGTCAACATGTGTAAAAGAGGCAAATGGATGTGTATGGGTGAGCACATGAGGTAGTGATGAGCAGCACATTTTAAAGATTGAAGTCATCTTCTTCTTTCATATACAACATAAGCCTGGTGTTGCTTTGTGGTTAGGGTGGCGGCTTGGGATCCGAGGGTCCTGAGTTCAAGCCCCGTTGGGCCGCTATCCGAACTCATCTCTACCTTTTTATACTGCCGTTGGGCCGCTGAATTATTACACCAGGAGGTTGACTCAGCCTGTCATCCTTCCGAGGTCGGCAAATGAGTACCATGCACTGGTAATGGGACACTGCATCAGCCCCATAGCCGCGTCCCAACCAATGATGCAACCAGCAGCCATGGGCTGCACTCGATAGAGAGATATGCAACATGAGGCTATGGGGTAGCATCATTGGCTGTGGGCATGGCTGTGCCACTGATGCAATGCCCTCTGTAGGCTCAGGCAGGAATTAGTCATTTGTTCATGGTGTCAGTGATAGGTCGTCTACTTTTCACAAAGGACACCGTGGGATCTTTGACATCCATCAACTAATGCCAATAGACGGAACGCCCGTTTAACGTCCATCCGAGAGACGGCACACACATTGATGAATCATCCTGCCTGTGAAACACCGGGGTGACAGTTTCTAGCTGGGTCGGGATTCAAACCCAGGATGCACAGCTTTGAGGCAAGTGTGCATACCTCGAGGCCATCTTCCCAGCCCAAGACTGAAGTGAGGATGATGAAATGATGGACACAGGGAGACAATTTCTCATTCGGGGAACAAATGGGACGAATCAATGCAGATGGGCAACCATTCTGTCCTTTGGGATGGCAGGCAGATGAGGGGTTTTAGAGGAACCCGTGCAACCTGGGGTGCTATGCAGATGGCATAGGTGAGAAAGGGTAGGATGAGCAAGGCTACATGTTAGCTTGTATAAAATAGAGCGCTATCAACTTACAGCTGGGAGGAGAGTGACAGCCCCCTGCTTTGTGATTCCAATAGTGCAAAAGGCCTTGTTTTCGGCTCCCTCAAGAGAAATAAGATGTGAAGCAAGAACACCCGTTCAGAGTGGGGAAACCATACCGTATGAAGTCCTTGTGCATACACCATAATGAGCTCAATGCAGCTCAGGAATGCCTTCTGTCTACGGAAAATACCAAGACGGCAACTTGCCTTTGGTGCTAGCTCGGTGATATGATCCTCCCATTAAAAGTTATGGCAGATAGTGAAGCTAAGGAGTTCCAGGTACTACACCTCTTCCAGAGAAGTGGATTGGATGATCTTCAAGTTGTCTGTATCTTCGGGTTTTAGCTTTGGGATGTCAAAGATCCCACAACATCTTTTGAAAAAGAATTGGCCATTGTGTGTTAGTACCTTCACCAATAATCCCTGATTGAAGGTAGCCATCTAATTAGGACTATTTACAGCAGGTAGGAGTCCTGAGTTATGGATATGGCATCTCCATAAGAAGTCAAATAGCCTCTTCTTGTGTTTCATTTTCACTGTGTTACTGGCATCTGTTGCACACTCTTGTAAAATATATAATGGGATGTTTAACATCCACATGTGAAGCAGTCGGCATCAAATCACTCAATACCTGACATTGTGCACACAAAGGCAAATCATCCTGAATACTTATTTGGAAAAGTTGGCTTTGATGTCTTCCTTATGAGATATTTTATTATTATTATTATTATTATTATTATTATGCAGTGATTGACTGCTGTATCATACTCTGTGTTACAAGAGCGTCGGTTCTGCTGACACAGTATCTTGGCCAGGCGTCATACTGGGTGTTTTGCCATCCCTCTCCCAGCAGTAGTTAGGGCAAGAATTTGGAATTTGTTCAGGGTGAAGGCGATAGCTCACCTACTCTTCGCGAAGGACATAACGGGATCTTTAACGTCCGCCAACTAATGCCGGCAGATGGGTCACCCAGTTTAACATCCATACGAGGGACGACACACACATTGATTAATCATGACAGTTTTTAGCTGGGTTGGGATTTGAACCCAGGCTCGAGACGGATTGGAGGCGAGTGTGCATACCTCTAATGCGCATCCCTCTGTCCAAACTTGACAGCATTCTCTGGAGTTGGCTAATCCTAAACAGTTGAGCTTGGCCTCTAATTCTCAAAACAGCCTGTTATTGATCAGCTGTCTACAGCTAGTCAGGCCCTGCACCACTGCTGATGATAGTTGTCTACTCCAAGCAGTGATCTTCTGTAAGCTGAAAGGCAACAGATAGACTTTCACTCATATGTCTCCTTATTGTTCATTCAGCAACAACAATGATTTGTCACCCCCTGGGATTTGCCTATGTTTCGCTTTAAAAGGCTTAGAAAGCAACTTCAATGCATCTCATTTTGATCTTCGGCATTTTGTTGTTTGTCATGCGCTTTCAAATGCATTCACTTAAAAGGTTAGTGTGGCTATTGCATTCTGGCTTTGTGCTGGAATTGCAACCATAATACCTTTAATCCTGCCGGATGAATGTTTCTTTCAGGCTCACCTGCCTGACTGTAGATGTTCAGAAATTGGGAATGGTCGTCTACCGGGTTGGTCTGACAATATAATGAGAAGCTTAGTCTGACATTTAATGAGTCTGACAATTTTTAACATAAAGTGAATATCTGAACAAAGTATTATTCATTACTTCGCAATGCTTTTTGATGCAAGTGTGCATACTCGATAAAATATGCAGTCTTTGTGTGGTGAATAAATGTTGCAAAAGTTGCTTTATTCACCATAATATTGTGACGAGGTGAAGTGAGCATGAAGAGCCATTGCTGACTGTACGGTGGCTTAACCCTTGTATGCAATAACCGCATCGAGCCTGTGACTCAATGACATCACCAATCTCTTGGTATCTTCCTTTGTGATGCTTTGCCAAGCCTTCACTGCAGACATTTTCTTTTGTTTGTTTTTGGAGAGTTTCTGACTTTAGTCTCCTATTCAGGAAGTGAAATGCATGTTCTATGAGATTTACATCAGGAGGTTGACTTGGCCAGTCTAAAACCTTCCACTTTTTTCCCCTGATGAACTCCTTGTTTGTGTTGGCAGTGTGTTTCGTGTCATTGTCTTGCTGCATGGTGAAGCACCACCCAATTAATTTGGAGGCATTTTCTTGTACATAGGCAGACAAAATATTTCTGTACACTTCGGAATTAATTCTGCTGGTGCCATCATTGGTTACCTCATCAATAAAGATGAGTGAGCCAGTTCTAGAGGCAGCTATGCAAGCCCAAGCCATGATACTACCTCCACCATGCTTCACAGATTAGGTGGTATGCTTTGGATCAAATGCAGTTCCTTCCTTTCTTGACACTTTTGCCTTTCCATCGCTTTGGTAAAGGTTTATCTTGGTCTCATAAATCTTTGTTCCAGAACTCTACTGGCTCACCTCTGTATTTCTTGGCAAATTCTAATCTGACATTTCTATTTTTGGTGCTGATGAGAGGTTTACATCTTGCGGTGTAGCTTTTGTAATTCTGCTGTCGAAGTCTGCTTTGAACGGTAGATTGTGATACTTTCACCCCTGTACTCTGGAGGTTGTTGGTGATGTCACTGACAGTTGTTTTAAGGTTTTTCTTCACAGCTTTGATGATTTTTCTGTCATCAACTGTAATTGTTTTCCTTGGCCAACCTGGCCGTTGTCCATTGCTCAGTTCACTAGCGGTTCCTTTCTTTTCCAAGATATTCCCTATTGTTGTATTTGCAATGTCCAATTTTTGTGCTCTGGTTCTAATGAAGTTTTTCTGTTCTTTCAACTTCCAAATTGCTTGCTTTTCATTCATAGATAGTTCTCTGGTCTTCATGTTGTTTTTTGCCCACTGACTCCATGCAGACTCCCAAGGCAAAACAAAAGCTAAAACCAAGATGAGACATTCACAGCTCTTTTATGTGTGAACAATCAATGCAACAAGAAACACCGATCAGTCATTTGTTCCAATATTTGTACTTACCGAAAATGGGGGGACTGAACATAAAAAGTGCTATTGTTCCACAACGGTAAAACATATATGCGTCGAAATACCAAGATATAAAAGCTGAACTTCTGCACTCTTGCCTCGTATTCATCTTTTCTTTTCATCTCAAATGTAAATTTCTTGAGTATATAGCCATAATAATAAATTTGACAACACTGTTCCAATACTTATGGAGGGCACTGTGTATACATACTACATATATATTTTTTTTTTCAAGTGAATTTTCCACCATTGAGAGATAGGGCCAAAAACGATACATAGCATGATATCTAAAACAGTTGTGGACGGATTCAGACCAAACTTAGTGGATGAGTTCGGCGGCAAGAAGAAGCCGATTAAATTTTGCAAGTCCAGGTCCAGACTCGGCCTGTCAGTGGAATACAAAAAGTAAACTGTTCAATCTGGCGAAGGTATGCGCTCTACCGAGTGCCGTTCGAGTTTTCAATGATTTCTTATGGAAACTTGATGAGATTTTCATCAGGTCCTGTGACAAACCCTTTTTGGGGCATTTCCTCTGGTAGGTGAGATCAATAGACTGAATTATTATCATTATGGTTTTAGCAATGATTTTGATGACTAATATCTGGATCACTACCACATTTATGCCTGATGTTGGCTTAATGGCTGGAGTGGTGGGCTTGGGATCTGAGGGTCTTGAGTTCAAACACTGCTTGGCTGTTGATTAAATACCAGGTGGGGTTGACTCAGCCTGTCATCCTTCTGAGGTCAGCAAAATGAGTACCAGCTTGCTGGTATCCTGTGTCGAAGTGGTGACCCGTCCAGGATGGTGCCCAATAGCCAAGGAGACTGCTTCGGCAGCACCAACGCTCTGCACAGAGTATGGTTCCAATGGATCGATGGATTACTGCACATCAATTATTTCAATGATATTAGTGGTGATTTTTAAGTATTCTATATATTTTTTTGATTTTGAATGGAGCACTAATGCTGCAACTCCTTCATGTTTGTGTCATGCTTCCACAAACTATACTGACCAGTCAATCCAGACTTGAACAGAATCCATCGTTAAGCAGCTTCACAAACTTGACACGTCAACCTTGCTTAGTTCATTCAGAAGGTTTGTCATGAGTTGAGCAGAATGCTGCTGGATTAGGTAAAGCCTTGTTGCATTGCCTTCACTGTTGTGGGTTTGATTCCCATGGCTACTCATAAGTCTGACCCACAGAGGAGATTGGCACCTCTATGTCTACTTGCCCATAGATACACCACTAAGGTTATGGGATCTCCACCACCACCATGGTTTCAATTACCAAGTTATGCTTCAAATGTTTTGTTATATTTATTGTTCCCATCTGAATACTTCACTCCTGCTTGAGTCTTAGACCGGTGTAAAAATGAAAATTCCATCACATGCACTTGCTGGTCCATCTGTTTGGCGATGGTAGCAATGTTGGAAAGTTGCTGAAAAAGCAATCATACAAACGGCCATTACTCGCTGTGACTGCCACATGCTTGCGAGTTCCCTGTTTATTCCACAACATGCCTCAGGAATGCACAATTCCAAAATACACATCATAGCCTGTATTGTCTGCTGAAGTATCATCAACATGGCTGCAGCTATGACATCCAAAGGTACTTGAAGTTCCTTTGTTCAAACAAGGTCACAACACATTTGTGAATAAACACAGAATGAAAGCATGATTTTTGTTTGTTTGCATATTACGAGTTATCAAACAACATAGTGAAAGATTTTTCCCCCTCCAGCTTTAATTACCAAATCTTCTAATTTTTTGGCTTATATAATCCTTATACGAGGCGTGTTGAAAAGTAATGCCTCCTATTCTCTTCCTCCAAAACAGGTAAAGATTTTCGAATGAAACAAAGGCAGATGCTAACATCATTGTTTATTCTTCCATGGTGCTTATTTATTTCTCAACATAATCACCACCGCGGTCCACACCTTGCGGTACACACATTTCTGCCAATGTTTAAATAGTTTTGTGATGCCGTCGCAATAGTACTGTGTCCTGCTGACTTTACCGGTGCCTCACAGCGGCCTCGACGACATGGTGGGATGAAAAATGTTCTCCCCGAAGGTGTTCCTTAAGTTTGGGGAAGAGACGAAAATCTGATGGAGCCAAGTCGGGGCTGGTGATCCTTTGCGGCCATACTCAATTTACCTCTCTTACTCTTAGGACCGTAATGGTCCACTCACCTCTAATCTCCAGTCAGTCAGCCAAACTCTCTTCTCCAGCACTTCACAGCACTGACAATGTCAAGCTGCCCTCTGCCATCTTGACTGACGTAGCACAGAGACACCTGGAGTCAGAATCACAAAACATCGCACCCAGTGACGGGAATAAATAATGTGCTGACTTCACTTTGTTTCATTCAAATATCTTTACTTGTTTTGGAGAAAAAGAAAAGGAGTGTCATCCAATGCTTGACAGTGTCATAAATAGCTGAAGCAGCCTTCCTTTTTTGCAAATTTTTATGACCTTGTAGCTAATGACAAGATGAAGTTGTATGTGTTTGTCATGTTTTTTTAGATCCTCGTGGAGGATCTCTAAGTCTTACTCACGTTGTTGTTCTTCATCTTCTTTTGTGGACTTTTTCGTTTCACATCCTACAGTTTTCATCGAAACTTCCTGAAATTTGGCGTATATATATATATATGTAAAAATACCCCGCAGACAGTAACCATCTCCGATTTTGAAAATTCCTCTAGAAAAAAAGTTATGACGTCAAAATATCTCCGCTAATGGAAATCGCCTAAAAAATTATCTCCGAAACTAGGCAAGCTTTTTGAATTGTGTTTGCGGGAATCGAACAGGGCATTAGCAGAGATGAATTACCGCACATATGATACATCATATCAATTTTTATGACGTCATTCCTATTTTTGACATTTTTTGTTTCACAACCAGAGTTTTCATCGGATCTTCGTGAAACTTGCCACGTATATGCAGAAAGCCCACGCGCAGGCAGTAACCATCTCCGATTTTGGAAATTCTTCCTAGCAAAAAAAGTTGACGTCACAATATCGCCGCTAATGGAAATCGCCTATACCATTATCTCCGGAACTAGGCAAGCTGTTTGAATTTTGTTTGCGGGAATCAAGCCGGGCGTTAGCACAGATAATTTATCGCAAACCTGTACATCACAATGACGTCATATTCGTTTTTATGACGTCATCATTAAGAGGACGAGGATCTTAGCTCATTTGAGCTTGTTTAACGAGGAATCAGTTTATTCACCTTGTCTATACATGGCTGTTATCGTAATGCAGAATACCTGAATAATGTAATGACATGTGGTTCAGTCTTCTGCATTGCTCTTGTCAGCATGAAACTTGATCTTTCCTTGACCTCATTTTCGTGCATTTAAGATTTTTGTTTAACACTACACAGCTCATTTGGAAACAGTTCAACATAGGACCAGGTGCAACCAGAACCTTTCTGTGTGGGATGATCCCAAGTTGCTGAGTAGCAGAAACCATTGCAAATTAAAAGGAGTGTCAGGCTGAATGTATATTTGTAGTTATTGCATTCTCTCGACAATGACCAAGGGGGAGGCCTGGACTCACTGCTTCCCCCTCCCCCCTCCGCCAACCACCTCCACTCATTATCCACCCACCTGCTGTTGTGTGCCTCGTTCAACATCGTGCAACCTAGTTACGCATTATTATGCTCACATACTTGCTGATTTTGGATCCATTTGTTTGTAAGCTGAGTCGAACATGATCTTGAAGGTGTCTTTCCTCTCTTGTGTCTTCTTAACTCAATGTACTAGGTAGTTGTTCTGATCACCGCTTGCACATCCAGATGACTCGATTTCAGTCATTTCTCCCAACAACAATTCCTTCCTTCCCCATGGTTGAATCATTCGATTCTCTTGATTCATAAGTTTCTTGCTCAAAAAACCTTACAGGGAAGAGTCTGCCTTCTTGTCACTGCAAAAGTCCAACTCTAATACCAATGTCAGAAGCATTGGCTCTAAGCAAAAATAGCTTACTCAGGCCACTAGCCTAAAAATGGGTTTGTCGATGAGAACTTGCTTAAGGATCATGTGGGCCCTCTTCTGAGCATCCCCCCTCCCTCCCATCATATACCACCTTACTGGGTTGGCCCCTCTTAGTCAAATCCCTCAGTGGAAAATTGATGGTCACGTAATTAGGGATGTGGTCAGTCGTATCCGGTAAAACCCACAAACGACCGTACCTCCATGGTTGTGGACTGCGCAGCATTCCTGATCATCTTCATGTTACCATGAATATCCAACAAGCTATGTTCTATATGGTAACCCACAAGTCTCACACTTCGAAGGTCTATCCATGAGGCAGATTTCTGACATCTTGCACAGCATCTCTTTAAAGGTGGAAACATGCTAGCTCCAAGTGTGGGTGTGGATCAAAATGTCATCAATATAACTATCAACTTTTTCCATCCGATTGAGCAACCTCCTCATGTCCTGTACTCGTGTAGATCCTGAAATCATCCCATATTGCATCTTAAAAAAACTCGTAGGTTCAATCTGTCATCACAAATGCCGTCATGTTCACATCTTCATCAGCTACCATAATCTGCCAATACCCCTGGATCACATCAATCTTTGTAAAATATTTCCACCACTGAGATTATCGAAGAGGTCACTGACTATCACTATTGACTGCGGATCAAATACAGTGATATTATTAACACACGTGCTGCTTGTCCTCTCTATTTTATGAACCACCACAACTGCTGTTGTGTATGACGAATTAGACTGCTGAATTATTCCCATCTGTAACATATCCTGTATGTACTAACTCGGTGACTTCCTGATGCCGTTCAGTATTGGATATGATTTAGACCAAACAGGCTCACTTGTAGTCAAGTTAATGTGATGATGAATTGAGGTAGCGGTCCTTGGAAAATCGGTAGACACCACTTGATAGTCATTGACTAAGGATCTCAACCACTTACTCTGAGTACAGGTGAGCTGCTGATCAATTATTACATCTGCCACTGTTTCCTTCAGCTTACAGCTGCCAAGCTCGAGCAGGTTTTCATCATCAATGGCTGCTTCTCCTGGTCCCACAACAGCAGTGCTCAATATATCGAAGTCAGTAATCTCAGGGTCACATTTCCCACATCAAGATATTTCTGCTGCGACTTCAACTGGCAAATACTCACAAGTCGCAATGGGGTCATATAGGCTCTGGAAACGAAGGAGGAGCTTCTAGTTGAGCACCCTCCTGTGCCTTGACCTGAGTGGTACCGTGCAATCCTCTTGCCATGCTGAGTCCAGATTGTCCAGTACCCTGCCTCCTGACATGCTACAAACAATCAGGTCATACATTGCATCTGGTAGTTGCTGTGCTTCAACCAAACTGGTCAGATATGGGGTATCTATCACAATCTTAACCACCAGCATCTTCCATACCATGTTGTCAATCAAAGAAGATAGAAGCACACCTGACTCTAGGCCAAGGCTTCAGACTTTGGCATGCTCATGAGGATGTACCGTCAAAATGAAAAATCCCAGAAGATACAAGAAAACAGTCACATTTGTACATGTAGTGTTTTAAAATAATGATTCTTGCTACGAAACATCATATCTTCCAGTCTCCTTAAATATTTCGAATAAAATAACTCCAAGCCATGATTTTTGATGGGCTTTTATATTTGTTATGATCATAATTCTAATTATTCATTTATTTCAGAAGTTCAGGCTGATTTTCTTGAATGTTTGTTTGTGTAGCTGAGAAATTACCCAATAAATATTTAGCTATGAAAACATCAATGGTTATTGCACGACACTACCCATTGCAGAGTACTGTTGAAGAAGTCCTCAACTTGGGCAGGAATTTGGAATTTGACCTGGGTACCACTACACATTGGCACATTGTTTTTGGAAGATGCTGTTAGACCTTTAACATCCCAAAACGAATGCTAGCAGACCAGAGAAATGGCTTAAGAGCTACTCGAAATGATGCAATACTTATTGAGGTAATGCCCTGGCTGCAAAATGCAACCGTGACAGTTATAGTCAGGCTGGGAATTGAACCCAGACTACACAGCTCAAGGGTAGGCATGCTTCCTCTTAGCTATGCTGTGAACCCCAGGAAGCCCTTTGCAAGGCTGTAATTTCAGATGAGAGCCAAATTTGTCACTTAAAGTGAATCTGTAAATAATATGGCTGGACTACGGACCAATGGAGAAAGGATTGCTTTGACAAATCTCGTTTCACATTGTTTTGATCAGTTTGGTAAGTTTTTGTATTGACTGAAATGTCATGGATCATTGGGCCTTCGCTCAATCGTGATAACATTGCAGGTCCCTTGAGATTGAGTATTTGCCAGGGGATGCACGGTTGGTGCAACATAGAACCCCTGTGTTCTATTGTATATTGGTATCATAGTTGACGACTGATGAGGTTCACCTATATTGATGTTTCCTGTGTATCCAGATCTAATGCAAGCCTTTCTTAGGCTGGGTGAAGAAGACCATTCATTGTGTCTGAAGTTAAGCCATTAGGGTGGAACAGTGTGATGCACATAATTCCTCGTAAAGTGAGCTAGCACATTGATGTTAACCAGGTGGGCAGTCCTATGATTCCTATATTTTCAGCTTGCATTCCTTTCCATTCTAAGCAGGCTGCTCATTAAGCTGCCTTTTTCAATTTAGTAAATATACTGCATTCTTTCTGGTTTTTAAGTGTGTGTCTGGTAGTGTAAAATAACGTCAAGAGATCCAGGCACATCTCAAGAGGCAGAGAGCAGTAATACAGTTGTTGTTGTACTGCCTGCTGGACACAACTGAGGTTCTAAGTTTAAATAATCGAAACCTTGGTGATTATCGGAGCCAGACTGATGAAACGATGGTCATTAAATCCATCAGTCAGTTAGAAGAACCACTCCTTTTGCATCGAGCTGCTGAGATAGTTTTCGATCGGCTTGGGGGCACACTCCTAGATGGGTCACCACTCTGACGCAGGATAATCGAATGGCTCATTGTCTTCCCAATAAGCTGGTACTCACTTTGCTGACCTCGAAAGGATGACAGGCTCAGTGAATCCACCTCCTGTTATGTAATTGCACAACAGGGGCTCAAACTCAGCACCCAAAGATCTTCAGGCAGCCCCCTTAAACGTTACGCCAACACAATGCTTTAGTAAGTTACTTGGTCATTTAGTGGGTTTCAATGCAATATATAATTGGCAAATTGAATATGCAGTATTTGCCAGTGAGCTGTGAGATTATGTGGATTGTTTGGATTTTCCTCTGTGTCAAAGTATATTGTAAACTGAATTAATTATTCAGATCTCCGTGTTCCATTCTTGTTTATTCCCCTTTATCTCTCGCGCAGTCTTTTTAACGTGAAGCGAAAAGTGAGGTTAAGCAATTGGTTCACTTCTGTCTGTCCGTCCGTCCGTCCGTCCATCCGTCCATCGATCCATCTACAAACGTCAGTTTATGACCGATATTTAACTTCATTTCAATTGAATGTTATATTTTGAACACGAATCGGAACATGAATCGGAAAAGGAACCCGCAGTCCAGCAGTACTTTGGCTCTGAATTTGGCCCAATCACACATGTGCAGAGAGGAGTGAAATTTTATTTTTTTTACTCTGTCCGCCTGTCACGTAGTCGACCAAAATTGAAAATCATTCCAAGCAGGAAAGTTAGGTTTTAATGACATCACAAGGGACACAAACAACAAGCACACAGAACTAATGTAACATGTTAAATAAGGTGGTGTATAAGATGCTGCATCAATGGCAGTAAACTTCCAAAATATTTTTTCGACAACCTTTAACAATCTTCACTTTATTTAAATTGAATTGTACACTTGAACGCTAGAGAACACAAATCGCCTTTTTTGTCACTTTCAAAATCCTTCCGTTTAGCAGGAATTGGAAGAAGATTCATGTCCTGAAAGCAGAGTAACTACACAAGAATGAGCATCATGGCCCGATGGAAGAATATTGTTTGAGATTCTGCATTCTGACAAATATGGTGGCACGTCGTGCTGTGTGGTTACTATCACACCTGTTATGCAAAGGTTCACGAACAACACAAATGTAGAATATGCTCAGAAACACAAAGCAAGAGTTTGAAAGAATCTCCCCATGTCCTTTTTCTCAAGATTGTGCAGGGTCAGGCGTTCTATTTTGTTTTTATTGTTGTTTTACCGATTCGGGACTGCTGATCGTTTATTTTTAACCATTGCATGTATACTAGCAGAGTAGCCACCCAAAGGGTGATCTTGTTCCAAGCAAGCAACATATTCTTCTGATGCATATAAAGGGTGGTGCATAGGTAACTGATAGCTCTGCATACGCAAAAAAACCCAAAAACACCCACGTTACGTGCATGAAGCAAAAACATACCGACTGCTTATAATTCAAAACACCTGATTGCACTGGAATGGGTTTCTGTTGTCCTGGGGCCAGGAAAACTGCACTGTAAATGGTGGAGACTTGTAATACTCTCCCCCACCTGGAGGTGGTGCGACATGATACACATTTACATAGAGAATTTTAGGTCTCCCTCTCATTCTCCGAAGACCACCGGCAAAGATAAAAACACCCCCCTATACACCAATTGGGGTCATGTTGATCTCTCCAGCAAGTCTGGATGTAATTATATATGTACATATATATATGTGTGTGTGTATATATATGTATATATGTATGTATTTATATTTATATGTATATATATACATATATACCAATAAAAGAGAGTGTGTGTGTGTGTGTGTGTCAGTCAGTGAGTGTCCTCCATAACTCCAAAACCATAAAACCTTGCAGCCTGAAACTTTGCAGGCATACTAAGGAAAGTCCATGGAAGTGCAAGAGTGAAAATTGGGTGTTTGGGTTAATTGAAACAACCCTTTTGAAGATAATTAATGGCCTTATTTAATTATATCCTTCTTCAGGTGATCCTCGGCCACCTCGCCGTCTGGGGTCGAAAGGCGATTCTTCAGTAACCTCGCTGGGGTCTGAAGCTGCCATGTTTTTTGGCCTGCTCAACCTTACCTTGACTTGGAACAGGCCGCAATGATTTGTTGACGATAAAGTTGTTGTTTTCCCTTTCCTCACTCATCTTGTCGAATGCCTGTTCATCACAGCCACGAATCACTGGGTACATTGCAAGTTTATCAACATCCGGAGACATCAGCGTTTATGGCTTGACATTTCGGGCATCTCTGGGAAGTGTACGTTTTGATGTGTTGCGAATCGTGTGCCAAACTCGCTGCTTCTTAACACCCGTTTCACTGGAGTGCTTGCTTGAGTGCTTAAGCCACTTAGTGAGTGCTCTCCAAGCTGCATGGTTGTTCGTTTCGGTAAAAGTATCCATACTCTCAAGGGAACATCGATTAGACAGACGTACGTTTCCGCCTGTGTTGGGCCATGCGATGCCGTGCGGTTGGTGTCTTGGGAGGTGTCTCATCCGCTGAAAATGTGCAATTTTATTTTTAGAGGACATCGCTTTGTTGAACCTTTTGTGCGATCTCCTAATATAATCCACCCTCACTTCGACATCGATACATATATAAAAACAATATGGTCCATCCGACCACGTGTTTGCCGTGATCTGGTTCTGAAGGCGGAAAGCAGAGATCGATATTTTGTGTTCTGTGCCTTGATATATTTTTCAATTTAATTTTGTTATAGTCCAGGAGCCCAGAAGGTTTATTCAAGTGAAAAGCGCCGGAACGTTTGACCTCATGGGCTGATGGGGTCATCCACCGACATCACAAAAATGCATTGCTGCCGGGTCTGACCCGTGGCTCCCCCCCCCCCCGAAATCACTCAATTAGTGACGCCATTACCGAAAAACCTAATTTCCTCAATATCGAGCAAACTGTGCATGATAATATCACGAATAAGGTGTCCACACCTATGTTTTCATGGTCAATCATTACCCTGATGCTATGCATATTGCTAGAAAATGTATAGCTTACCATGTAAATGCATGGTTCATCCACTAAATTAGCGACGCCATTACCGAAACCTCACTATCTGAAAAACTGTGCGTGATAATATCACAAATAAGGCGTCTATACCGATATTTTTATGGTCAATCAACCCTGACACCTGTGTTATTACTGGGAAATGTGTAGTTTACCATGTAAATGAGTAGTTTACCATGTAAATGTGTAGCCCACCCGCTCATTAAGCGACGCTATTACCGAACAACGATATATGGAAAACTTGCAAATGTGCAATTCACATAATTAACTTGATGTCCTCTTGGCATTACAAGTCTTCTCTATCACTTCGTCACTCTCATCACTGTCCTCACTCCAAGCATTATCTGACTCTTCCTCATCTACTGAATTATCTTCCACGCCATCCCCATCATCCTCATGTGGCCTGTGAGGGACTCTGGAACTGAACTTCCTGGATACCAGTCTGGTTCAAAGCAGTTTTGAGACAACTTCCATCCATAGTCTGTCGGACTCGCCCCACCAGTTGGATCTGTCTGATCAGCTCTCTTCCAGATTCTTGCCACATAATGCCCCTTTTCATATGATTACCAAGTGTCTTGGCACATGGGGAAGAGAGGCACAGTTTATCTTTTTTATTCTGGCAAGGGCTCCTTTTCGTCACCACCACCCATTCGCATGAACGCCTTGTATCTGGCTTCATTAATGTCAGAGGTTTTGAGGCAATACAGCACGCAGTCAAAGGATGTAACAGCTTGGACGTCTACCTCCTCAGCTGTTCGAATCGCAATGCCATCACATAGCTGAATCTGACTCCATCCGCTGGAAGGGCTTCACTTTGCCCTTTCTGTAGAAACACGATGTGAAATCACAACCAGTCGAGGCATGAAGGCAGATTAGTGGCTTCAGTGATACCAGTCTGTTTCTTCTCAAGAATGTCAGCTAGTTTAGTGACATCAATGTACCTTCGGTGGTTGCCAGATCATAGTCCATGATGATGTTTATCCCTCCGACCTTCCAGAAAGCCCAAGCAGAATGATGAAAGACGTCCGTATCAGTGGACCTCACTAGAATGTTACAGTGGAAATGTTGTTTGCGTGAAAGGCAATGAGTGTGTCAACTTCTTCATGTCGACATTGGAGGTGATTCTGTTCCTCTATTTGCAGCACATCACCTCGTTGTTCTTCATCTCCATACACACACCACCATGTGAAACATACAGTGTTTTTCTTCCAAGAATTGAACCATATTGGAGCTTCTTCCATTCCTCCATTACAAACTGGGCAAACTCTTCCTTGAATGATACACTTTTGAGTAACTCTGTGCCACTCTGTCGCTGAGCCTGGTCAGGTCCAGTAGTATATGAATGATTGAGGAGTAGTGAACGACGCAGGTTTCACTCGGTATCTTGATTGATGGTGACTGGTACTTGTCGAGCACTAAATGGTTTGCTCCCCACGAACAAACATACTCTTGCCAAAAGATCCTTTGCCATGGTTGCATATGTGGATTGCTGTGCTGCAGCACGGTTTCATGGAGGATAATACGCCATCAATCACTGCGGCTGTTATTGGGGAAGACTGTTGTCATCGAGAAACACTTCGCTGTCTGCTTTCAAGTTTCTTTGTGAGAGATGCCTTGTCCGTCTTCAGGGCACGTTTCTTTTCTCCTCTTCTTTGCAAATTATACAAACGGGGGCGTCATTTGCCATTATCTGAAAATAAAAAAGGGACAGAGACCAATGCATTATTTGCCACATTGTAACAAAAGACAGAGATGGTAACGACTCCAGTAGGCAACTTTCAGGGTGAACTCAACATTTTCAAGCACTAGAGTTGGCATTGTAATATTTGACCATAAAAACAATCTTCTTCATCATTCCCATGAGGTTCTTTGTCATCACTGGTACAACTTTGGCATTCTTCAGCTTCTAGGATCTTTTCACTTCATGCTTGAGGTCTTGGTATTTGGTCATTTTCTTGATTTCGGCCCATCGTTAGTCCAAATCAACTGGTATCAACACCTCAATTAGCAATGCCTTCTTCTCTTTTCTTTTTTTTTGCATCGAAGTTTGATATCTGGTCGCAATGCTTTGTTTTCGATGTTCACTCCCGATAGGATCATGAGGTCGTACATGAGCGGTACTTCAATGTCTTCAGTGATTGCTTTTGGTTCATTTTCCCACAAATTTTCTGGAATTGGAATATCAAAGTTTTTTCAGATGTGCTCGCAGATTATTTACAAACTCTGTCGTGTCATTGTGTGAACAGCTGTTCTGACACTTTTTTTTTTTCTCGTGTTTGGTCATTAAGCGTCAACAAGATCATTCTTCTTGCTAACCCCACCTCCACCCTCACCTGTCTTTTTTTTTTCCTTCTCTTCCCACCTTCTCCCTCACTCTGTCCCTTCCTCACTCCCCCCTCCTTATAAATGCAACACTCTCTCCCACACCTCTGTCGCTCTCTCTGTTGTCTCTGTCTGTCTCTCTCTCTCTCTCTCTCTCTCTCTCTCTCTCTCTCTCTCTCTCTCTTCTCTCTCTCTCTCTCTCCTCTCTCTCTCTCTCTTCTCTCTCTTCTCTCTCTTTTTCTCTCTTTTCTCTCTCTTTCTTTCTCTCTCTCTTTCTCTCTCTCTCTCTCTTTCTCTCTCTCTCTTCTCTTCTCTCTTTCTCTTCTCTCTTTTCTCTCTCTTTCTCTCTCTCTCTCTTTCTCTCTCTTTTCTCTCTCCTCTTTTCTCTTCTTTTCTTTCTCTTCTCTTTCTCTCTCTCTCTCTCTTTCTCTCTCTCTTTCTCTCTCTCTTTCTCTCTCTCTCTTTCTCTCTCTCTCTTTCTCTCTTCTTCTCTCCTCTTTCTCTCTCTCTTTCTCTCTCTCTTTCTCTCTCTTCTCTTTCTCTCTCTCTCTTTCTCTCTCTCTTCTCTCTCTCTTTCTCTCTCTCTTTCTCTCTCTCTCTTCCCCCCCCCCCACCACACACAGGCACCTTTCCTCCCGCAGTGATAGCAACGTTTGGTGAGGTGTCGCTCTTCCACCTCACCCCTAGCTCCCCTTCTGCATCCTCTCTGCTTCTGTTTCCTCCCCCCTCTCACCCCACACCTGCCTCCTCTCTCTCTCTTTCTACCTCTTCTTTCTCTCCCCCCCTTTCCCCTTCTTGTCCCCGTCAGCAAAGCAACTGGTTGTATTTGCTCGTTTGTATAATATACAGTCATCCCCGTTTATCGCGGGGGTTACGTTCCAAACCCCCCCCCCCCCCCCCCGCGAGAAGTGAAAATCCGCGATGAATGGATGCCTCCAAAAAAATCGATTGTCTGGTCTGGTCGGCTTGGCAGTGATCGTGTCGAGGTGCCGGAGATCGACTCGTCTGGTTGGTCGCCTTGGCAGTTATCGGGTTTGAGGTGCCGGAGATCGACTTGTCTGGTCTGGTCAGTTTGGCAGTGCTCGTCCAACCGCGGCAAACCTTTTTCCTTCCCGAAGCATATCGAGCACCTTAACCTTCTCCTGGAGCATCAGGACCTTTCTCTGGCGCTTCAGTTCTTGCCAGAAGCCTTAGAAGGTGCAGGGGGTTTGGGCGGCATCGTAGGGCTTGGAGAAAAAACGTAGAAAATATTCGAAGTTCACAAGGAAACTTTGTCTCGTGCGTTGTGTGACTGGTCGAGCGCACGCATTATAATTTATTGCTTAAATAATTTATATTTTATATATTATTTACCGCGAGAAACCGGGGGAATTCGCAGAAAAAAATTAGTTCGTTCCAAGGGAAAACCCCGATGAACCGGGGGCGCGATAGGTGAACCGCGATATAGCGGGGATTACTGATATATATATATATATATATATATTATATATATATATATATATATATATATTATATATATATATATATATATATATATATAAATATGCAATATGTTTGGTTTTAGTTTAGAAGAAAGAGATGTTGGTAACATATTTCATTCATTTAAGATTTGTGTTTTAAATACCTAACTGCATTATATCATTCAAACAAAACGTGTTGTCATTCATTATGCTATAAAAGGAATCGCAACTTACACGGACAACTGCCTCCAACGCCTCGTCATGAAATATAAAGTCGTACGTGCTGACCTAATCTGAATGCACGTCCCATTGACTGCATTTTCATTGCACTCAGCGCTATCTGCACGGCATGTTTGTGTACTTTTCAGCCTTAATTTGCTTGCATAGGCTCTTGGTACAAGGTAAAGATCTGCCCGCAGGCGATTCATGCTCGCCGCCAACTGGCAAGCAACTCCCTGCCTTGCTTCACGCACTCTGCGTCTTTGAAGGCACAGCAGGTCACTTATTGCCCACGGGTATTGACGCCGCCCCAATGCTCAACAATGGCCTTACCCAATGGAACACCGGCAGAGCTGGTGCTGATCCAGACAAACATATTCAGACAGAAATAGAGGGTAATATATTTTGTGTACTGGTACCTCGTACTCAATCTTTACATTAAATTTTTTTGTTGTTGTTGCCGCACTCATTCACTCATTGTTATTGTTCAAGTGGAAAATGCGTTTTATTAAATATTTTTTTATTTTCTTATGAAAATAAAATTGGTTCTGTCTTGGGGCTGCAGGATTGTGCAAATCATGCTGTCACACCAAAGCCTGCAGAACATCTCAAGCATTTGGCATGTGGCAAGCTCTCAGAGTTAAACAGGGCCTTCTGTAAAGGGTTTTTTTAAAAATAATATTACAGTAAAACCATTTTTCCACATGGCATCTTCCACTCGTGGTTCACTGGGGCTCTTACTTCACAAGAAAACCCACATGTATGTGGAAAAAGTGTGGATAATGAGCAACCAGTTATCTTTTGGCACCTTACTCGAAATTCACGATTGAAACAGGCACCACCTATGGTTTTGAAAGGCTATTTGTTTTTCACAACAACATCGAGTGTGTATGTGTGAGTGTGCACATGCCACTAGCAGCCTTTACGAACTACATTGGGATAAATTGGCATTAAATAGAGAGCAGATTTATTTCCGCTCAACTTGTGCTGCAACATGTAGTGCTGCCACAATAGCCTGGAAGTATGCACACTCATCTGACCTGTCTAGTCCGGACTCGAATCTCGACCCAGCTATAAACAGTCATCCTGGTATTTTGCAGGGAGAACAACCCAGATAGCACACCGACGTTGGGCTAACGTTGCGATAGATCAGCAAAGGTCGGATCGGTCGCAAGCAGATCACCAACGTCATTCCAACATTGGCAATATGGTGTAAAAAGCCATCTGACGTTGCGCTACCATTGGCCCGACAGAGGAAATTACGTTGGGCCAACGTCCATTTGCTATCTGGAAAGGCATCGATGTGTAGTCGCCCCTCAGATGGACGTTGAACTTGGCATCCCATCTTCTAGCGTTAGATGATGCATGTTAAATATCCCACGGTGTCTTTTGCTAACAGTAGGTGAACTATCATCGGCACCCTGAATGAATTCCAAATTCCTGTCCTGACTTCCTGCTGGGAAGGCAGTTGCAAACCACTCAGCATAACAAGTACCAAGATACTGCTTCAGCGGCACCAGCGCTCTTTTTATAATGTGATTCGTATAACACATATCATATCATGCCCTGCAAGAATAAAATTTTAATTAATGGCCTCTTCCAATCCAGACCAGCACCATAAGCAGTGCAACATAGTGGCACGCTGATTCATTGCATCATTTGAAGTTATTCAACACATGAAGGTTATTTCTTTACACTCACTTTTGTAGCAGTTCACCACTTTTTGTTGTCCATCGTGAACGTTTCCACAACTGACAATGTACACTGGATTCGTTATCGCTCCATCGCAGGTTATTAAGAAAGCAGGCCTCACTCAGGGACGTTTATCTTTTGATCTGGGCTACTAGCACACAACGGGCCACTCCTTTGTAAAGCTAAGATGTGCCGGGATTTTTATTATCCGCAAGCAAATGCTACGAAATTCGATATAACCCGCTTAATGTCCCCACCAAAGGACGGCAAACTCATTAATGCAACATGCTTTCTTCGAAGCACCAAGAAGACAGTTATATGGCCCGGCAAGGAATCAAACCCAGACAGGATAGCTCTAAAGAGCGTGCTGTTGAGGTATTGTGGCTGACCTTGGATTTTGTAAGTCTATCCCATCACTTTACCTCTGAGCTATCATATCAGCCCTGTTCATGGCATTCTTCTCCATAACGTGCAAATGTTGAAAATTTAAAAGATAGTGCCTTAACCTTTTTATTTGCACCACACTTTTATCAACTGCTTCTGCTTGTGTACAAATTAACTTTCCAAGGTTATGCTAGTGTGAAAATCCTGACCTTCTTCGGTTATGTGAGTCCTTGAAAATTTTATATAACGATATACAAACGAATTCAAGGAAACATAAGACACTCGAGAAGGCCATTTGACTCATCATTCCTGTGCCCTATCTAATCCGAGCACTACCATGTCATGAAGGTAGTGCTATATTTATATACCCAGCTCAAAACAAAAGCATTTGGCCAGGTTACCAGCAGCCAACCTACTTTTTTGAAAGACATCCTGGGATCTTTCATATCCTGCAGAAAGAGATGTGTTGCGTAACATGACCATATGCAGAACAACATTTTTCCAAAATGCAGAGCACATTGCCCTCACTGCTTTGTGGAACTGCCTTTCAGGTGCTGTTCTTTCCCAATCTTCCCTCTTAGGCTTCAAGCATGCAAGGCACCACTACCTCAAGTCAACCCCATCCTGATGCCTGATCTTTATTACCCACATTAACCCTTCCTGACCCCGACTACTCACTGATTGCAGTGTTTTCCCCCATACTCTCTCTTTGTATATCCTGTTCATTCATTTCCTTGCTGGTTGCGCCCAAATTGTTGCCCCACTACCCCAGTGTCAGTTCAATCCTGCTCTTCCATGCCTCGCTCTTGTCGAGAAAAAGTGCTTTGGGGTCCAATGCAGCTTAAATAACTCAATGGCAAGAATGCTACCAAATTAGATATCCTGTCCAACTCCCCTCTTCCTCACCCATCCTAATTATCTGCTACCAGCCCTCCCAAACCTTCTCCCACCCAATTCTAATTATCACTGCTACCAACCCTCCCACCCCATCCCTTGCTCTCCTGCCCAATTCCAATTATCACTGCTCTGCATGGGATATAATAATACTAATTAAAGTCCAAGAGAGAAGAGTAAACGAGGAACACATTGCGTAAATTGTTGAGTTACGTCTGATCTCATTCAACCTGTTTGGTTGAACCTCATGAATCCTACAGAAAGATCACTTCCAAGAACCATTAAACACACACTTTGAGATTGTGTATCACAACAGCCTTTAAACCACCAAATTACTTCCTCCATGTATGAAGGACTGGCCTGAGCAAAGTAAATGAAGACGAAGAACCTGCATAGTGCGACTCTCTCGTACTGTAAGATGAGCACTGATGCCCCTGTTGGAGCTTGAGCAGATTTTTCCTTCCTCCTGCAAGTCCCTGCAGGGCCGCATGATCTTTATGCCTTTCACTGCACTCTTTGCAGGCTTCCAACAATGGATCTTCATAAATTTGCTCATTGTTTCAGGATCTGTTCAAATATTTCGCTAGACATCTTTCTCCTTATAAACATCTCCTGTGCATTTGTCATGAGGTTGATGAGGATTTCATGAGAATGTCAGACGACGCCATGAACAATCATAGGAAATTGTTGGAAGGGTCTCCTGCCAACAATCCAGTCAGGCAGGTGGGAACCTTGCTGGATCACAAGTAACCTTGCCAACAAGTATTTTCACGGAACTGCTTCCCACTGAGGTCATCCCTTATATTGTCCAGCTGTTCTTTTGTAACTCAATGGCAAATCATGTGTTCCTTTCATACGAGCCTTAAACCAGTGAAAGTCTTGTATTACTGCTGACTGTGCTTTGGAATAACATCTACAGAGGCAACATGCACTGAAATACAGCATCCTGTAGCTCACTGGCCGGAGCAACAATACTTTAGTATTAACAACACACTTGATGTAATAATTCATTCCAATAGTTTTCTGTTCCTTTTTTCACCTCTCAAGGCTTATTTCGATGCCTTCTTTTTGCCTGGGAATGGTTTCATTTGTAATTATCCACGTTGCCAGTCCTACAGGAGGGCTGATGATGATCTCGGTCCTTCAGCAAGGCTGATGCCTTGCATGCCATCATGATACTGTTGGTGTGTTATCTCATTATTTGCTTGATCATCTATTCTTAATACAAATGGGGCTCTTCTGTAAATAATTATTCTATAAATAGATAAATAAGTTGCAAAATTTAACGAATTTGTGTGCAGATGTCTATTATAACTCCATAAGTCGAAAAGAAGAGTGCACTCTTGTACTTTAAAACTTTTTTTGTCGATTAGATACGATTTACAGTGTTTGGAATGGCTCAGCGAGTTAAAAATCCACCATCAATCCACTGATCCACTGTTGCGCTCTGTCTGCCTTACCATGGTAAACTCAGTACTGTACCTGTATTGCATCTTCAAGTATAATCCACACAAATCTTCTGAAAACAACATACAGTGGCCTGCAAAAGTATTCAACCCCTCCCAAGTTTTCACATTTTGATGCCACCTGAGCTTATTTTCATGATGCTTTCAAATCAAACTTAATATATGGAGTCTTCACAAACTACTCCAAAGTGATAAAGCCAAAAAATGCAGATAAAATGTGAATAAGTTCATTTCAATGAAGTTGGGCATGTTTTTTGTAGTTGTTCAATTCAAATTATAGACTCGGTTAATATTAATGATTTTGATAATAAAGAGTAGTGTAATGTTGAGCTAGGACACAAAGAGGACTTTTGGATCATGACACTATGTGTGATCTATCCTTTGGGCCTTAAGGACAATCAGAAGGAGGCCCACAGGTCATGGGCGTCATAGTCGGTGTCGTACTGATCCAAAAATGGAAATTTCAGGGATAATTGATAGACTTAAAGGTTGTTTTTTTTTATGAAGGAAAGGCTTTTCATGATTTTTATGTTCTTCTGAGGTCATGTTCCAAACAAGTCTTAGCTCATATTCTCCGGTGTTTCGCAGGTTCATATGACGTGCTCGTTTTTGATCGAAGCTTTTTGTAGCAGGGTTCTTATGAAGAAGTCTACTCCCAAAGTTGATGGAATCCACGAGTCTTAGTTTGTGATTTTTTTTTCCAGCAAGCAGGAAGATATGCTTCAGTTTAATCCTGTTTTTAGGGATACTAGTGGAGAGAGTTTATTACCAGATAAAGTTAGGGAGTGAACCTCATTGAACGTTTATTTCACTTTTACTAAGACCATAGGACAATCTTTATTCAACTAGAAGGGCACTCGGTAGAGCGCATACCTCCGCCCCAAAATGCCTGATCCACAATAACAAATCTGGCCCAATACATTTTTGAAATATCATGCTATATATCGTTTTTGAGCCCTATCTCTCCATGGTGAACAATCACTTTAAAAATTCTAGTAGTCGGATTTGGAATCAGATCTTCACTAAAATCGAATCAATTTGTCGGGGTCAAACCCCCAACATGTCCACCAAGTTTCATCCGAATCCGTCCACAACTTTTTGAGATATCACGCTATGTATCGGTTTAGCCCTATCTCTCAATGGTGAAGAATCACTTTTAAATTTAAATAATTCTTGTATCCGGATCTGGATCTTCACCAAAATCTCATCAGTTGGTGGTCCATGTCAGACAGAGAACCTATCCACAAAATTTCATCCGGATCCATCCACAACTTTTTGAGATATCCTGTGCAAAAACAAACAAACAAGAAGAACACATCGTGCAGAGCACGATACTTGCAAAATCCATAAAACAAATTTGACCTCAAAAATAATTGGTGGTTGAATTCAATGACCAAATATGCAGCTCCTCTTCAAATTTCAAGTGAATCGGATGAAAATTGACAATTTTAGAAATACCACCATAGTTGTTGACTTTGGGCCTATGTTGACCTTTTGGTCCATGTTGATCTGAAAAATTATTAGCTCGTTGAATTCAGTGACCTGAAATATGTATCCTCTTCAAATTTCAAGTCAATTGGATGAAAATTGAGGATTTTAGAAATACCACCTTTGTTGTTGACCTTGGGACTATGTTGACCTTTTGACCTTTTGTCCTCAAAAACAATAGGCTTCTTCCTTATGACAAACACTACCAGGTGGTGAAGTTTCGTGAAGATTGGTTTAAAATTGTGACCTGTAGGCATCAAACAGACAGACAGACAGAATAACAAAATCAATTAACCAATATACTTGAAAAATCTTCGATTTTGCAAGTAACAATCAAACAGACAGAAAGGGGTGAAAACATAACCTCCTTCACCTTCGGTGGCAGAGGTAATTATGGTAAATGTCTTGAAACTCATTTCTTAGTTTAGGTAGAGTAAAGGACATTTTGGAATCTGACTGTGCATGTTCATCTTTCCCTTTTTTATATGGTCCTTGTGGACATGTAATTTGTGGGGATTTGAATATAATTAGTAAAAGTGAAATTAGGGATCTGATGAAATTGGGACCTAAATATAGGGAACCAGAAACTCAACCTTGGAGCTGTATTCGGTCTTCAGTTGTGGATTCTGTCTCTAATTTTGTTAACAAAATATGCACCAAGTTTAAATGATCTGTAAACAGTTTCAGTGCATGGTTTAACAGAGTTGTGGAAGTCCTGGATAATATAATTAAGTTTTTTAGTCGTCGGGTCTTGCTTTCACTGGGTCAGTCTAAACCAGTGTTGAACAAGCCGAGTATTGGTGAAAAAATTTGTGATCTCCATGACAGCTACATAATCGCTCCAGCGGATAATGTTGCTAATAATTTTGTTGTGGTTTGGAAAAAGTTTTATGTAGAGAGTTAGGCATTGATATGGTTACTTTCACGAAAATAGGAAATAGCACATATGTTCCTTGTCATAAGTCATTCCAAGATATTATCTCTGAATATCAGGAAGTTTTAGTTAATAATTTTGGTATTAAATGTAAAGAAGTAAATCTTTGTATTCCTCGGCTTTTCTGGATCCCTTAGCTTCATAAGAACCCATACAAGTGTAGGTTTAGAGCGGGTGCCATGCAGTGTTCCGCCAAACAGTTATCGGTTATAGTTAGTTTCTCAAAGTGATGTTTTCAAGTTGTTAGGGAACAGTTCAGGAAATATTGTTTAGCAATTGAGAAGAATTCTGGTATTAACTCTTTCTGGAGCATTAATTCTGCTTTTGAATTCTTAGATAGAATTTGATGCCTCAATATAAAGTCAGTTGAAGTTTTTGATAATACAACTTTATGTACAAATTTGGATTTAGTACGAGTGAGGGATTCACTCTTAAAAGTGAATGACAAGGTTTTTAACTCTTTTATATTTGGCAGCTTTTTTTATAATATTTGTGTGGTTAACTATAATTTTTTTGATTGGCAGCTTCACAAGATTTATCCAGATAACCTGATTGCAAACAGCAGTGTAATGATGTACAGTTGCTGCATATCTGGATGTGTTTGGTCGCAGTTGGACAGAATGGTTTTAGTGTGAGTTACATCATAAAGTTGATATTTCCGTTTCCCTGTAGTCTTGAACACCTTTCCAGGTAGCAACCATTTAAAATGGTGTACAATGTCTTTTCATCTCACCTACTTAGATTTGCAAGAATTTGTTCAGTAAAGGATGATTTTGTGGAGCGTGCTAAGACGGTTTTTTTCCATCATGTTAAACAGAGGATATTTGGCTGATTGTTTGATCAGGTCTTGTGAGAATGTATTTTCGACACCATCGTCGCCTTTTATTTAAGTTTGGTTGGTTTTCATGAAAACAAGTTCCTATTGCATTGCATTTGATATAATAATCATGAATTAATTATTTTAGTGAGGTCAATATTTTAATTAATATTATTGGTTCTACATGTATAATATGTGTGTGTGTGTGTGTGTGTGTGTGTGTGTGTGTGTGTGTGTGTGTGTGTGTGTTAAATAAAGGAGGTAGTTTGATTTAAAAAAAAAAGTTAAAAAAATATAATAAATAAAATAAAATAAAATAATTAATATTATTTATAAATACATAATAAATAAGCATTAAAATAACTTGTTCATGGTTACTAAGATATGCAGTGCAGCATGTTAAAATCGGTCATTGATGACAATTTGAATGTTTGAATGGCAATTTCAGTCGATGGTTTAGATGGAGGTGCTGTGTAATGGACATGTCGACAAGGTAAAGTGTTTATCGCGTAATATATCATCATATCAAGTGGTGTATGATTAAAGTTATTCAAATGTAGTAATACTTTAAATAAAAGTAGTTATTCAATAGTTTTGAATAAGGACATTGCATTGCTGTGTGAACTGACTGTCTGCACACAACTTTGAAGTTGTGGTCCATTGAGGTTGAGTAATCTACTGATGTGGACCTGCGACTGGGGTTGTGGATCCGCCGTTTGGAGAAGTTCTGGGCTGAAAGGATGGAAACCTCGATGAAAAACGGGTCTTGCCCTGCTGATGATCCGGGCAGTTGGGAAAACATTAAATTCTATGAGTTATGGTTATAACTTCAAATAAAATAGCTTTTGTCAGTACTTAACAGTACATCATATATGTGTGTTTGTATGTATATGTATATGTGTGGATGTATATATATATATATATATATTTATATATACTAGTATACTATATATGTGTGTGTGGGGGTGTGTTTGTGCGTGTGCATGTATTGGTATGTCTGGCTTCCTTCTTGGGTCTACGGTGCAGGTATTGGTCTTTATTTTGATGAGATTAACAGAGTAAACCATATGATTCTCAGTTGCATAAGTATTCAAACCCTTTGCCTAATTAACCTAAAAGAGCAAATCATTTGTTTGAAAGTTTACAAAATAAGTGTAATAGGTTTCACCTTTATGTAATCAGTGGTTTAACTTAAAGACAGGACCACTGGACGTGTAGCATATCTAGAGCCTGGCCTTATGTTGTAACCCAAATTTGGTAGCATTATCACTGGTGGGTCTGGAGAGGAAGGTTTCTGAAGGAATTTATGCAAGACCGCCATTTTGACACACTTCTGGTCACTGGATCAGCATGGTCTTCACAATTTATCATCAGGACTATGTCCTAATTTTGTAACCCAAATTTGGTAGCATTCTGACTGGTGGGTCTGGAGAATAAGATTTTTGAAGGAATTCATGCGATTTTTCCCAAAAGTTGACCAAGTCGGCCATTTTATCACACTTCTGGTCATGTGATCAGCATGACCTCCACGATGTAACATCCTTACCCTGGCCTAATGTCGTAACCCAAATTTGGTAGCATTCGGACTGGTGGGTCTGGAAAAGAATATTTTTGAAGAGATTTACTAAGTTGGCCATTTTGACCTAGTTAGTCATCTGATCAGAGCGAGCTTTGCAATCCTGTTACCAGGCAGGGGAGGAACGCTGCTATCAAATTTCAGCCGGATCAGCCCAGTGGTTTGGCCAGAGAAGTCGAAATAGGAGACAGACGGACGGACAGATGGATAGTGCGCGATAACAACACCTTATCTGGAATTTTTATTCCAGATAAGCTTAAAATTAAGCTCTCCCACTTATCTAAGGGGTTTTAATGTGCAACTCACTTGGTGAACCAACGAGGCAAACATGAAGACCAAGGAGCTTTCCAAAGACGTCAGACATAAAGTGATGGAGAAGCACCGTTCAAGAGAGGACTTTAAGAAGATATCAGTCTTCTCTTATCAGATAAGAGAAGACTCATTATCCCTGTGAGTATGGTGAAATCCATCATTCAGAAGTGGAAGACATAATACCACCCAGACTCTTACCCAGATCGTGCCACCCATCCAAACTCAGCAGCCGGGCAAGCAAGAAACTGGTTCGGGACTATAAATCCAATAATGACTTTGAAAGATCTGCAAGGCTCTATGTCCGAGATGTAGGTCAGTGTTCTTCAATCAACAATATCTCATTCCTTCACAAAGCTAGCCTCGATGGGCAGGCAGCAAAAAATAAGCCGTTACTGAAAAATATCCGTATAAAAGCTCGTATGGAGTTTCTGATAAAACATCTTAATGATACTGCAGGGATGAGGAGAAACGTTTTGTCGTCTTAAAAAACAAAAATTGAACTTTCTTGTGTAAATTTTAAGCGTTACATCTGTTGCAAGCCTAACTCTGCACATCACCCAGTCAACATTGTCCCTACTGTCAAGCATGGTGGCAGCAGCATCATGTTATGGTCACTGCTTTTTATCAGCAGGGACTGGCAAGTTTGTCAGGCGATTAAGGGACAATGGGTGGTGCAAGGTACAGGCAAATCATTGATGAAAACCTGCATGAGTCAGCCATGAATCTGAAACTGGGTAGGAGATTCACATTTCAGCAGGACAATGATTCGAAGCACAAAGCTAAAGCCACACTGGAGTGACTGAATAAGAAGAAAATAGAAGTTCTTGAGTGGCCCAGTCAAAGTCCTGACTTGAACCCAATTCATCATTTATGGTGAGACTTGGAGATTGCAGTACATTGACGATGGCCATCAAACTTGGCAGAACTAGGCGGTCAAAATGGCAGTCCGGCAAATTCTCATGAAGAATGGGCAAATATTTCACCATCATACTGTGCAAACCTGGTAGAGACCTACCCAAAAATACTCATTGCAGTCATTGCTGCAAAAATGTGCTTTCACCATGTACTGACCTAAGGGGTGAATACTTTTACAACCAGTGAATTTTGATTTGTACACGTT
>CM068956.1:174338626-174351762 GCA_035128595.1 Eptatretus atami
CCAGTTGTAACTTTGTTCTCCGAACACTGTTTTACTATATTGGAAGTGTGTTTGGATCATCTTGTTTTAAAATGAATCCTCTTCAGATTAGACGATTGCCATTAGGAAGTGCATGGTGCTGCAGTATCTGCTTTTACTTCTCTTTTGTTGGCGTCCCATTCATTTTTACATGTTTTGTTGTGGTTTCTTGTAACTTGCATTCATGCAGCTAGTGGTGATTACTTCAATAATTTATTATTATTTACTGTACAAAAATCCACAAACAGTTTCCTGCTTATTTTCTTTGTGCTGAGTCGGTACAAGTAGCACATGATGTTATATAAACTTTTTCGATTTCCTCATCTATCTATAATTCCAGCAATCTGTGTGTGTGTGTGTGTGTGTGTGTGTGTGTGTGTGTGTGTGTGTCTGTGACCGCTGTTTCTCAACAACCGCTGGTTCGATCTAATTGAAACTTACCAGGTATATTGCTGGGGACCTGAGGATGTGCCTTTTCAAGGTTTGATATTAATCGGACAAGTGCTTCCCAAGTTATGGCCATTTATTTACCAAACCAATGACAAGACACGTTGTTGCGTGGGCGTGGCCGATGTGGAAAGGAACCTCAGCCGCGTTCCCCATTACGGGTTACAACGTCCGGGCTTCCGGAGAGTGATGACTTCGTGTATTCTAATAATTTCTCGATTTCTTATGCGCATTTTAGATAAAACACAATGCCGCAAGTTATGATCGTTTTCATATGAGACGGTGCATAAATTTCGGTAATATCAGAGTGAGCTGATGTGCTCCGAACCAGGAAGTATTTTTTTTTCTCTCTTCTCTTCTCTTTTTGTTTTTCCTTGTGATGACATTGCGAAAAGGCAAAATACGTTGGTGCTAATTGAATAATTGGCCATTAAAACCTAAATTGCGAATCATCGTAACTGTGATATGCGAACTTCCGCGCCACGCACGTCCAGGCACGCGAGAGTGAAGAAACGGCCTGTGTGGTTGTTGTTTGTTGCTCGAGGTTGGAATATTTTTTTTATTATTATTTTTTTTTTACGGGCACGTACTAGTTTATTTTAAACGAGTAAAGGAGCCCGGCATTGTCCGGCCACCCCAGGTCCCACCTCCCACCTCCTTCCACCCAACCCCTCTCAACGGACTCCCACCCCACCCCACCCCACCCACCCCACCCCACCCCACCCAAATTTTCACATTTCACTCCAGATTTCAACACTTGTTTAGTCCACAGGATCTGATTCTCAAATCCAAAATAATATTTCGGTTATATACTTTAATTAGTCTGTGAGAGTAGATTGTGCTTCCAAGGCAAGGCATGTTTGAAAAGGCCGAATCAAAATAGCGGCGATGACCCCTGCAAGTCGAAGTTGGGCTGACTAAGGATAAGCCTTTCATGCAGGTCAGCCATTAATTATCTTCAAAAGGGGTGTTTAAATTTACCCAAGCACCCAGATTTCATTCATGCACTCTTCGAGTTCCCTTAGTATGCATGAAAAGTTTGGGGTTGCTAGTTTTCATGGCTTTGAAGTTATGGAGGACACACACACACACACGCACACACGCACACACACACGCACACTGACTAACACACACTGACGTTTCTTATTATAGATACTTAAAAAGCTAACTGTGATATTAAACATTGACTTTCACTGACATCTGAATTATTATCTACCTTACATACTGTATTTTGCACAATTTTAACTTCCCACAAATATTTGATCAGGAATAGCACCACAAAAGTGAAAATAACCCAAACTTTTGCACAGCATGTATTATATAAAGCTCCTTCGAACCACTCACTGACTCACCATCTTCGTCCTTAAAAAAATATCCTTAAAAGAAAATATCTGCAAATACAAGTCGACCGGTGCAGGAGCAGTCTGCTCACGGCAATTTACACGACCAAAGGCAATGTAGTTTACACTCGAACTGGTTGCTGGGCAACACCAACACGTGCGCCTCTTCCACCTCTTGTTTCACAACTTTAGCCATAATTGCATTAAAATTACTCTAGCTGTAAACTTTTAAATAAAGAGCTCATTATAATCACTAATTTTTGATTTACTTGAGTTATATGAGTGCTTACAGAATGCCACCACAATCCCATTCATCAACTAAAAAAGCTCACATCAACATTGACACAAATGTGAAGCACATTGGCTTCACGCAATCATATTTTGGCAAGGTAAGCAGTAAATCAAACAGGAAATAAATCAAAATAATTTCTCCATGATTATCCATAATATATGAGCCGAAGCCACAAATTCACCATTCAGTGGTACTTCTTGCTCCATCGTTAAGTTTCTTTGTCAATTATACTTCTTGCCTGGTTTCTTTTTTTTACAGGATTTACTACCTCATGAGGTTTTCCACAGCATCCACCTTGTTGTGATGAATCGGAGTGATGCTGTCTAAAATTGGGTACAAGTTGTCCTTGGCGAATGCATCATGGATTGATATTCAGTAGTTGTGCATTCGACCTGCTGATTGTATCATGACTGAGGTGTGGCTGTGCCACCAGTGCAGTATCCCTGCATATTGGGGCACGGAATTGTAATTTGACCATGGTGCCGGCAATAACTTACCGACTTTAATGAAAGGCACTCGAGGATCTTTAACACCCTCCATAAATCAATGCTAGTAGATGGGTCCCCAGCTTAACTTCTATCTGAAGGACGGGATGCTCATTGATTCCACACTCGGTGGTGTCATGGTTAGAGTGTTAAAGTGATTCTGGGACGTCGTCAGTTCGAACCCTGGTCGAGTCTTAAACAAAGACTTTAAAATGGTACTTGCTGCTTCCTTGCTTGATGCTCAGCATTTAGAAAAAGATGTAGCACAAACAAACTGTAGGTTGGCAATGATGTCACTCGCTTAATGGGCCTAATGGCCTCCTCTTGCGTTGAGTTGGAAAGGAACTCATGTTAACACCCTGCCTATGAAGTACAACGGTGACATTTATAGCTGAGTCGTCCTTGAACCCACACTAGACAGCTCAAGAGCAAGTTCATACCTCTGTGTCATCCTTTTTGACGGCACGATTAAGATAGCTTCACCCACATCAAAGGAACTGGGTGGAATATAAAGTTACCTTGATTTGTAACAGTTCTCAACACATATCGAGCCAATGTGTCTATCAGCAAATTTATATTTGACTGGGATTGAATCAGGAAATTAGTATGCTGGTTGTGCATCATGATTGATCTTCCTGGATATTACTGGATTATAGACGTGAAGTGACGCTTATTTGCCCCTTGTTACTCCACTGGATCCTCATTGATAAGGGCTCTAAAATGTTCAGCTGTGCATCTGATTCAGGTTCCCTTTAGGTTATGGCAATAATTTGCCCATGGTGCTTGGATACAATGCCATACTGAATTCACAATGTGCAGTGGGATCTTTAATGTTCACATGAGTAGATGGGACAGTCAGCATCATGTGCCTCCTTCTCAAGGACAGCACACTCTTTGATGCAATAGCTGCGTGCAAAGAACCAAGACAATAGCTTATTGTTTGGCTGAAATTGAATGCACTTTATACTTGAAAGGCCAGTATGCTACATATAACGTATTGTCAGCTAATTTTGTCTCTAACTAATCAAAAACAAAGTGACGGATTCCATAACCTCAGTGAACAGTTATTCCTATCCCCCCCCCTTCAATTTACACCTATTCCAGCTACAGTAGTGCGAATTATACAACAAAGCCGAAGCAAAGAACTTGGCCATGACATGGGTACATAATCGCCTTCCCTTTTTGAAAGACACTTTAAGATCTTTAATATTTACAACTTAAGTGCAGATGGGATGGCTGGATTTACACCCTGAACGACACAATTCAATGCTCCTGAATGCAATGATTTTGACGAAAATTCCAACAGAAAGGCAGTTTCTTTTTAAGTTATATCCCATTGGAGATTCATCCTCAGCTCGACAGCAGTTTGTCTTAACAGGTCAGGGCAGTTTGTCTTTCGCATGCTTTTTAACAGTCTGACCCAGGGAATCACTAAGTGTTTTACTGCCTGGTTTCCTCATCGGTTGCAAGCGACTTGTTGATCTCAATATCACCGTTTTTCCTTCCCAGTGGTTGCTGGGACATCTCAAGACAATGTTCCAAGACTAATCATGTTTTACGATGAATATTTGAAGGCAATTTTCCAAGATTAAAACTGAAATATACTTCTTTCTGCTTCACAGAATTTTTTTTTTTTTTTTTTTTTTTACAATCACTGCTTTTCGGATGATTTCATCCTGTTCCAAAACGCTCACGGCGTTTGAAAGAAATACACTGTGCTCAATTGCTATCCATTACAAACCGGTCCACCACTTGAAATGCAAGTTGCAATTTGAGCATGTGTAGAGAATACCTGATGCAGTCGTCCAACTGCTCCAACAGGTGAAGGATGCTGAAGCTGTTATTTCACACTTCGTTGTCTGTCGGACAATACCACTGTAAGTGTTATTGGCTGTAATATCTCCTCGAGCTAATCGATGGCAGTGCAGGTTTGTACACACCACACATGGTATGTACCATACACTTCATGAACGTCGGTGCTACCAGTCGGTGAAGTTAGCAGTTTTGTGGCATGGATTGTGTTGGATGGTTTACCAATGCCTTCCCAACAGTCGGTCACGTTAGGAATTTAGAATGCGTTTATGAAAGTTCGCCTTCTCTTTATGGAGGACACCATGGGATCTTTAACATCCACCAACTTATGCTGTCAGACGGGACACCCAGTTTAACGACCATCCGAGGGCTTGCACACACATTGATTCATCACCCTGCCTATGAAACACCAGGATGCCAGTTTATAGCCGGGTCGGGATTAAAACCCTGGTTAGATAACACAGAGGCGAGTGTGCGTATCTTCAGGGTCCAGGCCATCCTGCCAGCTCACACATTACAAGGTCACACTGAATGAATGACGCTAATTTACGCTGAGGACCTGAACAAACTTCCATCACCCATTTCTATGAATGTGAGATTTTCTTTGCTTCAGGGCATTTGAAATTTCAGTTTCAGTTTATTTCTCCCCTTGAATCAAGCGCAAAACAATCCAATGAATATCCATCTTATTGTGAGAACAGTGGAGGAACCTGTATAAAAGCATGCTTGTGAAACTTCAGGTCCATATAACAATGGATTGTCATTAAAAATATGAAGAGACAAAAGAATGAAATATTCTAAAATCTGATTCCTATAATGAGAATAATGAGGTGGACAAATAGAAGCGAAAGAGAAAGGAACGCAAATGGGGGATGGGGGATGGGGGGTGTAGGAGAATGAATCGGCTGTGAAGCATACTTTTGCATTAGCATCGTAATATCACTCATTACTCACTCATTACTCATTCATTACCAGTAATATTACAACATCAATTTGTCATATATTTCTCTAATGATCAACTTTTGAGTTTGTGTTTAAAGCTATTTCCACCAAAAGTTTGCCTAAGGCTCACTTCAAGGGAATTCCATAACTTGGGTCCAGAATAAACAATGGTTTTGTTTGTAAAGGAAGTTCTTGCTTGTTGTAAATGAAACATATCAGCTTGTGTTGGGCAATTATGAATGACTTTAGTTTAAACCAAAAAAAAAAAAAAGAGTGCATATTCACTGTTCTCGAGTGTTTATTTTGAATATGCAACATATTTAAATTATTACTGGATAATGGTGATGGTGGTGCCCCATAATCTTGATACCAAAGGATGGGGGCACTGCCAACAATTCATAAACGTTTTTATGGCCAGTATTAATCGTTGACAGGGCTCCAGTCCGTCATACAATAATTGTGGAAATGTTCATTGAAATCAAACCCACAGAGTGAGGGTAGTACAAAAAGCTTTAACCACTCAACCACTGAGCCGTTTGTGATAATTACTGCTTTGGTTTCAGTAATGGGATGATCAGGTGTAACGTATTGAACGGTTTGTTATTTGGTAGTCTGTTTGCTGAGGACACTGGATTGGCCATCCCCGATATTGTGGGTTTCAATTTGACTGAAGGCAGCAGTATTGTGGATATGGATTCTAAGCTTCTAGAAATTGAGCCTTTTCCTCATGTGGAGGAAAAGGCTCGGTCCGCTCAATCAGTTTGTGCAATGGAAATGGTGCTATGACGTCACAAAACTAGTAAAGTCACAGAACGCCAAAGATCTTCACTGGAGGAAAAAGCCTCGGTCTGCAAAACTGGAGCAAAACAATTATCAGGTCACTTTGAGATTGTCTGTAAAAACCCAGCCTACTCATTCGTGTCCTTAAGCTGGGGAGTAATCTGCCTGCCTCATGTGGTCTGCTCTATCCATGGCTCCAGTCCACACATGCTAGTTGTGACTCAAGTCCAATCCATGTCTTCATGCCCTCGAGGCTACTCGAGATAGGTACTAAAATTATACCTATTAAATAGCCCAATATTGCATCCTCCTAAACTCCCTAAAGGAATAGAAAAAAATGAAAACACTGATTAACAATGGCGATTGGAGCTGAGAGAGTGGCTTGTGGCTTGCAACTTCAGAGATTCTTTGAAGACTGAAGTTGATTTCCTTTTCGAGAGGTGCTCACTCGCCCATTTCAATGGAGTACCACTAATTTAAATTTATTCTAATGGTGTTAGCATCCAGAAAACAGTCATTATTTGCCCAAGAAAGAACATCAGTGATGATGAAAGATGCATTGGCAATATGCATCCATGTTTCAAACGGCAAGGATATAATATTGGCTGTCACACATAGCCCATAATACTGCACTGCCCCTTCTTTATTGCTAATAATACCAATGTTAACCTTAGCAGTGGCATGCCAGTGGTCCAACGTAGTCCCTATTTAGACAAACCAGAGACTTTCTGAGATACAACGACTGAACACAACTGCCATCTTTTGTAGATAGAGGCCTTCATTAATGGAAGAACTTCACATTTTTATTCCTTGTTCTTATATTCTTCCCAAAAGGAAATGTTGCAGATACCATCTGCCTTTTATTTGTTTATTATCTTGTTTGTTTGCCCATTGTTCAAGGAATTCTTAATTGTGGCAGCAAACGGAATGTCAGGATGCCACGGACGCTTGTAAATGTTCAGATGGAAACAATTACAGAAGCACTCAGGACAGGAAGTTGTCCTGTCTTGCCACAAGCATCAAGTAAAGCAGGAAGGCTACTATGCAACCTATTCTGGAAGAGCTATATGAGCAGTGTTTGCAATTGAAAAAAATCTACTCACCTTCTTCATCAAAGCAAATCACATGCATCATTAAGGTAACCTGTTGATCTAAAATGTTAAACATATTCTTAGATATTCCTCCAAACATTACACATCTCACTGTATCCCAAAAATATATATAATATATTGTCGATGGCTTATCAGCTTGAGTGTACCTGATCCTTTCAAACCTTAGAAGCTGAAAAGAGTGAGCCTGATTGGTGTATGTATGGGACACCACGAGAGATGGCAGGAAACATCACTTTGTAGCGTGTTTACCTTTGAGGTGTTTCATTCTGGATTCTTCTTCTGTGGAGTGAAACCCGACGAGAATCTGGCCTTCCAGCACAGTGCATGCTGGGATACTGTGTCTCTGAGCATGCCATTCTTCGGATTGGGGACATAAAGCTGGCTTGCTTTCTGCCGATCCAACATCTGCCTTCAAGGTGTGGATGTGAAATATCCCATTGGTACCTCTCAAAATCATAGATTAATGGATCCGTAAAAGCACGGGAATGTTAAAGTACATCAAGCTGATTTTGAGAATCTGGACAGCACAACAAAAGATCACTAAATTGATAGTTCAAGTTAATTGTGGAGTAGATGTAACACAAGGATGATGGACCAAATCCTCTCCTCCATGTTTACGTCATCCCTATTTAAGTTTACTTGTATTCCATTTGTACAAAAATGTGGACATGTTAAATGTCCAAATCTTCATCATCTGTCAAACTGATTTTCTGTGCAAGTGTCAAACATGTGGTGCAGGTTTTATTTTCTTGAGAGGAAGCTCTCTCTGTGCGGGGTAAATAAACCGAGATTTTTTTTTACCTGCAAAGCTCGTGTTGGATAGTCATGAGATTGTGGAAAACAGCTTGAACTGGAGAGTTCATGGAACACGTTACCCTGTGTAGTGTTCAAGTATATCCTTGAATTTAAATGAAATATTGATTTTAAAGATGGTTAAAAAAAATTCCGGAAGTTTAGCGCTATTGAAGCGGTCTTATACTTCACCCTTGTACACCACCTTGTACAGCAAAACTGGAGGTTCTTGGAAGCAATATGAAGGCTTATTTGTGTTCTTCAGTGTTCAAGTATATAATTCAATTGAAATAAAATAAAGATTGCAAGAGTCATATGAAAAAATTTATTCCGGAATCAACTGCTGTTTACACAGTGTCTATTACCCCCACCCTATCTAACACGTTACATTAGTTATCCATGCCTGTTGTATGTGTCCTTTATGACGTCCTTAAAATCAATGTTTCCTGTTTGGCAGCCAAACAAAATAGAAAATAATTCTTGAGTAAAAATATGTGTGATCGTGTCAAATTCAGACACAAAATACTGCTAAACGGCGGGTTTGTTTTCCGATTGATGTTTTTTTGTTGTTGTTTTGTATAACTTGTCGAGGCTCGTATGAGAGCGAACACACAACGCACAGCGAGGGGGGCATGAGACAAGAGGGGCAAAGGCAGTCCTGGAGGACCAAACAGTGGGGAACAGAGACATTAGGAGATCTGCGGAAGGGAGGGGATGGGGGGGGACACGGGGTATACAAGATGGACATTACGGGACTTTCAGGAAGGAAAGCAGGGAATTTGAAGGAGGCTGGGTGGGGGTGGATTAACGGGGGTAGAAAGATTGAGGGTTTGGATTGAGGACGATAAGAGGTGGTGGTGAACAGCTGTTTTGAAGCCTGGAGGGAAGAATGGGATTGAACAGAGTGAGGGAGTTCATTCCAAGGTGGGGAAAAAGA
The DNA here is from genome assembly GCA_035128595.1 of Eptatretus atami. Lineage (NCBI taxonomy): Eukaryota > Metazoa > Chordata > Myxini > Myxiniformes > Myxinidae > Eptatretus > Eptatretus atami. The sequence continues at coordinate 174,347,584 of CM068956.1, forward strand.
GGAATGAAAGAGTGAAGGTGAGCATGATTCGTGATTTTGGGAGGTTTACCAGAAGGGGGTTGTTGCGGACCTTGAGCGCCCTGTGGAAATATGGTGGGGACAAATTGCAGACAGAGCAGGGGGGCGAGACCGGAGAGGAGTGGTAGAAGACAGAAAGACCACCGACCTGCCTGTGGTGAGACAGTGAGAGGCCCAAAGACAGCCTCATCACGGGAGATGCCAATGATCTGAAATGCCTTGGTTTCCACAGTGTTAAGCCGAGAAAGGTGGGAGGCAGGAGCACAAGCCCAGAGGGGACAGAAGTACTCCATCAGGCTACGGACAAAGCTTTGTGTGTGGTCAGGAGCTCAGGTGGGCCGAAGAAGGAATTTGCACGAGCAGGATTCCCAGTTGGCGACTGGCTTTGGAGGCCAGGTTGGAAATGTGGCTTTCCCAGGAAAGATCATGGCAGATAGTGAGACCCAGAGGCTTGAAAGAAGGACTTCTTCCAGAGGATTGATGAGAAAATAGATTGTGGGGGGGGGGGTTCCAAACGGTCCTTTCAGAGAGACAAAAAGAGAGTGTGAGATTTGTCCAGATTGAAAGACATTTCCATGTGTTGGACCAGTTTGTGATTTTACCTCGATCTGGAGTGAGCAAAGAAGCTGCTGCTTGCCGGTCTGAGGGATGACAATGGTACGGCAGAGGGTGGAGTCATCAGCAAAGATAAACAGGATTTCCAGAGAGTCGGAGAGATCATTGATGAAAACCAGAAAAATAACAGGGCTCAGAATAGCCTGGGCAGGAAGAACTCCAGCTTGGGCAGAAAGAGGGGATGAAGAACTCCATTTAGGGCCACACGTTGACTGCGACAGAGAGGAAGTCTTGTGAGCCATGAGTGGAGATGGCCTTGTATACCATAGGAAGAGGTTTGGTGGGCAGAGGCAGGGTGCCAGACCGTGTCAAAAGCACTCGATGCATCTTGGGATATGGCTCTGATTTCATGTCCGGCATTGAAGACTCCATCCATTGTTGGAGAGCAGAAGCAGCATATCCAGGGTGAGGTGCCTGGTCTGAAACCAAATTGATGATCGCAAATCAAGCCATTGGAGAGAAGGAAGGATTTAATGTCTGAAGCGATGATGGATTCCATAACCTTGCTGATGGTTGGAGAAGGCTGATGGTCTGTAGTTGCAGGGATCTGTTTTTGCACCTTTTTTATGCAGGGCAGTGTGTTTGCTGATTTCCAAGCAGATGGCAGATGACCTTGAGCAAATAAGAGGTGAACAGAACAGACAGAGGGTGAGCAAGAGCAGAGGAGCAGGTTTTTAGGACACGTGGCTGATGCCGTCTGAGCCGTTGCAGAATTAGTCGAGGTTTGACAGCAAGCTCTCCACCTTGTCAGGAGAAATGGACACAGAGTCCAGGGACAGTTGGGTGTGACTGGGTAAAGTGGGTACAGAATGCGATGGGTTTCGGACACAGATTTCGATGCAAACACCGAGTTTAGGCATTCAGCCTTTTCACAGCCGTATCAGCAGGCGCCATTTGAGGTAAGGAGAGGAGGGGGAACATACACCAGAACATATTTGATTGGATGCCACCAGGATTTGGAGGATGGAGCGAGGTTTGAGAGTTCAGACTTGAGCTTAAAAGATGTTGTTTTCTGGTTCTCCTGAGGTAGATACACACTTGTTCCGAGCTTTGTGGAAGGAACTGAGATTACCCTCAGTTGGGTTTCTATCCATTAGCAAAGGCAAGTTGTTTCAGGACAACTGCTCGCCACAAGCTTCAGTGAACCAAGGGCTGGAGGAGGGTAGGACAACTGAAGACGAGAGGGGATAAATCTGTGCATGAGGAGAGCAGAAGTTTCTTTGAAAGAATTCCCAGGATGAGTTGATGTTGGAAAAAGTAGCGAGGGGAGCAGTCTAGAAGTTTGATGGCTGCTTGGAGACCCTGCCAGTCGGCTAGTGAAATGCCAGACTCGACGGCGCTGAGGTGGTTCTCTGATAACAGCAGAGAGAGATGTCCACTTTGACAAGCACGTGGTCAGAAGAACCATTGGAGCGGAGGAAGAGCACAGATTTTAAGGGAATTGTCAAAATCAGATCCAGAAGTGTGAGCACCATTGGTTGAGATCCCGGTTGGGAAATTGACCGATTGTCAGTCCCAATGAGTCGCAGAAAGCTTTTGCTGAGGTGCCATGACAGGTGGATGAGAGGTACCCACACCTCGCCAACTGGCATGATGACAAATTAAGTCACCACATATGAGGAAGAGAGAGTTTGGATGAGAAATAAAAGTTGGTCCTTGTTTTCGGAAGTGAGGTGTAGAGTGGAGTCATCACTGTTTGGTAGACGGTACATTACATATAAAAAAACTGAGTGGGAGTGGAGGGGAGGCCGTAGCCAGAGTATTCTTGGAGGTGTGGGAGAGTGAGGACGTGCATGGATAGTGAGGAATGGAGTCTTTGATGAAGAGAGCAACTCCTCCACCAGGACGAGGCTCAGGTCTGTCATACCGGAGGAGGGAGTAACCAGGGAGAGATACTTGGGAGTCAGAGACGGCTTGAGGGAGGAAAGTTTTGTTAGGCAGATTATGTCTGGTTTGTCAGTGGCAACCTGTATGGAAAGATCTGTAAGGTTTGAGTGAAGGCCCCAGATATTTGAGTCCAGACTGTTAAGAAGAGGGAGGTAGGAGGCTTTGGGTGCATGGGAGGGGAGGGGAGGGTAGGACAAGGAGGGGGGGGTGGTAAGGAGATTGTTGGAAGAAGTGTGGGGGATTGCAGAATACTCGGGAGGGGGCCAGATGAGGAGGAGAAAAGGCTCTGTGGTGCTGGGGGTGAGGGGGAACAAGAGGGGCGAAGGCAGTTGAGGATTTGAGGAGGTGGCTGATGAGATGGAGTGAGAGGGCAGGGAAAAGAGGCAGCTTTGTGGATGTGAGGGGGGGGCAACTTTGAAGAGGGTGAGTGAGGGGGTGAATGGTGGGAGAAGGAGTGAAGTGGGGAGTGGGGAGAAGGTTGAGGGCGAGAGTTGAGGGAGAAAGGTGAGGGGGGAGTTTTTGAGAAAGGTGAGATGGAGGCTTGGAGGGAGAAGAGTGTGATGGTTGCTTTGAGTGGGAGGGCTGAGAGGGGTGAATTGGCACTGAAGTTGGAAAAATGGAATGGTTGATGGAAAGCGAACACTCGTAGCAAACTGGGGTTTTAAAAAATTTCAGGTCAGAAATGTGATCAAAGACATTCCTTGATGGATGCAATAATGGCGAATTAAGAGAATGGAGAGAAGAAACGTTGTAACAGTTGGATTTTGTTTCGGCAAGGTATGAGGGAAAGGCTCGAATTGAGAGCAGTCTGTTTAAATAGAAAAAGAGTAGTGAATTATGATACAGTAATGAGAACCACACGTGTGAAAGAGGAAGATGAAGCATTACAAGAGATCGTTTTTATCATTATTATTATTATTATTATTATTATTATTATTACTAGTGCGGGCCCGTACGTGCGTGCCCGTAGGTGCGGGCCCGTACGTGCGTGCCCGTAGGTGCGAGCCCGTACGTGCGTGCCCGTAGGTGCGGGCCCGTATGTGCATGCCGTACGTCCGTGCCCGTAGGTGCGGGCCCGTAGGTGCGTGCCCGTAGGTGCGTGGCCGTACGTGCAGGCCCGTACATGCGTGGCCGTACGTGCGGGCCCGTACATGCGTGGCCGTACGTGCAAAAAATAAATAAATAATTGTGACGTTAATAGTGACGTCATAGCACCGTGTCCTGTCATTGGTTGATAAATAAATGGCCGTAACTTGGGATCCACTTGTCTGATTAATATCAAACCTTGAAAAGGCACATCCTCGGGTACCCAGCGATATTCCTGGCAAGTTTCAATTAGATCGGACCAGGGGTTGTCGAGAAACAGAGGTCGCAGACACACACACACACATACAGACAGACAGACAGACACACAGAGATTGCTGGAATTATAGATAGATTATTATTATTTTGTGAGAGTTTTCATCAGATTGGGTAATGGGAAGGTTGTAGAAAAAATTGTGAGGTGAATGGTGAAATTGGATCGATAAACGCAGAGGGTGGAAACAGATCTCGTGGTTGTGGGAGAAGCACGTGGCTATGGGAGGTGTATCGTCAAAAGTGAATTTGTTTGTTTATTTATTTCAAATAAGGATTGTGTAACATCGGAAAAGGGAAGGT
>CM068956.1:174351778-174365287 GCA_035128595.1 Eptatretus atami
TTTGGAACGGTCAAAGCAGAGTGAAGCTGCTGGGTCGATGAAAAGTATCAGGAAGAGCAGAGAGACACGTAGTTACAGGAGGCGTATAGATGGAAAGGATACAAGAAAGATTATTAATTTTTTGATGTATTTTTGAAGAATAGGTAAGATTCGGGAATGGAAGGTTGTAGGAAGAAATCGTGAAGGTAATGGCTGGAGTGGGTCAGCTCAAGTAGAATAAAGATGGTGTGCCGGCAGATGGAGAAGAAGAAGAAGAAGAAGAAGAAGAAGAAGAAGAAGAAGAAGAAGAAGAAGAAGAAGAAGAAGAAGGATCGGGACTCATGGGTCTGCAGGGAGAAAGTATTTTTTTTTCTTTTGAATTTAAGCAAGAAACAGAATGTTTAGTTGGGAGGGATGGGGGCATTGGGATTGTGGGGAAAATAGGAATCGAAGTAATAGGGAGAGAATACAATAACCAGAGTTGGTGTCAAAGCCACCCAATGCTCGCCTGTTTATACATTTATCGTTTTTAAAAGACGAGTCTAATAATTAATATTTTTTACAATTCTCTAACAATTTTTTTTTTGGGGGGGGGGGGGGGGGGGTTGGAAATCACTTAAAACATGTAGAAATGCAAAAAAAAAAAATTTTTTTCTCTAACAATTTTTTTGGGGGGGGGGGTTGGAAATCACTTAAAACATGTAGAAATGCAAAAAAACTAATTTTGGGGGGAATCCAAATTAGGATCCTGGACCATACCTAACCCCCCCACCAAGTTTCGTCGAAATCCGTCGAGGAATTTTTCCGTAATACAAAAAATTTAACATTTTCACGCTCACGCTCACGCTCACGCTGACGCTCACGCCGGGGGTATCGCTATAGCTCTCTGTTCTTCGAACAGGCGAGCTAAAAAGATCGTACACCTGGAGGGGAAGGATGGGTAGGCCTCAAAGAACCCGGTAAGACAAGGTCGACAAAAACTCACAAAATGGCACGATTTTTGAAACAAAACTGAACTAGGAACATACAGTAACATGTAGGTGAGAAAATGAACAGTTAAAACGTGACAGATAACGACCAGAAACTTAACTTTGAGAAAGTCGGCAGAGACCCCTGAGAGAAACCTGCCGTTGCTGCAAACGCAGAACCGGAAATCAAATTTGTTCAAATTTGTTCTGATTTGTGTTCAAAATATAACATTCAATTTGATCAAGGCGTTCCTTCATCATAAACTAACGTTTGTGGACAGACAGACAGACATGAACCAATTACTTAACCCTGCTTTTCGCATCACGTGCACGGGGTAACAACTCCCATCATGGGCAGCAGTTCCATTTGAAGAGGTCTTGAGAAATGATATCATTTGAATGCCCTTACACAGTACAGTATTTACATGTGCACTGTGTTAAGGTGATTGTTTTATAAAACCCTCTTTAAAAAGTAATCGTAGAAAAGTCCGTTTTTCCTTATTTAAGAAATTAAGTCCAAGTTTGCAGATAAAAATAGAACTCTGGTTTCACTGAACTTTGGCAGTGCTATATGTAGTTAGATCACTTACAAGGAAGTAGAAAACAAGAACTAATCATTCACTTCTATTGTTGAAATTGTCTTCAAATAAATATGTGGAGAGATTGAGTGAGTTGTGTAATAGCATAAAAGAAAGGCAAAATATAATTTGCGAGTATAATGAACTGAGTTCACACATTAAGTCAAAAACTTACACTGATTACTCCTTATGATGCTTATAAAATAAACAGTATTTCATTTAAAGTTAAGTGTATTTACGCATATATTTCAATGACCAGTTCAAATAGAAGCAAAGAATAACTTCCACTCAGATAATTATGAGACCGAAATAAATCTGGAGTGTGTTGAGATTTACTCTCACATATCAATATAAATACTTTGAAACACAAATCAAAGCCTTGCTTGCAAAACATTATTTTTTATGCCCGGAAAATGCTATAAAACTAAAAACATGACGAACCAACCAGGTTTCCCTTTGGAATCAAAACAACATAATTGAAAACAGGTAACTTTGGACCAGATAGCCAGGATAGCTCGGAAGTAGAGCACATTTTGCCTTCGAGTTTTGTAATCAGTTTTTGATTCTCGATGTGACCAGACACCATCATCATGGTGCTTTGGACGGAGCCAGCTGATCATTGTGTCAATCTGCGCTATCCATCAATTGCGACGTTAAGCCGAGTATTTCATCTGCCAGCATTCGCTAGTGTATGGTAAGGTCTCACGGTGCTCATTTTTCAAAAGAGAGTCATCCATTATGTTGAATAGTCATGATGTTTTACCATGGCCAAATTCCAAGTTCCCATTCTGACTACCACCGAGAAGAGCAATGGGAAAGCTCAATAAGTGAATGGAGCTCAAAGCAATATTTATGGTGAACAAGCAACCAGTAATTTATGCATTGTCGTTTTATATATTTAATGTATCAAGTTTTGCACATGGTCATTTATTTTGTCCAAATTTTTGCAATGACATATAAAAAATTTTTTTTGTGTAATCAAGTTTGGCAACCATTTCTCGTTGAAGCTTTCACCCCTCTCAACTCAACCCTCTCAACTCAACCCTCTAACCACTACCCTCTTAAAAGGTAATAAGTACAGCACATTTTACGTGTTTCGAGTTGAATGGAGTGGCAGTCTGGAGGACACAACAAAACATGGTATTTTTTGAAAATTTCAGGGAGATGAAACATGTCGTCTCTTGGAAAGCCTTTTAACATGATGAGGAGATTAAACATGGGTTATTAAAAGATATAGGACCTGTCAGATTTTATTTTAAAAAATTTAGGACTTTGAAGTGCTTTGTGTGTCTGCTGTCCTTGAGCTGAACATGCAAAAAGCATAAGGTATAGATTGAAGCCTTTAATATAAGCCTGTAGGGAATGCAGTAAAGTGTCATTGCTATCCACAGATGGTAAATCGAGAAATGCACTTGAAGGATGAGCTAAGGACCAGATTTAAAATCGTATATCCCAGATGTGTAGACTTTTTATTTTCTCCAGGGTACTTGGAAACATGGAAACATAAACTTCCCTCTTTTGGGCTTGTGGTTGAAAGAGATTAATTTTCCATTTCATACTTTCAATACATAAATTCACATCAGTTCATGCAAACATATGTATATATGTATATATGTGTATATATATATATATATGTGTATATGTTTTTTTTTTTTTAACATCTTGCATTTGATTAAACACCTGCTGAAATTATTTAATTTGCCAAAAGTGGTAATTCACCTGCAGCATTGGGGTTCATAAAGGGTGATCATTTGCATGCGTTGATGTAATGCGTTGATCCGATAGGATTTCGCAGAGGTAACGTGCTTGCCTTTGAACTGTCTCATCCGAGTTAGATTCTCAGCCTGTCTAGAAATCGTCGGATTGGTGCTTCACGGGCAGGGCATTGCATCCCAAAGTGTGTCATTCCACGGATGGATGTTCAGCTCGGTTTCCTATCAGGTAGCATTCGTTGGTGGGCGTTAAAGGTGTCTTATTGCGAAGAGTAGGCGTTATTTTCAGTACGCAGACTGAATTCAAATTTGCTGCCTGGATTACAGCTCGGAAGGCAAAGGCAAACAACTCGGTGTAATCGCAGCTGTGGGTCTGCTTTGGCAGCACTGGAGAGAGAATGAGAGAGACAAAGAGAGGAGAGAAGCATTTCTCTGAAAGAAACAAGTCAAACTTCAAAATATGAGAATCATTAGATTTGATAATCATCAAAAGAAAATTTATTGAACAACCTTAAATGAAAAAAAATATCCATCATTATACAGAAAATATATATATGCGAATTTATGAGCTAGTTTTGTCAAGGCAGCCTGTTTTCTGCATGTTCTGTGTAGCAGATGTTCATATAATTCCTCAACAAAATACTCGAAATAGTCCAAAACATGCTAATAATGACTAATGAATGAAGTGGCCACAAACAGTTGTGTGTGTGTGTGTGTGCGTGTGCGCGCGTGCGCGCGCCAACTCCACGTTGTTCGATTGTTAGGAATCAGAAAAGCCAGAAACGTTGTTCGGGATCAAGGTTCTGAACACCATTTAACCAGATCAAACTATTTCAGCTTGAGGAGACAAAGAACAGGTGCAGGGCTATCAGTCTGGTAACCCTTCATACATACACCAACCTTGAAGTGCAAAGCCAGTTGAGGAAAACATTGAGTGCAATGGCTGGGATTTGTGGAGGTATTCAAAATCAATATTAATATCTGTATTAATATCTTAATACTGTATCTTTCCAAAGGATATTCACAAACCACATCAAATGTTATCCAGGAATGAGAAGAGTAATGATGATGAGGACATGTTAAAGGTCTTGCCTACCCTTGGTAAAAGACACTGTAGGATCTTTAACATCCACCATCGAAGGCCGAGTTGACTGCACTCCCAAAGGGCCAGCACACTTTGGGATGATTGTCCTGCCTAAGAAACACTAATCCGACTCTTACAGCCAGGTCGATAATCAAACACAGGCTACACAGCTCAAAGATAAATGCTCTACCTCTACACCATCATGTTGCACATTCTTACTAATCGTATATACTTGTATCTCATTCGTATAACTTTTTGTACACCCCATGCATGTCACATTGCATGTGTGTTTACATACAAACATGCTTTTCTTTTACCAACCACACTGCTTTCTGCCAAACTACTTGGTTACGATATCTACTCGTCTTCCAAACCTTGTTGATCTATCTCTTTGTTTCATGTTTACCTGTTTCCCTTCACCCTATTGGTTAACTATTCCATGAGCCACAATATCTGTCTTAAGAATAATAAATAATAGAGGGATATTTTTCATGTTCTTGTCTGCTCACTATCCATGTATCTTCTACCATGAGCCTGGTTTTAGCGATGATAAAAGGAAATTCCATAGCCTCCTCCACTTTCTCACTACCTTTTAATATCTCCTGCTGTCCAAATCTGAATAACTTTCTGCTCATTCCAAATTTTAATATGATTGTGTTGTGTTCTGATTTCCATTCATCATATCATATGAGTTTATGCTTTGATTATGTTATTATTAATTTGTCCATCATATGGAGGGCTTTCGAAATATTCCATAACTAACTAGAACGGCACTCGGTAGAGCACATACCTCCACCTGGCTGAACAGTTCACCTTCTGTATCCCACTGATCGGCCAGATCTGCATCTGGACCTGAACCAAAATCTAATCGCCTTGTTATTGTCACCTATCCAACTTATCCACCAAGATTTGTCACAACCCATTCACAACTTATCCACCAAGTTTTATCACAACCCTTCCACAATGTTTTTAGATATCGTGTTTGGCCCGATATCTCGATGGAGAAGAATCACTTAAAAATTATATTATCTGGATTTGTATCTTCGCCAAAATCGAATCACTTTGTCCATGGCACTCACCCAACCTGTGTTCCAAGTTTTTCATCCGAATCCATCCATAACCTTTTTAGATATCCTGTTCACAGACAGCCAAACAGACAAGGATGAAAACATAACCTCTGTCCACCTGAGGTGGCAGAGGAACCAAGTACCAGGATTTTTGTACTCTGCATGTAAAACAAATGTTTTCCAGTTAAGTATTGCAATACCCTCCCTGTATTGCCAGTCGTGGTGAAGTATCCCACCCCAAAATTCAAATTAACCTAATTAATCTGGATGTGTATTGCTTTCCCACAATGCAAAGGATATATATTTTTTCTAAGTTAAAAAAGGATTGAAACTGAAATGTCATCATCTCGCTGTGAATTAAACACTGGCTCACTTTCAAGGTAGTCAGGAGTTCCACAACATTTCCGTCATATTAAGCCTTGTCATTTCGACCATGGATAATATCCTTCGGAAGTGAAAGACAATTTGGTAACACGGTTGAAAATGATCAAACGGAAAACCAAGAAGTAACCCAAAGAAGTAAAGACCAAAGATGGACTCATCAGGAGGAACCTGCATAGGATTCAGATTTCAGCCGCTACTCCACAACCCTCAAACCCATCCAGGCACAGCCACGTGAACCTTTCAGAAAAAAATTCTGCAATAATTCACCTCTCCTTATTAAGACAGATAATGAAAGGGAGAAATACAGAGTAAAAGTGATAAAAGAGAAGGAAAAGCAAGAATTAGAATGAATAAAGAGAATTGTGAATTTTTTTTATATTTTAAGATTAGCAAACCAAATTTAAATTAACAGATTGGCAAAAAATATGATATAATGTGCATTTGTACAATGAGCTGAAGTACCCATTTACGACTACCAAAAACAGTTAGTCCCCAGAAATACCATAAATATTCTCTTTCAGCTCATATAACCATGTTCTGTGATAGCTGCATGATTTAATTACTTTCGAATTTAATTATTTTCTGTGGACCCCTCTCATGAGATGCATCTTTACAATTTAAATCAGACTTCAGTTTCCATAAAAAAGTGATGCACTCATTTTAGTTTATGAAAGATGCAATCCATGGAGTTTCAGGTGCATATACCAGCGAAGGTATACGTGATATGCACGGGAGGTGGCTCGACAGACGGTTCGTGAAGGACGTGGGCAAAAAAGTGGATAATATTTATATGATGTCACAATGGCAAAACTGTAAGTTCCGAATCCACGAATGTCAGAGGTGGAAACCCTCACATAATTTCCTCATTCTGCATTAAACTCAATCTCTATGTTTTGATTTCAAACAGTATCATTCTAATCACAAATTAATACAAACACTCGTGAGCTAAATAAATAGAGATGCCGTTCTAACTTGACACCCAATACAGAAGAACCTTCTAGCGAGAAAGGGCAGATACAAAACTCTTCTGACGGTTCGAAATTACAATCGTAATTGTATTGAGAAATGTATGAAACCTCTCACCCGCTTTAGAATGGATAAAAGTTGGGGTCGATGAGGTGGAAACTCAAAACCACAATTGTATTGAGATATTATCAAACCAATGAATGTTTCTGCCGAACCCGTGATTGTGTTTACTTCTGGATCGGGAGCAATTTTGTCCGGATCGAAAGTCAAAATCATAATTGTATTGAGGTATTTCTGAAACCTCCCACCCACCTTATAACATCTGCTCGGACCCCAAAACGTTCTACAGAAGGTTTGGTAGAGATAGCCCCAAAACTGAGAGTATTTCGGGGTCGGATGGACAGACAGACACTCCTGCTTTATAATATAGATACATACATACATACACACATACATTTATGTATACATGCATACACACATATGATGTGTGTAACCTCCATACAGTCCATATGATGATAATTATCTCTATACAATTGGCATAAAGTGTTGTTGATATAGCGTCTGAGCTGTTCTGCATTCCCAAAGGTGGACAAACATGTGAATAGCGATCAAATGAATGGTTAAAATAAAAACCCTGTCCATTTTCTTCCTTTCCCAATACTTTGTATAATACGTAATAATGTGTGTTGAGTCGTGTCTCTGCATTCATGATGTCATATCTGTGAACATTTGGTTTAATTGGTTATTTTTGCCACAGTACTTGATTGTTATACATGATGGAGTGATGTAAATGTGATGGAAGCATTACCTCATCTTGCAGCTTTGGGTCAAGATCAGGTGTCTTAGTCAGTCAGGTATTTTAGTTTGCCTGTCCGTCATGCATGCAACATAAATTTGTTTGCCTGTCATCCATCCTATCGCAGTGCATCTCATGCAAGCAGTGACATGGATCATTTGGTTCTGTAATGTAGTTGTGCTGATTGATACAATCTAGAAGTGATACCTGTTTAGCAATGTCTTAAGCATGGGCCTTGGAAAAGTGTAACTAAGGTTAACTACATCACCTTGACCATGCAGTTCCACCAGCCTGTGCTGTGCTGTGTGGTGTCGTCACTATGTTCCCTTGTCGTTTAGAAACAATAGGATTTAACTGTATTTCATCACTACTTAATCGAGCTGGTGTGGAATTTGGACGATCATGTGACGGGGCATGAACCCAGGCAGAAGTATAACTGACGCATTGTTTCGCTTCACATCACTCTATCCAGGAATGACGACTCACAAAACCTTGACCTGGATATTGCAGCTGCACTTTCATTGGACTTTCTCTCACTCTCACTCTCGCTCTCGCTCTCGCTCTCGCTGTCGCTCTCACTCTCACTCTCACTCTCATTCTCACTCTCACTCTCACTCTCCCTCTCTTCTTCTCTCTTCTTCCTTTTGATGAAATTGCTTTGATATACTGAAAGCTGTTGCTGTTCTGTGAGCCAATGATATAAATGAACAAACAATAGGCTACCCTAACCCCCACCCCCTCTCACTCTTCATCCACCTCTTATTAACGTCCGCCATCGAAGATGGACGGAGGTTACTGTTTTCACCCCTGTCTGTTTGTTACTTACGAAATCTAAGATTTCGTAAGTATATTGATGACTTCCGTCATCTGTTTGTGTGTTTGTTGTGTGTGTGTGTTTGTTACTATCGAAATCTAAAGATTTCGTAAGTATATGATGACTTCCGTTTCTGTTTGTTTGTTTGTATGTTTGTTTGTTTGTTTGTTTGTTGTAGGCACGATAACTCGAGAACGGAAGAAGCTACCAATTTCAAATTACACACGTGATTCAGGAGGGTGATGGCTAGTGCTGATTAGATTTTGGTCAAAATCGGTCAAAGGTCAAGGTCACAGTGAGGTCAAATATTCGATTTTTGAATGGTTTGGATAACACCAACCAAGGGCAAAAACAAAAACACCAACACAACGACAACCAAACAGACAACCACAAAGAAACAAACCAGACAAACACAGGCACAAAAAACACAAACAGGGAAGGGAACAAAAACAGATACTCGAGAACGGAAGAAGCTACCAATGTCAAATTACAACACGTGATTCAGGAGGGTGGTGGCTAGCGCTGATTAGAGTTTGGTGAAAATCGGTCAAAGGTCAAGGTCACAGTGAGGTCAAACATCCAAAACATTCGATGTTTGATGGTTTGTACAGTATCTCAGTCGATGATAGAAACTATCTGGGCTTTGCGTCGCTACCTTCTCTAGAGGACATGTCTACTTTACTAGACAAAGGTCAGAGGTCAAGTTGACGATTTCGTAAGTACCAGTCTATGACTGCTTTGTTTTTTGCTTGTGAACAGTATTTCGGAAAAACTCCTGGACGGATTTCGACGAAACTTGGTGGGAGATTAGGTTTTGTCCAAGGATCATGCCATCAGATTTTGGACTTGGTCCAAAGTCCAATATGGCCGCTATGGCGGCCATTTTGAAAAATATTTGAATTTTTGTTTTTGCATTTCTACATGTTTTAAGTGATTTCCAACCAAAAATAAAATAAATTTTTTAGAGAAAAAAAAAATTTTGCCACTTTTATTTTCAAAAGAATTTCGTTTTATTTGAAATATTTGAATTTTGTTTTTGCATTTCTACATGTTTTAAGTGATTTCCAACCCCCCCCCCCCCAAAAAAAATTTGTTAAATAAAAAACCAGAAATTTTGCACCTTTTTTTTAAAAAAAATTTCGATTTTTTTTTTTGGCATTTCTACATGTGCGTCGATCTATAGTTTATTCAATCGTGGTTCAGTAGAGTCTGTACCGTTTTGACCTACAATGAATAGGATATCAGGTTCACTTAAGTGACCCAGCAGTATTGGGCGGAGGTTTTTTGCACCTTACCGAGTGCTCCCCTCTAGTTACCCCACCACCTGAACCAGTTGGTTGAAGAGGTTAATGTTTTCACCCCTATTTGTCATTTTATTTGTTTGTGAACAGGATATCTCATAAAGTTGTGGACGGATTCGGACGAAATTTGGATGAGAGCTTGGGGATGTGACAAGGATGAAATGATTCAATTTTGGTGAAGATCCAAATCCGGATCTGTATCTGAGAATCTTTAAAGTGATTTTTCACCATTGAGTGACAGGGCTAAAACAATATCTAGCAGGGTATCTCAAAAACTTATGGACGGATTCGGACGAAACTTGGTGGATTAGTTGGTTAGGTGAAAAGAACAAGCCGATTAAATTTTAGTTCAGGTCCAAATCCAGTTCTGACCTATCAATGGGATACAAAACGTAAACTAATCAGCCTGTCGGAGGTATGCGCTCTACAGAGTGGCCGTTCTAGTTCAGCACTAGATTCGGTCACTTCAATGCACATTCCATCAACTTGTTTCTCTAGTTGCTTGTTTTTCTTCGTTTTTTCTCATTATTAATTTCGAGTTTAAATTGAAGCGTACTTTTTTGTCCAAGTAAACTGCATTGAAGAGCATCAATGCATGCAGGTAAGACTTAAAAAGTCATGATTATATTCTTAGCCAGCAGAATTCAAAACCAACATTCTTGGTATGTTATTCTTGATCCGTAGAAGGCAATATAACTGTTTTTCTTAGCTCACGCAGATCAGAACTCGGTGTGATTTCATTCTCTTGATGTGTATAGTTTGTGAAAAAGTTTGCTCAACTGTGGTGGGGGTAAGTCTAACTAACATTCAATAAATGATTGCAGAATAATAAAAGAAAGTAAAAAACTAAAAATAAACAAAAGAAAGATTGCAGAATAATAAAAGAAAGTTTTTGTCTCTTGCCGAAGACGGTGGTGCTGCTTTGGCAAACAATATTTCCACAGCCCCTGTCTTTATGGTTAGACAGCTGAATGGTTTTTTTCTTTTCTTCTGGTGCTACTTCTTTTCAAGTATAAGTTATAACCAACCAGTTCCTCTGCTTTCACCATGTGGAAATCCACCATGTGGATGGCAACAGAAAGGGAGAGTGAGAGGCCTGTCTGAAATGCAAAGACCCAGTAGTCTCACACTTTTAAAGAACTATGATGTAGTAGGAGAGAATAATTTAAGTATAAATGTGTGTGGTGTGTGTGTGTTGTGTTGGTGTGTGTGTGTGTGTGTGTGTGTGTGTGTGTGTGTGTGTGTGTTGTGTAAATATTTTCAAGTGTTTGATTGTTTTTGCATTTGTACGTTATTCTTTCACGGCTGAACCATAGCACGGAGAGACCCCAAATTTTGGGTTTTAAGGTTACTTCAGAATCTGGGCAATGTTTTAAGCTTCCACACATTGGCCTTGACAGCCATTTTAAGGCCACCGAAGGTCACTACTAAATGTATATTGGGACGTGAGGTCAGGCAGTGCTGCCATCTGGCCCCTCTCTGGTCTATCTATCTATCTATATATAAATCCAAGTTAAACGATTGTGTCTGAACGGGGTAAATGTTGTAACCACAGCATGTATAATGCTGTATGATACCTCATTTAAGAGCTCTTGCATCCGGACATTGCATGCACAGGTCGAAAAATATCGATACTCATGCAATTTTGAGTTTTATGCATTTTTGTAGCACACGTGGTCTATAAGTTCAGCCGTTGGTTCACACACCTTCCGGAATTAAAAAAAATAATATAACCCCAAACTCTTCAGTCAATTCTGTCAACATATAATTACCTTTCCATCAATTAACTTTAACGAGAAACCTTAGCAGTCTTTACAGTTAGTGACTATTATGCTGTCAAAGGAAAATCATATATAAAAAAACGAATTTGAATTCCCTTACAGACCGAACTTGGGACCCCTTACTAATGCTTCCATTTTATTTTCATGTAAATGTGAGGCGTACAAAATAACACTCTGACAATGCCTTGAGTGAGTGGAAGCGTGTCGTTTCATGGGTGGTGTATAATCTCAGTGTCTCAGTGTGACACCAGTGAAGTTGTGCACCTGATATTTGATTAGTGTCCTTCATCTACTTTTTTTGGATTGTGACCAAATTAACAAAAAACACCTTTTTTTGATCATAACTTGAATAATTTTCCTCCGATTTTCATGAGGTTGAGTTTTATGGATCGATTGCAGATGTGAACACATTTTCTTTATTTACACTCTATCCCTAAATGTTGAAGGTCAAGGTCATATGGTGGCCTGAAAAGAATACATGGCCATCATTGGATCATGGGCGCGAGGGGACCCTTGGCAATCGCTTTGTGATCACAGATATCTAGTTATCGTTATCATTATTATTTTCATTATGTGCTGTTATCATTATCATGATGTACCATCATCATTATCATAATTATTAGGTCTAAAAAAAAGAAGTTGCATTTCTGGTAACCTGACCTACCTCAATAATTCCTGCTGACACCAGTGTTTTTTTGGGGGAGGGGGGGAGGATCGACTTCTGGGTGGCCATTTTTTGTCTGTTGTGTGTGATATTCCTCTGACATTGTTGTCTGCTGTGGGCTCAACAGAGAAAATCAGCAGCTGTTTATTTTAATGAAGGAGTCAGAAAATTTTATCGACATTTTATAAACATTGCACAACCCATCTGGGACACATCGATGGTGTCTTATTCAAAGTCGGAAAATGGATGCGGGATAGGCATTCCCGACTTTGACAGAAGTCATGACTGCCATGCAGACATTTGGTGGTCGTTTTTGGTTCACGAGCACCAGCCAGAGAGACCACTATATTCGTTATGTCTGTGTGTCTGTATGTTGGGTAGTCGATCCAGTCGAAAAAAAAATTTGACATTTGTTCTACCCTTATTATCAGTTTTTCCGTCGATATTTGGTAGTCGATCCAGTCGAAAAAAAAAAAAGTTAAAAAAAAAATTTTTTTTTTGAAATTGTCTTCCCTTATCAGTTTTTCTGTCGATATGTTTGTCTGCTGTCTGTATGTTCGGTCCAGTGCTCCGTTAATACAATGGCGATTTCGATGAAACTTGGTTGTGTGTTCGATATCAATGTCTAGTTTGTTTTCCTGGATGAGGGTATGGATTTCCTGCTATGCCATTTGGGCGGAGCCACACCCCAAAAAATAGCCATTTTTAGGGGTAGTCGGATTAAAAATCTATCTTCTCCTAGGGAATTGACTGAATGGAATGGGTTCTTTGGTTTGAATAGCAAAATGATTATCTAAAACTTGCTGTTGTCCGATTTTCATTTTCGTCCCAAGGTCAAGGTCACAAGGTCAAAAACTTAGAAAATTGCGAATTTTGACATGAAAATCATACGACCGCCCAAGCTTTGAGAGCTAGGATGACAATATTTTTTTATGCATAATCTTGAGGTCATTCCCATCTAAAGTCTTGAAACCATTTTGCTCTATCTCGAACACCTTGCCCGTGGCGCCCCTTCAAGTTTTTTTTACGCTGATTTCATCAAAGTATGGATAATCCGAGGAGTGTGAAATGCCATAT
The DNA here is from genome assembly GCA_035128595.1 of Eptatretus atami. Classification (NCBI taxonomy): domain Eukaryota; kingdom Metazoa; phylum Chordata; class Myxini; order Myxiniformes; family Myxinidae; genus Eptatretus; species Eptatretus atami. The sequence continues at coordinate 174,364,950 of CM068956.1, forward strand.
AGCCTATATGACGTTATATTTTTCCTGGAATTTCCAGAGGAAGTTTTGCACCAAAGGTCATAATCCTGACCTTTGACCTTTAAAGCCACAAAGGTCAAACTTTCAAGTTGTGGAATCGAACCGGGTTTTCGACCTTCTTCGACGAACTATCTCAATAAGCTATAGCACGTATCCGTTTTCTTATTTTATTGTCCACAACATTGTTTTGTGACCTTTAAAGGTTATGCAAAGGTCAAATTTTGAAAGTTGTTCAACAAAACCGGGTTTTCGACATGTTGCAGCTAATAACCCGTCACTCGTACCACATCATGTTGATCATTTTTATAACTTGGTCAAAC
>CM068956.1:174365297-174379706 GCA_035128595.1 Eptatretus atami
CATTGTCTCATCCTTGACTTCTGAAACAATCTACATCGTCAAATACCACTCGTGAACCATTGTCTTCAGACTTGTTTTCACTTAAATCGCCGATGTGGTCACCAAGACACAAGACGTCAGACCCATGAGGTCTGCGTTTGACATACTTATGTCTGGAGAAAAATGGCCACCACCAAAAAAGAACGAAAGCTATGTTGTGAAGGTGAAGAAGAAGAAGCTCAATGTGAACATCAGTCCAAACTCGACAACAAAGTCAGTGTAAATGAATATTTTAAAATTCAGAACTGAATTTCTTGAAATTAATTTTAATCCAGTTTTGTTACAAAGTAAGAAAAATTGCAAGATCTTATCATTATCTCAGTTTTGTGTGTGCCTTTATTCGATGGTACTGTACTTTGTTGGGGGTGGGAGGCTGTTTATACCCTGCAAACAGTATTTACACACATTATGTTCGACATTGTTTGCATTGTTCTAAATAGTTGAGAGAAGAGAAGGAAGAGAGAGAGAGAGAGAGAGGAGGAGAGAGAGAGAGAAGAGAAGAGAGAGAAGAGAGAGAGAGAGAGAGAGAGGAGAGAAGAAGGAGAGGAGAAGAAAAGAGAAGACAGAGAGAGACAGAGACAGAGAGAAGGAGAGGAGAAGAAGAAGAGAGGAGAGAGAGAGAGAGAGAGAGAGAGAGAGAGAGAGAGAGAGTGTGTGTGTGTGTGTGTCCATTGAGACCATACTCTGCAAGCTTTGTCTGTCTAAGAAGTCTCCTTGGCTATTGGGCACAATCCTGGACAGGTCTCGCACTCTGACACAGGATACCAGCAAACTGGTACTCGTTTTGCCGACTCAGAAGGATGACAGGCAGAGTCAACCCCACCTGGATAATCCAACAGCCAAGTGGGATTTAAATTCAGGGTCCTGGATCCAACCCACCACCAAAACATGAAGGCACACCAGGGATGTATGTATGTATATGTTATATGTATATATAATATATATATATGTATATAATATATGTATGTATTATTGTATACGTTATATTATTTTTTTTGTTATAATATTTTATTTATTATATTTTATTTGTGGGATTTGTCAATTTCCGCCGAAAGGCGGAAATCCGACTTTTTTTTATTGCGCAAGTTGGTCCTGTGATTCGTTCAATTTGCAATAAAAATCATGGGGGGGTAGGGGTCTTCTCTATCCAGGGTAGGGGCAAAGACTATGGGAAGCTCAGTCAAAAACTCAGAAAGTTCGCTGAACAAGCCGCTGGCGAAACGCGCATGCCCCCCCTGCCCGTCCGGTCACAGACGGAGCCAGCCATACGGCTGTCTGAGAATCGTTAATTTATGCGCTAAACTTCCCGCGCTTCATCACAGCGGTCCAATTTCACGGCGATAAAACCAGCATCGAGGTTGCTACGCGACATCCCCGCCAATCTTTTATGAATGAACTCATTCACTACAGCTCGTCTAGACCATATTAAGGACAGCATGACCTGATCATTCGAGTATCACGTGCCGGTGGAGTAACGTGATTGGTTAGAAGATTTTGGCATCCCATAATAGTAGGCTCTCTAGTTTCGTTTTGTACTATTCATGGCGCGTGCATGTATTGTGATTTAAATCGTCATGTCTGCATATCAACGACCTGATATCGTTGAACGCAACCCTGCATTAGAATCGGAAAGCATCGTGTTGATAAGGAAGCCGGTTTAAAGAACCGTTGGCGATGGGCGCTGGGAAAAAAGGCCGATGACGGCGGAGATCGTGGGGACGTTCTGAGGGAAATCAAGACTGCTGGCCGTGCTGTTTGTATTATCTGCAACTTCGAGTTGGCTTACGGCAGTCGGGGATCGTGTCGTTTTAACCAAGCATGCCAACACGGCAAACATGTGAAGGCTGCCAAGGCAGTGAAAGGAAATTATCGTATTCCAGTAAGCCCCTCCCCGGCCCAAAGAAACCTATCAAGCTCATACCCCTATATCATAACGCCCACGGCCTTTGGCGCCTTAGAAACACGTGCCTCGAGTGCAGCGCCATTACGTACGGCAAAAATAAAACTAACAATTAACCAAACGATCTTTGCGGACGCCTGCACGTGGGCATGGTGGACCATCTGTGTTGGTCTTGTTCCCAGTGCCTAGCGGGCCCTTTTTGGCTGGTCTGCTCAGAGTCAAGGTTAAAGGTCAAATTGGGTGAACTCTTGATAATATCATAAATGCAATATTTTATTGGCTATCCAATGAAAGTGGTTTGGGGTCAATTCCTTCACAATAACAGAGATATTTCAATTTTGAATGTTCAGAATAAATGGAAAATCTGAAGAATTGCTGCACGAAAATCCAATAACTCCTAACGTTCTATATCCTTGACCCTTTCAAAAAACATTCATTCAATTTCCTTGGAAAATGAATGTGTTGAATTTTCGAATTGCCATGACACCAGTGCGGTAACTTCTCTTCCGTCTACTGCATATTTTCATTCCTCTTTCAGGTTCAATGCCGGTACAGCTGCTAACAACCAGAGACCATCACTAAAACGTTGCACCAGTCTCAGCGATCGCGTAGTACTTACAACAGCTGAGCATTAAGGCATGTGTGTGGATTCGTCTGTGAAAATTCATTGCCATTTCTCTCTGGTGCCAAAAGTGATCGAATATATCAAAAACTTTAGCTAAAACCCCAAAGGCTCCTGACTTATTATCAATGAATCGTGTGTCTGCCTCGTACAAGACAGGCATGGATTGGCAAAGACCACTGGAGGGAGACTACTGCGCAGTTAGCAAGTGCTTTTCGTCGCTCATGAACATTGATGAGTCTACCTCTGAGAGTCTTCAAAAGCATCTGCATTTCTCGCGCGATGATACTACTTATCTGCGAAACTGATCCACTACCTACTAGGTCTGGTTTGTTAGCCTTTTGATTGAAACATTCGTGAATCGTATGTGATGGTTAGTTACATGTATCCGATGATAGTAAATCTCTACATGATGAGATTGTTGCATTGTTTGAGGCAAAGGACATTCCATTTACCAACTTGATGTCTATGCTCTTGGTTCATGCAACGTCATGCGTGGTCCAAGACTGGCTTTGAACTCGCATCCGTGGGAGAGAATGCCCCACACTTTTAGACATTGATGGTGACACCTGCCACCATGCACATAATGCTGCAAAGGTATTCTGCAAACCATTTGGTGGTTGTGAGTCATTATTCACATTACTTCACAATGATATGAAATGGTCTGTTGATCTGAGAGAAACTGTATCAGGAGGTTGTACTCTCTTTGATGTCCAATTCAACATGCCTGAACGATTCATCAGCCATCGCTGGCTATCGGCTACGACTTGAGTTGGATACTGTGCGTCAGCTTGATGCCCTCACAGTTTCTTACTATGGCTTCTTACCCAAGCACATCGCCCTCAATATCAAGCACTGTGGCTGAAATCTATCACAGGAAATTGTGACTGAAACTGCACCAGGCCAGAATCCGAGAAATACATTCCACTCTTGAGAAGAAGAATATGACCGAAGATGAAAGAAACGCAAACAGAACATCTTGGTCGTTTGTTCTATGTGAGAAAAAAATGCGCCTCATCTTGGAGGTTTATGTTGCAGTGTTACCTCTCCTCAAGAAGTATGTAGTGCTGTTCCAAACAAGGTCTCCATGATTCACAAAATCCATGACGAGATCTGGTTTTCTGAAGGAGTTCCTAGCCTGCTATGTGAAGCCCCAGGTGATTAATGATCTGTCCTACAGAAGGCTACAATCACTGCAAGTTGGCCCAGGGAATGCCCAAAACTTGTTGAATGTTGAAGATATGTTCATGGGAAAAGAAAGTCCATCTTGAACTGTTCTACATCCATCCAACACGACTGTCAAGGACTTCAAAACCAATCTGAAGGAAGCCTTTTGCACATGTGGGATGTACCTCTTGAAGATGCCGATACTGAATCCCATTCTCCGTGCAGCATCAGCTATTGACCCAACTGTAGGAGCCATGATGTGACTGTGAAGCTTATGTTGCGACTTCCAGACTTGATGACCAATGTCTTGAATGGAAGAGAAGGTTGCCTATGACCTTGAGGTACGACATTACCATGTAGATGCAAACTTGTGCCCCAGAAGATGGATGGCGAATTGATGAGTGGTGGGCAAACCAGGTCTTCACAAGGACAAGTATACCTCGCTAAGTAAATTGTTGAAGGCACTCTGTCTTCTGTGCTTCCATGGACCCAAGTGTGAATCCTTTCAATGTCTGGGAGACGTAATATATTCCAAAACAAAGAGTTGCACCCCGAGGACATACATTCTATTTAGACTGCTGTAAATATTCACTGAGGCATTCTGGAAAGGTCGCAACAGTTTGTGGAAATACTTAGGGGATCCCAAAGTTTATTCCCGGTAATTACGGCTGAGCGTCCGTACATTTTTTTTTTTTCATTTTAAATTTAGCTATAGGGAGAGGAGAGTTGTTTACCCTTAGTGGTGGTTTGAATTAGTTTTTTTCTTAGGTTGTTTACTCTGCTGTCTGAGTCAAAAACAATCCCGCACAGACGCTACGCGCAAGTGGGAAAAAAAAAAGAGAAAAAGTAAAAAATGAGAAGAGAAAAAAAAAAAATAGAGCTCAGTTGATAGGGGGAGTTTTTTTATTGGATGAAAAACAGTTGGAAAAAAAAAAAAAAAATTGTTGTGATATCTTGTGAGAAAAAATGCTTGAAAATGTAAGAAGACAAGGGAGACGAAAAAAAAAAAAAAAAAAAAAGAGGACGAGAAGACGAAGACGTGAGCATGGCTATCTGACTATTCGTTTCATGGAGAACACTACTAAGTTATGCCTGGTTGCTGAGCTGCTTGAAGTGTAGTCAAACCTTATGGAAGCTTTTTATTGATGCATCCCCGTATTACTGCCACCTACTAACCCCCCGCCCCTCAAAGAAGGGAGTAGGAAGCTGCCGAAAGAACTTTGAAGGTCATTGTCCTAGATTATTGTGGTGTCCTACGAATATTTAATCTGTGCAACTATGGCACCAGCCCAAAAAACAAGACCCTAGACTTGCCATGCAGAAGAATCTGATGAGGAAGTAGCCTGTCTTGTCTCGGATGTGTTTCTTGTTTTTTCCTTCACAAATCCTGTTCCTTTTAATATCTGGTTTGACTGTGGACTACTTACTAGAAACTTGTTTATCACTCTAGACATTGGGGCTCCTAAAAACATTGTGATTGTTACGGAAACACATTTCAGGAGGAAGTTATGCTGGCTGACTGCTTTTGATATGCAGGACTAATTTGTCTGACAAACATGACAAAAAAGACTTAAGTTGAAGTTTTATTTTGATTTAGAGATGAAGTGTAGATAGTAGGTATAGAACCCAAAAAAAATCATTTTTTGGATGCTTCAATCAACCAAAGCTTATCTTAGAATTAGAAAATTTCTGGACGAGGGGGATACACCCCTTCGTGCCCCCTCGGGCTTCGCCCTCACTTCAGACTTTTTTCCTATATTCTTTGACATCCCTGATATTTTATATATATATATATATATTTTTTTTTATTTATATTATATATATATAATAATTATACATATATATACATATTATGTGGGTTATACTGTGATATACATATATATATATACAATAGTGTGGGTATACTGTGTATATTAAAATATATATGTATATATACGTATAATATATATATATACTATTAATATATATATATATATAAAAAAAATTTCTGAAATTCTGGCCAATAAATTTCTGAATTTCCGCGGAAATTATTCGGTGTCCATGCTCTTTGGGTGAGAATAATTGATCGATGAAATTTAAAATAAAATTTCACAATTTTGGTTCTTTGTTCAGTTGTAAATTTTACCATGGGTAATTTCCAAATGTTAATCTAAATTCTGAACAGAAAAGAAAGATAAATTCTTGAAAAATAGAAATGTTATTTAATTTCTAAATCCCTAGGTGATTTTTGGGACACCCTGTATATATATATATATAACAGTCAACACATGACTATTTGTTTTCCAAAAACTTTAAATGGTTGCTTGTTAAGGCTAAGAGCTTTCTTTCTTGCACTTGTATATTTCCAGACTGGAATTTCCTGGAAGCCACAGTCTGGAGTAATGGGTATTTAGTGGGTCTCTGGCATAGCGAGGCCCAATTGTGAACATCAGCATCACCTTGTTATTGTGTGAGAAACCTGGAATGCAAAGTTTCTTGTTCCACATATGTTGTATCTTGTTTGGCAGGTTTGCCATGCAAGAAATTGTCATGAAGGATATGATGATTGTGAGATTCTTTTTTCCCCTATGTCAGTCATTAAAGAACCTTTAGGTATTAATATTGGGATAGAATTGGACAATAAATGAGGCCTTTTCTGCAGTTATTAGATGTACCGTAAAATTGAGCTTCTTGTGAGTTTTCAGAGAAACATCAACTCTTCATGAAGGTTGATCAGTAAATTTTTTATCATCATGTTCATTCAGATCATTACTGGTCCGTGCAGTACCGAATGGAATGATGAAAAGGCTCAAACCCAGAAAATATTACCATGAATGCATATACGTACCTGGTCATTGCATGGTGGATGTGGTGGCTGTAAATGTGGTGCTTTTATAACATCATGGGGAAGCCTTGGCAGAAATTCAACTTCAGTTGGCCGTCTCAGTTTTAGCTACTTTTATTGGCAGACGATTTTCTTTTGGTGCAACCCATCTGGGTGCCATTAGAATTCCGCTGTGTGAGCTTCCCGGCAGGATGCGAGCTGATGAGCTGGTCACTCCCTCATGACGAGATGACCCCTCACCCTCTTGGTTCAGTAGCCGTTACTTCGCACCACCTGATACACGATCATCTATCCTCTTGCTTTCCTGCTAGAACGTCGGATGTCGCACTCAAACTTCCTTGACCCGTGTTTTTGCTTGTGGGTGATGTATTGTGTGAGAGTATGTGATTTACACCTGGTAAAGTGGCTCCACAGTCCAGACCTGCTGCGATGCACAACACATGTTGTGAACGATAAGTCCTGTTTCTAAGACCTGGTTTGATACATTTCTCAAAACCTGTATTTTTCTTTAATACAGGTATTGAGTGAGGCTCGTGAAGGAGCAGAATTCTTGATTAATTTTTTTTGTTTGTCATTTGCTTTCTCCTCTTCGATTTATTGATTAACCTTTCTTCTTTCATCTCTTTGAAATACAATTTATTCAATTCTATTTTAATCTGATTACCTTTCCATCTCTGCATGTGTTTCTGATTCTGATTTGCAATACTTTGTAACAGCGAGCGTCGGATCTGCCGAAGCAGTTTCTTGGCAAGGGTTATACTGGGTGGTTTGCCATTACCTTCCCAGCAGTAATTCGGGCAGTGTACATGTTTTATATATCTCTAATTTGTTTTCGGAGCTATGTGAATAAATGATCTCAGACAGCTGCTGTTTATATAACCTTGCATTTGTTCTGCATGTTGTTTTGGTTTTTGTACACAGTATGTGCTTTTGTCATCAATTTTTTTAAATCTCATTACTACCTCTGCCATCGAGAGGTGGATGGAGGTTATGTTTTCACCCCTGTCTGTCTGTTTAGTTTGTTTGTCTGTTTTCTTTGTTTTTGTGCAGGATATCTCAAAAAGTTGTGGACGGATTCGGGTGACATTTTGTGTGCAGGTTGGGTGTGTGACAAGACCGAACTGATTAGACTTTGGTGAAGATCCGGATCCGGATCTGATAATTTTTTAAGTGATTCTTCACCATTGAGAGATGGGGCTAAACCAATATGTCGCATGATATCTCAAAAAGTTGTGAACGGATTTGGACAAAACTTGGTGGGCAGGTTGGGGTGTGTGACAAGGACGAATTGATTCGATTTTGGTGAAGATCTGAATCCGGATCCAGATACGAGAGTTATTTAATTTTGAAAGTGATTCTTCCTCATTGATTGATGGGGCCAAAAACGATATATAGCCCGATCACTTAACAAACTTTATTGGGCCCGATATGTAATGTTGGATCAGGTATTGTGTGGCGGAGACATGCGTTCTATCAAGTGCCCTTCTAGTTAACCTCTGCCATCGAAGATGGACGAAGGTTACTGTTTTCCCCCCGTCTGTTTGTTTGTTTGTTTGTTTGTGAACAGTATTACGGAAAAACTCCTGGACGGATTTCGACAAAACTTGGTGGGGATTAGGTATGGTCCAAGGATCATGCTATTAGATTTTGGACTTGGTCCAAAGTCCAATATGGCCGCTATGGGCGGCCATTTTGAAAAAATATTTGAATTTTGTTTTGCATTTCTACATGTTTTAAGTGATTTCCAACCAAAAAAAAAAATTGTTAGAGAAAAAAAAATTTGCAACTTTTTTTCAAAAAAATTCGATTTTATTTGAAAATATTTGAATTTTTTTTTGCATTTCTCCATGTTTTAAGTGATTTCCAACCCCCCCCCCCCAAAAAAATTTGTTCGAGAAAATTTTTTTAGAAATTTTCGCAACTTTTTTTTTCAAAAAAATTTCGATTTTATTTTTTGGCATTTCTACATGCGCGTCGATCTAGTTTAATTTATTCAATCGTGGTTCAGTAGAGTCTGATCCGTTTGACCTACAATGAATAGATATCAGGTTCACTTAAGTGACCCAGCAGTATTGACGGCGGAGGTTTTGCACTCTACCGAGTGCTCCCCCTCTAGTTTTGTCTGTTTTTACCCTTTAATTTTTAAGGTTTTGTTATTTCATTCCAACTACTCTCTCCTTTAGTTTTTATTATCTCATTTACTTATTGGTTTAGTTTCACGATAATTTAAGCTGCTGCTTAGTATGTATGCATGCACGATACGCTAAGTGGCCATCGATGAATTTTTCTTTTTTTAAATTCGTTTAAAATTTACCAAAATCAGTGTTACTGTACCTTTTGGGAACCCAATGAGCTCAACGACAATGCCTCTCAGATGCCCTGGTGTTTTTCCACCACCTCCATTTTATGACCCCGTCGCGTGAAGAGCCTCGAGTCCTGTGCAACATGCGTGCTGTGAAGTTGAGGCCAATTTTTTTCACAATCTTCTCTGCTGGGAGTCTGCCTCTGTATTTCATTAACCGTGTGGAAACCGTGAGGGAGTGTTCCCACAGGCACAATCGCACGGATTGATTGATACGATGGCTCCAAATAATGCGGTGAAAGAGAGGCCTGTAAAAACCGAGATCAGTTGCAGGTACATGTGAAAAAGAAAATGTGTATCTTCTTCTATCCCAGTGGAAGATGAGAAGTTGTGCTCGAATTCTCCTCGACTCACAGTGGGGGGATTAACCTGCAAGGTTAACGTGTGGATGACCCAAGAAGTCATTAAATATTGGGTTGTGACGGCTTTACCGCTGTGGTAGGACAGCCCAGTTACTCCGGCAGATCAAGCTTTTAGCTCTCAAACCTTCCTTGTTTAAGTCCAATTCCCTCCGGTGGAGAACAGGCCACAGGCCAGTAAAGTGGCAGCCCAAGAAATTGTTTTAGCAGCCCCTACAGGGCCCTTCTTCATGGAATAAAAATAGCAACTACTGAGATCCTTATTTATTTCTCACATCTGGTCCCTTGTTCATACTTGGATGTAGCTACATCACATCACTTAATAAGAAGATAAAGTTGTTCCCGTGAGGGTGCAATGATACCTTTGTTAGGAATTGGTGTTGTGATAGCTGCCAACAAAATTCATTAAGTGAGCAAGTAGAACTGATTTTAAATGGGAGAGGAAGGGGTGGGTTGGGAAGGGCGTTAAAGGTCAGGTGACTGCGTGGATACCTGTCAGTTGTTGATTGAGGTAGTTAATAGCCACACAAATATCATTAATTACATAAGAGGAGATGAGCATCAGTTCCAATGTCAGGGAACGACATTGTCTGAAAACAATGCACAATGAATGCCTCGCTTTCTTATTTCGAGAAATACAAGTTAGGCATGATTGATTGGAGGGGGAGGGTAGAGGGAAATCATTTCAGATTAACCAGCCCCAAGCAGCAAAGGGAAATTGGACCAGCTGCAATTCAAACATGGGTTGTGAATGAGCCTTGTTTTGCTGGCAAGATTTACGGGGCATTTGGGAGTGGGAGGACACGAGAAAGGTTCACATTTATTTATATTAATGTTTTCACACCTGATTGAACTGGAGGTTGTTGTCCAAAAGTGGCAATTTGAAGAGCAATTTCCCAAACTTTTGGGGACTATCTATTTATTATGTATGCATTTATGATGAATTTTCGACCTTCCTTTTCCCGCTTTTCTGCACCATGTCCGCACCAGGTTGAAGCCACTCATCCTCCTCTCCTTCCTCCATCCCCCTCCAATTGAACTACGCATTGGAACTTTGTATTCACACATTAATACCACACTAGCAGAGCATCCTCTGATATTATTAAAGCCTAAACGTGCCAAAACCTTTGTAATTACTGGACTACTCAATGTTATTTTGCTTCTCAGAAAACAAAAACTTGATCTTATTGTGTTACTGAAAAAAAAGAAGACCTGAAAAAGAAAATATAGGAAGAAAAAATAAAGAAAGGAAAAGCAGGGAAAATGTATCTGCAAAAACATTACCGACTAGATGGTATTCATAGACTACTTACCCCACACAGTCTTGAGAAGGTCTTGCTGTGAGCCAACTCTTCTGTTTTTTATTTCTAACGTGAGGAAGTGTCATTGGCTCTGGGCATTAGGCCTTGTTTAATTCACCATGTAAGCTCCGAGGGGGCAGGCATCATCCAAGTAGTAATATGCGCGATATAAAATGGTCAGGTAAGATGTGATAAAGTTTCAATTTCCTCCGTTGAACGGTTTTCGATGTACACTCTTGACACTAGAAGGGCCACTTTATAACTGCAGGCAATTATGGTCGGGTTCCAAACTGCCCTGCTTTGATTTTTTTCTTTTAACCCGCTTTGATACAACCCACTATGTCTTCGGGGTATTTTGGGTCTCAAGGGTCTTGGGGGTCTTAAATAATCTTCAAAGGTCTAAGGGGTCTCAGCAGTCCAAAGAATCAAAAGGTGCATTCCAATAGTACGTAATTAATAGACAGGATGCTACTGAGTTCAAACAGTAGGTAATTAATAGACATGTAGTTACACGGCTGGAGAAGATAAAATTGTAAGGTTTTGTCGTCTTCTTCAAATAATTAAAATACGCTGGCTGCCAGACCGTGTGACCGATCACGTGGAAATTTTAAACATGTATTCCCCTTGACAAATACAACATAAGTTAAAAGTTTGACTTCCATATCTTAAGCAGTTTCAGAGAAATAATGATGTATTTCTTTTCGTTCAATCCAACAACATAGCTGCCAGAACGTGTGACCTATGATTTATTTGTGAGCATGATGGTATCCCCAAGGGTTGGGGTACATGTGTGTGACGTTTCCCATTGATCTGTCCAGCCATTCTTGAGAAGAGGATTTTTAAAGGTTTATTCTTCTAAAAATCATAGTTGCCAAACAATGTTACCTCCGATGTCATAGATGGGAACATTTTCTTACTCATGGAGAGGCGGCCAGACCTGTAAAGTTTCGCCTCGATCTGTTCAGCCACGTCAGAGAAGATTTTTGAAGGTTTTTGTTTTTGTTTTTGTTTTTTTAATATGGCTGTCAAAACACGTGACCTATGACATCATAAATTTATATTCTTCACTACAATTTTTGTGCAGATCACTCAATTTTCATACTGATCGGATACAGCGTTGTACTTGTCAAATTATGACATCAAAATGAAGGCATTGATGATGTCTTGGTTAACAACACGTGGAGTACAGCACTTGACAATGAACCATTCATGTTTCAATTTTTTTCCATTGAGCGGTTTTAGAGATATAGAGGTCCAATTTTTTCCCCATTTTTTCCAACATGGCAGCCACATCACCGAACCTATGACATCAAAATTATCATTAAAAAATACACATGAGTAGAGGCGTACTGTGTTGAATGAAACGGTTGCCAAGAAAATGAATTTAAAAGCAAACAAGTCTGGAGAAGGCAATGGTTCACGAGCGGTATTTGACGATGTAGATTGTTTCAGAAGTCAAGGATGAGACAATGTGATAATTTTTGACCAAGTTATAAAAATGATCAACATGATGTGGTACGAGTGACAGGTTATTAGCTGCAAAATGTCGAAAACCCGGTTTCGTTCAACAACTTTCAAAATTTGACCTCTGCATAACCTTTAAAGGTCACAAAACAATGTTGTGGACATTAAAATAAGGAAACAGGATACGTGCTATAGCTTATTGGAGTTAGTTCGTCGAAGAAGGTCGAAAACCCGGTTCGATTCCCACAACTTTGAAAGTTTGACCTTTGTGGCCTTTAAAGGTCAAGGATTATGACCTTTGGTGCAAAACTTCTTATGGAACATTCCAGGAATAATACTAGAGGGGGAGCACTCGGTAGAGTGCAAAACCTCCGCCGCCAATACTGCTAGGTCACTCAAGTGAACCTGATATCCTATTCATTCAATTTGACGTCAACAGTGCTCACAGAGTTATAGTTTGCAACTTTCCCTTTTACTTTTAACTTTTACATACTCAATTCATTCGTCATAACTAGATTCCTTGAGACAGAAATTGATTTTACGTGGGTATATCCACCTGAAGTTCCAAAATCAGCCGCAATTATAATTTTGGCATGTTTTTTTTGTTGGAAATCACTTATAACATGTAGAAATGCAAAAAATAAAAATCGAAATTTTGTTGAAAAAAAAGTTGCAAAATTTTTTTTTTCTCTAACAATTCAATTCTGGCTGCGAGAGCCTAGCAGGGCATGGCTAGGGCCACTGTGGCCCAATAGAGGAGCGGGATTCGGGTCACATCGCGGTGCCTTCGGGTCGTCACCCCACCCTTCGCCCGTGGCTTATAAAAGGAGGAGCACGGAGCCGCTCGATCTCTGCTTCAACCTCTTCTTCTCTGCTCCTCTCGGCTCTGCATTGGCTGCTCCTCATTTCCTCTGCCCTTCACTGGCTCTTCACTCATGGTTGGTGTGTGACTGAGACATTCTTCTTCTTGAGGACTAGTGTGGAGTGCACGTTGCCACGAGCCACGGCAAAGTGACTAAGCCGGAGATAACGTGCCAAGTCTTGAGTTGGGAACGCTCAAGCGGAGCGTCCCACGGAGGTACACGCAACACTAGCAGACCAATGCACGACTAGGTTATGGATCTTTCGCCTCACGCATCTTCTCTTCTCTCTCTCTCTCTCTCTCTCTCTTCTCCACCCCTCTATCTATCCCCTTTGGATCACAAAAGAACATCATTACTGACTCACACTCCATTTTCCTCTGGCAAGACACCACACCCCTATTTTGCTACACACACACATCCCCCCACTCCTAGACACCAGATTTCTCCCCCAAGCATACTGGGTTGAGTGGTCAGCCGACCGCACACAGTGTAGCGAGGTCGTATGTCATCTGCTCTTTTATTTCTGAATAAATCTAATCTTCCTCGGTTTGTGTTGTGTGTTGGAGTTGATGGCCTGTTACCATAAGTTAAGATTGTGAAGTTCTAACGGGCAAGTCTGCTCTGTGTCTGCTTTTGTAAATTGCTTGCATTTTGCCGCACCCCACAAATTCCTTGCTATCCTCTGCTGTACATACGAATAAACCCAATTTACCATGCAACATACCTTTCTTCGCCTGATTGTAAATAAATGCTTGTGTAGAAATATTCCCAGCTCGTTTTCATCTTTCCTTAATCGGTCCAGCATGGTTCGTATTCAAGCTTAGCTGGGACGTTATCTCCCAACGATCTGTTTCTAGCCAATACGTTCTTGGCAGTTACGCGGCTGCATCGGATCTGATCTGATCGGTGATCCGGTTTTGAACAAGGCGTAATGTCCCTGGTATTATGTCCGTAATGTCCATGTCCCCGGTAATTAAACCACGTGACATGAGTAAACGATCAACAGAAGACGCTAAGTCACGTGTCGAGTGTTGCGTTCACGGTCGATTAGCGACCCTAGGTCACGAGTTATTCGTGTGCGACAGCCTGCGATTCTGGAGAGTTTCGTGGAAACTGGGTAGCTTCCCCCCTGTGGTCTTCTCGCCCCGACCTCAGGTGCAACAAAATAAATAAATGAAAAATCAAATGCAAGTGAAAAGAAAGACAATGGGGGGGGGGGGAAATACAAGGGTCACAGTTTGGTTGTGTGGTGTGTTATATATATATATATATATATATATATTTATAGATATCAATCATATATATGTATATATGTTATATGTATTATGTATTATGTACTATGTATATGTATATATGTTATATGTTATATGTATTATGTATATGTATTATGTATTATGTATATGTATATGTATACTGAAACGCAAAAGAAACCACCTTTTAAACCTTAAAATATCAACAATAACACTGCGTGTAGTGAATGTGTGAACTTATTTGTGGACAATAGTTTC
>CM068956.1:174381371-174397677 GCA_035128595.1 Eptatretus atami
GCGCCAGAGGAAGGTCCTGACGCTCCAGGAGAAGGTTAAGGTGCTCGATATATGCTTCGGGAAGGAAAAAATTTGCCGCCGTTGGACGAGCACTGCTCATACCCAGCACCTCAAAACCGACCAGACCAGACGTGTCGATCTCCGGCACCTCAAACCCAATCACTGCCAAAGCGACCAGACCAGACGAGTCAATCTCCGGCACCTCAAACCCAATCACTGCCAAACCGACCAGACCAGACGAGTTGACTCCAAGCACTCAAACCAATCACTACAAACGACCAGACCAGACGAGCGATTCAGGCACTCAACCGATCATCCAAACCGACCAGAACAGACGAGTCGATTTTTTGGGAGGCGTCCATTCATCTCATCGCGGATTTTCACTGAGCGCTGGATTTGGAACGTAACCCCGGCGAGAAACGGGGGATTCTGTATAAGTTATGTTAAATGTATTATGTATTATGTATTATGTATTATTACTGTATTATGTATTATATTTATATGTTATATTATTATTGTAATGTATATGTTATATGTCATATATATATGTTGCGAATGCCGCCCCAAGCCGGCGTGCGAAGGCCGTGACCGAATCGCGCCACGCGCCCCACCAGACGGAACAATTCGTGACGCTCTCGACTAACGCTCGGGAGCAGTCCACGGGTGGTGGCTCCTTCGGCCTCAACCGATCGGCCAACGGCCACCGCCGTGGATGGGTTGTGTCGCCAACTCGACCTACTAATTACCCACGCGATGGTAACCGGGCGAATCGCACCTCGGCCGCAGGTCGACTTGGTACATGACTCGCTTAAGCGGTCCGTTCGTGCTATGGATAACCGGCGGTGTTATCGTCGGCCTCGACATGTTCTGATTATTATCGGCCGTATCAAGGCCCACTAGAACCCTTTTACGTGATGAGCAAGATGGAGGTTCAATTAAAGAAAAGACGAAGCGAAACGGCACAGTTCAACAAGATAGCCAATTTAATTCACGACACACGGATAGCACATATCAGCCATACAGAAGAATGCAAAGAAAGATTACTTAACCGAATACAAGCAAAGGTTTTATTACATGCACTCTAAACAGTTTCTACTTTACAAGACAGGCGCACAACACGCAGTTCACACAAAGCAAAGAGAAAGAACCCCTCAAGGCAAGGAGTCAGACTGGGCCGTGGGCTAATGCGCGTGGACCTGGAATGAGCGGCCAGGTCCACGAGAACAGAAGGGTCTCCGCGCCCGGTGTGCGAGCCAGCAAAAATTCGCTGGCACGGCGGCGCCCCAGTTTTCGTTGCAACCTGCTTGGAGTAAATGGGAACGGGCCCCATTTTCTGCACTCTCTAGCGCGGGGGAAAGGGGGAATTGTTGACAGCTCTGGGAGGGAGTATGGTGGCCTTCTTGAGTCCTGCGACGGAGCGATTTCACCGCGACCTGTCGCCGACGCGCGCGTCTTCCTCGCCGCCGGACCGAGCTCTCGGTTCTCCTCACGCCATTCTCGCAGCCGTTCGCCTCCGTAGCCATTCCCTTCGCAGCCGGATCTTGTCTCCCACCGTTCTCGCTCCGCAAGACATTTCGCTCAAACTCATCTGCCGCAGCGATCTCCGCTCGCCCTTTTATCGGCTCCAAGGACCCACCATATGCAAATTTTCGGATCAAAACGACCTCAGGCGGGAGCTACACTCGGCCGATTGGACGGAGAAAAGGGGGTGAATCTTCCTGATCTCAATTAGCAATATCCTGATTTCTCTAGATGTGTCTGGAGGCGGGGCCAACCGCCCCGCGCTTCCTAATTGGATGGATAGATGTAGGCGTGTAAGCATTCTGATCCGAATTCTCCTCGGAAAAACCGCTATTTGCACTCCGCGGCTTGCGTGTATTCGCTGAACGGCCCAAGATAGCCCGAGCTCGTGGCCCACAAGGTTGGTGCGGGAATGGCCGAGGGAGAGTAAAGGTGGTGGGAGGGTTTTCAGCGGGGCCGATGGCCATGAATGCGTTTGGAATGGCGGTGATGTGAGGTTTGCGGGAGCGAGTGGTGAAGTAGGTTGTGGCTGCTGGCGTTGTTGTTGTTTTGACGGTTGGAGCGTGGTTGGTTCAAATAAGGTAAGAACTGAGAAAACGCCTAACTCAAAGGTCGCAGCCCGAATGATATCACATTAATTCCCTCTAAACAATTGGGTTTGGGGCTAACTATACATGTTATTAAAAGATATCTCCCTACGGGAACCTGAATGTGTGCAATTTCCAAGCCGTAACAATATGTTTATGCTTATATGTTATATGTATATGTATATCTCAGAGCACCTCATGACTGCTACGGTGAGAATGCCACGGATTATGTCTACAAGTAAAACCGCAATAATCCATAAGAACAACCATCAGTCTGCACCCAGACGATTATTCAGCTAATGCAAACCATTCAACCAGAGGCACACGATGTGACCGGTGGGTAATCGAAACATGTGAGTGTGACGACACTCCCCCGTCTCCAAATTGGACATAGTCCTACATCAAGCATCACACTCCAACTTGAGGCTCTGCCCGGCGACTGTCAAACAGACAAAGATAACATGGTCATATCAGTTAAACATCAAACGGAGCCGCCAATCTGGATTTCATGCTTATTTGCCTCATACAGGACAGCATCCAATAAATATTCTACCAATAATGCACATTCGTCGTTTATATATCACGTGTACTCTACTGACTGTTTATGTGAGCATTGTGTGGTATTATGTCTCGCACAGTAAAACCACAATAATCCTGCAAAGGACAACCCTGTCCTGTACCCCACCACAATTGTTTCCCGCCTCATGCAAACCATTCACCAGAAGGCATGTGATGGGATCGGCGGGTAAATCGACAGCATGTGGAGTTATGATGACACTCTCCCGATCTTCATTGGACATAGTCGTAACACCAAAAGCGTCACCGCCAAGAATGTTCTTAGTTTTGTGCTTTCATTAAATTTTCTGAAATTTGTAAGAATTTGTTTTTTCATTTGGAAGTTGTGTTACAATGTGGAAATAAAGGTGGAAAAGTCTGATTTATGCAATTTGATTCCAGGCCTCAGGGCAATAAAGGAGGTGAAAATTTTGAAGTGGGATAGACTCTTCTGTAGCACTGTATCCATATATATCCCTCTGTATTTATGCATCAGATATATTAATCTTTAATTGGAAGGAGGCACTCCATCCTGAATGTGCATGATGTGAATGTCATGCACATATATTATGCAACCATTACCTCCAAACTAGTGTGGTGGTCCGTGTGGCACTCAGATCTTTGAAGACTTCATATAATTTGTGGCGCATGATGCAGTGTCATGTCACATTCATGGTCAGCAGTTGTTCCTTTTGTTTTAATTTTCTTCCTGAGACAACCTCACCTCCTAACTTGGTGTAGCAGGCGAACCATGCATTTGTGTGGAGGTGCTTGTTGCAACAGGTCATTGCACTTTGCCTGTTTATGTGACTCAACTTGTGGCTTGCTACCGTCTCAGTCAGGTGGATATATATATATATATTAATATATATATATATATTTATATATCCAATATCCTATATATTTTCTTTCTTTATATTTTACTTAAGCCAAACAAATGCATATGCAAAATTTATCCTCACAACTTTCACTTTGATCGAACCTTGAGTTCGTAAAATTTATAAAAATTATATTGGTTGGGAAAACTGAGTTTCCTTGTGTTCAACTTGGTTGTTTCTCTGTTTTTTGCTTTAATGAACATACCTGATCATGGCCGGTTATTAATTGTCACTTTTGACCTGCATCTCTCTGTCTTGATAGAAATAACAAGAAACTCCGGCAGTTTATTTATTTATTTTTTGTATACATGTCGAGGCTGGGAAGATCGGGCATGAAGTGCAAGAAATGGCAGGAAGAGTTGAAGCTAGAGGAATAGCATAATGAGCAAAGTGATTAAAGATCCCTTTGGCTCCTGTATGCCCACCTCACTCACTATCCTGTATCGCCATTAAATAGTCATGTTTGTACAGGGGGGAAAAGGATTTGAATTTTTAGTCATTCAACCACTTAATTTTGTGGATATAAGGCTATTCTTATATTGCTAGTAAATGCTTTGTGTGGCTTGCGTGTGCTGGTGGCTTATTGGCAAGATGCTCATAAGACTTATGAAAGATGTTTCTCCAAGTTTCATCATTCTGGTTTGTGCTATTTGCTTGGCCAGCTGCAGAACATGCTGGTTAGTTCAACATGCAGCCCTGTGGTCTGAGCCAAACTCCCCACAAATTGGCCTCCCTGTAAATGCTCTTTTCCTGTTTTTGCACCACCCATATTTTTAGTGTTATTATTTTACCTTCACGATTCCTAATGCCCGTCTAAATCCTCTTCATTGGACCACAATTTATGACAGCTTTCATAATGAACTTAAAAGATGGCAGAGTTGGCTCAACAAGAATATGATTCGTCTTACAAGGTCTGGTCTCTTTCTGCCATATTGTGCTAAATTTAAATTGATTGTTTGCCGTATCAACGTAATCCCCGCGGCCCACCTTCACACGTACACTCGTCCAATTCAGCAATACTAATGGAATTACTTTACAAACATAATTTGCATTTAACAACATTGATAACTTTTCGTTACCATTTCAGGATGGGGGTTATGCACAGCTGGGTTTTCTGAGCATGTTCTGGTGGGCCCGGCTCCAAAACCTGATTAATTTTGTTAGGGAGAGTCACATCACAGGTAATAAAAATGCAAACGCTGCCGCTGTGCTTTTATAAGGGAAACTAGGATATTTATTACATGGTAATAAAGTGATCATGCTTGGACATCTGTGTTAAGAAAATTGCTCTGAACCTCGGCAGTTCCAGGGTTGTTATTGGACTGTGGCTATCCTTTCAGTACGGCTGTGATGTGCACACACTGAGCCTGGACTGCAATTTGCCCAAAATAAATTATACGAGATCGAAAATGTCAAGATCACTACTTCGCCATGCACTGTTATTTTCAAGAGACCTCTTGTGTCATTGGTTGCACACCAACGCATGGCAAATGAGATGTAAACACAGTGCACAGAAGAAAAGTAAACCTTAATATGGAAATTTTCTCTGGCACAAGCGCAGCTTGGCTCAGCCGACTGCCAGAGTCACAATCTGGCTATACACAAGCGCTTTGGAATTGAAACCGGACGAATGCTGTTAGCTCGAGGCATGGTTGTTCATTGACATTGCACAGTAGTCTTTGGAAAGCCCGGCTTAGGAAACAGTCAAAGGTAACAAAAATGACTGAGATTATGGATCAGCTGATAGATTTGGGTGGCATCACACTGGTTTGTCCTCATGCTTATCGTCCAATTTTCTAGATTTAAAACCCCCATGGTGATAAATTTCAATCCTGCATTGCAGCCTGTCTGCATATCGAAGTTGAGCACAAGGCGATGCAGCTTAACAGAGCCGCCATCTTCCAGTTAACCATTGAAAATGGGGAATATCAGCGATAATTGCCAGTTTGGAAAGAATAAGTATTATTCAGGAAGCACAAGTCTTATTGCAAGAACGCACATATAATCCAAGAAGGGTTTTTGAATGGATACTACCAGTGGACCATATGATACTAGCTTACCATCAAGCTGGTGTGCCTTAATGGTTCAGGTGGCTGATTAAGATCATAGGGTCTTGAGTTTGAGCCTCTGTTTTACATTGAATTAACACCAGGTGGGGTTTCTCAGCTTGTCATCCTTCGAGGTCGGCGAAATGAGTACCAGTGTACAGGTAATAGAGGGTACTGCCATCAGTGGCCTCTATGACTGCCCTGCTAACACCAGTACAAGTGTACTGGTAATCAGTGGCCATGCATCAGTGGCCCCAAAATGATGCAACCAGCCACAGGCTGCACACAATAGCTAGCAAGCTTACCATCAGGCCTTATCATCTACGGACACAAAATCCAGATTTGAGCTGCATATATATACAAACACGTGGGGGAGTCGATAAGTTTTTCAAACATCACAACTTCTCTTCCATTGGGATCAAGCAATTACATTCTTCATGGGGTGGAAGAGTTAATGACGATGGTTGTAAACGTAACCTTTTTCACATGATCACACAGTCGAGTACAGTACAGTACAGGGTGACCCCAAACAAGTGGACCTGGGAAAAGTTTAATAACTTTTTTAATTATCCAATCAACTTTGACCAAATTTCCAGATCAAATTACTCACTCATACTCAAAATTCACTGAAAATTTAGTTGTCTCCAAGATATTTGACAATCTTACAATGAAGTTCTCGATGACATCAATGTTTGATGATATGCTCTAAAGTCTAAATGACACGCATTTTCGCTCAGTGCAGAGGGCCACATCGAGGAAATTATTGATGATTTGTATGCAGAGTTATCAGAATTCTCCTCAGCTTTCTTTGCTGGTGTTGAGTTCTTGACAGCGGTGCGAAGAGATTTCTTGAGACTGTGGGCGAATGAGTCAGCAACAGCAGCAATATTCTCGAGTGACCTTCCTGATTTTGGTTGGCCAGAGTAGCCTCCTCTGTTTGAGAAATTCATATTCAAGACTGTGCTATGCTGTCTAAATTTTTTCACAAACCTTTGCATTTGAGAACGTGCTAGAGCTTTCGTTGTTACAAAATGTGCACAGAAAAGGCGCCTTTGTCTGAAGAACGAATTTGTCTGCAGGTATGTTTTCTACAAAAAATTACTTTTCTCAGGTGTCCACGACAATGGGCATGTGGAATGTCACATGTTCAAGAAAGTTGGCAGATACGCTGTACCTTAACTCAGTTCAGACATTCTGAAAAAATGAAAGGGATTGAATGAAAACTGAAGGCTATTAACTTTTCCTGGTGCCTACTTTTTTGGGTCCCTGTACAATGGACACCTCTTTTTTTTAACTTGCATTGGTTTACCTTATAGATGCCCAGCTCACCTAATCAAGTGGTGAGATCAGACATAAAATCCAAGGTCCAAAAACTCGCTATCCTTGTGTCTCATGACCTAGGGACCAAATACACCATCACATTTCCTTAAGTATTAGCAGGATGATGGCATCACACAATGTAATATATATTTTGGCATCATGTTTGATGCAAAATCAAAAAAAAGGAGAATGTAATAAACACTGCTGATGCAGGTCGTAGCCAATCAAACTTTGGAGAATTTTAATGACCGCACCATAACACATCTTATCAAGCTCGCCAGCAAAATCCGAACTAGAAGGACAACTTGCCATTCCAGTCTACGCTCACCGACGCAGTTTGAGAGATCATAAGAACCCCTTATTGAAAGAGATTGTTGCCATGCCATGTCTTAAAGAAAAAAAACTTGGGATATATTTATTTATTTTGTCTATTCATCGATAATCTTGCTGAAGGATTATGGGTTCGACTTTTTGGGGGTGATACTGTACCCATTTCAACTTACTGGTAGCAATTTGTGCTTTTTCTAGATTACGTGCAGTGGGAAATTCAACATTTTATTATTATTATATTATTATATTATTTTTTTTGATACTTTTGACAAAAAAAACAACCTTTCAAATTTTAGACTCTCAGTGGGAGTTTCAGTGAAGGTTGAAATAATCAGCCCTTCACTTTTCCCCCTTTCTCAGCCTTTTTGTCACCTAGAATGCTATTTTTGTAATGGTATGCTTGTGCTGTATTTTGCTTCTGCAGTTTTAGCGCATGCACTGTTTAGAAAAGGGCTCAGATATTTCCTGCCTATAGCGTCATGAGAGCAGTAGCTCTATGGCCCTCATGGCCCCTCCTGGTGCCCAGATGCACAAGATTTCTTGTGACAGCAATGGATGCCCAAGGTCCTTGAGCCTTTTCCAGGCTACGATGTTATATCTGCAATCATGCAGTTTTATATGAATCATATTTGAATGGAAGCTAAACTCAAGTTTAATAATTAACAATTTCCATATGTAATTGTGATCAAATTATATATAAATTATAGTAAATGCAGTTTTGTGAAATTTCTCATTTGATGGAGGTAGACATGTCTTGCTATTTTGGTCCCTGATTGGCTGTGAGACACGTGACAGAAATTCCATTTCACAGCTGGGGACCAACATAGTAAAACGAGGCTACTTCCATAAAGTTATTATTCGAACATTCCAAAGTTACATGTAATACTCAGTGGTGCATTGTTTTTTTTTAATATGAAGGGACAGGCTCATGGAAGAGCAATGACTGGGCAGTAGAGCAGCAGACGGAATAGGGCAAAATGGATAATAACGGACTGCAACACACAGAGCCTTTACCAAATAGAGCCGGTAAATCCACAAGGCCACCACACTGCCTACGGTGAGCAAGAAGCATATCCTAACATTCAGCTCCTGGATGTGAGATTCAATGTAATGGAGGTCTTAGATCCTGGGATTCAAGGAGAGAAAGACAGCGAGGCCACAGCACCAGACCACAGTGGGGAGCCATTTTTTACGACAATCTGGATGAAAGCTTGTGCACCAATAAGCTGAGAACAGCAGTGAATAACTTGGTCCAGTGGAGGATTTGGAGGTGGCAGCTTGCTCTGGTGCCAGCTTGGAAAAATGCTCTTCCCAGGCCAGGTTAAAGCAATCTGTGAGGTGGCAGGAGCTTTAGAGACAGTACCTCTGACCACAGAACATAAATTGGGGGATGGTCCTACTGGTCCTTTTATGAAGGGGATACAAGTGAGAATTATTGCCTAAAATACATGTTTCAGGTATATTACTAGTTGTTTATTTTCACCACAATTGGCACGAGGGATGCTGCCACAGCCTTCCTGGTGAAGGATGCAGAACTATTCTGCAGAGTGGAGTCATCTGCAAAGTGATCCATGGATTTTTCCAGTGCTGATGACATTCATTGAATGTATGTCAAGAGCAGAAATTGTCCCAGAATACTACCTTGAGGGATAGCCTCTTTGAGAGGTTATGCAATGGGACACATTTCGGTCCAAGCAATCTACTGCTTGGAGGCACACAGGACTTTGTTCGCCGTCTGAGGGTGAACACTGGATACCATTAGCTGACAGTTTTCCAAAATCAGTATGGTGCAAACGATCAAATGACTGGAAGTTCTGTGATCCTTGTTTTGACAATGAGGGCGTCTATCCATTGCCTAAAATCACAGGAGCATTGTCCAGGGTGGTTAGAGAACGGAGAGTTTAAAGGATAAGATGAATCTAGAGTTCTGGTGCATTATTGATTTCAAATATTTTTTTCTACTGTTGGGTGGAAGATTGACTAGCTGTAATATATTTAATTTGATGTGTGCTGAAGTCAGTTCGGCAAAATGTGTATGGAGTTGGACGTGCAGGCGCGTGGTCATCGGGGTTTGCTTGTTTGCAGTGTTGCATTTGACAAATACAAATCTTTGACAAAAGTGTTATTTGATCTCTGATATCCTTACTTGCTGATACATGATCTGGCCTATTGCTCAAAGGGTAATTTTGGAAACTATTCTTATGAAATGGGATAACAATAGTGACTCTTTACATGATGCAGCACTTAACCCTTGGAAAACAAGTAAAAAAGACCTAATTGTCATAGCCCCGTTGTTTTAGTAATGTTGCTGTGCAGAGTTTAATGGCTAGCCCATATTTTCACAACGCATGGCCGCCAGTCTACCAGTCGGCCATTTTGATCAGATCACAAAATAAAGTGGGAAGCACATGCATCACATCATGTACTGTGCTCGTGCAAGTTTGAACAAAATTGGACTGTATGTCTGAGAAATGGTTGGGGAACACTTTTCGTAACAAAAATGGCTGCCGGTTGGCCGATCTTGCACTGATCTCAAAAAAGAAATGGAGGTCCTTATGTAAGCGATTATTAAATCTGTGTGCCAAGTTTGACAACATCGATAAATGTCAATTTAAGTCACAATGGTCAACCAGTTCGGCCACTTGGATTGATCCTAAAACAAATGATGTGTTCATGTATACCATTATTTTGTTGTTTTGTGCCAAAGTTGAATATAATTGGTCCATACATGTCCGAGATATGGTTTGCGGATGAAATCAACGCAACACATGCACGTACAGACATGAAAATTAGACCAAATCTGTAAGCCCATTTTGGACGAAGTCCAACGGGGCTAATAACCTGGAAAGACGCAGAAAAAGTGGAGTAGCAAGATTAGTGAACAGTTTTTGAGTGTTAAGCACTGTTTTGTCTGGGCCAGTTGGTATTTGAGAAAAGTAAGGGTTGGAAAGGAATTTCATCGCTACTTGGCAGAAGAGAAGTTTATCATTCTGTTGAATGTTCTCAGTGAGGGGGTGTGACCCCATCCTTCAAGAGCAAGAAGCAATGAGGAGCATGTTCCAGAGATAATGTGGTGGCAATTGAAAGTCTTTTTGTGAATGGTGGAGACCTGTGAGTTTGGACCTCAATGTATGCGCTAAGCTGAATTCTGGTGTCTTGGATAATGGAAACACAACGATTTTGAGTTTTGTGGAGAGACTGGCAGAATTCTATCAGAGACTGTAGGCTTTGACAGGGTTTAAAAGGCAAGCTGCTTTGGCCAGAAGGCCATCTGAAGGCCAGATGAATCTGCTGGATTAAATACCGCTACAGATACAAATCACCTTGACTGGATCGCTGAAGACACACCAGGGAGGATGGACACTTTCAAGAAACAAAGCACTGAGAGCAAATGAGAGGAGAGGAACAGGAAAGATGGTTGATGGAAGTTTGGACATCTCAGGGTCAAGAAGAGAATCGTCAGCGAGTAATGGGTAAGGGAAGGTTGGGAATTCAATAACGTTCAGTGAAGCTAGAATTGTCACCAAGTCCTCACCAGCAATACATGGATCGTCGATGTGAGGACAAACCCGGAGCCAGCTGCATGGTCAGATCATGTGATAGACTGAACACCCAGCTGCAACCATCAGTCTGTGAGAAAGCCATTTTGTAAATGCATGCCCTGGCTGTGAAGCAACCAATCAGTAGTTTATCGCGGGTCAGGGAATCAAACCTGGGCAGACGCTCAATGATAGGATGAAGTGCTGAGGCATATATTGTGTGGGCCGGGTTCGGTACGAGCACGACCGCTAGTTGGAGCGCAGAGTCGACTCCACCGATACACCCGGAATTCATATCGTTACCCTCGATAACTGCGAAGGTAACGGGTCCTTACGGACGTGATCGTTCACATATTCAGCCACGGTGGGACAGGGTTATTTGCCAATTCAAAAATACTTAGAGGCCACGTGGCGAGTACGGAGAATCCAAAACCACACCCTCGACGGTGCTCGAACGGGACGAGCGTAACCGGTGTCGACCCATCGCGTAACCCGAGCGGATGGTTACCGAGGTTCCATCGGTCCAATTCAACAACTATGCAGCAACGGCCTTTTTTAATTCTCCACACGCACGCAATGCTAAGCCAATGAGGAAAAGGACAGATAATGAAGCTTGAAAATAATCAAAAATGGGATATTTATTTAACTAGGGGGGGAAGGAAACAGAAGAGCCAGAGTTAAACCGACTAAGCAATGCAATCATGTACAGCAAAAGCACTTAACAATTCTACTTATAGACGGGCCCACACCAGATGCACACCCAAGAGAAACGGACCCAAATGGTCTTTTTGGCTCTCCCAGCCATGGGGAGATAGTTCGGCTGGGAGTCAGGACAGAACTGGCTACTGGCCGGAAGGCACGGCTGGACGTCTATCCTTCCGGAGCTCCGGTCGCCAAAAGACGGGACCAGGGCAGCCAAGACGCAGACCACGTAAGCGGCAAGATGAGACCAGCACGCAGCACCAGCGACGAGACGAGATCAGAGAACCAGACCACACGTAAACTAAGAACACATACTTATCGAAATAACTAAGCTAGCGGGAACGGCTGTCTGTCTGTGTACACAAGCTCTTCCAAATTCGTAAAATAATATCTAATATAATATAATGTGTATAGACAAATCTTCAAAAAAATTGATCACTTGGAATTTTACATCACAAAAACATTCAGTATGGGTCCGAGCAAGGCGAAACGTATGGTTACAGTAAGCCCAAAAACTTTTCAAAGTGTACTTGTGTCCAGAAGAAAGTTAATCACTTTGTGAGAAATATCACCACATTTAAATCGTCCACCGAAGGTAGGCCGAGATGGCACGCCTGCTGATGTTCGTACAAAAGAGAAGTCATCGAGGCTCTGGGTGTTGCAAAATCATAGAGAAGACGCAATCAAGTTTGACTTTGCACTCATTAGCCCACACCTGCTTCAGACCAAATTGAAGTCTCATTAAAAGGCCGTGAAAGATATTGAACAAGAGCTTGAGTCGTTTGTCGCCTGTGCAATGAAGCAAGAGCATTGTTGTGCAGCACATTCAGAATCGCAGCCGGTGCTTTAAGGCAACCGATAGCGATATAAACCTTTTGGTTTAAAATTCACATTTTTTGTAACATCGAAGCGGTTGACTTTGTACCGCATCTCGATCTGGAATAATCCTGATAGGTTGGTGAGCATTCTAAGGCTCTCCGCACAGTGGAGTCATGTTTGGGGGAAAACTGTCTGGGAAATGACTTTCATTGTGCTGAATTTGAGCCCGTGTAAACAACTGAAAAAATGGTTTCGGAGCTATTACTGCCTTCGAATTTTTCTTACATTCTTGGAAACCTGAGTGATATTTTGTGAAGGCAATGAAGTTTAAATAATATATTTGTAGCTCAGGCTTTCTAAGTTCAATGTCACAAAAGGTTCAAACTAATGATCTCTTGAATGCATTTTTTTTGTGATTGATAATTAATGAGTTTTAATTCAATCATTCACCCTACGTTTGAAAATGATATAAGATAGAATCCAATGGCAGCGCAATGGTAGTAAGAGAACATCATGTGTCTCTACTCACCAGCTATTTTTTTTTAGTTTTTTTTTTTAATTCTGGCCTCGTCAAAAGGCTTGTGTTGCAGTCTAGGTCGTAGTTTCCACACAAGCTGATGTGCTCCTTGTAGTTCTCATTTTTCACATCCTTGAGTTGCTTAAGCTCTCTATGGCTTGGAAGTTTGGGGCTTTGATGACGTGATGGAAACTTTCTGAAGTTTTTTCCAACGATACAGAGACAGACTAACGATGTGGAAGAAATGATGAGGTGTGCAGCTTATTTAATTGTGAATGTGTAGACGTGAATAAGAATTTGCTTGCACCGTGACCACTTGTCAGACCAATTGTAGAAAGCCATTCTTATGCTGGCCCTTAGACTTAACAAATGTTGAAAAAGTCCCAATCATCACGGGGTGTTTGCTGGAACTGACTTTATACTTCTTTACTTGAGGCACAGGCTCTGTCGGTTGAGCTGCAATGGACCGTTTTTCAGTTCGGTTGTTGTGGAAGGACATGTTGTGATTTGAACATGTCAGTTGGGGTATGGCCATATTACATGCAGCCTTTCAGGTGATGGTGTTGCGCTCATTCATTGCAGTGGAATTTGTTTTTGTTTTTTTGCCTTATTGCTACACAAGTGCCTTATTAGCCAGTGTTACAGACTGTCATTCAATGTAATGTCTTTCCTCGCGATCAAAATTTTTTTTTTTTTTTTTGATGCACTTTAAACCTGGGATGAAGACGGGCGAGAAGGTCAGAAGCTCTGATTTTGCATTAGAAATGAGGGAAGGTTACAATCAAACTAGAATGGCACTTGATAGTGGTATTACTTGATATGTATATATATATATATATATATATTATATATTATATATTTATTATATTATTATATGTCAGACTCGTAATGGGTTTAGAATTGCCCTCTTGAGTCGAGAGGTTTGGTTTGTTCACACCTGTCCGATGTCTACAAAGCTTTATTAAATCAAAAGTTTGCTGCTTCTTCTTGACATCGACATTAAAATGGATGGAGTGGTGGAAATAATGCTGGGAAGGTGGGAACAACAGTGTAACACTTGCCAATAAACTGCTTTCAGAGACCGACTCTGCAGAGTATGGTAATCACAAGTTGCCTGGGGTTCGATGCTCTAGTGAGTATAAAAAGGCTATAGAGGTATGTGCAATTGCCCTTAAACTGTCAGCCTGGTTTGAATCTCAGTCCAGCTGCAAATTGTTTCCTGGTGTTTTGGAGGCAGGGCAATGTTCAAGGCGTGCCCTACAGGTGGTAATGTTTAAAAGATACACAGTTTTCCTTCGCAAATAGTTTGGTGAGTTAATGCCAGGACCTGGCTAAATTTCGATTCCTGTACCTCAGCGACCTAAGGCCCGGCCAGCCGGTTCGTGAAAGATTTTGGCAAAATCGTTGCTGGAAACCACCATACATCTGGGAATAATTGACTGTTAAAGTAGTAATGTAGTTGTCGTAGTAGCATGGTTCTGGATTAACAGATGGTAGATGAGATGTATGTGCAAAGTTCTACTGGTGTTGCAAAAATTTGCAAAGGGGAATTGAAATCCATTTGTCGGCCTCCGTGAGTTTTTTTTTATTTTTTTAAGATGAACTACAGTAAAAATTATTTCCATAATGTAAAATTTAATTATGCAATCATTCAGAGAATTCTCATATCTATTCAGTGTCATTAGATCATAATGTGCATGACACTTAATCAGCCTTGATTCCTGAACAGCATTCTTAAATTTGCACGGAGCCTGTCCTTTGGCAAATGGATCTTACATTCGCGTGATTGGTCAACAAGTGGATCTATTCATTGGCCAATTCAGCCACAAGTATTGTCGGTTTGTCTGATTTCTCTTAAATATTTTATTACTCGAATACTTTTTTCACGATTTTGCATTCATATCTTCATAAGTTTTGACATTCTCGCTTGTCGTGCTGGAGTGTCCACCGAGGTGGCTAAACGGTTTTTAGCGAAGCGGAGGTAAATTTAAGCTCGAATCTGGGTCTTTTAAGCATATACACGGAATTTAAACAGTCAGTCACAACTGGAAAGGAAATTGAACAAGGAGAAATTTGGACGTCAGTAATTCAAAATACAGAAAAAAAATTTAAAGTGTGGCGAAAAGGTAACTTTGCTAAAATGAAAAAAAACTGCTCGGACATAAATACCAGGGAACCTCTATACTGTTAATAACTGAACGTGCCCAAAGGTTTTTTTTAAATGGTAGTCTGTCTAGAAATTGCAATTTCAGAAAGACAACAGCCATTACTAATGGGCAAATTTAGCACTCAAACTTGCTTTGCATGAACGGCGCTTGCCAAATCAATTAAAGAGCGGGCTATACAGGCAATGCATGCAGCACAAGCAAGGAGGAAGAAAGGCAATCTGAAGTGTTCCCCGCATATCGGCATGAATTGGTCGTCGATAACTCTTTTCCAAGATGGTCGGACTAGGTGTTTCTTTCTTTTTTTTTACTTCACAAGGAAATATATGAGATAACGAACCTTCCCCCTTCTTCGAAAATCAAATGGTACTCCCAATTTTAAAAAGGAAATAAATTGTGTGGCATTATGAGATTGGTATGAAGTTATTGTTTCTTGTTAGGAGACTGCCAAAACAACACATTTTATTTAACGTCCAGCCATTAGAGTTATGGTTATGATTGGGACACTCAAGGTGGGACATTGTAAAATTAGACGGCAATAATGGGACATTTGGGGCTTCACAGAGACAATTCCATACAGTGTGCAGACCTCAGATGACGTTAGGTTGAGTGTTTCACTGCTAGCATTAGCTTGCTGGAGTTAAAATCCATGGTGTTTGCATGAAGATTTAGGCTAGTTATTGCTTGCACCTGGACAAATACAAATGTCCTCATCTCCATTCGAATTGTCAGGCAAGATGTTGTAGAAAATATTTTTTTTGTTGCCAAAGTCAAGGTTCATGCAAGAGCTAGAACCAGAATGGATCATAAGCTAAAAAAAAGACCAGCAAAACGGGAGGGGGGGGGACACACAGGCAAGGTTGAAGGACAAATAGAGAGGGATCGGAAGCAAATGAAGGGATGTGTGGGCAATGAAGAGTATCTAAACAATATGCAGTACAAGTCAGGTAAATACAAAAGTTTTGCAGAGCTGGACTGGTTGAAAGAATGCAGATGAAATTGTGACAAGAGGTTGAGTTTGTAAGGAAGGGCCAAAAAAGAACAGAAGGCGGCTAAATGTCTGCCAAAGAGGCAACAGATTTGCAAAAGAAGAAGAGAGATTGAAAACAAAGTTGCACAGGAGAGGAATAAAGCGCCCACGCCGATTACCATGGCATGCAGGAAAGGCAAGAGGTGTATTTTTAAAGGCATGCAAGAGATTAGGAAAGTAACAACAAGGCCGGAAAAACAAGAGATTCTTTCTAAAACATAGAGAGATCACAGGAAGTTTAGGTCGAGGATTGAGTCTCAGAGTAGAAAGGAAAGATATTGACGAAGAACAAGTG
>CM068956.1:174412333-174424176 GCA_035128595.1 Eptatretus atami
ATTTTGGTTGGCCAGAGTAGCCTCCTCTGTTTGAGAAATTCATATTCAAGACTGTGCTATGCTGTCTAAATTTTTTCACAAACCTTTGCATTTGAGACGTGCTAGGAGCTTTCGTTGTTACAAAATGTGCACAGAACAGGCGCTTTGTCTGTAAGAACGAATTTGTCTGCAGGTATAGTTTTCTACAAAAAATTACTTTTCTTCAGGTGTCCACGACATGGGCATGTGAATGTCACATGTTCAAGAAAGTTGGCAGATACGCTGTACCTTAACTCAGTTCAGACATTCTGAAAAATGAAAGGGATTGAATGAAAACTGAAGGCTATTAAACTTTTCCTGGTGCCTACTTTTTTGGGTCACCCTGTACAATGGACACCTCTTTTTTTTAACTTGCATTGGTTTACCTTTATAGCATGCCCACAGCTCACCTAAATCAAGTGTGAGATCAGACATAAAATCCAAAGGTCCAAAAACTCCCTATCCTTGTGTTCCTCATGACCTAGGGACCAAATACACCATCACATTTCCCTTAAGTGCATTTAGCAGGATGATGGCATCACACAATGTAATATATATTTTGGCATCAATGTTCTGATGCAAAATTACAAAAAAGGAGAATGTATAAACACTGCTGATGCAGGTCGTAGCCAATCAAACTTTGGGAGAATTTTAATGACCGCAGCCATAACACATCTTATCAAGCTCGCAGCAAAATCCGAACTAGAAGGACAACTTGCCATTCCAGTCTACGCTCACCGACGCAGTTTGAGAGATCATAAGAACCCCCTTATTGAAAGAGATTGTTGCCATGCCATGTCTTAAAGAAAAAAAACTTGGGATATATTTATTTATTTGTGCTATTCATGATATCTTGCTGAAATGGATTATGGGTTCGACTTTTTGGGGGTGATACTGTATCCCATTTCAACTTACTGGCTAGCATTTGTGCTTTCTAGATTACGTGCAGTGGGAAATTCAACATTTTATTATTATTATTATTATTATTATTAATTTTTTTTGATACTTTTGACAAAAAAAAACAACCTTTCAAATTTTAGACTCTCAGTGGAGTTTCAGTGAAGGTTGAAATAATCAGCCCTTCACTTTTCCCCCCTTTCTCAGCCCTTTTTGTCACCTAGAATGCTATTTTTGTATGGTATGCTTGTGCTGTATTTTGCTTCTGCAGTTTTAGCGCATGCACTGTTTAGAAAAGGGCTCAGATATTTCCTGCCTCATAGCGTCATGAGAGCAGTAGCTCTATGGCCCCTCATGGCCCCCTCCTGGTGCCCAGATGCCACAAGATTTCTTGTGACAGGCAATGGATGCCCAAGGTCCTTGAGCCTTTTCCAGGCTACGATGTATATCTGCAATCATGCAGTTTTATATGAATCATATTTGAATGGAAGCTAAACTCAAGTTTAATAATTAACAATTTCCATATGTAATTGTGATCAAATTATATATAAATTATAGTAAATGCAGTTTTGTGAAATTTCTCATTTTGATGGAGGTAGACATGTCTTGCTATTTTGGGTCCCTGATTGGCTGTGAGACACGTGACAGAAATTCCATTTCACAGCTGGGGACCAACATAGGTAAAACGAGGCTACTTCCATAAAGATTATTATTCGAACATTCACAAAGTTACATGTAATACTCAGTGGTGCATTGTTTTTTTTTATATGAAGGGACAGGCTCATGGAAGAGCATGACTGGGCAGTAGAGCAGCAGACGGAATAGGGCAAAATGGATAATAACGGACTGCAACAACAGGAGCTTTACCAGAATAGAGCCGGTAAATCCCACAAGGCCACCAACCTGCCTACGGTGAGCAAGAAGCATATCCTAACATTCAGCTCCTGGATGTGAGATTCCAATGTAATGGAGGTCCTTAGATTCCTGGGATTCAAGGAGAGAAAGACAGCGAGCCACAGCACCAGACCACAGTGGGGAGCCATTTTTTTACGACAATCTGGATGAAAGCTTGTGCACCATTATAAGCTGAGAACAGCAGTGGAATAACTTGGTCCAGTGGAGGATTTGGAGGTGGCAGCTTGCTCTGGTGGCCAGCTTGGAAAAATGCTCTTCCCAGGCCAGGTTAAAGCAATCTGTGAGGTGCAGGAGCTTTAGAGACAGTACCTCTGACCACAGAACATAAATTGGGGGATGGTCCTACTGGTCCTTTTATGAAGGGATAAAGTGAGAATTATTGCACTAAAATACATGTTTCAGGTATATTACTAGTTGTTTATTTTCACCACATTGGCACAGAGGGATGCTGCCACAGCCTTCCTGGTGGAAGGATGCAGAACTATTCTGCAGAGTGGAGTCATCTGCAAAGTGATCCATGGATTTTTCCAGTGCTGATGACATGTCATTGATGTATGTCAAGAGCAGAAATTGTCCCAGAATACTACCTTGAGGGATAGCCTCCTTTGAGAGGTACTGCATGGGATACATTTCGGTCCAAAGCAATCTACTGCTTGGAGGCACACAGGACATTTGTTCGCCAGTCTGAGGGTGAACACTGGATACCATTAGCTGACAGTTTCCAAATCAGGTATGGTGCCAAACGATCAAATGCACTGGAAGTTCTGTGACTTCTTGTTTGACAATGAGGGCGTCTATCCATTGCTAAAATCACAGGAGCATTATGTCCAGGGTGGTTAGAGAACGGAGAGTTAAAGATAAGATGAATCTAGAGTTCTGGTGCAATTATTGATTTCATAATTTTTCCTACTGTTGGGTGGAAGATTGACTAGCTGTAATATATTAATTTGATGTGTGCTGAAGTCAGTTCCGGCAAAATGTGTAATGGAGTTGGACGTGCAGGCCGCGTGGTCATCGGGGTTTTGCTTGTTTGCAGTGTTGCATTTGACAAATACAAATCTTTGACAAAAGCTGTTATTTGATCTCTGATATCTTACTTGCTGATACATGACTCTGGCCTATTGCTCAAAGGGTCATTTTGAAACTATTCTTATGAAATGGGATAACAATAGTGAATCTTTACATGATGCAAGCACTTAACCCTTGGAAAACAAGTAAAAAAGACCTAAAATGTCATAGCCCCCGTTGTTTTAGTAATGTTGCTGTGCAGAGTTTAATGGCTAGCCCATATTTATGCACAACGACATGGCCGCCAGTCTACCAGTCGGCCATCTTTGATCAGATCACAAAATAAAGTGGGAAGCACATGCATACCATCATGTACTGTGCTCGTGCCAAGTTTGAACAAAATTGGACTGTATGTCTGAGAAATGGTTGGGGACACATTTTCGTAACAAAATGGCTGCCGGTTGGCCATCTTGCACCTGATCTCAAAAAGAAATGAGGTCCTTATGTAAGCGATTATTAAATCTGTGTGCCAAGTTTGAACAACATCGATAAATGTCACATTTAAGTCACAAAATGGCAACCAGTCGGCCACCTTGGATCTGATCTCAAAACAAAATGATGTGTTCATGTATACCATTATTTGTTGTCTTTGTGCCAAGTATGAATATAATTGGTCCATACATGTCCGAGATATGGTTGCGGATGAATGCACGCACACACATGCACGTACAGACATGAAAATTGAGACCAAATCTGTAAGCCCCCATTTTGGACGAAGTCCAACGGGGGCTAATAACCTGGAAAAGACCAGAAAAAGTGGAGTAGCAAGATTAGTGAACAGTTTTGAGTGTTAAGACACTGATTTTGTCTGGGCCAGTTGGTATTTGAGAAAAGTCAAGGGTTGGAAGGAATTTCTCCACCTTGGCAGAAGAGAAGTTTACATTCTGTTGAATGTTCTCAGTGAGGGGGTGTGACCCCATCCTTCAAGAGCAAAGAAGCAGATGAGGAGCATGTTCCAGAGATAATGTGGTGGCAATTGATCAAGTCTTTTGTGAATGGTGAGAGACCTGTGAGTTTGGACCTCATGTATGCCTAATGCTGAATTCTGGTGTCTTGATAAATGAAAACAACGATTTTGAGTTTTGTGGAGAGACTGCAGATTCTCATCAGAGACTGTAGGCTTGACAGGTTTAAAAGGCAAGCTGCCTTTGGCCAGAAGGCCATCTGAAGGCCAGATGAATCTGCTGGATTAAACTACCAGATACAACATCACCTTGCTGGATCGCTGAAGACCACCAGGGAGGATGGACACTTTCAAGAACAAAGCATCTGAGCAGCAAATGAGAGGAGAGGAACAGGAAGATGGGTTGAATGGAAGTTTGGACATCTTCAGGTCAAGAAGAGAATCGCAGCGAGTATGGTAGGGAAGGTTGGGAATTCAATACGTTCAGTGAAGCTAGAATTGTCACCAAAGTCCTCACCAGCAATACATTGGATCGTGATGTGAGGACCAAACACCGAGCCAGCTGGAATGGTCAGATCATGTGATAGACTGAACACCCAGCTCAACATCAGTCTGTGAGAAAGCACATTTTGTAATGCAATGCCCTGGCTGTGAAGCACCAATCCAGTAGTTTATCGTCGGTCCAGGAATCAAACCTGGGCCAGACAGCTCAAATGATAGGATGATGCTGAGGCATATATTGTTGTGGGCCGGGTTCGGTAGCGAGCACGACCGCTAGTTGGAGAGCAGAGTCGACTCCACCGAACACCCGGAATTCATATCGTTACCCTCGGATAACTCCGAAGGTACGGGTCCTTACAGGACCGTGAATCGTCAATAATTCAGCCACGTGGGACAGGGTTATTTGCCAATCTTCAAAATACTTAGAGGCCCACGTGGCGAGCTACGGAGGAATCCAAACCCTCGACGGTGCTCGAACGGGACGAGCCGTAACCGTGCTCGACCCATGCGTAACCCGAGCGGATGGTTACCGAGGTCCCATCGGTCCAAATTCACAACTACTGCAGCAACGGCCTTTTTAATTCTCCCAACACGCACCATGCTAAGCCAATGAAGGAAAGGACAGAAATGAGCTGAAACATTCAACAAATGGATATTTATTTACAATAGGGGGGGAAGGAACACAGAAGAGCAGAGTTAAACCGACTAAGCAATGCAATCATGTACAGCAAAAGCACTTAACAATTCCTACTTATAGACGGGCCCACACACAGATGCACACCCAAGAGAAACGGACCCAAATGGTCTTTATTTGGCTCTCCAGCCATGGAGGATAGTTCGGCTGGGAGTCAGGACAGCTGGCTACCTGGCCGCGAGCGCACGGCTGGACGTCTATCCCTTCCCGGAGCTCCGGTCGCCAAAAGACGGACCAGGGCAGCCAGACGCAGACCAGCGCTAGCGGCAAGATGAGACCAGCACCAGCACCAGCGACGAGACGAGATCAGAGAACCAGACCAGCACGTAACTAGAAACACATACTTATCGAAATAACTAAGCTACGGGACGGCTGTCTGTCTGTGTACACAAGCCTTCCAAATTCGTAACAATAATATATATATATATAATGTGTATAGACAAAATCTTCAAAAATTGATCACTTGGAATTTTACATCACAAAAACATTACAGTATGGTCCAGCAAGGCCAAACGTATGGTTACAGTACAGCCAAAAACTTTTCAAGTGTACATTGTGTCCCAGAAGAAAGTATCACTTTGTGGAAATATCACCACTTTAAATCGTCCACCGAAGGTAGGCCGAGATGGGCACGCCTGCTGATGTTCGTACAAAAGAGAAGTCATCGAGGCTCATGGGTGTTGCAAAATGCATAGAGAAGACGCAATCAGTTTGGACTTTGCACCATTAGCCCACAGCCTCTTCAGACCAAATTGAAGTGCTCATTAAAAGGCCGTGAAAGATATTGAACAAGAGCTTGAGTCGTTGTCGCTGTGCAATGAAGCATGAGCATTGTTGCAGCACAATTCAGAATACCGCAGCGGTGCTTTAAGGCAACCGATCAGCGATATAAACCATTTTGGTTTAAAATTCACTTTTTTTGTAACATCGAAGCGGTTGACTTTGTACCGCATCCTCTGATCTGGAATAATCCTGATAGGTTGGTGAGCATTTAAGGCTCTCCGCACAGTGGATCATGTTTGGGAAACTGTCTGGGAAATGAACTTTCATTGTGCTGGAATTGAGCCCGTGTAAACAACTGAAAAAATGGTTTCGGAGTCTCATTACTGCCTTCGAATTTTTCTTACCATTCTTGGAAACCTGAGTGATATTTGTGAAGCAATGAAGTTTAAATAATATATATTGTAGCTACAGGCTCTTCTAAGTTCAATGTCACAAAAGGTTCAAACTAATGATTCCTTGAAGTGCATTTGTGATTGATAATTAATGAGTTTTAATTCAATCATTCACCTATCGTTTGAAATGATATAGATAGGAATCCAATGGACAGCGCAATGGTAGTAGAGAACATCCATGTGTCCTCTACTCACCCAGCTATCTTTTTTTTAGTTTTTTTTTTATTCTGGACCTCAGTCAAAAGGCATTGTGTTGCAGTCTAGGTCGTAGTTTCCACACAGCATGATGTGCCTCCTTGTAGTTCATCATTTTTCACAATCCCTTGAGTTGCCTTAAGCTCTCATATCGGGCTTGAAGTATGTGCGGCTCTGATGACGTGATGGAAAGCTTTACTGGAAGTTTTTCAACGATACAGAGAGCAGACATAACAGGATGTGGAAGAAATGAATAGAGGTGGTGCAGCTTATTTAGATTGTAGAATGTGTAGACGTGAATAAGAATTTGCTTTGCACCGTGACCACTGTCAGACCATTGTAGAAAGCCATTCTTATGCTGGCCTTCAGACTTAACAAAATGTTGAAAAAGTTCCCCCAATCATCCAACGGGGTGTTTGCTGGAACTGCACTTTATCACCTTCCTTTACTTGGAGGCACAAGGCCTCTGTCGGTTGAGCTGCAATGGACCCGTTTTTCAGTTCGGTTGTTGTGGAAGGACATGTTGTGATTTGAACATGTCAGTTTGGGTATGGCCATTACTTACATGCAGCCTTCAGGTGAGGTGTATGCAGCTCATCATTGCAGTGGATTGTTTTGTTTTTTTTTGCCTTTAATTGCCTACAACAAAGTCGCCTTATTTAGCCAAGTGTTGACCAGACTGTCATTCATGTAATGTCTTTTCCCGACGACTCAAAATTGATGCACATCTTAGAAACCTGGGATGAAGACGGGCGAGAAAGGTCACAGCTGATTGTGACATTAGAACATGAGAAGGAAGGTTACAATCCAAACTAGAATGGCACTTGATAGTGTATATACTTGATATGTATATATATATATATGTCAGACTCGTAATGGTTAGAATTGCCACTCTTGAGTCTGAGAGGTTGGTTGTTCAAACCCTGTCCGAGTCATACCAAATACTTTATTTAAATCAAAAAGGTACTTGCTGCTTTCTTGCTTGACGCTCGACATTAAAATGGATGGAGTGTGGACAAATAATGCTGGGAAGGTCATGGCAAACAACCCAGTGTAACACTTTGCCAATAAACTGCTTCAGCAGCACCGACACTCTGCAAAGAGTATGGTACATCACAAGTTCGCCCTGGGGTTCGATGCTCTAGTTGTAGTATAAAAAGGCCTATAGAGGTATGTGCAATTGCCCTTAAACTGTCCAGCCTGGCTTTGAATCTCAGTCCAGCTGCAAATTGTTTCCCTGGTGTTTTGGAGGCAGGGCAATGTATCAATGTGCGTGCCCTACATGGGTGGTAATGTTAAAGATCACACAGTTTCCTTCGCAAATAGTTGGTGAGTTAATGCCAGGACCCTGGCTAAATTCGATTCCTGCTACCTTCAGCGAACCTAAGGCCCGGCCAGCCGGTTCGTGAAAGATTTGGGCCAAAAATCGTTGCCTGGAAACCACCATACCAATCTGGGAATAATTTTGGACTGTTAAAGTAGTAATAGTAGTTGTAGTAGTAGCATGGTAGTCTGATCTAACAGATGTAGATGTACGATGTATGTGCAAGAGTTCTACTGGTGTTTGCAAAATTTGCAAAAGGGGAAATTGAAATCCATTTGGTCGGCCTCGTGAGTTTTTTTTTTATTTTTTTTAGATGAAACTATCATGTAAAAGTTAATTTCCCATATGTAAAAATTTAATTATGCCAATCTCAATTCAGAGAATTTCCTCATATCTATTATCAGTGTCCAATTAGCATTCATTAATGTGCATGACACTTAATCAGCCTTGATTCCTGAACAAGCATATCTTTAAATTTGCACCGAGCCTTCCTTTCGGCACCAAATGGATCTTACATTGCGTTGATTGGTCAACAAGTGGATCTATCATTGGCCTAAATTCAGCAACAACGGTATTTGTTCGTTTGTCCTGCCATTTCTCTTAAAATATTTTTATTACTCGAATACTTTTTCACGATTTTGCATTCATTCATTCATAAGTTTGTGACAATTTCTCCGCCTTGTCGTGCTGGCAGTGTCTCACCCCGAGGTGGCTAAACGGTTAGCGAAGCGGGAGGTAAATTTAA
The DNA here is from genome assembly GCA_035128595.1 of Eptatretus atami. Lineage (NCBI taxonomy): Eukaryota > Metazoa > Chordata > Myxini > Myxiniformes > Myxinidae > Eptatretus > Eptatretus atami. The sequence continues at coordinate 174,420,770 of CM068956.1, forward strand.
GCTCGAATTCTGGGTTCTTTAAGCATACTACGGAAATTTAAAAACAGTCAAGTCACCAACTGGAAAGGAAATTGAACAAAAGGAGAAAAGTTTGACGTCAGTAATTCAAATATCACAGAAAAAAAAAATTAAGTGTGGCGAAAAAGTAACTCATTTGGCTAAACATGAAAAAAAAAACTGGCTCGCAGAAATAAAATACCCAGGAGAACCCCTCTATATGTATATAACCATGAACTGCCAAAGGTTTTTTTTTAATGGTAGTCTGATCTAACATTATGCAAATTATCAGAAAGACAACAGCCATTACCTAATGGGCAAATAGCACTCAAACATTGCCTTTGCCAATGAACGGCGCTCTGCAACTCAATTAAAGAGCGGGCTATACAGCGCAATGCCATGCCAGCACCAAAGCAAGGGAGGACGAAAAGGCAATCCATGAATGTGTTTCCGCATCATCGGCATGATGCTCGTCGAATACACTCCTTTTCCCAAGATGGTCGGACTAGGTGTTTCTTTCTTTTTTTTTACTGGCACAAGGAAATATATCAGATTAACCGAACCCTTCCCCCCTCCTTCGAAAATCAAATGGTCACTCCCCAATTTAAAAAAGGAAATAATTGTGTGCAATTATGAGATTGGTATTGAAGTTATTGTTCCTTGTTAGGAGACTTGCAAAACACACGACATTTTATTTTAACGTCCAGCCATTACCGAGTTATGGTAATGAATTGACACTCCAGGTGGACATTGTAAAATTAGACGGACAATGAACTGGCACATTGGGGCTTCACAGGCAGGACATTCCATCACAGTGTGCCAGACCTCAGATGGACGTTAGGTTGAGGTGTTCCATCTGCTAGCATTAGCTGCTGGATGTTAAAATCCCATGGTGTCTTGCATGAAGATTAGGCTAGTTATTGCTTGCACCCTGGACAAACTACAAATGTCCATCATCTCCATTCGAATGTCAGGCCACGCATGTTGGTTCAGAAAATACTTTTTTTTGTTTCCAAAGTCAAGGCTCATGCAAGAGCTAGAACACAGAATGGATCATAATGCTACAAAACAAAAGGAACAGCAAAAACGGGAGGGGGGGGGGACACCAACAGCAAGGTTGAAGGACAAAATAGAGAGGGACTCGGACAAATGAGGGATGTGTGGAGCAATGAAAACGTATCTAAACAATATGCAGTACAAGTACAGGTAAATACAAAAACGTTTTGCAGAGCTGGACTTGGTTGAAAGAATGACAGATGAATTGTGACAAGAGGTTGAAGATATTGTAAAGGAAGAGGCCAAAAAGACAGAAGGCGGCTAAATGTCTGCCACAAGAGGCAACAGATATTGCAAAAAGAAGAAGAGAGATGAAAACCAAAGGTGCATCAAGGAGAGGACATAAAGCGACCCAACGCCGATTACCAATGGCATGCCAGGAAAGGCAAAGAGGTGTATTTTTAAGAGGCATGCAAAGAGATAGGAAGTAACAACAGAGCCGGAAAAACAAGAGATTCTTTCTAAAACATCAGAGAGATCACAGGAAAGTTTAGGTCGAGGATTGGAGTCCTCAGAGTAGAACAGGAAAATATCTGACAGAAGAAACAAGTGAAGGAAAGCTGGAAGGACTATCCTGAAACTCTATACAAATGAGATAGTAATATGATGGCAACCTTCGAAGAAAGAGAACATGAGCAAGAACCAATAGTGATATAATATGAGGTACGTGGAGCCCCGAATGAGCTGACAAATGGAAAAGCTCCAGGTGCTGATCAAATTCCAATTGACCTCTTTCAGGTAGTTAGGGAGGAGGCAATCAAAATTTTAACAGCTATCTGCACACAGATCTGGAGCAGGATTCTATGGCATATAATGTTGAAGTGGTCAGTCTACATACCATTGCCAATGAAAGGGGATCCAAAAGAATGTTCAAATCACCGAACCATTGCCGTGATTTCACATGCCAGCAAGATATTACTAAACATCATTCAACACAGAATAGAAGAATTCATGAAGCGAGAAATGCTCATTGAGCAAGCAGGGTTTGAAGAGGATGAGGTACTAGAGATCAAATTGCAAATCTGATATGGATCATGGATAAGGGAAGGGAATATCAAAGGAAGGTGCATCTCTCTTTTATTGATTGTCATAAAGCTTTTCATTCTGTTTATCATGAATTGATGTGGATTATTTTGAGAGAAATGGGGTTCACCTGATATGTCTGATAAGAAGCCTGTACACGAAACAAGAAGCTACAGTAACAATTGAGCATGGAGAAAGACGGAATGGTTTGCGATTGGTAAAAGGAGTTTCATTGTCCAAAGTGAGTACATCATGAGGGAATCAAACTTGGATGACATGGAGGCTGGAGTCAGGATTGGCGGATAACGTATTGTTGCGGGCCGGAGGTCCGGTGGTGAGAACGACCGCTAGGTGGGGAAAGTTACGTCGATTCCCACCAGACTCCGGAATTGTAGGCCGTCGCTCACGGATAACTCCATGAGGCGGCAGGTCGCTTAACCGACCGTGGACGCCAATACCTCCACCGCGTAGCGTAGGGTCTTTTTGTCTAGAACCAATTTACCTAATTAACCACGCGGTGTCGTCCACCAGGGAACCACGCCCTCGGCACGTTTTGCTCGAACCGGGTCACTCTACCGACTGCGGTAGATTTCCAACTACCGACTACCAACTCCGGTTCGGGTGCAGTCGAGCGGAACTGCCAAAGCCGTGCCGGCTAGGATGAACAGGTTAACGAGAACAAAGACCCGACTAAAACTCAGATCCGAACCATGCTGGACCAATGAAAGAATAGACGAAAACGAACTGGGAACATTTCTGATAATGGTTTATTTACAATCAATTTACAAAAGGACTCAGAGCAGACTTATCGCAGGATATACAGGCAAGATTTTCAATGATCAAAGCACTTATACAGTTTCTACTTATTAGACTGGTGCCACACACTCAGACACACACTCAGACAAAATAAACCCAGTTGAAGGCAAAGGACTTTTGCAGCCAGGGAGGGAGGCGGGCTGAGGTTACAGTTCTTTCGAGTACCTGAGTCTCGGGGAAAGGAATGCTCCGTGGTGTGGCACCTGCCAACAATCGTGCAGTTAGGTCCACAGCCGCCCGTGTGGAGTTCGGGTCCGTGGAGGAGCTCGAGTGGGGCCGGACCAGTAGTCGGGCCGTCGGGGCGAGACGTGAGTGGAGCCAAGCAGCGGGAACCCCTTCGTTTTTCAACCAACTCCGGCCTCCAAGCACAGAACGAACGACCCCCAAAGAACTGAACGAACAACCCCCAAAGAACTCAAGAATGACCCCAAAATAACTGAACGAACGACCCACAAAGAACTGAACGAACGACCCCCAAAGAACTCAAGACTGAGGATCGTGTCGTGGTTTATAGA
>CM068956.1:174433347-174451811 GCA_035128595.1 Eptatretus atami
CAGAACAAATTCCTCGGGGGAAAACTTGGGTAAACAGTTCCCCTGGGGGCCCATCCCTTCTTCTCCTTGCCCTTTTTTGTTCAAAAAAATAATAGGAAAAAAAAAATTTGGGTCCAAAAATATAACTGCCCCTGGAAACCGCCCAAAATTGCAAATTTTTGTTTTATGCTTATTTCTAGTAGTTTATGATGTGGAAGACAACATATTAAAAGTTGGACAATTTTGACGCATGGGAAAGTCCCTCAGTGACGTCAGAAAACAAGATGGCTGCCGGCAGATAAAACGTCAAAAAATTGACTGATAATCATCAGACCACTAACAATTTAAAGTTAATTTTGCACCAATATTTGTATTATGATCGTTGCTGGTAGTTTATGCAGTGCTAATCCTGAGACCATTCGCAATTTAAAGTAAATATTTGCACAATATATGTTCTTTGATTGTTTCTGCAGTCTATGACATGGAAAGCAACACAATAAAAATTGGACAATTTTGACACATGTGGAAGTACCATATGCCTTCTAGTCTTAGATTCCAGTTTCATCGTCCTCCTCCTCCTCCTCTATCTCTGGTTCAACACTCATATTGTCACAGTTGCTGTCCTGGCAATGTCCACATGCACTGGTGCATTCCAATCCATGCTTCCTACATGAACACCTTAGTGTTTTGCACCCCCCTGAACAGTTGCAGTGAATCATCTAGTAGTATGTCTGGAGCAGGGCTTTTGTCTGTCATCACTGGAACAAGTTTTCCTCCTTCTACCTTCCATCCCCACTCCGTTGGCTCCATTCCACAACAAAGGCCCATCCATTCCATTACCTGGTAATAGGTCCGCAGAGAATGAAACTTGCAGGCAGCGGATGTCGGGGGCAGTCTTTCAGGAGTGACAAATGCCTTAGCTCTTGCAACCTTTTTGCAGAGAATGTTGTATCTGATCGATGCCAATGAGTCGTTCTGATTTGCTTTAAACAATGCCACCATTGCTCTGCAGCCTGCAGTTTCAATAACATCCTGACTCTGCTGTGGTTTACAGAACACCTTTGAGCTGTCTATCAGTTCCTTTTCTTTCTTGATGGTTCTTTGAAACCCTGACTTCTTTCCAATCCCAAAGACACGAGACGTTGCGTCACAGCAGTTAATGCATGAAGGAACAATATATCTCTGCAGGCTGCATTTCCAAGTATCTGCTGAAGGACTTTGATATTGTAGACATTTGATTTTGCCTGTCAGAACGGAAATAGAGTTCAATGCAGTTTGTCTCCACCATATAGAAGAGCAGGAGGAGAAGGAGATCTGTATCTTCTCCAATGAGGGTTGTATATCTGGAAGCCGCATTTGCGACGGCCGCTTTTGCAATCTCAACATCAGCATCTCCCTCTGCTTGGATCACCTCACAGCCTTCCTTGCGCAACACCTCTATAATCAACAGTATCATTGCCTGCTTGTTTGACTCATTCGACAGAAAGTCCTCCTTTTTCCCAACAAATTTTGTTGACTCCGTAATGTTAACCTTGGTGGCATTCTTGTTTCTATTCCGACGTTGATGAGAACAGTCCTTTGTGCTTGGCCCAGCCCTCATAACCATCAAACACAACAGTAGCTTTGCATAGTGTCTGACTGTAAATTAGGCATATTCATCTGCAATGGAACTGTAGTGAATCCCTCTGTCCACTTTAAGCGGTGAATAAGTGATCCCCGTCAAGAACATAGTGATCTGTTCCTGGAACTGTCTGGTTGACAGCATTGTCAGATTTGGTTGTAGCATAATTCCTTATTGCCTCCGCCAACTGTGGTTTTCTGGCTGGCGCAGGTGTTTTTTGCCTCAAAAAGAGACATTGGGTATGGCAGAGTTCATATTTCAGCACTTCACCTATCTGGAGATCTCCCGTCTGTGACACGACTAAGAACCTCTGGAATAGTAACGCTGGATCTATTGTGCGGTCCTCAGCAACTTTGACTGCCCTGCTGGATGCAAGTGTCTTGACTTTAGAACTCCTTTTGTGTGAATAGGAGTAATCTGGGTATCATCCATCTTCTTGACAATGTCACTACCTACTTTGAATAGGTCATGAACATTGACATCCTCATTTGCAGTAACCCCTGTGATGATATTGCGCAATGACTTGTCATCAGAAAATGGTGTGAAGCTGTCCAGTTTTTCGGCAACTTTGCCAAGAGCATTCTCCGCCCCTGAAACCGAGATATTTATGTAAGATATATATTAGGAGGAAACATACTATGGAATAATCTGCATAGTGGTTCGTTTTCGACGTAGTGAATCGTGCATGGTTTTGTGACATTTTATCATGTCAAAAATTTTTACTTTCCATGGTCCATTTCTGTCCAACTTTTGATATGTTCCTAAGTAAGTCTTAAAATATAAGGAAATGCAATAAAACATTTGCAATTTTTTTGGGGTACGGCTGTTCTGGTTGTATATTGACCCGCATTTCCCTTTCAGGTCCTTTCAGCGCATAAAATTTTGAAGGTCAAGGTCAAAGGTCAAGGTCACTTTGTCGCAAATCAGGGGAGTCGACGAAACCCTTATTTTTTAGGGAATTTTAATCGAATCGTCTCCAAACTTTATGGGAATGTAGTAAATGGTCTGGCGCTCAGCTGATTAGTTTTTGGTGGCAATTGCCTTGACCTTCATGGTTAGTGCCTGAGGTCAAACATATTTGACCCCAAGGTCAAATTTTCAAGTTTTAGGAACCATATCGTGTAGTACCTCAAAATGAACACCTCGATGAGTGCTTTCTAGATATGTCAAGCTTGAGACATTATGACGTCATTTGGTGACGTTATGAGGCAACACATATTTTTCATGGTTACTCTGTAGAACGATTCTCATCGGAATCTCTCGTAGGCAGATATTCCTTAAGGAGTCGCTCCTGGTGGATAGCAGCTCTGTTCACCTCAGTGTGACCTAAAGAAGTCACACGTGGTCACCTTTTGGCAAGATACGGTTTTGTATTTTAATCTACAGATGTCTGATGGTTCTGTGATTTTATACATATATATATTATATTATATATATACAATATATAATTATATATATACAAATATATATATATATATATATATATATATATATATATATAATATATATATATAATTATACACACACCAATAACATATATATATATACACAACACACACAAATAATATATATAATATATATTATATATATATATATTATATATATATATATATATATATATATGCAGTGCTCCCTCACCTATCGCGGTTAATGTGTTCAAGACCCACCCGCAATAGGTGAAAATCCGCGAAGTGGAAACCACATATTAATTCATTATTTAAATATATTTAAACACATTTTAAACGTATTTTAAACCATTATACAGCATCGACACACTCTTAATTAACCTTCCCCACACACATTTAATCAGCTATTTTAAAAGAAAAATTGAAAAAATTTCATTGGAAATGCGACTTCATGGGGCTGCAAAGCCTAAGACCAAAAATAATTTTAAAATACTATATTGTACTATAAAATTTTAGAAAACTTATTATGGGTACTGACCTATGAAGATATGACGATGATGATGATAGCTGTGCAGTACTGATGACGATGAAGATGACGATGATGAGATGAATGTAGTACTGCACAGCCAAGAAGAGCACTAAATCTCTTCTACTTCTACGTGAAAACCCGCGATGTAGTGAAGCCGCGAAAGTGAACCGCGATATAACGAGGGAGCACTGTATATATAATATATATATATATATATATATATATATATATATATGTATATATATATATATTATATATACATAATGTATTATATGTATACAGCAATATATATATATATATACATATGTATCAAATATATATATGGACACATACAACACAACATAATAGTGACCGAAGCTTTCGTGCTGCACTCTTCAGGGTAAAAATCGCAGCAAGTGAAGAAGGAAGTGAAGGCGCGTGCTTTATACGCAGGTCTCAATAAGGTAGACGCTGATTGGTTCAGCCGTAATGACGTCACGATTAATCCGAACGCCATTGGTCGGCTCATCATCTTCACCTCGAGCTCCCATTGGCTGGAGCAGAGTTCGTCGATGATTGACGTTTGCAACCACATCCTTGAGAGATGGGGAGGGGCCTCCCCGAAGGTCATTCACCATTTGTTACCGTACTTCCCTTGATCTTTCCAGCTGAAAGAGCACGAGATCGTACAAATTCTTTTGACGACATAGTATTGGATCGGTGGTAAGGATGAAGGTTGCTTCCAACATACGTAAATGAAACGAGCTCCGACTCGGCTCAATATCCTGAAATATCTGCATTGTACTGGTCTGCACAGATAGGGTTGGCAACCAGTGCTGTGCAATGACAGATGAAGCAGGTACAGTGGCCGATGGTTGCTGGATATTTCTCCATGCTTGCACTGGTTGTGTTCTAACCCTCACAATCTTTCTTTGAATCGCCAAGGGGACGTGTTGTTTGATCCGATCAGCCAATCTTAGTGTTGTGCAGCCTACGTACGAGCTTCACATCAGCACTTAAACTCATAAATAACATTGCTGGTTTGTGAGGTGGGTAGCACATCCTTGTTGACTGACGTCAGCAAATGGCGAGAGGTAAAGATTACTCGGGTTGCACAGCCAGAAACGTGTTGGATACAATATGTTTGATTTGTACTTCAACCTTCGTGATGATTGCCCTTTCCAGGACATCCTGATATAGACTGGACATTTGTCCGGACCATTCTCGATTCTTGTCGTGTTTAGAAACTTGTGTATGTATCTCTTAACTATATGCTCAGGATAACTATTTTCACCGAGTATATTCATGATTTTGTCATTTCAGCAGGAAGATTACAAGGTGAACAAATCCTCTGTGCTCTGTTAACAGGATATTGATCAAGGCAATTTGTACGCGTGGAGCTGTAGGAGTCCCAGCAAGTATACTGCCCTGTGAAAATCGCTTCCGGTAGACGGATGTTGTGAAACCAAGGTTGGATCTATCAACCAACAAGTACAAAAACGGTAACGTGTTTGACGATTCCAGCTCCGTGGTAAACTTCAGCGCTGGATGCAGAGTGTTGATTCATGCCTGGAAATTGTCACATGCCGTCCGAGACTCAACAAAGCAAAAATGTCATCAACTAACCGATCGTATACGATACTATCGAATACTTTTGAATGTTTGTATATACATATACATACATATATATATATATATATATATATATATATATACATATATATATATATATGTACACACACATATATATATATATATATATATATATATATATATATATATATATATATATATATATATTTTGTTACGAATTTGGAATTCAATTGCACAAACATACAGGTTCTTAGTCAGCTATGTCGATAAGTGCATGTTCCCTAGATAGCTCACCTTTCATTGTTTAAATGTTCAGAGATCAATTAGATGCGCTGGCGATGCGATTTAATAGTTAGGGAACGAAACAATGGAGACGTCCCTCCCCTCTTCTGCAAAGAGGAAGAAGAACCCTGCCATCCCGTGACGTCAACAACTCCCACCCGTGGTTGAGCGGGGGTGGATCACGAGGGCATGAGTCACGCCGGGTGCGGGGGAGGGGGTGCAAAGGATAAAGAGAGATCCTTTCTTTATTCGTGGGGGAAGTCCCGTGGTAGAGTTCGTGAAGAGTCCCGTTTGAGTCCCGTGTGCAGAGTTCGTGTGCTGGTCCCGTGGGAGGAGTACGCTTTTTGCTTTGGAGAGAGCAGTCGTTCAGCAGGCCATCGGTCCTGCTTGGCTTGCTTGGCTTGAGGCCTTCGGAAGCTTTTTTGCTTTCGGCTGGCTCAGTGAGCTTCGGCTGCTGCTTTGTTTTGGAAGGAACTTGAGCCGGTTGTTCGCTCGAGCTGCAAGTGGAGGCTTCTTCTCTTCCTCTTGGTTCGTGGAGCTTTTCGTTCTCCCTTTTGTTTCCCGGCTTGATGCGACGCGTCGGCCTCTTCTTGGAGTTGGTTCCTCGGGGAAGCGACGCATCGACGGGAAGGATCGGCGCCTCGTCTCACCGGCACGTGTTGAGAAGCGCGGGAGGATTCGCGGAGCTCGGGAAGGAACGCGGCTCACGGCGATTTGGATCCAGCTCGCTCTCGCTGGAGCCCGGACGCGGACAAGTTGAAGACCACACGAGGTGGAGAGGTTCGAGTTAGGCTCTGAGTTTCAGCTCACCTGTCCTCCGAGCTGGAGCTCGTGATTAAAGGCCTCAGCCACCATTTCGTGTGTGTGTGGTGTGTGGTGTGTGTGTGTGTGTGTGTGTGTGTGTGTGTGCGTACGTGTGTCCATGGCCCGTCTAATAAGTAGGAACTGCTGTTAAGTGTAAATGACTGTACATAAAGTAGACGGTTTGTAGTTCTTTGTCGTGCATTTGTTGCTTATATAATTGCATACGTGTTTTATTATAATAAATGTCTTGTGTGAATGTAAACCTACTCGTTGCGTCATTCCCTCATTGACTGAACATTTCCTGTGTTGGAAGTTAGAAGCCGTTGGTTTGCCGTAATAGGGGGACATTTGGACCGACGGTTCTCGGCGATTACGCCGCTCGGAATCGCGCACGCGGACAAGCTCGCCTCGGCGGTTTGTTCCGTACGAGTTCCGTCGAGGGTGGAATACCCGGTAGTTGGATCACGTGGGTATTTAGGTAAATTGGAAGATTGGCAATCGACCCTACCCCACGTGATCTGCCGATTGGCGTATTTCAGTTCTTGTACAAGGACCCGTCGCTCGGAGTTTATCCGGGCGGCGTTCTATATTCGGGCGATCGGTCGGGCCGACTCGACTTGCGGCTCCATTCAGAGCGGTTTGGTTGGCGGCCGACCCCCCGGCCCGTAACAATATATATACATACATACTTATATATATACAAAAATATATGTACAAATACATAATATATTATACATGTATATATCACTATATCTCAAAACGTTACAGACGGATTTCGGATGAAAACTTGGTGGACAGGTTTGGTGTGTGACAAGAACATGCCGATTCGATTTTGGTTCAGGTCCGGATGCAGATCCGGACTATCAGTGCGATACATGACGTAAGATGTTGAGCCTGGTGGAGGTATGCACTCTTCCAATTGCCATTCTAGTTAACCTCCGCCATCGAAGATGGATGGAGGTTACTGTTTTCACCCTTTCTGTTTGTTATTTGCCAAAACGAAGTTTTTGCAAGATATGTTAGTCAGCGTGTATGTTTTTTATTTTATTTTTTTTGTTTGTCTGTAATCACGTATCGATCACTCTGCAGAGCACAGTTATCATTGGAAATTTTTGTAACTTCGCATATCAGAGTCTATAGAGGTCCCTTCAGCGCATAAAAATTTCAAGGTCAAGGTCAAAGGTCAAGGTCACTTTGTCGCAAATCAGGGGAGTCGATGAACCTTATTTTTTGAGTAATTTTGATCGGATCGTCTTCAACTTCATGGGAATATAGTTCATGGTCTTGGCGCTCAGCTGATTAATTTTTGGTGGCGATCGGCATTGACCTTCATGGTTAGCGCTGGAGGTCGAAAGTTTTTGACCAAGGTCAAATTTTGAAATCTTAGATACCATATCGAGTAATACCTCATATGAAAGCGCTTGATAAGTGCTTTCCAGATCTGTCAAAAGTTTGACGCTATGACGTCATTGATGACGTCATGACGAAAAACGGATTTTTCATGAAAATTTATTTCCTCAGTCTCATCACAAATCTCTTGATATTTCATGTACAACGGTCCTGGAGAGATAACATTAACCGTACGAAAATATAAAGTGTCAAGGTCAAAGGTCAAGGTCACAAAAAGGTCAAGCATCAAGGTCGACGAAACCCTTATTTTTGAGTAACTTTAATCGAATAAATAAGTCACTCATGTTCACATTTTGGCAAGAATACTGGTCACCCTGGGGTGACATTGGTTATTTGTTTGTTTGTTTGTGAACAGTATTACGGACAAAACTCCTCGACGGATTACGACGAAACTTGGTGGGGGGGGTTAGGTCTGGTCCAAGCATCAATGCATTAGATTTTGGACTTGGTCCAAAATCCAATATGGCCGCTATGGCGGCCAATTTGAAAAAATAGTTTGAATTTTTTTTTTTTGCATTTCTACATGTTTAAGTGATTTCCAACCCCCCCCCCCCCAAAAAAAAATATGTTAGAGAAAAAAAATTTTGCAAATTTTTTTTCAAACCAAAGTTTCGATTTTTTTTTTGCATTTCTACATGTTATAAGTGAATTCCAACAAAAAAAACAATGCCAAAATTATAATTGCGGCTGATTTTGGAACTTCAGGTGGATAGACCCACGTTAAAATCAATTTCTGTCTCAGGAATCTATTGAGTATGTAAATCATAAAACATTATGACGAATTAAATTGAGTATGTAAACAGTTAAAAGTAAAAGGGAAGTTGCAAACTATAACTCTGTGAGCACTGTGACGTCAAATTGAATGAATGGGATATGGTTCACTTGAGTGACCTAGCAGTAATTGGCGTGGAGGTTTGCAAACTCTACCGAGTGCTCCCCATCGTAAGTTTACACATGTATATGGCAAACATTTTACTAATATGGAATTCATTCAAGCACAGGAATAATTTGACAATTTTTGTATCAACATGTTATAAGCATTGCCTTACATTCTGCAATCAATCTTTGCATATGAAGCTTTCCGAAGAAGTCAACATGAGCAAGCTCGGTATTGACTGGAAAATTCTGCTGCCAGCAGTGACCTGACTGGCAGTAATTTTGCATAAATGTCGCTCACCCACTTGTCAAAACTCTAATTTGAGTTTCAATGCATCACCGACTGATCACAGACTGGCTAATCCATAATGGTTTGTTGTTTTTTTGTCGACATGTCCCATCATCCATCCATTCATTGGTGACCATAACTCTATGAAGCAATTGGTGCTGCCGAAGCAGTCTTTGGAGCTATTGGCACAATGCCTGGATGGGTTGCCAAACTCTGACGCAGATACATGTTCGAGGCTCAGTAGAGCTACACACAGAATGTATATACAAAGGAGCAGGAAACAAGATTTTTCTCAGATTGCAGCTGGTTCCCAATTCTAACCCTAAAACTGAATACACGTGAGTCAAACGTTTTCAAACTGACACTACAGATAAAAAATTGACAAGGCAGCCAATATTATTTGCAAAAAGAGATAACATTACCAATATAGAAAATGGATTGAACACACCAAAATATTGCTGGCTTAAAACAAGTTTCAAATGAATGAGAGAAGCATTTTGCTTTTAATTAAGCTGACCAATGAAATTAGAGAAGACATCAACAACAAAGGAAATGTCTACTGCAAAATGAAAAGTGGGTTTGTCAATCGGTGTTCAAAAAGTTTCTATTTATACGGTCAAATAATTTCTCAATTCACACTGAAGTTGCCTCGAGTTTGGCAGAAAGAGCAGCCAGAAATTTAAATTAATGGCTTTAAATTTGAGCGAAAGAAAGAAAAAAGATGGAAGTAGAATGCATATTCACGCGTCGAGATTTTTTGCCAAAAGGGAGGCCAAATGCAAGTCGAAGAAAAGAATTCACGAAACCTGAGCAAAATCCAAGTGATTTCAGTGCCTGAGTGGGGCCAGGAGCTGACCGCCCACAGAGGCTGGTAAAACCACCTGCAAGGCACAGCCAGTGCTGGCACGGTGCCACAGGCAACGGCCAGGCTGGAACCGCCGAACGACAGGCCCATTCCTTCCGCACGTTTATTCCTGGCAAAGGCGAGACGGGCTAATTTAACCGAACACGAGTGCACACGTCACACAGGAAGCTGAAACGGCGGGCCAGCAAAAGCACTATTTCGGAAAATGGTCTGAAGTCAGACGTTTGATGATTTAAAAAAAAATAAAGAATATTTCAATGCCAGTCGGTGAATATTCCACAAAGTTCATGATAACAGGTTGCATCGGCAATCCTGCGCATGCATAATCACGCAAGTGTTTGAACAAATTGGTTGGAATGTGGGTTTCACATCAGCAAAGTTAACATGAAAGTCCTGATTTGTGATGGTGTTAAAATTAATGTGGAGATTGGATGAGATGATTTTTTGGGGGAAGAAAAAAAAAGACGCAGGAACCAGGACCAGTTATCTTGGCTTATTAGAAAAGATTTGAATGCAACGAATATAATATAAATAGTGGAAGTGAGTTGCTGAAAGGAGGCAATGCAGTTTTTCCAGAGGCAATTCATATCTTTTCTGCGTGTTCATAAAGTAACAAACAATAGGAATTGCATATTTCTGGAGTGGCTTAGAATCTAGCTAACTAAAAGTTTCAGGACAACTTTGGAGTTTAATTTAGTAAGAGCGGATGTAAGACAAAGTTGGTTTGGAGGTTAATGGGGCCCGGGATGGATTTCTCATTGTTGGCCTTCACTGACAATCAATCGCCAACAGGTCCGATTGAAGCAGTCTGACAATCAACACAGGGAAGGGACTCCATCGCCACTGGATCTGATAATAAAATACTGGCATCAAGTTTACTTGCTATATTTAGGATTTTCCAGGATAACAACTAAACCAGATGGTTTTTTCTGGGAGAAAGTTTTCTGTGTGGTAATTTTCCCAACAGGTGAGGGTGGGAAGGGGGGGGGGAGGGGGAGGACTACATAAAGGGAAGAAAAATTAGAATTGTCAGCATCAATACGTAGTCAATCTATGGGAGAGAGAGGAAAGTTTTTAGCGAAGCAGCTTCGGTAGTTTTTCTGGGGAGGGGGAAGGTTAAGTAATCTCCGAGGGAGGAAAATGTGCCATGTTGACACGACACTGATGCAAAACTGAGCACAAAAGTGGGCTCGCTGGATACCATCAAGTTTTACCCTGAAAAACTCAGGCCACCACAATGGAAAAAGAAGTTATCCTGAGCTCTTAAATAACAATAGTAAGCAACAATGCAACATCATTATGTCGCAGCATAATAGTTCTATCTATTCCTTTTCCTCACTCACCTAGCATCGTAGGTAACTCACACAAATTAGGCAAAACAAAGACAATTCTAATTCGCACCTCAGCAAGTTGTCTTCAAGAATTTATACTAGTGTGGTGTGTGTGTGTGTTGTGTGTGTGTGGTGTGTGGTGTGTGTGTGTGTGTTGTGTGTGAGTGTGTGTGTGTGTTGTGTTGTGTGTGTGTGTGTGCGTGTGTGCGGTAAGAAGATTGGTGGAAGGAAAGGAAAGAAGGTGGTGCTATTGTTTTTGTTCTTATTGCTTTGGACAACCAACTATAATAATACACCAATATATTTATTTGAACATTTATACTTTATTGTTATAAGTAATATAAATAGATCCAACTTCCTGCCCCCTATTTTTTAAGTACGAGAAACCAATTCCCTGTGCTTCGCATAAATGCCAGATCCTATTCCTTCGGACCCAAAATCAGAACGTGTTTTGGCCGTTACAGCATGAGTAATACAGACAACATTTCATTGGAAGCAAAACCACAAGCAAATCAGGATAGGATGTCACTTGGGGAATAAACCAACTAAGGCGAATAGACATTCGATGGTGAAACCTAGCATTTTAGTCAGACATAAATTGGTCGAGTGTGTGTCTGTGCTAAGTGAATTTTTTTTTTCTGGTTCAGTTCATATCTTCTTATAATAGCAAGCTTAGTGACAATGCTAGAAACAATGGCCATGAACTTAAAAAAACATATTCGAGTTATCTAGTTTCCGTGAAGCTGTGCACTTTGGTGAATTCACTCAGATTTCTTCAATCATCCCATCCTGGCACTGCTTCCTGAAGCTCTGCAGAAGAACAGCTTGGTTGTAGCCTTATCCCATCCATCCAGCACGTAACAGTCTGCCTCTTCCTCTTATTCATCACCCAATTCTCAGCAGTTTGATTTCTCAGATCGTTCATCTCTTGCACGAATGAAATGTCTAACGTATGAACAGTTTCTGTTTAACATTCAGCACTTCTAATGTTATGGTGGTCTAATGTTCTTCAAGCAGATCGATTTTGTTGTTCTTCTTATAGTCCATGGGAATTTTTAACATTAGTCTCAACGCACATTTCAAACTGTCGATCTTCTTTCCTTTCCATTCTTCTTCCATGTCCACGGACATCACATTCGCATACATTGCAACTGGAAATGACAGTGTTCACCAGCCTCCTACTTGGTTTGTGTTGTCACATCTTTACCTTTCGAATATCTTGTCAATTCTGACATTGCTTGTTCTCGCCCCAAATGCAACCCTCTATCCATTTATTGTCACAATTTTTTCATCACTTAAAACCTTATAACCAGGAAAGTAAAACTTTCCACTATTTTCTAGTCTCCAATCTGAACCGAAGATCTTTTCAGTTGACAAGAGTTGAATCTTTTTTAATTTTAAATAAAAGACAGCCTTTTTCACTTTTCCTTCTTCACTGTCCAACAGTTCATGAGTGCTCTTTACTTTCTTAGTTTCTTGTTAACAAGAGTATGTCATCCAACAGTACACCTTAGATTGTTGATACTGTTACAGTTCTACGAACGCGTACGCTACAACATACAGGGTGTCCCCAGAGTCTAGTTATGCGTTACGTATATGTGTAGATAGACCTCACTCCTTGTGTGTAGTGGGACATCTCTGAAGGGGTGCGTTGCGAATATTTTTTTTAGTTAGGGTAATAAATCTTTATATCCATCCTCCATGCGATCCACCGGTACCCGAGCGCTTGCAGCCTTCGTTTCGCTGGAAACAACGTACCGCGGTCCATCGTCGTCTCTGGGGCTCGTTTTCTTTTTCCGAGATAGAATCTTCGCTGTCGCAGTTCTATTCGGCTTCTCCAAACGCTGCCAACTCTTTCTTGACGAGTCCACACGTGTGGCAGTGGGCGGGCCTTTCGCCCAGAAATGCGCGACGCCATGGGAGCCCGTCCAATCACGGGTGGACAGTGACGTTCAGTTTTGACCAAAGGCCCGCCGCACCGCTGAGGGAGGTTCTATATATCCACGACACGATTCCCTCAGTCTTGAGTCTTTTGGGGTCGTTCGTTCGTTTCTTGTGGTCGTTCGTTCGTTATTTTGGGGTCATTCTTGAGTTTTTTGGGGGTTTGTTCTTCAGTTTTTGGGGGTCGTTCGTTCTGTGCTTGGAGGCCGGAGTTGGTTGGAAAACGAAGGGGGTTCCCTGCTGCTTGGCTCCACTCACGTCTCGCCCCGACGGCCCGACTATGGTCCGGCCCACCGAGCTCCTCCACGGACCCGAACGTCACACCGGGCGGCTGTGGGACTAACTGGCACGATTGTTGGCAGGTGCCACACACGGAGCATGTCCTTCTCCCGAGACCTCAGGTAACTCCTGAAAAAAAGAACTGTAACCTCAGCCCGCACCTCTCCCTGGCTGCAAAGTCTCCTTTGCCCTTCAAACTGGGTTTATTTTGTCTGAGTGTGTGTTGAGTGTGTGGCATACCAGTCTCAATAAGTAGAGACTGATATAAGTGCTTTTGATCATTGAAATCTTGCCCTGTATATCCGCGATAAGTTCTGCTCCTGAGTCCCTTTTGGTAAATTGATTGTAAATAAACCATTACAAGAAATGTTCCCCAGTTCGTTTTCGTCTATTCTTTCATTGGTCCAGCGATGGTTCGACTGAGTTTATGGATCGGGTCTTGGTTCTCGTTAACCTGTTCCAATCCTAGCCGGCCAACGGCTTTGGCAGTTCCGCTGATGACCCGAACCGGAGTGGGTAGTCGGTAGTTGGGAATCTACCGCGAAGTCGGTAGAAGTGACCCGGTTCGAGCAAAACGTGCCGAGGGCGTGGTTCCCTGGTGGACGACACCAGGCGTGGTTAATTAGGTAAATATTGGTTCTAGACAAAAAGACGCCTAGACGCTAACGGCGGTGAGGTATTCGGCGTTCCACGGTCGGTTAAGCGACTGCACGCTCATGGAGTATCCGTGAGCGACGGCCTACAATTCCGGAAGTCTGTGGAATCGACAGTAACTTTCCCCACTCTACGCGTCGTATCTCACCACCGGCCTCCGCCCGCAACAATACGTTATCCGCCATCCTGACTCAGCCTCCATGTATCCAGTGTTGATTCCTCAGTGATGTACTCACTTTGGCAATGAAAACTCCATCTTTATCCAATGCAAACCATTTCCGTCTTTCTCCACTGCTCAATTGTACTGTAGCTTCTTTTTCGGTACAGGCTTCTTTATCAGACATATCAGGTGAACCCACTTTCGTCTCAAAATAATCCACATCAAATTTCATGATAACAATGAAAAGCTTTATTGACAATCAAATAAAAGAGAGATGCACCTTCCTTTTGAATATTCCTTCCTTAATCATGATCCATGATCAGATTTGCAATTTGATCTCTATACCTCATCCTCTTCTAAACCCTGCTTGCCATGAGCAGTTCTCGGCTTCATGAATTCTTTCTATATCTGGTGTTGAATGATGTTTAGTAATATCTTGCTGGCATAGTGAAATCACGAGCAAATGGTTCGGTGATTGAAATTCTTTTGGATCCCCTTTCATTGGCAATGGTAAGTCAGACTGAACCCATTCAAACCGATTAAATATGCATAAGAATCCTGCTGCCAGATTCTGTTGGGGCAGATAGCTTTAAATTTTGTTGCCTCTCACCTAACTACTGAAAGAGTCAATTGGAATTTGATCACACCTGGAGCTTTTCCCATTTGTCAGCTCATTCGGCTCCACGTACCTATATTAATATCACTATTGTTTTGCTCTGTTCTCTTTCCTTCGAAGTTGCCATTCATATTAGTTCTATCTCATTGTAGAGTTTTCAGGTAGTCCTTCCAGCTTCTTCACTTGTTTCTTCTGTCAGATATTTTCCTGTTCTTCTCTGAGGACTCCATCCTCGACCTAAACTTTCTGTGATCTCTCTGAATTTTTAGAAAGATCTCTTGTTTTTCGGGCTCTGTTTTAGCTTCCTATCTTTTGCATTGCCTCTTAAACATACACCTCTTTGCCTTTCCTGGCATGCCATTGGTAATCGGCGTTGGGTCGCTTTATGTCTCCCTTGATGCACCTTTGGTTTCATCTCTCTATTCTTTTTGCAATCTGTTGGCCTCTTGTGGCAGACATTTAGCCGCCTTCATGGTCTTTTTGGCCTCTTCCTTTACATATATCTTCAACCTCTTGTCCCAAATTCATCTGTCATTCTTTCAGAACCAAGTCACTCCTGGCAAAACGTTTTTGTATTTACCTGTACTGTAACTGCATATTGTTTAATTAAACGTTTTCAATTGCTCCACACATCCCTCATTTGTCTCGAGTCTCTCTCTATTTGTCTTTCAACACTTGCTGTTGGTGTCCCCCCCCCTCCGTTTTTGCTGTTCCATTTTTGTTTCTGTAGCATTATGATCCATTCTGTGTTCCTACTCTTGCATGAGGCCTTGACTGTTGAAACAAACAAAAGTATTTTCTAACCAACATGCGTGGCTGACATTCGATGGGAGAATGAATGGACATTTGTAGTTTGTCCAGGGTGCAAGCAATAACTAGCCTAAATCTTCAATGCTAAAGACACATGGGATTTTAAACATCCAGCAGCTAATGCTAGCAGATGGAACACCTCAACCTAACGTCCCATCTGAGGTCTGGCACACTGTGATGGAATGTCCTGCCTGTGAAGCCCAATGTGGCGCAGTTCATTGTCCGTCTAATTTTAACAATGTCCAACACTGGAGTGTGCAATGTCTATTACGTATAACTCGGTAATGGCTGGGACGTTTAATAAAAAATGTCGTGGTTTTGGCAAGGCTCCTAACAAGGAAAATACATTCAATACCAATCTCATAATTGCACCAATTATTTCCTTTTTAATTGGGTGACCATTTGATTTTCGAAGGAGGTGGGGGAAGGGGTTGCGGTTAATCTGATATATTCCTTGTGGCCAGTAAAAAAAGAAGAAAGAAACACCTATCCCGACTGCTTGGGAAAAGGAGTGGTTTCGACGAGCATCATGGCCGATGATGCGGAACACACATTCATGGGATTGCCTTTTCGTCCTCCCTTGCTTTGGTGCTGGCATGGATTGCGCTGTATAGCGCCCGCTCTGTTATTGAGTTGCAGAACGCCGTTCATAGTGGTCAAAGGCAATGTTTGAAGTGCTATTTGCCCATAGGTAATGCGCTGTTGTCTTTCTGAAATTTGCATAATGTAGATCAGACTAGCCATTAAAAAAAACTCTTGGCAGTTTATGGTTATATAACATATAGAGGGGTTCTCCTGGGTATTATTTTCTGCGAGCCAGTTTTTTTTTTTTCACGTTTAGGCCAAAATGAGTTACTTTTCTCGCCACACATTTAATTTTTTTTTTCTGTGATATTCTGAATTATGACGTCAACTTCTCCTTTTGTTCAATTTCCTTTCAGTTGGTGATGACTGTTTTTAAATTTCGCGTAGTATGCTTAAGAACCCAGAATTCGAACGCTTAAATTTACCTCCCGCTTCGCTAACACGTTAGCCACCTCGGGGAACACTGCCAGCCGACAAGGCGGAGAAATTGCTCAAAACTTATGAATGAATAACGGCAAAATCGTTGACAAAAGTATTGAGGGGCGAGTAATAAAAATATTTTAAGAGAAATGGCAGGACATAACGAACAAATACCGTGTTTGCTCGAATTTAGCCAATGATAGATCCACTTGTTTGACCATCAACTCATGTAGATCCATTTTGGTGCCGAAAGGAAAGGCTCGGTTGCAAATTTAAAGATATGCTTGTTCAGGAATCAGGCTGATTAAGTGTCATGCAACATTAATGAATATGCTAATTGACACTGATAATAGATATGAGGATTCTCTGATAGTGAGATTGCATAATTAAAATTTTTACATATGGAAATTAACGACTTTTACATGATAGTTTCATCTTAAAAAAATAAAAAAAAAACTCAGACGAGGCGACACAATGGATTTCATTTCCCTTTTGGAAATTTTGGCAAACACCAGTAGACACTCTTAGCAGCATACATCGAATCATACATTCATCTGTTAGATCAGACTACCTGCTACTACTAAACTACTATTACTACCTTTAACAGTCACAAAGATTATTCCCAGATTGTTGTGGTTTCCAGGCAACGATTTTTGGGCAAATCTTTCACGAACCGGCTGGCCGGGCCTTAGTTCGGCTGAAGGTAGGCAGTGTCTGAATTTACCAGGGTCCTGGCATTAACTCACCAACTATTTGCGATAGACTGTGTGATCTTTAACATTACCGACCATGTAGGGCACGCATCATTGATACATTGCCCTGCCTGCCAAACAGCCAGGAAACAATTTTGCAGCTGGAAGACTGAGATGTCAAAGCCAGGCTGGACAGTTAAGGGCGAATTGCACGATACCTCTAAATAGGCTTTTTGGGAACCTAAATTACATGAACCTGAGCCACATAAGTTTTTATATTTTTCATTGTACTAGGATCATTATGTTATTATTCTTTCTTTGTATGGTGTTAATATGAACTATTTCAATCATACATGTCCAATGCGTGTCCAATCATACATGATTCAGGATCAAAAAAACATAATTTCACTCTACCATATGTGGACCTTGCACGATTCATGACCATCAGATGTTAGAAGTAAGAAGGCTTAATGAAGCCTCTAAGAAATCTCAGACTCAATTTGTTTCTTACTCATTTTAAATCTATGGAAGTATACAAGGTAGGCAAGGACACAGAAAATTTAAGAAAGGACTATCCTCAATACATAGATGGGTTAACTGATGTATTATGCCAATTTATGGTGTTTTGAAAACTCAAGACTGTGCCGCTGATGCAATGCCCTTTGCTGGTTAGGGCAGGAATTTGGAATTTATTCAGTGCTGGCGATAGCTTGCCGATTCTTCACGAAGGCCACCATGTGATTTTTAATGTCCGTTAATGAATGATGTCAGACGTGACACACCAAGGCACACACTTTGATGAATCACCTTACCTGTGAAACACTTGGTTGAAATTTTATGCGAGTCGGGATTCGAACCCAGGCAAGAGAGCTTTGAGTTGAATGTGAGTTCCTCTAGGTCATCCTGTTAGCCATATATATATATATATATATATATATATATATATATATATATATATATATATATATATATACTAGACGACCCGTGAACCCGTTGGGTTCCCGTTGTGACAGCGGTAGATAAAAAAATCATTTCAAAAAAAAAATATTATATAATAAATATATATATATATATATATATATCTCCAGCAAACTATACCGTTGAGGTTGTTTTCATTGATCAAATACTCCCGAATAGTACTTCACTGAATCGGGAATTGATTTTTTAATAATATTTTTCGTTGCCCGATTTTAACGAAACTTGATATTGCGCGTCAATGTGAAAAAAAAACCGGAGAAAAGAAAGTCGAATAAATTATTGTGCTTAATCTTCGAAACACAATTGTATTTATTAATGAACACGGAAGTATTAGATCAAAATGGCGATGTTTATTTTATGCTTAA
>CM068956.1:174466106-174481603 GCA_035128595.1 Eptatretus atami
TTTGTGTGTGTGTGTGTGTGTGTGTAGGTGGTCAGTTTAATTTAACCATCGATGATGATGGTAATTTATCGATGATTTTGTTCGAAGTTTAATTTAACCAGCAAAGAATAATATGAAGATTACAAAGGATAAGGAGCAAATAGACTTGCAAGCAGAAAGTGATATTATATATATATATATATTTGACCCCTCCCATGCTCCTCTAGTCAAAGTAGCTGCGTCAGGCAACCCAAGAAGACTTATGCAAGGTAAGTGCTAAGCGCTGTTTTGAACCCTTCCCAGAGTTCCTCAACAACTATGAAGACGTAAACACATAGTACACACATGACAATCTCAATGCTATACACTCCCCTCAGCTACTTGACCGGTTTCATCACTTATTGGCGAATCATCAGCGATAGCGTCGACAGCAATGCATACCAATGAGGCTCCCAAGCATGTACCACGTGCAAACGTCAAAGCTTAGCACTTACCTTACGTAAGTCTTCTTGGGTTGCTTTACCCAGCTACTTTGGCTCGAGGAGCATGGGAGGGGTCAATCATTTATATAATCCTAGCCACCTGGGCATAGTCGATTCGGTGAGAGCTGATTGGCAAAGATTCACAGGTGAGACATGTGGGTGGGTCTTTTTTTCTCATATATGTACTGTATATAGTATATATATGTATATATGTATATATACACTGATGAGCCAAAACGTTATGACCACTGACAGGTGAAGTGAATAACATTGATTATCTTGTTACAATGGCATCTGTCAAGGGGTGGGATATATTAGGCAGCAAGTGAACAGTCAGTTCTTGAAGTTGATGTGTTGGATGCAGGAGAAATGGGCAGGAGTAAAGACCTGAGTGACTTTGACAAGGGTCAAATTATTATGGCCAGATGACTGGGTCAGAGCATCTCTGAAACGGCAAGGCTTGTGGGGTGCTCCCGGTCAGCAGTGGTGAGTACCTACCGACAGTGGTCTGAGGAGGACAAACCACAAACCGGCCACAGGGTGTTGGGCGCCCAAGGCTCATCGATGCACGAGGGCAACGAAGGCTATCCCGTCTGGTCCGAACCGACAGAAGGTCTACTGTGGCACAAGTCACAGAAAATTTTAATGGTGGTCACGGGAGGAATGTATCACAATCCACAGTGCATCGCACCCTGCTGTATATGGGGCTGCGAAGCCACAGACCGGTCAGAGTGCCCATGATGACCCCTGTCCACCGTCGAAAGCGCCTTCAATGGGAACGTGAGCGTCGGAACTGGACCTTGGAGCAGTGGAAGAAGGTCGCCTGGTCCGATGAGTCCCGTTTTCTTTTAGATCACGTGGATGGCCGTGTACGTGTGCGCCATTTACCTGGGGAAGTGATGGCACCAGGATGCACTGTGAGAAGACGACAAGCCGGTGGAGGGAGTTTGATGCTCTGGGCAATGTTCTGCTGAGAAACCCTGGGTCCGGCCATTCACGTGCATGTCAATTTGACACATGACGTCACCTACCTAAACATCGTTGCAGACCAGGTACACCCCTTCATGGCAATGGTATTCCCTGATGGCAGTGGCCTCTTTCAGCAGGATAATGCGCCCTGCCACACTATACACATTGTTCAGGAATGGTTTGAGGAACATGATTAAGTGTTCACGATGTTGCCCTGGCCTCCAAATTCTCCAGATCTCAATCCGATTGAGCATCTGTGGGATGTGCTGGACGGACAAGTCCGATCCACGGCGGCTCCACCTTGCAATTTACAGTTCTTGAAGGATCTGCTGCTAATGTTTTGGTGACAGATACCACAGGACACCTTCAGGGGTCTTGTAGAGTCCATGCCTTGGCAGGTTGGCACTGTTTTGGCAGCATACGGAGGACCAACAGCATATTAGGCAGGCGGTCATAATTCTTTGGCTCATTAGTGTATATATATATATTGCTTAAAAACTTTTTAAAATCTTCTCCGAATTGGCTGAGCCAATTGAAGCGAAACTTTACACGCATAACCGCCTATCCACGAGGAACAAAATGCTCCCCACCGATGATGTCATGGGTCACATGGTTTGGCAGCCATATTGGATTTACCCTAAAACCCTTAAAAACCGCCTCCAGAACGGCTGGACAGATCGAGGGGAAACTTCACACACATGTTCCCCAACCCTTGGGGATACCAGTGTGTTCACGAATAATTGATGTCACATGATTTGGCAGCCATATTGGATTGAAGGGAAATTTTGTTTTTTAAATTCTCTCTCTTGAACTGCTGCATCAATGGACGTGAAACTTCACAATTATGATCTCGTACTGATGGAGAATATATGTTTTAAATTTCAACCTGATCGGATTCATGGTCTGGCAGCCAGAATTATTTAATATTTTGAATCTGGGTTCTTATTTATTTATTTTTTTAAATAAGCCTCACTTGGCTGTGCCTGGATGGGTTTGAGGGTGGAGGAGTAGTCACTGAAACCCAAATCCTATCCAGGTGACTTCATCTTTGCTTTTTACTTGTTCAGGTTCCTTCTGATGACTCCAATGCAGTACCTGTTTTATTTGGTCTACCACTTGATTTGAATTTAATTTTTTTTTTTAATCCCTTTCTGAATTCAATTGAATAAAGAGGACATAGTGGGTCAGATGTCTGATCAAAGCGGGACGTCTTAGTTCCCGGTCATCACTGCCAGCAGTTATAAAGTAGCAGTTCTAGTGTTAAGAGCATCCATCAAGAACCGTTTAGCAGAGGAAATGGAAACTTTACCACGTGTTACATGGCCATTTGATATAGCGCATATTGACCGTACATCGAAAACCGTTCAACAGAGGAAATTGAAACTTTACCACATGTTACATGATGATTTGATACAGCACATATTACTTGGATGACACCCACCCCTTTAGAACTTACATGGTGAATTAAACAAAGCGTAATGCCCAGAGACAATGTCACTTCTTCACGTTCGAAATTAGAATCATTGTAATCACTTCAGCCTATATTGTGCTCTTCTGATGAAAAAAAAAAGTGAAGAAGAAGTGCAATATTGCATTTAAACTATCATCTGATTTATACGTCAGCAATCTATTCTGGCATCTTTATCAGCCCAGGTAGTTTTGAAAAACAGAAAAAAAACTAGAATAAAAATTACTTTGTGAAGGTTTATGAATGTATGCTGAAGCAGACTTTTCAAAGTATATCTTGTACACATTTAGCTCAGAAGTGTACAAAGATGCAATTACAAATTTGCCGCCAGAAGAGTTGGCTCACACAAAGTCCTTCTCAAGACTGCGTTGGGTCAGTATTCTATGAATACCATCGAGTTTCAGATATATTTTACATTTTTCATCTTGATTCCCTCGTCTTTCATCCCACTCTTACTCTCACTGCCATCTAAATAATTACCAATAGGTTATATGATGCTTACCCTAATGTACCATAAACTTTTCCTAATCGAAAATTAATAGAAATGGTAAATAAATAAATTGTAAATAAAGGGAAAAAATTAATAAAATGCAATAAATATGTTTTTTTTTTTTTAGCAGCATAATCAGAGCATCTGGGCTTGACCCTGGGCACACCTAAAACGATGAGGGAACCCGATGCAAATATCATGCCCTGGGTTTTGTAGATGTCAGCCATTCATAGGCAGTAAACTAAAGTGAATGCCCACTGTTTTGGAAAGAAATACAAGTCCGACATCTTAGCTTTGTGCCATGATGTGTGCTGCCATTGGAGGTACGATTTAAGGACTCGGGAAAGGGAGGACAAAAGAAGCTCAAAGACAGAGAGAATTGTTTGTCTGGCTTTTTACTATGCCGCCCCTTGCTGTGTCACTGGAGCTTGCTGATCCATTAGTCTGTCAGCGGGCTGGCCTCCTGCCTCTTGGACCAATTCCCACTAATCTGGACAGGATAACGTACACACATCGCATTGCCTGGTTATTGCAGCCTGGAATTGCTTTAAACCATTGAGGTTCAATAGGATTCTAATGAAATGCATTGTCCCCTTGCTTGCTTCCATGATATCAAAGTCTGCCAGTGATCTCCTTCCTTTCCAAACCCGACAAAATCATTTCCCAAGCTGGTGCTTGCCCTGGACAGAGCACAGACATCCACATAGGTCTGTTAATAGCATAAGTTTTGCGACGAAACTTGTTGCTTGTTTCGTGGTAACCTTGTGTGCTTTCACTCCATTATTTTGTCTTGTCTTCCTTCAAAATCAAATGCTTCTTTCACTGAGCTGAAGCCATTTAGCTGTCTTTGATGTACCTGAGTATATGAGATGATTGTGAAGTCTGTTTTCTCGAAAGCGTTCTTCCCAAGTTGTCCTGCTCTTCAACTTTCTGTTTCCACACCCAACTGCCTAACTTATTTTATTATTTTATGTCTCGTGTCTCCATCTGGTCCCGCAATGCCCGAACTTGTTACACTTTATGTTCATTCAATTTTGTGTGCTCTTCTTTTTCACACTTTCACCATCTGGCTTCACGACATCTTGTGTTGATTAAGATTGTATGGAACTGGATTAAAATGCAATAGATCACGTGTTATTTGTCGATATGCCAAAACAACTTCCATTATTTTCTCTTTGCAAATTCCAAATACTCCCGTTTGATTTTCTTCTACATTTAGCCAAATAATTTAGTTAATCCACAACATCATTGGTGTTTTGATTGTTTGTCGAAATTCTGTGTGTTAGAATAAAAAATTTCAATCCTTGTTTTGGTGGAGGGAAATCATTCATTGGAAGCATAGGATCATTACTGTAGTGAAGAACTTGCATCCTCCAGTTAGCCAGATGTACAAGTCATTCAAATTATTGTAATAATGTGATACTAGCCAAACCCGCGCTCCGCGCGAAGTTTCTAAAGTGAGGGTTCGTTAGGACGTCGATATATCCAGTGTTCACAATG
Organism: Eptatretus atami; assembly: GCA_035128595.1. Lineage (NCBI taxonomy): Eukaryota > Metazoa > Chordata > Myxini > Myxiniformes > Myxinidae > Eptatretus > Eptatretus atami. The sequence goes on from CM068956.1 coordinate 174,470,995, forward strand.
TGATTTATAGAATTTCTTTATATACAATGTTTCTTGTAGTTTCGGAGGAGATACGTCCACAAAATATGCCTTATCGTATTAATATAATAATTCATAACAGTCCAAGACAAACCATCATGTTTTTTAACATGTAAGTATGTATAATTTATATATACTAGCGAGGTATGCTTACACATTGTAAGCAATAATGAACCGTGCTTCATCGTTGTCTCAGGTCACTCACCTGCGTTTATTTTTTTTTCCTTTATTTATTTTCATTTATTTGTATTTTCAGTTACGGATGCTTTCCGACGGTTCTGTGATTTTTACCCTCGCCGAAGGAGAGGGTATTGCATTTGGGTTTGTCTGTTTGTCTGTTTGTCCGCGCAGAACTTTCATGTTCTTCTCCGCAGCCACTTGTCGGATTGAGACGAAATTTTCACCATAGGTGTAACGACTCATGTAGAATGTTGTAATCATAATTATGACGTCATCGGTCACGTGGTGTGGCAGCCACGTTGGAAAAATGGAAAAAAAAAATTGGACCTCTGTATCTCTAAAACAAATCGTATATATCTCTGAAACTCTGAAACATCTCTGAAACAGATACAGATCTGTATTCTTTACACCGTGTAAAGAATTGAAACTTGGCACAGAGCAAGTACTCCTCATGGGGAATATGTGATGTTTTTATGACATCATAGGTGCTATCGTTATGACATCATAATTGCATTTGTAGAACGCTACTTCTGATCAGTGTGAAAATTTTTGAGGGTCATCGAGGGATAAAATGGTCCACAGAAAAAAAAAAAAAAAAGATGACGTCATCGGTCACGTGATTCGGCAGCCTTATTGTTTTTTAAAAAAAACATTCAAAAATCTTCTCTGAAATGGCTGAACAGATCGAGGTGAAACTTTACACATATGACCACCTATCCATGAGGAACAAAAGGTTCACACATATGATGTCATAGTTCACATTGTTTGGTAGCCATATTGGATTTACCCTAAAACCTATAAAAATCTACTTTAACTTTATGATCTTAGGAATAGTACAACTATTTCATGTGCCTCTGCAATTGGTCACCATTTACTGAATAGTCTTCAGTGTACAGAGAAATATCGTATTGGCTGGTTTAAAATCCTGAGTAGAGGATGCAGTTTAGCTCACCTTCATGCAATGGAGGCCACATTCATCAGGTCAACCAATCCCATTCTTTGTAGACAGAAAGAATTTGTCCGAACTTTATATCTATTTTGACTATGATGGCTTGACTGTGTGACAACTCTACCACAGTCAACATTCAGTCATCATGAAAACCACCACCCCGTCCTCCCAACTAGCCCTCAGCTAATTAGCACGATGTTTCTGCCGGTACTTTGGTGATTCATCTCCACTGACTCATTATTCTTGATGCTCTGTGGTTCCACCAATCAGGTAATCCTGTCCTTTCTTTCTCTCAACCAATCAACATTGAGGACATTACATTGTAACTTATAAAGGAGAGTTTGGTGGTGCTTCTTCATCTGCTTGCGGTTTTATCCTGAGGAGTGCAAGTCGAAAAGCTCTGATAATGTCTATTTTCTTGAAATGCAAATATATATATATATATATATCTGTCATGAGGTATATTTTCACAATCTGTTTAATTTGATTCTCAAAACTTTGAGACACTTTTCCTTTCCAGGGTAGACACTAGACAAGCTACTTCTGTCAATCCGTAAGGATGCACTGCCTACCATGAAATCTAGCATTGTTATTGAAGAGTTGAAGTGCCGATGCAGAACTCGGTACATGAGCCGTACATCTTTGTGATTGACGGAACACACTAAACAGCATGTCCCTTTGACTGTCCGACAACATTTACCATCTGGACAAAGACAACCATGACAGACATGGAGGAATTTACAAAGTATGGCTGCTGTTCCCTGTGCTTTGGCAATTGGATCTCATCTTTTGAGTAATCCTCAGTGCACAAAGCAATATCGTGTCAGCTGATTCCGAACCTTGAGCAAGGGATGCAGGGTCTCATACCTCCAGATAATGGAGGCGACATTTCTCAAGTCAAATGATCCTATACTTTCTCGACAAAAGGAATTTGTGCATACATTGTATCTGTTTTGACCATGTTAACTCGATGGACGAATATTGCTGGATCGTCAACAGCTGATCCATCCTCCTATCCTATTTGGTGACTCATCAACCAATGAGTGTTGAGCTTATTACTGTGTCTATTAAACATGTATTTTGTTACTGCTCCATTCTGTTTGCGTTTTTTTCCCTGACGAGAGCAGACCAAGAAGCTTTGGCATGTCTCTGTTATTGTTGAAATGTATGGATGTATATATAAATATATGCAAAGCTAGGGGGTTGAAGACATTTATAATAAATGTACACCTACTCTGGCAGCGGCAGAAATTGGGTTATGTTATTATCCTCTTTGGGGTCTATAGATGACAGTAAATCTGTACAGTAGGAGAGGGGATATTATTTGTATTAATATTGTTTTGTAATAACATTAATATTATGCTATTATCATGAGTGTTGTTATTAATTTTGTTCTTACAAGCGGCCTTGGAAAAATGCCACGATTAGCTATCTCAACACAGATGAGACACCTTAACACGTATTTCACCCAAGGTGGAAAACCCTCTTCGGAGGGGGCAAATTAAGTCGCTACAACCTCTATCATGTGACCTTTAGTCCTCTTGTCAAATTTGGTTAAGATTGGATAAGTAATAACTGAATGTATTGTGGTCAGATAACAGACAGACACCAAATTGCATATTTTAGTGTGATAAAGGAGGGCTTTGCTATTTGCGGTGTTACATTCTTGAAAATTTCCGTGAACTCCAAATCCGTGATAATAATTGTTTAATGTTGTTTAGTGTTTTGTTTGTTTAGTGTTTAATGTTAAATTCAGACTGACTGAGATAGTAATTAAAGAAAATAAAATAAAACCTATATTAAACTAGATCAGCACTCAGTGGAGCGCATACATCTGCCAGGTTGAGAAGGTGAACATTTTGTATCCTACTGATCGGTCGGATCTTGAGCTGGACCTGAACGATAACTGAATCGGCTTCTTATCACCAAACCAACTCATGATTTTTTTTGTTTGTTTTTTTCTAGACTCGTGCGCAACTTTGTGAAATATAATGTCAATATCGTTTTTGGCCCCATCTCTGAATGGTGACGAATCACTTAATAAATTAAAAAAATTCGTGTATGGGGATATGGATTCTGATATTCACCAAAATGTAATCGATTCGTCCTTGTCACACACCCAACCTGTCCACAAAGTTTCGTCCAAATCAGTCTGTAACGTTTTGAGATATCCTGTTCACAGAGAAACCACAAATGAAAAATCACTCAAAGAGCGACGCTTGACAAAACAGAGCAAAGTCGAAAGGAACTTGGTGGAGCACATCCCTCTGCCAGGCTGAACAGTTTATGTTTTGTATCCCATTGATGGACTGGATCTGAACTAAAATCGAATCCACTTGTTTTGTATCCCATTGATAGACCGGATCTGAATCAAAAAAAAACCTAACCAACTCGTCCACAACTTTTTGAGATATCATGATATATGTAACAAACACACAGACAGGGGTGAAAACATAACCTCCATCCAGCTTCAGTGGCAGAGGTGATGACATAAATACTCGAGGTCGAGGTCATCTCCTTTGTCGTCATTTTGTTTTGCATTTCTCTGTGCAGGGTGTTCTTGGAGAATGATTGGCTATATTCGAGTCGATTTATTTGGTAAATCGAAAATCATATTTTAAAAGAATAGCTTATAGCATTCCTCAGGAAACCATCCAACGATAATAATAGATCAGGGTGTGACATCAGAGAAACGTTACAATGCACGTGATGGTGTGTTTGTGAGTTATAGCTTATAACAACAATGTACTTTGAGACAAACCATCACAATTATGTTTTACGCAGCCTATGAGGGATGATTATGTTCTTTGATAAAAAATATGTCTGCTTTGTTTACTTTTTTGTGTGCCTTCATTGTTGAAAATGGATCTTTCCGGTGATGAGCAGTTTACTAGTATGTCTAAAATAATGTTTTATCAAGCTATTGTGAAACTTTTCTTGTTTTTGTTAAATAAATTTTTTATTTGCCTTTTTTTTTCTTTCTTGTTATTGCTTTCTCAGATTTGACCTCAAGGACTATAATCGTTTTAAAGAGTGTCAGTTATGCAATTAATACACCGTTATTTTATGTTTTACATGCTCTGATATTTGTCACAAAGAGCAATTTTTCGTAAAATCTGACTTTTATCATGGCGACTGTGAAAGAGCATCATAATTTATTACGTGGAGTGATGGGGGGGATTAGGAGAGGGAATAGTGGTGGTTGAAGCAGGAGATATCTGGTCCCTTTTTACACCGAAGAAACATTTCGGAATTAAGCAAGTTATTTGAATAGTCACAAGTGTAGTGATTTCAAATATGTTTGAAAATAATTTTAATACCTAAATCCAGGTCAAAGGAATGGTCATCACCATGGTACTAAAGTAATGAAATGCAATGTATTGATTGAAGACTGACTACTGTGTCTGTGCATGTATCTCACCCAGTAATGAGTGGGACTGTTCATGTACCACACAATAGTTATTGGAACTGGAGGTGTAACACATGGTCACAAAAACGAGTATATGCGAATTACACAGTATTCAACATTTCAAGCCAATATTGGAAGTTTAATAAAATGTAAAACTCCTGATTTTTTTTTTTTTCAAAAAAATTCCAGGAATAATACCAATAACCATTATAACTATAACTATAACCTGTTTTGCCATATTACCTCGGGTTAGTGCACACCTCATGAAAAAGCATATGAGCTTTTTATAAAGGTATAAGAAAAATTGTCGTTAAAAATCTGTGTACGAGTGAAAAATTTAAAAATACATAAACTTCTTTTTTGAGGCCAAGCACAAAGGTTAGGAATTATTCTCGTAAGCAAATTATTGAGAGTCATCTGTATCGAAAGTGCAACATTAATATGATAATCCACCGCACTGGGCATTTATTATTCACGTCTGCACCAAGTGGCCTGGCTGGGGGTGAGAGGGTGTGTAAGGGGGGCTGAGAGTATTCATGAAACCTTCGTATGCTTTACACAAAAATTGAAAAATCGTAATTAAGAAAATCGAGCATCTAAATCAGAAGTCTTCATCATTAACCAGATGAATGCTAAAATATTTGAAATAAACTGTCAATTAACGTTTTCTATCACATGTCAAGTTGTATAAAGAAACCATGCTCATCATACACATCACGTCCGGAGAAAACTCCGATAATAAAGTTTTAAGATGACCTTTGCAAAAGGAGTAATATAAAAAAAAATTAATCTCACCGAAATTAAATCAAATAATTACTCATTTCAGAACTTTGGGTTTGTAATCAATCCATGTTTACAGAAGAATGTCATCTACTCTTGAACCTTTTACAATTTCATGCTTATAATCCTCCATTGTCAACAATGGTCCTGAATCATTGAACAAACGTTTTACTTTTTACAATTTATTATTTTAGTGCAATTATTTTGTCAGAGTTAAATGTACCAGTCATAAATGTAAACTTCTGTTGTCGTGGCTAATGCTGGCAATGTTATCACCCACAGGCCGCTATGTACCGGAGAAAAGGCATGGCAGAGCTTATCGGAGAGCTAGATGTGGAGCACGTCTCAACACGAAGGTAGGCTTCCAGTGAAACAGTCACACAAATGTCCACAAATGCCAATGTATGGATTTTATTTTTCCCATTCAGAAATCTTACAAAGAACACTTGATTCCTTGTTCACATCATATTAATTTCCACCTCGTATGTGTCATTAAATTGCTAGCAACTTGACAAAAATGTACATGTCTACCTTGATTAAGGTGTTTGTGAATTGAAATAACAAGGAACTTAGACACAGGAGGAGGGCATTCGGCCCATCATGCCTGTGTTACACCAACACCACACTAAACAAATCTGTCTCAGGACCACAGACCCAATCTCAATGGGTGGAGAATGTGTGGGGGGGGGAGGAGGGGTGCCTTATATGCAAACAAAATAATATACATAAAGTATTTTTTTATTGTTATTGCTATATTTTTTTTAGTATGGGTTTGGGGGGAGGGCAGAGGGGTATAAAGAAGGACCCTTCCTCAGACATCAGGAATGAAACCCTCTCAGACATCACAATCACCACTCATGTATACCATCACCCATCCATACTCAAGCTACCCACAAGTTCTGCCAATATCCCTGTACCCCTTTGTCTCCAACGCTTATTGGTACATACAGTATACAATTCCAGTTTAAACCCATCTACTCGCTTTATGTTCTGCTACACACAGTAGTGTGTAAAAGTGAAGCTGCACGCTAATGTCATTTATTTAACAACATGGATATACAAAATAATCAAATGCCTTGCCTTCACCAGTTTTGTTGCACCACAATTGTAATAGGTTTGTAGAGTCAACACTCACCTGAATCATCTGTGAACCCACAATTCTTTAAAATGTGAGATGGGAATATTGTTTGAGGAGGTTATCAGTAAGGTGGGGTGGTTGGAGAGTGGAGAGAGTTGGTGGAGGAGTATCGTCATCAAGGCAGGGCAGAAGCTTGGTACCATTTGAACTCATCCCTTATAAACGGAAGAGAAGGAAAAGAAGAAAATGCTTACCGGAGCATCTGCATCATCGTTCAACTCACATCGTTTGCATGATGATGTCGGTGTCAGTGCTTTACCTGGAATTGTCATAATGGTGCACGCTTGTCCAGATATTTTAAGCTCATTAACCTTGGGGATAACATAAGAGTCACACCCAAGTGAAACAAAATATTATTGAAATGAAAAAGGTAAAAATATCAGGCCGATAGATCAAACAAAACATCCAGATCGAGCCAGGAACCTCCAAACTTCTGTGTAGAGCAATTCTGAGGATAATAGTGACTGCAATGCCAAAGGAGAATGGAGGGTGGCACTGTGTTCATCAATGGCATCCTGATTACATCATACAGTTGACAAGACAAGACAAAATGATCAACACTTTCTGGAACATGACAGGTTATGCAGTTATCTGTTGCATAACAACCACTGTGATAAAAGATAATTCTAACTATACAGTGACTCAACTGCAACCATTTCATGAGGACCACCCGTTTCCTCTACCGAGGGAGCACGTGTAATTCAGGGAAGATGTTTCTAAAGGAGTCATCGTTGAAGTAGATTTAATTGTCAGATATATATTTTCACATAGCAGACATTCCAGTGGCCTCTGTTTTATTATTTTAGAAAAAAAAAAATTTCCCCTCTTATTAAACAGGTTACTGGTTCCTTCCCTCCACTCTTTTCTCTTTTCATGTTCATTCATTCCCTTTCTTGGTGTGTCCAACTGTGACTCTACTGCCCCACAGTCTCTATGATGGCATTTTGCCCTCTGTCACCTCTCTCTACCATGAGCCCAATTTGTGCAAAAAACAACAACCCAAAAACAATAACCAATCCAGTCGTTTTTCTCCTTTAAAAAATATAACAATGTTGAATATGCATCTCTATCTCCATAGGAATTGCATCTTTGTTCGCATTGCATGACATTCACTGGCTACGGTAGTGATTTTACCGGCTTCCGTAGCTGCTGCTTCTCCTGTTTTACAAAAAGTCGGATAACATTCAAACCAAAAATAGGATTGTGTGTCCTGAAGCTCACCTGGATCAGGAGCAACAGTCACTCAAACTCCCTGCAGACACCCCTAGACCCTGATTTTATTTAATGTCGTGAACAAACTTTCATCAAAATTGTGTGTATAGCTTCGGAGAAGATAGCAAATACCTATTTGGGGGGGGAGGGGGTCAAAAAACCCCAGTACACCCCCTTCATAACTGTAGATTTTGATGCGGTGAATACACCTTCGTTAGGCATCAGATATGAAGCTTATGACCAAGTTTCATTAAAATCGTGTGTTTGGTTCAACCAATAATGACTGAAGTGTTTACAGAATCACTGACTGACTGACTGACTTACGGACACTGCTCGATCGCATAAGCTCACCAGACTAAAGTCCAGGTGAGCTAAAACGGTATGGATATGCAGTTAATTTGTGACAGTTGGTCCTCCAGAAATGTATGGTTTTGATAATGCAAGCTTTTATCATGTATGCATGATCGGCATTAATCCAGCAAATCTAACATACATGAATAATGTAATGACGTTGAGTTTGGGCTTCCACCTTGGCTGATGGGGAGATCAGAAACAGAGTGCAAACACATCTGGGACATAAGTTGTCTATCCTAATGGAGACATGGCATGTTATTCTGCAAACGGAATGATAGTCGAAGCAGCCAGCAGGTGTGGCTCGGCTATCCCAGAGGAAATAGTTGATGAACATCCCTTTAAGACAATCATTCAGGTCCATCTGCCGCATTATATATATATATATATATATATATTGGCGGCCATGGGTACCGGAGACACCAGCTTGTCACTCAGGGGATTAATCCCGGTTGTCCGCGGAAGAGCCGGACCTGGGCCACCGCTCACAATTAACGTTGTGGTACGGTGGGTTGTTTTAAAACCACGAACGTCACCCAGTTAACCACAAGTTCCAGTGTCCACCATCTAATTATGCTGTTTAACAAGAGGTCACGTGGTTACTGAGGGGGAGGTGCCCTCGCAAAGCACCAATGTTATCTCGATTAGATTTTAATTAGGCGGCCGAGCGTTTTAACCTGCTGGTGGTGCCGACTATTTTTGGTCAAATCTGTGAAATTACCTCCAGTCTATTGAGTTCGGGACAATGTAGACAATGGAAGGAAAGGACAAACACGGACAGGTTGGAAATCCAAAATTATTTATTAATAATAAAATAAATCAATGGAAATAACTTTTTATTTTCTGAGGTGAATAAAGAATGAATTTCAAAGCAAAATCAATCAAAATTCCAGGAAAGAGAGAGAGGCAGACGCTTATTGGAGTTGAATTAATTACAGCTAAACACAGACAAGGGTACTCAGCAGATCATTCGGGGGGGGGGGGGGAGAAGAGTCGTCTCGCCTCACCAGAGAGTAGTCGTCCATGAAGTGAAAACGTCCTGAAATGTGTGCGTGCGTGTCACGTCCGTCGCCAGCATCCAGCCTTGCCGTGCACCCTCTCGCGAACAGCCTTGAACACCAGTCAACGTCTGGGAGGGCACCGAGATCGTCTGTCGTGGGTTTAGACCCTGGTGCTGCGACACAGGCAGCTCCTCACACTTCACGAAACTGGTGACGTCCAGTGACCCACACGGTCCATCGGTGACTGACCCGCACCTCACTCTTTGGTGAGCGACCCATGCCTCACTCGTTGTCGGTGCTGCTCACACCCCCACACGCACCACACGCTCGCTTGCTCAAGCACTGGGAAGGACGAATTGTCTCGTTGTTGGTGCTGGTCAGACACCCCCACATGCGCACCATACGCTCGCTTGCTCACTTGCGGTCTTGCACGCTTCCTCGCTTGCACGCCGCTTCCTCTCTGGCTCGCTTCTTTCCTCGCGCTTCACCTCTCGCTTTCTTTTTGGCTCGCTTGCCCTCTCGCTTTCTTCTCCCTCCTCAGAACGGACCTCCAATTCTTTTTTTATATCTGCGGCCCGTCTCGGCGGGCGCAGATTCCCTCAAAACTCATCCCACACCACTTGCGCATGGTTACCATGATGATCCGTGAAATCTCAATAAAGGGAGGCGTCAACACTCGTGAAAGAAATAAGTGCATAAACTTGCTGAGGAAAAATAAGGGTGCCAGCGCTCACGAAAGAAATGTGTGTAAACGTGTCTGTCGTAAAGAAACAAGCTCAAATGAGCTAAGATCCTCGTCCTCTTAATGATGACGTCATAAAAACGAATATGACGTCATTGTGATGTATCAGGTTTGCCACCAATGTTAGATTTCCCCACCAATGATAAAATATCTGTGCTAATGCCCAGCATGATTCCCGCAAACAAAATTCAAACAGCTTGCCTAGTTTCGGAGATAATGGTATAGGCGATTTCCATTAGTGGCGATATTATGACGTCAACTTTTTTTCTCGGAAGAATTTCCAAAATCGGAGATGGTTACTGCCTGCAAGTGGGCTTTCTGCATATACATGGCAAGTTTCACGAAGATCCCATGAAAACTCTGGGTTGTGAAACAAAAATGTCAAAAAATAGGAATGACGTTATAAAAATTGATATGACGTCATAGTGATGTATCATATGTGCGGTAATTCATCTCTGCTAATGCCCTGTTCAATTCCTGCAAACAGAATTCAAAAATCTTGCCTAGTTTCGGAGATAATTTTTTAGGCGATTTCCATTAGCGGAGATATTTTGACGTCATAACTTTTTTTTCTCGGAGGAATTTTCAAAATCGGAGATGGTTACTGTCTGCGCAGAGTATTTTTACATATATTTGCCAAGTTTCAGGAAGTTTCGATAAAAAATGTAGGCTGTGAAACAAAAAAGTCCACAAGAAGAAGATGAAGAACAACAACGTGAGTAAGACTTGGAGATCCTCCACGAGTATCATAAAAAAAAGAGCTTCCCATAAGAGAGGGGATCTATTCTTTACCCTTCTCAATGCATCACATTTAAAATCCCATTAGACA
>CM068956.1:174482809-174493715 GCA_035128595.1 Eptatretus atami
AGGAACTACTGCAAGAGGATTTTTCCTCGGACAGCGAGTCGCCAGTTGGGCGAGTAAGCGAACAAGCATTTGTTCAGCCCATGCGAGAGTAGCAAGCGAGATGAAGGTGCGAGCAGGCAGAGGGTACCGTGGGTCGTTGTGTGGGAATAATGATTTATTAATCTAACTAAAAAAAACATCGCAACGCCACCCTTTGATTTCCCACTAAACACAAGGAGGGGTTCTATCTACACATATACTTAACGGAATAACTGACTTCGGACAACTGTACGTTTGTATGTATATGGTTCCAGAACCGTAACAATATATATATATAATATATATATATAATAATTATATATATATATATAATATATATATATATATATATTGTTGCTGTTGTGGAAATTCACAGATCACCATTCAGGTTCCCCAGAGGTCAGTTATTTTGTTAAGTGTGTGTTCCGGGTTAGATTTCTCCACCAATGTATAACGGGAATTATTTGTGTGCCGGGCTGTGAACCTTTGAGGTGGAGTTATTCTTTTCTGTCTTTTATTTTAAACAAACATCTCCTCACCATCTTCTCCACAAACCACCATCATCTCCTCACCACCTTCTCCACAACCGCCATCATCTCGTCACCACCTTCTCCACAACCGCCATCATCTCCTCACCATCTTCACCACAACCACGTGAAGCCGGTGACTCCAAACATGTCCGCGTGAAGCCGGTGATTCCAAACACGTCCACGTGAAGACGGTGATTCCTAACACGGCCGCATTTGACAGCAAAATCGGATCAAAACGGCGAAAGGGGCGGAGCCAGCCAGGGGTGAAGGGAGTTTGGAGCCCGGAGTCCATTTGAGCGGTTGAAGAGACGACGAGTCGTCGACAAGGAACGAACGAGTTGGAGAAGAGCGCTTGGAGAGAGCGTTCAAGTTCGCGCTGCACTGGTGTGGTGGAGTCGGGAAGAGAGCTTGGAGAGTTCAGGGGTTGGAGTGCGGGCAGAGACATCGAGGGTCACCCAGCGAGTCTCATCAGAGGGTGGCAGGTAGCCGCTCGGTCTCTCGGAGCCCCTTCGGTCTATCCCGGCTCCGAGCAATTATAAAGGCTTATGAGCCCGGTTCTTCCTTTCTTTCTTGGGGTTTGCATGAAAGTCTGTGGCGCCTTGTCTCCCAAGTAGAACTGACTAAGTGGCATGTACATAATAAATAGACATCGGCTGTAGGTTTTTGCTCGTGTCTTTTTCCCCATCCCCCCCCCCCCCAATTATTTGCATTGCTTGCATGCCTGCTGGAAATACATGTCCCCATTTGTGAATGTCACCCTCGTTGAGTCCCTTCCTCCATTGACTGCCATATTGCGTTGGAATAATTAGCTGGCTGATTATAAGCCGATAAAACGTACATCTGGTCCGACGGGGCTTGGCGATATAAAACCGCTCGGCAATCGCAAACGGAACGAGCTGCTTAAAGCGGCTCGTTTTCGTGCAGGCTCCGTTGAGGTATAAACTCCCGGCATTTCTGTCTGCGCGAATAATTAGGTACATCGATAATTTGGCGATCGACCCTGTAGCGCGTGGACAGAAGAGTTGGCTGGTTTATGGTGTGGTTAAAAACACCCGTAGCTGGGTTTCGGCGTTGATCCGAAAGCTGCGACTAGATTGCTCGTACGTTGGGGCACGCGCGGCCTCAATTGAGCTAAAGGTGGTCGCCCGCACGCGGACGGGCGAAAATCTACAACAATATATATATATATATCCAATATATATTATATATTGTATAAAATATATATTTATATAAGTATAAAAATATATATGTATATAATATTATATTATAATATATATACCACACACTCTATGGTCAAAAGTTTTAGAACACCCCATTTTCCCAGTTTATACTGAAATTTAATGCAGTTTAATGTTTCAATGAACTCTGAAATTAAAGCCTAGAACAAATAAACAATTGCAGATAAGAAAGAAACCATGGAATTTTTGAACAAATTTCATCTAAGTTTTTGACTCATCAAAGTAGCACCTTTTGCAGATTTAACAGCCGAACATACTCGTGGCATTCTTTCTACAATGGAAATCAAATATTGTTGGAAAGTTCTTCCAACCACTGTTGCAGAAGTTCCCACAAATGTGTTGTACTTGTAGATTGCCTTTGCTTTCACCCTTCTGTCCAGTTAATTCCAACCAACTCGATGGGTTCAAGTCTGGAGACTGTGCAGGCCATTCCATGATTTGAAGCCAACCGTCTTGATTTTTCTTCGAAGGTCGTTCTGACATAGCTGGAGGTATGTTTTGGATCGTTATCTTGCTGTGGGATGAACCCCTTACCAACTAGGGGTCGACCAAAGGGTATTGCATGGCGCTGCAAAATGCGTGTAGCCTTTTGGTTCAGGGTCTGTGCAAGTCGCCAACTCTGGATCAGCAAAGAGCCCAGATCATCACACTTCCTCCGCCATGTTTGACAGTTGGTATCACCACTGAGGAACCATCGTTTCGCCTACTCGACGGCATAAAAAAACCTGCGTGATGAACCGAAGATTTCAAATTTTGATTCATTGAGACCTTCTTCCAGTTTCAGTAGTCATACTGCAGTGATTCATGGCCCAGGCAAGCCTCTTTTTCTTATTTTTGCCATCTTAGCAATGGCTTTCTTACTGCACTCGACCTGTCAAACCTGCAGCTAAAGTCTTCTCTTCACATTTGAAACTGAGACTTCCTTATCGACAGTGTTAAGCTTGCTTGAAGCTGCTGTCCTGTGAGCCGCCTACCACGCAAGCTGTTGGCTCTCAGAAACTAAAGCTTCTGTGTGGGTCGGACGCAGCTTCACCGCTTTTGCTAGAGCTCGTTTCAAATGTGAGAGAAGACTTGGTGGAGTTGTCTGCATGTACTTTGCCGACTTCTTCAGAGTTCTTCCAGTATCCAAGTGCTTTTGATGTGTAGGAAACTGATCAATGGTGCCTTGGTTCTTGCAATTTCTCTAAGAAAGACCTACACTTAAGGGTTATAATGGTCTGTTGTTCTTCCTTTTAATTGTCTTTTTCTCGCCATTATGATAGCATTATGACAAGTCTGGAGATGGCGATGGTTCACGAGCAATGTACATGGGTGCCTTTTTATTTTTTGACCTTCGAGGGGACGCCACGGGCAAACTGGCGGAATCGGGAAAAACGTAAATGATGAAAGTTGTAGTACTCGAAGAGCACTACTTGCATACAACTTTCATTTGAAACAGTTGAAAACCTAGGAGCTCGATGCCAATTTATTGATTTGTTGACATTTTCTAAGTTTGTGACCTTGTGACGAAAATGAAAAATCGAGCTCCGTGGGGCTATGCTGGTGCCATTGGGCTAACCGAATAACCTAAACCCTGCCAATTCGATAAACCCCTCGGAGAAGATGTAACTTGAAACCGGCTACCCCTAAAAAACACGTTTTTTGGGCGTGGCTCCGCCATAATGGGTGCACCACGCCCATTCTCAGGAAAACACAACTGGATCATGATATAAACTCCCACCAAGTTTTTATCAGGATCGGATCAAAACCACGGAGCTATGCTCGAGACAGACAGACAGGACAGACAGAACACACCCCATAACGAATATAGTGGTCACTTACTGACATCGTGAACCAATACCATTAGCATACTTCCTGCAGTGCAATATTGTCCAAATAATATATTCAGACGGTGTAGCAACGACAGTCTGTTCCACACACTGTTTTATACAGACAGGGTTTGTAACAATCAACAAAAGTTGGGACACCTACAGGAATTGTTTGCATCAACTTTCAAGCTTAACTTACTTCCATTGCTGCAGAACAGCTGCAGTTGCTAACGCATTACTTGTTCCCTGACAAAGGCCTTTATAACAACTCTGAAATTGCATTATTTTTCAGTTTTTGGTAACTAAACTTTTTTTTTAACTGTGGAGTTTACCACTTAGCTTTGTACATTTACGGTTATTCACTGGATTGAACTGCTTAAATTTCAGTAAAAACTAAAAAATGGGGGTGTTCTAAAACTTAGACGGAGTGTCTATATTAATAAACAATATATGTATTGATATATATATATTGTATATATATATATATATTATATATATATATATATATATATATTATATATATATAATATATATATACACACACACACACACACACAGCCACGAATGCATGGTCATACAATAACTGGGAACCACTGGTGCATCATTAGATGGAGTGGATACCCTCAAAGTCAAGCTGGCAAGCTGTCTGCCATGGTCTTATATCACATGGCACTCTTCATTGTAACAGTGACTTGAGCGCACATGCCACATCAGCAATTTTCTGCAAGGTTCCTATCATTGTAGGCTAATGAATCTGTGCGTCGTATTAGGCAGCTGACACTGCTTTTAGCAGTGGGCAGTTCTGTCTTTCACCGACAGAGACTATCTGTGGCTTGGGACAAGTATAAAACCAATGCTGGACAACAATAAAGACAACCCTGCTTGGCAGGTTAAAGCATTTGTTTTGATGTAGACAACTGGAGTGCCAATGGTACAATTTTATTTTTTCGATAAAATAACGTTTTGCATCTGCAAACCTACCTGGATGCATGGGATGACATCATCAATTCAGTAAATAAAATGTGCCGATTTAATTTTTGACTAGACTTGAAAATTTCAATTCTTGACTCTGCGATTGCATTCGGTCGACGAAATCAATTAATAAAGATTGCTTGTGCTGGTGGGTTGCCGTTGCCTTCCAGTCATTAGTCAGCAGGAATTTGTAATTACATCACGCACGCAAAGCGAAAAGCGGGGTTAAGGAATTGGTTAACTTCTGTCTGTCTGTCGTCCATCTACAAATGTGAGTTTATGCTCGAGGAACAACTTGATTTCATTGAATGTTGTATTTTGAACACAAATCGAAATATGAATTGGAAAACAAACCTGCAGTTTCGGAGCACTTTGCTCTGATTTGTCCCGATCGCACTGCGCAGAGAGTGAAATTTTTTTAAATTTACTCTGTCTGCCTGTCTGGAAATCAAACAAATTTAAAATCATTCCAAACAGGAAACGTACTGTTTGTAGGAATCGTCATCAAGACACAAACAACAGGGACAAATAACTAATGTGACGTGTTAAATAAGGTGGTGTAAAAGACACTGCATCAATGGCGGATAAACGTCCAGAATTAATGTTTTTTTATATGACCTTAAAATCTTTATTTTATTACCTCCGCCACTGAAGATGGATGGAAGTTATGTTATTACTTTGTTTGTCTATTTTGTGAACAAAATATCTCAAAAGTTGTTGGACAAATTCAGGCAAAATTTGGTGGGGAGCTTGGATATGTGACAAGACGAATTGATTCGATTTTGGATCGAAGGACGAAGATCTGAAATCTGGATCCAATCATTTTTTAAGTGATTCTTCACCAGTGAGTGATGTGGCTAAAACGATATACAGCAGCATATCTCAAAAAGTTATGGGGCAGAGTCGGACGAAACTTGGTGGATGAGTTGTTTAGGTGACAAAAACAAGCGTTTAAATTATAGTTCAGGTCCGAATCCAGATTCGGCCCTAGTGAGATACAAAACGTAACCTAATCAGCTCGGCGGAGGTATGCGCTCGACCGAGTGCGTTCTAGTTTCAAGTGAATTCCATTCTTGAACATCGAGAACACAAATCACCTTCTTGGCACTTCAGAAACCTCCAGTTTTGCAATACTTGGGCATGTTGAATAAGGTGGTGTTTCAGACACTGCATCAATGAGGTAAAGTTCTGGATTTTTTTATACGACATTTAAAATCATTATTTATTCCAGTTGAATTACAGACTTGAATTCTGCGTGGGGTAAGGTGTGTCTATGAATCTCTAGTTTGTGTTAGTGCTCAGGTGATATCTTGCTCTCTTTGCATAGAAAATGAGATCTTTAACATCCACAAACTAATACTGGCAGAGAAGATAGCCAGTTTAACATCCATCCAAGGGACATCAGCACACACCATCCAAGGGACATTTAACATCTAGCACACATATAGATGAAACACTGCCTGCGGAATACTAAGGTGGAGTTTATATTTGGGCCGGGAATTCGAACGAGCTCACCAGCTCTCAGGTAGAATGGAATGGATACCTCAAGACCGTCATGCAAATCCTACTCATTTGGTATAATCAAACATAATAAGGCAGGAAAGTTTTAGCCGCATCGCGTTGCGAAGCTGGCTCTAAGAGAGCTCCGCGTTGTTTGTTCTTCTTCTTGTTCTGGTGAGACAAAACCTTTTATGACGCAGCTCTTAGACACATTTGTCCTTGTTTTTTAATGTTTGAAAACGACATGCAAGAAGTGGTGGGGAGTTCTGAGCCTCTTGCAAAGCTTTCCGTCCAAATCTACTTTAGGTACACATATATTGATAAATGAGAGTAAACGCAAAGGAAACTTTGTTAAACACTGTACACTATAACCAAGTAAAAGAGGCCAAATGAAGACAGAATTTTCCATGTGGTTCCACGTATGCTTGATTAAATTTTCTGTGTCTATTTGGTAACAGTCATGGTCGTTTCTCGTCGAGATGTACAAAGTAGGTCCTGACACATATAGATCCAATAGGTCCTATTAATGTTTATTGTTATTGACCCCTGTTGATCCAATAGGTCCCTTTAATGTCTCACTGGATTGATCTTTTCATGTTGAGCCAACAGTCCCTATTAGTTCTGTGTTCACATTAAATTGTTTATTTAAACAATATTTTGTACCATGAACTCATCAATTGCAGCACCTGTCGCTCCTGTCAGCACCAGAGGTTGCGTGACTGAACTCCGAAGAACAGCAGTTTATTGAGCAAATGTAAGGCATCCTTGGTATTTAAAACACGAACGCAATGTGTTCGAAAGAGCAAATCATTGCTTGTTTAAGAAGTGAGCCAATGATGCCAGCTTTTGACGAGTGGACAACTGTTCTTTCAAATGCTCTCCCTACATGCAATTACAAGGAGGGTTCAAAAGGTTCAACAACGAGATACTAAATAGTAAATACACGCCTTTTAGATTTTATCAGATCGACATTCAATCACATCGGGCAACTGGAGAGTTCATAGAACACGGCGCACAGTGTTACTTCAATTTTAATGAAACAATATTTTAACGATCGTTAAAAAACAAAATCTGAAAGTTTGGCATTGAAGTAGTCTAGAAGCAGAGCAACACACCCCCTACACCACACTATTGAACCTTTATTTAACTTGACAAATGCAAAACTGGATGCTCTTGGAAGTATGATGAGAGATGATTTGTGTGCTACAGTCTTCAAGTGCATAGTAAGATTTAAAATAAAATCACGATTGTAAAGTCATATAAATCAATTGATTCTGTCTAAGTACTGAGGTGTGGTCACTGAACTGGATATAAGGCTGGAAAGATTATGGCTATTCACGATGCACGGGCTATTGTGTCGCCACCGCACAGCCCTTCTCCCACACACGCCTCATGTTGCTCGCCCAGTGAACGATTCACCGCAGCCTGTGTTGCGTTATGTGTATGTGAGAAAAGTGTTCACATTGCCTTTGACTTTTCAACTGAAAATTAACATTCAATATTCACATTCCCAAGAATTTATCACGCAAGTAAAAACACATCTGCTATGAGTAGACTTCCAAAGATGGCGCTTGTGGCGACAAATTTGAACCGCTCATAACTTTTCCTAGTCTTATATACAGTTTAATGGGTGTGTTTAGTTACCAAGCAGCAATGGTATCAACGATTTTGAATAAGGCATCGACTCGCTTGGCAAGCAAGCAAGTAAGCGTGTAATGGACTGCGAAAGGATGGTGAGGGGTGAAGAGCATTTTCATCTGAGGAACGACGCATCAAAGCTCTCCCTCTTGTCGCTCGACGAGACAAATTTGAGGGAATTTCATCAACCTCGACAAGAATCTTCACGAGGACCTTCATGTTTCTCTTGAAGAACCACTTTGTCTTAACTGGAATTTCCACCTTCGTGTCATTCTTGGAATGACAAAGCTTGCGGCTCATTGCAGGAGGAGAGAAGTTTATTCTCTCAAAATGGTCAATGCTTGGAATGGACTAGATGAAGACACCGTCCAAGCGTTATCAGTTCATGCTTCAAGAGGAATGTGGAAGTTGTGGTTAAGCATTGATAAGACAATAAGGCTTTGCCCTCCTGTCTATACTCTGACCTGACTTGAATGGAGTGCTTGCTTAAGTGCTTAAGCCACTTGGCAGTGCGCTACAAGAAAGTTGGTACTAACACACCTCTGCAAACTGGAGGTTCTTAGAAGTATTACGAAAGCGATTTGTGTTATACATGTTCAAATATATTGTTGCGATTCGCGCCGCGCATGCGAACGGCACAGTGACTCGAATCGCGGCACGTCCCACCAGACGGACAATTCTGTGTGACCCTCTCGGACCAACGCGGGAGCCAGTCACGGGTGGCCTTTCGGCCTCACACGATCGTGCCAATCGGCCACCGCGTGGGATATGGGTTGTTCGCCAAACTCGACCTACCTAAGTACCCACCGGATGGTAAACGGGCGATCGACCTCGCCACAGGTCGACTTCGGACACGAACCGCTTAAGCGGTCCGTTTCCGTGCTATCGGGATACCGAGCGGTGTTATCGTCGGCCTCCGACGGTTCTGATTAATTATCGGGCTATCAGGCCCTACGAAACCTTTTACGTGAAGCAAGATGGAGGTTCAATTAAAGAAAGACGAAGCGAAACGGGCACAGTTCAACAAGTAAGCACAATTTAATTCACGGACACACGGATAGCACACATATCAGCCATACAGTAAGAATGCAAAGAAAAGAATTACTACCGAATTTACAAGCAAAGGTTTATTTACATGCACTTAAACAGTTTCTACCTTACAAGACACGGCGCACAACACGCATTCACCAAAAGCAAAGGAAGACCCCCTCAAGGCAAGGGAGTCAGACTGGGCCGTGGGCTAATGCGCGTGGAACCTGGATGAGCGGCCAGGTCCACGAGACGAAGGGTCCTACCCGCCCTCGTGCGAGCCGCAAATGTCGCTGCACGGCGGCGCCCAGTTTCGTTGGCGGCCACGTGCTGTGTAAAGTGGGGACGGCCCCCTTTTCGCACTCTCTCAGCGCGGGGGGAAAGGGGAATTGTTGATGCTCTGGGGAGGGAGTATGGCTGGCTGCTTGAGTCCCGCGACGCCGATTCACCGCGACTCGTCGCTGACCGCCGTCTTCCTCGCCGACACCGAGCTCCGGTTCCCTCAGCCGATCTCCTCACGCACGTTCGCCTCCGCAGCCGTTCGCCTCCGCAGCGATCCCTCCGCAGCCGATCTCTCCGCAGCCGTTCGCTCAAAACTCATCTCCGCAGCAGATCTCCGCTCGCGCTTTTATCGGCTCAAGAACCCACCCATATGCAAATTTTCGGATCAAAACGACCTCAGGGGCGGAGCTACGCTCGCCGATTGGACGGAGGAAAAGGGCGTGAATCTTCCTGATCCTCAAATTAGCATATCCTGATTTCTCTCAGATGTGTCTGGAGGCGGGCCAAGCCGCCCGCGTTCCTAATTGGATGGATCAGATGTGGGCGTGTAGCATTCCTGATCCGAATTCTCTCGGGAAAACCGCTATTTGCACTCGCGGCTCGCGTGTATCGTGATCGGGCCAAGATAGCCCGACGCTCGGTGCCCACAGGTGGTGCGGGAATGGCCAGTAGGAGAGAGGTGAAGGCGTGGAGGGTTTTCGGCGGTGGCGATGGCCATGATGCCGTTTGGAATGGCGGGTGATGTGAGGTTTGCGGAGCGAGTGGTGAAGGTAGGTTTGTGGCTGCTGGCGTTGTTGTTGTTGTTGTGACGGTTGGAGCGTGGTTGGTTCAAAATAAAGGTAGAACAGAAAAACGCCTAACTCAAGGATCGCAGCCCGAATGATCACAGTTAATTCCCTCTAAACAATGGGTTTGGGCTAACTATACATGTACTTAAAAGATATCTCACCTACGGGACCTGAATGGTGGTTGCGAATTTCACAGCCGTAACAATATGATTAAATTTAATAAAGGTTTAAACAGGTTTAAAGGCATATAATTTTAAAATTAGGGGGTTTACCGGATTTTACACAGCGTCTATTACATCGCCCTATCTAACACATTGCATTAGTTATTCATGCCTGTTATTTATGTCCCTTAAAAACAGCAAGTTTCTGTTTGGAACGATTTTTCCATTTTGTGTTGACTGCCAGCAGCAGACAGATTAAATATAATCTCCTCTTCTCTGCCATATGCGGTCGGGAAGAATTTGAAGCCAAAGTACGTTTAAACACAGACTTGTCTTCTATTCATGTTCGATTTGTGTTCAAAATATAGCATTTGATTTAAAATGTTTTCCTCGATATCACGGACGGACGGACAGACAGACGGAAATTAACCAATTGCTTAACTCTGTTTTTTCGCTTTGCATGTGTGGAATTTCCAATCCAATAGAGGATGAAGACTTCCCTCAACTACAACGTGTGTATGGCAAACTCACCTTGATTTCGAGGGGGTTGGCGAGAGTCAGAGCAGCAATTTGTACTTTGTTCAGGTGCCAGCGATAATCGCTCCGGTTCACGGAAGCACGTGGGATCTTCAACATCCGCAGCTATCAACAGATGCAGCCCCAGCCAGCGAAGCACAATCTGGCAGTTTACAGTCAGGTCAGAAAGCACACCCGTACAGTCAGCTCGAAGGTAGGTGCACTCCCTCTCCACCACGACCTATCAGACTTTTTCAATTACAGTATGTATAAGTTATTAAATCATTTTTGTCTTACAATAAAGCGTTCTTACAGATGGAAAAAAAAAAGTTTTTAACTGACGTTTCTGAGATGTCTGGTTCTGAGAACGTTATGAATGGCCCACGTATGTGTGTGACAAATACATGGTTCTAAATCTCTCTCTGT
>CM068956.1:174498127-174511987 GCA_035128595.1 Eptatretus atami
TGGTCACTTATGTTTTTCGTGAAAATATTTTTCCGTGAACCAATAAAAGTTTTAATGGTTGCAGAAAAAAAAATTGTAGGTTCACCGCCATTAATGCAGCATCTTTTACACCACCTTATTTAACACATAACATTACTTGTCTGTGCCTGTTGTTTGCGTTCTTTATGACATCCCTTAAAACAGTAAGTTTCCAGTTTAGAATGATTTTTAAATTTTGTTTGACTGCCAGACAGGCAGAAAGATGAAAACAATTACTTTGCTCCTCTGTGCGCCGCATGCACGTTGGGGATGACATTCTGTACAATTTTCCAAATTCAGAGCTAAATTGCAGCTGAACTGCAGGTTGGTGTTTGGATTCATGTTCTACAGTGTTCAAAATATATGATTCAATTTTGAAATTGAGTTGTTCCTCGATCAGAGACTGACATTTGTGAACACACAGACAAAGTGAACCAATTGCTTAACCCTGCATTTTGCTTAGAGCACACGTTAACAAACAGAGCTGTGGCTGTAAATGTTACATCACAGATGGGGATCGGTTACACATTGAACACATTCTGAGATGCGATAACCGAGATCAGTCGCATCAACAATGAAAATATTCATCAATTCACCTTACTGTAACTGAACATGTGCAATGTCAGGTCAATTGTAGTTGAACTAGTTATTATTTCGGCCATTGAATGTCCGAGGCAATACGGTACGTCACAAAATCGGCCCACATCTGATTTCCCCATATTAAAGAAAATACAACATAAAGTAATCATTGAAGCATTTTCATAAGAATTCCACTCACAAATGTTGGTGCATATTTACCATGTTAATACTTTTAAAAATCATTCAAATAACTTTGAAAAAAAAAACTAAAAAGACATAAAAAAAACTTTTAAAATCAATTTCATTTTTGACATCAATTTTTATACGCCCGATATATATATATCGGGGCGTATTATGTGATATCGGTCGTCCGTCCGTCCGTCTGTCTGTCTGTCTTTCCGTCCGCCCGTCCGTCCGTTCTTGTCCGCACTCTAACTCCCAAAGTTTTCAACTTTCACGTTTCATATTTGGTACATCGGTACAGACTGTGGAGACGGTGTGTCGCGACATACGTTCGTCATCTAAAGTGGTTGCCATGGCAACTAGGATGCTGTTTTCCATGTAGTAGTACAATTCTGTATATACCTTCTTGTTCGGGCGTATATTGTGCTCACTTGAGCTCTTGTTTATTATTATTTCACAAGATCTAATGCTCATAATGGAGCTGCCACACACACACACACACACACACACACACACACACACACACACACACACACACACAGACATACTGACGAGACAAACACTTAACACAGCCACTGAGCTTAGCTTGGGGGGAAGTGCTGTCACTTCCAGGGATACTCTGGGTACCAGCAACGTCAAAACAACGGCGTCGCTTTTCTTACCACACTCAGAGGGGCATTTCCTCCTTCCTATGGATGCCAATGGCGATTTTATGTGCTCTCTCCTTTTAAACGATGAGCATCAATCATGATTGTTAATTGTTGATTATTGAGGTCCTGTTTGTGGTGTTCCTCTTGACCACTGCCGCCACTGTTCACCTTCCCCCTTCCCATTGAGAGGATGTTTGGTTGGACAGTTTGTTGTAGGGGTAGGAGCGTGTCAAGGAGAGGGTGTACACTCATGGATTGGGTGATTGCTTTGGGCTTGGGCGATGCATGCAAATGTGGCACAGGCATGATGGGCCTATTGCAGGCCTCCTCTTGTGTTGAGATTTCCTTGTATTTCCTTGTAATTGGCTGGAAAGATGAAAACAGTTATGATAGATAACGGTGCTCATGTGTAGCAATTTAAATTTTCTCACTTAGGCAGGTGAAATCAAGATCAGATCTAAATCATAATTAATTTTCTTGAAGAGGTGATTGAAAAAAATTTGGTTCGTAAGATCTGAAAAGCTGTGTAGTTGCATAAAACGTGTCGCAGACAGACCTAAGAATTGCAAGATTTCACAGAATCCATTTTGAGGTTTAAAAGCCAACTCAATGGTGGGTTCTAGGGAATGAGAATATTATGGCTGAGGACAGATGAGCAGATGTCATGGAGAGAATCCCTCTCTCCTCTTCCTTCTTCTTCTTCTTGATAAAATAAGCTCAGTCTCCAGAAATATGTCTCTCGAGATTTGTTTTGTTTATGCCCTCCCAAGTCTCATTTTAGTAATTGCTGCAGATTTAATTCTGAAATGCCATTGGCGCGCTTGGACAATGGCTAGCCGTTATTTTAGTGGGAGAATGGGTTACTGGAGACGTCCGGCATCTGAGAGAAGCTGACTAGGACAGAATCCCTAATCGGTGGCCTGTCTCTCATCTCTTCAGCCGCAGAGGCCTAATTAGACCAATCGCATAAGCACTCCCGGGGGCATCCAGAGAGAGTTCCTCATTTGGCTTTCTTACTCGCTCAAAGCTTGGCCGGCCCGTATTTATACCGGCATTACAGTGCCTCTTTGGAGCTTATAACATCCCTTGCGCACATTCGCCCCGTGGCTTGCTTTGTGCTCTGCAGTCATTGCGCAGATGGTTGGCCGTCAGCTCTGTGCTCTGCTGCTCAAGCATAGGTCACGGTGAAGGACAGGAAAGCGAATCGTATACAGGACCGAATACATGACAGCATCCATACGCCTACACCCATTTACCAATGAATATCGTCGTCATCCATCTGAGCTCCACCTATAATCCTTCAACTTCATTGAAGGTGTAGACATCCGCGCTGGTTGATCAAGCCAAAGAAACCATACGGAAATTGAGTTGAAAATGTAGTCTCTCGTTCACCCTCCAGTCACTTTAGCTTCGTCACGGGGTGGAGTATTGAGTTGTTCTCAGTCGCCTATTTTTTTGTTTCCTTTTGACATGTTTTTTGGACACAGTTATAAATGACAACATTTCTGATTAGCAACATTGTGCACAGCATTGGTGCATTTCAGGATCAAGTGCTTATCACTTCCGATTTATTTGTTTGTTTATTTTCACATTGTGGGGGTTTATCCAATCTCTTCTTTTTTTTGAATAACTTCTGAGCTGCTGCTGCTGCTGCTGCTGTTGTTGCCTTACAATGCCATGGGCCAATCCTGGAACAGCTGAAGTATACGTTCAAAAACCTAGTAGAAGAAAGGAAGAAAATGATTGTTTTTATATCCATCCACCATTCCACAAGCTTGAGCGACATCACGTTAAAATAATCTTTCACAATCGATTGGTCGAAATGAGTTCTACCTTGCTCGGGCCGCGCAAGTGGAACCTCTGGTCCAGGGTCTGGACTGCCTCCAGCCACTTTATGCAGGTGCAAAAGAGTTGAGATGAGAGATTATGTGCACGCCAAATCTTGCGACTCTTTTATGGTGTTAACTACTATCTTATACTGGTGATGAGGTGGTCACCCGTGGGAGGGTAGGCCTGTTTAATCACTCCGCTGAGCCTATTGCATACGCCACCCCATCATACACAAATACACCATCACTTTTGTTTTGTTTTCTACATTATTGAATAATCAATTTCATACAGAATTAATCCCAAATAAAACCACTTTGGTGCACTACTAACAAGGGGTACCGCATTGGAACATGGCCCTTCAGATAGGCTGTAAACCTGGAGCACACATCTACATTTGTATTGTTACAAAATAAAATAAAAACACCTGAGTATGCCTTTGGACCATGGTCACATATACCCTGACGATAGGTGAACATGTAAGGCGTGGACAATGGAATACTAGTGTCTGTGAATGCTAGTGCCGGTCTGCTTCAGACTTATATCAACGTTGGAAGTTGGTAAGAGTGTTTACCACGATGAGAGATGAGGTGCGGCGAACGTTTTCAGTTATGAGCCACTGACAAAGGGATAGTGCTCGAAACGTCATCCCCAGCTTGTTTTCCACTTCGATAAATATACTCATCAACTCTTCGTTGATAAAAAAATTCATGATGAAAGGCAAGTATATAAGATGGTGAAAAAAAAAAAAAATTTGTTGTGAATGAATTTTGTTGGTATTTTAAATTGCATCACCTGCCATTTATTTGCTGAACTACCTTTCCTCTGGCCCTCATCTCCCACCTGAATGAAAAAAAAAAAACCTGGTTACCTGATCATAACCCAGCCCTCTTAGTTACACGTTATAACTGACTTTCCTCTCCTCCTCTCTCTCTCTCCTCTTTTTATTTTTATTTTTTGCATCGTCTTTCCCTTTCTTGGTGTGTGCAACTGTGGCCCCGCTCAGTACGTTACCATTATAGTCTCTGTCCCCTCACTCTTCCAAGAGCCGAGTTATTTTTCACAAGGATAAGTCACTGAGAACCGAATTTTTCTTTTAAACTTTGGATGGCCTTATAAGTTCTCCTATAGTTGCCTCCCAATGACAATGAAAAATGCCATGAGGTAATGGGGTAGATGCCTGATTTCTCAGGCGTGCAGCACTGCTCTCATCTTTGTTGCCATTCATTTGCTGAGATACAATGAAGTGGCCTTTTCTGCTTCTCTTCATAAGGCCTTCTGTACTGGTGAGATTTTTCAAACACACTCTTATCTTGAGCTTCTAAATGGTTTTGACAGCCTTCAAGTGGCAGTGACATGAAAAATGACCCTCTGCAATCTACATTTATTTCTGCAAGCCAAGATATAGGGCAATAGAATATCTTAAGAGATTCATAAACACATTTGAATCGGACATAAGACACGATAAAACGGGCTTTGGAGGACTGTGCCCACTTGTTGTTTCGTATGCAGCCTGTGACTGCTGGTTGCATCATTTTATGGAAGCGTGGCTGTGCTGCTGATGCATCCCCCCTGTTACCAGTAAGCTGATACTCATTTTTCTGCCTTTGGAAGGATGACAGGCTGAGTCGACCCCACCTGGTGTTATTTCAATGGCATGACGGGGGCTCAAACTCGAAGACCCTAAGATCTTAAAGCAGCCACCTTGACTGTTAAGCCAACGCCAGGCTTACTGTGCCCACTAATCTTTCTCTAAAACACCTACCTCAACTTTTATCATTGCATGAAAAATATTTATGACTAGGGGTGGGGCGGGGTGGGGGATACCCGGTGCTGCCCAGCTGGGTGAGCTTTTCCTGGCGGTGGTTTCAGGACATGTTAGACATTGAAAAGCTATGGAGTGATTAGCCTTACGGTGCTTACCGTTTGCTAGTGGGCTGGCGGCAGCACTGCCTGACCCCACATCCCAATATACACTTTATAGCAGCCTTTGGTGGCCTCAGGAAGGCCTTTAAGGGCAACATGCGAAAGCTTAAAACCCGTAATCTGAAGTACCTACACCCAAAATTTTGGGCCTCGAGGTGCTACAGTTCGGACGTGAAAGAGTGAGAAACAAACGCACAAACACTTGAAATTATGCACAACATTCACCCATTTGTGTGCGATGGCAGGCAGTGATGGCCGAGATGAAATGTTTTTGCTGTGTCGAAATGAGTGGCGACCAAACAAAATTATATGATCCGTACAAGGAAGCAATTGTAGTTTAGTTCTTTTGTTGGTTGTCTTGTTTGGTGTTCCCATAAGAGCATTTTGCTCACGGCATGAGGACAACAGGTTAACATCCCATACACCTTGTTGATTTGTACAATGCTTCTTACTGCTCTTGCAGTTCATGAAAGAGGATGCCATGACTTGCTTTTGCAAGTGGTTTACATACAAACTCGTCCATGCTGTTCCCAGATCCCAGTCTCGACACAGCCTAAGCCTCATGGCAAAGTTGATCCGATTATTCTGTGAATTTCAAGCATGCTTACAATAGTTTTACCTGTTTGACAAAGGAAGCTCGATGATTGTACCTTTGGCAGTTCTTGTTAGCAGCATGCTCCAAAGATAAACACATCAGTTGCAGGTTGTAGTTTTTAGCCAGTGAGAAGCTTGTTTTTATTTTATTGGCCAATGATAGTTTGGCTTGGTAGACAGTGCTGGCATCAGTTTTGTGTTTGATTTTTTGGTGAGCATGGTCTGGCATTTGTGCATTGTGTGTCTTATCACAACACAACCCCGTTAGGCCTTTGTTATTCTTCTGCATTCTGTAAGGAGGTTTCCCGGAGACACAAGAGAGTGCCAATGGCAAAACACAAGAAGAAACCGAAACAGACCAGAAAGTGTCCAAAGGCAGCTCAATCTCACATCCCTCTTAAATTTACATCCTCACAATTAATATAACATGTTCCAAAATCTTTAATCGAATCGAATAATATGATAAATTATACCCTACAATTCATATTTCTGTACTTATTAGGAATTCATACTTTTGTACACCACTGGGTACACCACTCCTTCCCAATTCCATATCCAGGCAATGCATGACGTCATCACCGGGCGCCCAAGGGAGTACTGCACTCAGTTTTCACTCCGTTTGTTTGTTTTCTTGTTTGTCCGGGTGATATCTCAGCCATCCTTTGAGATAGGAAGCTGAAATTTGGGGGACAAAAGTTATGATGTACTTTGGCAAAAATAGTATTTTAAAATTTTTTTTATTAATCAGTTCATTTATTAATTCCTTAATTATTAACGATTTATTAATAATTTATTTATTTTCTTTCTCATCTGCGCAATATCTCGGGCACCTTTTGAGCTCCGAAGCTGATATTTGGACACGACAGTGAAGAAGTGATTTGGCCGTAATGGGTATTTTTAATTTATTGATTAATCAATTCATCGATTAATTACTTGATTTTCAAAAAGTTACAGATTCGGATGAAACAGCGGTGGTTTAGGTAGGCTATTAGCCAATTGATTAAGAAATTAATTATTTTACGATTATTATTTACTTATTTTAATTATGCAATTAATTAATTAATCAATAATTTACACTGCTCCCTCCCAATTCTGTCTCCATATGCTGCAAGGTGTCATCGCCAGGTGCCAAAGGCGCCCTGGCAGTGTCGTGTACTGGAGGATTTGGTATTTATTTATTTTGCATGGTGGCGGTGTACTTTGAATGTACCTCTACTTGTTTACATTCTTTTTTTTGAAAAGGCATTAAGTTTGAGTGGCGTGTTGGCAGGTTCAGGCCATAGCCTTTCGAATACTCAAAGCAACTTGCTCCCAGCATCGTGCTGCTGAAGATGCCGATGCACTAAGTTCGTCATCCTGCTAACAGTCTACTTACACCATCAGACAATACAGCTCTTTTGAAATGATATCTGCCCCAAAATTCTTGATGCACATGCGCAGAAACTCCAGGAACCTGGCCTGTTCAGGGCGAAATACAATGCATTATGTGTCCGGAACATGAATCGTTACTCGGGATGGGTCACCAAGCTTCTGAAAGAAGCCGAAAATACTTGGAAAAGTACCCGAGAGAAAGGGCTGTGCCTCTGCACAGCGAAAGACTCGGAGAACCTTCACAGCTCACCGAACGGGCAGCTGCTCATACTGTAAACGTTCTCAGCTCGCTGATGTGCGTTGCCCAACCCCCCCAATGTTTCGCTATCAGTGAATGGACTGTGTATCTGGAGTAGGTTCTTCGAACACCGATGGGAAGAACGTATCTGTGGCTTGTGTATGTACAGGGCAAGTTTAAAATGATATTTTCCATAAATCATGTTGGGGGGTAGGGGTGGGGGTATCTATCAGAGCCATGAGAGTTGTGATTCCAAAGTTTTTTACATCTATTGGTAAAATTTGAAGTGTGTGTGTGTGTGTGTGTTATATATTCATGACCGACGTGAGAAGAATGTACTAACAGTAAATGGTATGAACCCAACACCTCTCAATCAAGGATATTTATTATCTTCCTATATTTCTGCAAGTCCAATTTGCATTCAGGAACACAACAATTATTGAAACCATCTTGAAATTGCCATTGTTTCATTTAATTGCTGGAAATTATGTTTAACAGCCGATTTGAATCTCACATATCAGACTAGCATTGGCAGGTTAAAAGTGCCCTGCAAGCAGAACCAAGTTAGTGTTAACCCGCACACAGTGCATGTGCAACAGGCCTTGTTTTGCATTCATACATCATTTTGAAAATCGGGTATTGATTAAAATTTATTTCAACAAACCATAACATATCGGAACTAGAACGGCACTCGGTAGAGCGCATATCTCCACTAGGCTGAGCAGTTTACATTTTGTATCCCCTTAAAAAAAAACACGAATTGACTTGTACTTATCACCTCCCCAAATCATCCACCTCGTTTTGTCATAATCCATCCACAACTTTTTGAGATATTGTGCTATATATCGTTTTTGGTCTCATCTTTCAATGGTAAAGAATTATTTTTTAAAAATTATAGGATCCAAAATCCATATCCGGATCTTCACCAAAATCTAATCAACTTGTCCTTCGCAGATACCGATAACAAAAGATAACTTTTGTACGTATCGTGCTATACAGTACACCGTGTTTGGCCCTATCTCTAAATGGTGAAGAATCACTTTAAAAAAAACATAACCTCTGTCCACCTTTAGTGGTAGAAGTAATTCTAGTATCCGGATCTGGCTCTTCACCAAAATCTCTTCAATTCATCCTTGGTGCACACTCAACGTGTCCCAAGTTTCGGTCTGAACCTGTCCATAACGTTTTGTGATATATCCTGCTCACAGACAGACAGACAGACAGACAGACATACATACATACATACAGATAAACCAGAGGTGAAGACAAAATCTTTGTCCACCTTCGTTGTTGGAGGTAACAATACTCAGCTTTTTATACGACGTATAATGTTCTAACTAGAGACTGCAGCAATGCCATTTGCTGCCATGTGCATGTTATGGATCAACACTTACAGTACAATCATATAAAATTTAATGTAGTCATAAAAGTATGACATTAACAAAATACGAGAACACATATTTTGAGTAGCAGGTGCCTGCGCTGATTTAATACCTTACTGGAGCAGCATTATAAAACATTCGTCTTCATGAGACTCGCCCAGCTTATGCTCGTTACCAAATTAAATTCTGAAGGGTGTCACAAGTTTACAATGCTGTGAAAATTTCTCGAGGATATCATTGTGCCATTATGTTGTCCGGTCACTGAAGTCATCATATGTTATCGCCTCTAAATTGAACATTAGTTATTAAATTTTTCTAATTCAACAGACTTTAATTTTTACTTTTAGCATCAATCGGTCTACATATTAGATGTAGATTGATGTTTTGATTAAACTACATATTAGGTATGGAAAACTTGGAGAGTATGGGATAAATTCAGGAATTACATTGTGTGTGTGTGTGTGTGTGTGTGTGTGTGACGTGTGTGCGCGTGTGTGTGTGTGCGTGTGACGCATGTTTTTTGTGGAGTTCTACTGAAGCTTTCTGATGTGGTGTAGATACACCAAAATGATCGTCATGACCTCCTGAATTAATTAGGATAATTAACTGCAAATAACCTGGAATAATTCCCATGTTTTAAACACACGCCATTATCAAAGATATTATTAAAATGATCAAAGATAATAAAGGAAAGCGAAGCGGGTGTAAGAGGAGTATAAGATGAGGAGTAAGTAAGGGAAGAGGATGTATGTGGCACATCGTTGTGGGGCGTTTAGAGAATTCGACCATTTTGATCATATAAGTATGGAGACGACCCTGAATGTTTATATTGAATGCATTCCTTGACATCTGTTTAATGTTCAACATATTTTACTTTTTGTTGGAATTTATTCATTTTACTTTATAGACCCCAACCTGGCATCAGCCCGGATGGGAGCGTATATTTTGGGTGTCAGTCCTAATGTGCATCTGTCCGGAGTCACTACCCAAAAATCCCCAGACACATTTCTTTCATATTCGGCACATGTTTGCATTAATTTTGTATTCGGCCCAACCTAAGGCAATTTCAGCTCAGCTCATTCCACAAAGCTCACAAAAAGTGTCTGTCCACTCCCAGGAGAGTCAGAAAACAACATCTGTCCAACCTCAACATTAAACTTTCAAACTCATCTCCCTCCTCTGAAATCTAGTGGTGCTTTGTTAAGTCTGTATCTGGAGTATGCCCCCCCCTCCCCTTTCAATCCCCATACCCTATTCAAATGGAATCAGGGCAAAATCAGAAGGGCGAACACCTTCATTCTGTGTTTGCTTCCAAAAATTGTCCCCAATGCCTCACTCTCTGTACGCACCCTACCCAGTCAAACCTAAATGTTCATGGACTCTGTCTATTTTACACCTGAGAAGGAGGAGAAGATTCTGGCAATCCTCGACTGATTCTGCAACTGGACCGGACTGCATCAGCTCATGTGTCATAAACACCTATCTGCTGCTCTTGCACATCCTCTTTTTGCTCTTTTCACCATTATCATTTGCTCAAGGTCGTCTTCCAGCTGCTTGAAAATCAGCCAACATCACCGCATGACATAAAAAGCTGAAAGAACTAATCCCCTTAAATACAGACCTATTGGCTTACTTCTTCTCATCAGCAAGGTCATGTGGGGGTGTTTGGGGAGTATAAGATCTTCCACATTCTCTTCATCACAGTTGAAATTAAATCCTCCCTTTTCTCCAATGGCTTCATCTCAGATCATAAATTCAGATTCAGACCAGGTCACTCTACCTTGGACATGCTGCTTCAACTCTCCCAACAATGGATGGAGGCACTCAATGTCAGACATGAGATCAGGGCCATCTTTCTACTTGGCATATCTCTACTTTTCTACACAGTCTGGCATCCTGCCTTGTTCTTCATACTCTCTGCCGATGGCATCCAAGGCCAACTCCACATATGGCTGACTGACTTCCTCTACTCTAGTAGCCAACATGTGGCACTCAATATATGTATATATATATATATATATATATAAAATATATATAATATATATGTGTATATATATATGTATGTGTATATGTATATAATGTATGTATATATGTATGAAATATATATGTATGTATATATGGATATGTATATAATGTATGTGTGTACATGGATATATATATTATATGTATAATATATAATATATATAATATATGTATATATGTGTGTATGTACCAGTTGTACTGGGCCCGGTGTATGCCCCGGTTAGAATAGGTGTACCATACCCTGTGTGCGTAAGAGGCGACCAGGGTTGTGTCAGGAAGGGCATCCGGCGTAAAAACCTATGCCAAATCATTATGCAGACAACAAAACGAATTTCCATACTGGATCAGTCGAGGCCCGGGTTACCAATGACCGCCACCGGTACCGGTGGTCAGCAGGGTACCAGTGGAAATTGTGCTAAGAGAGAGATCATAAAGAATGGAAATGGCAAGTGGTAAAATACGTATTTCAAGAGAAGGAGGAACACAGGGCTGACATACAAGAGTGGAAGAAAGTGCACACAGGTGGATTACATCTAAAGCAGGAATCATCCTGAAGAGATTAGTGACCTGTAAAAAGGGGGGGGAGGGGAGGAGAGTAGGGAAGAAGTGAGAAGGGGAGAGAGGGAGAGAAGAGGGGAAAGGAGGGAGAGAAGGGGTGAAGAGGAGGAGAGAAAGGAGGGAGAGAGAGAGGGGAGAGAGGGGGAGGGAGAGAAGGAGAGGGGGAGAAGGAGAAGAGGAGAGAGACAGAAAGAAGAGAAGAAGGAGAAGGAGGGAGAAGAGAGGGAGAGGAGAGAGAGGGGGAGGAGAAAGGGGAGGGGGAGAGAAGGGAGGGAAAGAAGGAAGGGAGAAGGAGAGAGAGAGGGGAAGGAAGAGAGTAAGGGAGGAGAGGAGAGGAGGAGGAGGAGGAAGAAGGGGGAGGGAGGAGAGAGGGAGGAGAGGAAGAGGGGAGAGGGAGGGGAGGAGGAAAGAAAGGGTTGGTGGCAGGGGAGAGTGTAGCTCGACAGCATCGATGGTGGTCTGTAGGATGACTTTAGAGGTGAGGTTGAGGAAGAGAGTGAGGGCTGAACCAAGGACCAGATGGTGGAAGCTGAAGGAGGAAGACTGTTGCGTGAAATTTAGGGAGGAGTGAGACAGGCGTTGGATGGTGGTAAAGATGGGTGGGATGATTGGGCAACTACAGCAGAAGTGGTGAGGGAGATAGCTAGGAAGGTACTTGGTGTGACATCTGGACAGAGGAAGAAAGATAAGCAGACTTGGTGGTGAAACGAGGAAGTACAGGAAAGTATAAGGAAGAAGGGGTTGGCGAAAAGGAAGTGGGATAGTCAGAGAGATGAAGAAAGTAGGCAGGAGTACAAAGGAGTGGCGGCGAAAGGCAAAAAGAGAGTGGGCAAAGGCCAAGGAAAAGGCATTGACGAGCTGTATGAGAAGTTGGATACAAAAGAAGGGGAAAAGGATTTATACCGATTGGCAAGACAGAGGACCGAGCTGGGAAGGATGTGCTGCAGGTTAGGGTGATAAAGGACGCAAATGGGAATGTGCTGACAAGCGAGGAGAGTGTGTTGAGAAGGTGGATGGAGTACTTTGAGGAGCTGATGAATAAGAAAAATGAGAGAGAGAGAAGTTGGAAGAGGTGGAGATAGTGAATCTGGAAGTGGGGTGGATCAGTAAGGATGAAGTGAGGACTGCTATGAAGAAGATGAAAAGTGGAAAGGCGGTTGGCCCAGATGACATACCAGTGGAGGCATGGAAGTGCTTAGGAGAGATGGCAGTGGGGTTGTTAACCAGATTGTTTAATAAAGTCTTGGAAAGTGAGAGGATGCCGGAGGAGTGGAGATTAAGTGTACTGGTTCCGATTTTCAAGAATAAGGGTGATGTGCAGAGCTGTGGAAATTACAGAGGGATAAAGTTGTTAAGCCACACCATGAAGGTGTGGGAAAGAGTAGTGGAAGCTAGGTTGAGAAGAGAGGTGACGATCTGTGAGCAGCAATATGGGTTTATGCCAGGAAAGAGCACCACTGATACAATGTTTGCTTTGAGAATGTTGATGGAGAAGTATAGGGAAGGCCAGAAGGAGTTACATGTGTGTTTGTGGATTTGGAGAAAGCTTATGATAGGGTGCCAAGAGAGGAGTTGTGGCATTGTATGAGGAAGTCGGGAGTGGTGGAGAAGTATGTGAGAATTGTGCAGGAATGTATGAGGACAGTGTGACAGTGGTGAGGTGTGCGGTAGGAATGACGGACCGGTTTAAGGTAAAAGTGGGATTGCACCAAAGATCGACTCTGACCCTTTCCTGTTTGCAATGGTGATGGACAGGTTGATGGACGAGATC
Source organism: Eptatretus atami (assembly GCA_035128595.1). Lineage (NCBI taxonomy): Eukaryota > Metazoa > Chordata > Myxini > Myxiniformes > Myxinidae > Eptatretus > Eptatretus atami. The sequence continues at coordinate 174,511,247 of CM068956.1, forward strand.
AACTGGATCTCCATGGACTATGATGTTCGCGGATGACATCATGATCTGTAGGGAGAGTAGGGAGCAGGCTGAGGCGAGCCTCGAGAGGTGGAGGTACGCACTGGAGAGAAGGGGAATGATAGCTGTCAGTCGGAGTAAGACGGAGTACATGTGCGTAAATGAGAGGGAGGGTGGTGGTATGGTGCGGTTGCAAGGAGTTGAGGTGGGGAAGGTGGATGGGTTATATACTTGGGATCAACTGTCCAAAGTAACGGAGAGTGTGGGAGAGAAGTGAAAAAGAGAGTGCAGGCAGGATGGAGTGGTTGGAGAAAGTTGCAGGAGTGATTTGTGACAGAAGGGTAGCTGCAAGAGTGAAGGGGAAAGTATATAAGACGGTAGTGAGACCAGCTATGTTGTATGGTTTGGAGCGGTGGCATCAACAAAGACAGGAAGCGGAGCTGGAGGTGGCAGAGTTAAAGATGCTGCGATTCTCGTTGGGAGTGACGAGGATGGATAGGATAAAGAATGAGTATATTAGAGGGACAGCGCAGGTAGGAACGTTTGGAGACAAAGTGAGAGAGGCGAGATTGAGATGGTTTGGACATGTGCACAGGAGGGAAGCGGAGTATATCGGGAGAAGGATGTTGAAGATGAGGCCGCCAGGCAGGAGGAGAAGAGGAAGGCCAAAGAAGAGGTTCATGGATACGGTGAGGGCGGACATGCGGGTGGTGGAGTGTCAATGGAAGATGTGGAGGATAAAGA
>CM068956.1:174522237-174538402 GCA_035128595.1 Eptatretus atami
TTCTTAACAATCCCCGTGAAGAAGGCCTTTCATTCAAGCTTTTGGGTCTCACTATTTGCTATGATCTTTCCTGGGAAAGCCACATCTCCATGCTGGCCTCCAAAGCCACTCGCCGAGTCGGCATCCGACGTCATTAAAAGTCTTTCTTTACACACCTGCGCTTGAAACATTTACAAAGCTTTCATCCACAGTCTGATGGAGTAATGCTCCTCCCTCTCTGGGGTGGTGCTCCTGCCTCACACCTAGCTCAACTTCATGCTGTGGAAACCAAGGTTTATCGGATCATTGGTATCTCCCGCGATTAAGCTGAGTCTTTGGGTCTCTCACTCTCTCACCGGAGGCAGGTTGGTGGTCTCTCTTCTTACCGTCTCCTCTCTGGCTTTGCCCCCTCCTGCTATGTCTGTGATATGTCCCCTTATATTTCCGCAGGGCACTCAAGGTCCTCCAAAACCCCCTTTTGGGTGAAACTGCCAAAATCAAGAATCGCTGCTCACCTTCATTCTTTCATTCCTATCTTTTCCTGCCTTTGGAATAAACTCCCACACTTTCTTCAATCCTTCTTCCTCCAGGTCTTCAAAACAGCTGTTCACCACTATCTTTCCCATCTAAAATCTTGATCTTTTCTACCCCCGTTAATCCACCCCAAACCCACCTCCTTCAAATTCCCTGTTTTCCTTCCTGAAAGTCCTGTAGTGCCACCTTGTTTCGCCCATGTACCCCATCCCACCTCTCCCTTCCACAGATATCCTATTGTCTTTGTTCCCCACTATTTTGTGCTTCCCTCTCCTGCCTCTCTTGTCTCCTGCCTTGTTGTATACTTCTGTGTATTGGCTCTTACACGTATATTTCTTGACTTGGTATACAATAAAGAAATAAATAAAAACTTCAGTCCATCTCCATACAATCTTTCATTGTTGAATGTCACAATTAAGTAACAAAGGAAATAAAAACTTCAGTCCATCTCCATACAATCTTTCATTGTTGAATGTCACAATTAAGTAACAAAGGAAATGAAAACAATGAAATGGAATACAATGGGGAATGAGTTGTTGGCATAACCGGAGCGAAGGAGTGCCTTGGGTAGAATGCTGGCTTCATTTGCACAGTTGCCGCTGTGGTCCACATCAGAGGCATGCCCCTAGGCCGTTGTTTTTTCCGGCCCCCATCCTGCCTTGATCTTTGTTTTGTAACACGCTGTCATGGAGCTTTATGTTCCATGACGAAACTTTCTGGTCATCTTGCCACACTGTTCTGCACACGCCACACCACAGGGTTATCTTGAAGTTATAATACAATATCAAAGTAAACTATTCTACCACGGGGGTTTTTATAAAATGTTTAAGGTACACCCATTTCCCGACAAGTGTCAGCTGAATAGGAGCACTCATTTAATCCTATCTTAATTAATTTGACTATCATCATCACAAAGTTGTGAGCTTGGATAAAATAGACCGTCATCCACAGCGCTTGTTGAACTTCACAGTGCTACGTATGAACAACCCTATCGCATAATCATCACATTCCTCCTTCCGCTCTTTTTCTATCCTTTCATGGAGTATCATCCACTGTATGTTTACTGAAAAAGCAGCTCATTGTTGCCCATCACACCTTTCCCCTAAGGGCATAGGTCGTAAAGGCTGACAGTGGCTTATTTCAAAGACTAACCCGTTCAGCGCATCTTGTGACCCAGACAGAAGCCTGACTGTGCTACGGATGAGCTGTGTGAAGCAGCGGCCTCGGGATTCGTCTCTCGATGTCTCCTTGTCTGGCGATAGATTTGGAGTCTCGTCTGAGAAGTCGCCAAACAACGTTCAAGGCGTTGGTTCTGTGAGGTGTCCTCCAGTACTCCAGTACTTGGATTTCTTTCACAATTAGTGTCTCGTATGTCCCATCACCTTGCGTGTATGATTGTCGTATAAAATAACAGTTATTAAATTGGAAAACAACTTTACTTTTATTTTAATGTCACCATTATGAACTATTCAAGTCAGTTCCCTGCACTGACCTCAGACCCCAATTAGGATGTCAAGCATTTTGGCGTGGGAGAGTTGTAGACAGGCAATGGAGTAATGTCCCACACATTTGGTTGGCCACGTAAACTTGATCAAGAATCACGATGGGACGGGCAGGGTCATAAGGTTCTCCAGCTCTCAGGGCCCCATTGCTTATTTATTTTCTTTTCTCTTTTGTGCAAAGAACAATGCGGCCTTTGTTATAATCTGTAGAGCAACACCGATGTTGCAACAAAGGTTTTAATTGTCATCCCCTGTTACTGCACAAACACATCAACATTTCAGCCATCTTATGTTTCCAGTGCACAAGTTCAAATTCTAAAACAAAAAGGAGAAGAAAGAGCAACAGGTTTCTCCAGTAAAGTTGTCCCAGTGCCTGAAAGAAAACAAATGACAAACTAAACATGATAACACCTCGGTCGATCTTTATGACATTCCCACCTGAGCTCATGGTTCATGATGCCAGGTTCAACTCACAGACACTATACTGGGATCTCAGGTTCAAAATCCAATATACTGTTGCCTAGTACACTTGTAGTTCACATAAAGGAGCAAGGATGCTTCCTTATATTATTGTCTTGCATGTGGTATATGTATTAGTTCCTTCCTTTGTCATTGTACACTGTATAAAAAATAACCATAAAATGAACTCGTTGAAGTATATTTCACAATAAGATAATTTATGATGCTAATTTGGTTAAAATAAAACCTATTGTTGTTCCTCAATGACCTGGATACAAGCAGCCTCCGCTTCATTGATATTAACTTGATGCATAACAAATTAGGAATTGCAATCATATGCAAGAGAAATTATATTCCATGAAAGGGATTTACCTTCCCAAGGGAATCATATTGCTCCTCTTTCTATATTACACATTTCTCGTTGAACACGTGGAGTAATCGATCCGTCAGACTTCAGAATAACAAATTGCTTTAATTTGGAAGTGTGCATGTCAAGCTGGCGGTGGATTCAACACGAGCGTCACCATCCTGCACAAGTGTGGGGATCTGTTGTCTTGCACTTAATGCTAATTCAGCAATCACCCCCACTCCAACAGATGTGCACTCCCAACGGCCGATTGTGGCAAAAAAACAAAATGTCATAACCAAATCTGGAGTAAGAGTAATCCATCTTCTTTCGGCTTGAGCCTTATCTGCTGCTTTGCTATCTGAGTGTCTTGGTTCAGTGCAGGACTTGTTTGGAATGAAAGAACAACCAATTAAGGACATTGGAGGTGTAGTTACAGATGCATCAATCCCAAGCTAATATCATTCATTGCTCTGATTTTCCCATGAGTGCGATCGCCAGATGTAAAACGTCCTCAACAGAATGGAGAGAAGTTATCACATTTTATGATGATAAAAGAGGAAGAACTGTGATGAATGCCTTCCTGCTTAGTAATTGTCCTTTGTATATTGCTGTGTGTGCACAAGAGTATTTCAATAAGCTTTACAAATCAACATCGCCAGTTTCACCACTTTGGTTCAGGCATTGTTGAAATTCCACGACTACACTGTGAATAAACTGTTTATCGTCGATTGATATGACTGATACACCACTTTAGAGGCCATCGTATTGTTACGTTTGTGGGGGGGGGGGAGTTAGTTATTCCCATAGAGCAGATAGGAATGTATAGAGTTGCATGGTCCGTGTATGGGTCATTCGCCAACTTGATGTAATAAGTAGGGAAACGTTAGCTTAAGAATTGTCTTGTTTGAATGTGCGCCGTACCTGGGGGTGGTGCATGGTAATAATTCGTTAGGGATTATGATTCAGGAAATTGTGTGTAAAACCTTTATATCAACCTCTACTGGGGTGCCGGGAGACTCGACAAGAGAGAAAAAAAGGTGGTGGAGTTTGAATGGCCTCGAGAGCGAGGGGAAGAGCGGTTGTCTCCTCCAAAGTGGCGGAGCTATGGAATGCTTTCAGGGGTGGAGCGTTGTCCGTTGTCCTGCTAATCAGGCAGTTGGTGTGAGGAGAATGTGGCTGGGAGTTAGGTGTGCGAGTCTGAGGCGAACACGACGGAGGGAGAAAAAGTCGGAGGAAGAGAGAGTTGAGAAGGTCGTCCTGCCTACTTGCTTCTGCCTACCTCTGCCTGCCGGTGCCTGTCTTCGCCATGTGCCCATTTCGTTGACCTGCCCATGTGCTTAGTCTCCGTATCGTCCTGCCCATCGTCCTCATGGCCTCCTCTCCTCAGTTAAGCCTCCCAGGACATTGCGGGATTTCACCCTCCCACCGCGATGAGCTCGACGTTAGTTGAACCATCAATGCCACAGTATTAAGGTCAGAAGTAAAATATCTCGATTGTCCAACATATTGGACTTCCGGTTCTGGGTCTGAGCATGTTCAACATTTGCTCATACATGTCTCCTTGCAGTTCATCAAAGCTAAGCTTTCTCGACCAGATCCGTTGTGTCTTTCTGTTATCGTTTCATCCCTGCATTTGTCATTGTTTTCATCCAATTTTCCATGTTTTATCATACCTTGTTGTTGTGTATTATCGAATTTTTGTCCTCGTGAGTGTCTGGCCTACCTCCCAAGGCCTCAGCTACTGAGCACGCCTATTCTGTCTCTGCTACGACACGTGACTCACTTGGCTTTCTTTATCCTCGGTGTTCTTTCATGCTCCTCAACTTTGTTGTCTTTCCCCCTCTTTGTTTCAAAAAACAAAAATAATATCCATTTAACTTGCAAAAATCACAAGCTCTTTCTGCATATTAGTATCTTTCCTTTGTTCATTCTGTATTCCTTCCGTTCTAAATACCTCCCAATTGAAATAAAATTTATTTATGAATTTTATTTATTTATTTGTAAACATTGTCGAGGCTCGTAAGATAGCAAACACACAACACACAACAGGGGGAGGGGGCAGGAGATTAGAGGAGCGGGAGGGGAAGGACAAAACAGTGGGGAGCGGAGACATTTGGAGATCTGTGGAAGGGAGAGGGATGGGGCGGGGAACACGGGTATACAAGATGGACACCACAGGGAATTTCAGGACCTTACACGACAAGAAACTTTCTGGAAGGAAGGTGGGGGATTTTAAGGAGGTGGGTTTGGGGTGGATTAATGGGGTGGAAATGATCGTGGTTTTGGATGGGGAAGATAAGAGTTGGTGGTGAACGGCTGTTTTGAAGATCTGGAGGGAAGAACGGGATTGAAGAGAGTGTGGGAGTTTATTCCAAAGGTGGGAAAAAAGAGGAATGAAAGAGTGAAGGTGAGCAGTGATTCATGATTTTGGCAGTTTCACCAGAAGGGGGTTGCTGGTGAACCTTGAGCACCCTGCAGAAATATGGGGGGGCATATTGCAGAAAGAAAAGGGGGGCGAGACCAAAGAGGAGACGGTGGAAGACAGAAAGACCACTGACGTGCCTGTGGTGACAGAGTAGAGGCCCAAAGACTCAACCTCATCACGGGAGATGCCATAGATTCTTAATGTCATGGTTTCCACAGCGTGAAGCCGAGAAAGGTGAGAGGCAGGAGCACAGCTCAGATGGGAGAGAAGTACTCTATCAGGCTGTGGAAGAAAGCTTTGTTTGTGGTCATTAGCTCAGGTGGGCCGAGGAAGGACTTTGCACAATGGAGGATGTCCAGTTGGTGACTGACTTTGGAGGCCAGGTTGTAAATGTAGCTTTCACAGGAAATATCATGGCAGACAGTGAGACCCAGAAGCTTGAATGAAGGGACTTCTACAAGAGGATTGTGGCGAAAGTAGATGGGGGGGGGGGTTGGGGGGGGAATGCAGAACAGTCCTTTCGAAGAGACATCGTGAGAGTATGAGATTTGTCAGGATTGCAAGACATGTTCCACGTGTTGTACCAGTTTGTGATTTTATCCAGATGTACAGAGAGCGAAGAAGCTGCTGCTTGCCGATCTGAGGGATGACAGATGATATGGCAGAGGGTGGAGTCATCAGCAAAGAGATACAGAGGATTTTCCAGAGTCGGAGAGATCATTAATGAAAACCAGAAAAAGAACAAGGCCCAGAACGCTGCTTTGAGGAACTCCATACTGGACAGGAAGAGGGGATGAGAGAACTCCATTTAGGACCACACGTTGCCTGCGACAGGAGAAGAAGTCTGTGAGCCATGAGTGGAGATAGCCTTGGATACCATTGGAAGAGAGTTTGGTGAACTTTCTCCTGTCACAACACTGTGACAAACACTGTGGAGGCACTGTTTCTGGTGAATGTTCCCCCTCCATCCCCTCCCTTACTTCAAATGGCTGCATTGCTGACACCCCATGTGAAAAGGCTGAATGCCTAAACTCCTTAGTCAACAAGGACCAACCTTTAACCACCCATCCCAACTCTCTTTTCCTCATATATGGTGATTTTAGCTGTCACTCTGCCATTTGGCTGGGTGTTGGTACCCCTTTCACCAGCCATGACACTGCAGTAAAGGACTTCTGTGACTCCATGGGCCGAACTCAATCTGTGAAGATTCTGACCCAGAATTCTGCCAATGGCAAATCCTCCCTTCGGGACTTGGAAATGATGAACTTTCCTGCTAATGTCTTGTTCTTCCTCTGCTTCAATTGCTTTGTCTGATCACTTGCTTGTGAGAGTTACCATGTCTCTGGATAGTTTCAGAGAGCTGCTTCAGCACTGGTGGTGTCTGGTCGTTCACTCAGGCTGATTGGCAGGGACTGAAAGCAATCAGCGGTGTCTTAAAAACCTGCTCTGCTGTTCTTACACATTCTCTTTCTGCTTTGTTCACCCTCTCATTTGCCCTATGTCATCTTTCATCTTCTTGGAAGTCAGCCAACATCACTGCATTACATAAAAATGTTACATAAAACTGATCTCCTTAACTGCAGAACTTTAGTTTACTTTCAGTCATCAGCAAGATCATGGAATACATCTTCACAGTTGACATCAAATCCTTCCCTTTTTCCAATGGCCTGATCTCACACCATTAGCTTGTATCCAGACTCAGTCACTCGACCTTAGATATGCTGCTCCTGATCTCCCAACAATGGATGGGGGCTCTCAATGACAGACAAGAGATGAGGGCCATCTCTCTCGACATATCTCGAGCATGTGATGCAGTCTGGCACCTTGATTTGCTCTCCAAACTTTCTACCCATGGTCACCTCCACTCATGGCTTACTGACTTAGTGACTTCTCGACTCTTTGAGCCAAAGCGTGGCTCAACTGTATCCTTTCATTATACTCCCCCTGTTATAGCTGGTGCACCACAAGGCAGTGTCTTGGGCCCAGTCTTATTTCTAATCTTCATCAACGATCTTTCTGACTGTCTGAAAAATCCTATTTATCTCTTTCCTGCTGACTCTACCCTTTCCTGGAGCATCGCTCATCCCTCAGACAGGCAGACAGCAGCATCTTCACTCTCTGCAGACCTTGATGGAATCATGAGGTGGTCCAACACTTCGAATGTGTCTTTCAATCCTGACAACTCTCACACTTTCACTCTGTCTCTCCAAAAAGACTGTCTGGCGAACTCACCCATGTATTTCCTTAACAATCCTCTTGAAGAAGTTCATTCACTCAAACTTTTGGGGTTAACATCAGCCATGATCTTTCTTGGGCAAACTTTGTAAGTTTCCTCAAAGTCAATCGCCTCCTTAGATGGCCTCCAAAGCTGACTGGGCATCCTTTCACGCAAAGTCTTTCCTTTGCACATCGGAACTTTTATGTGCTGGCTGTTCATTTACAGCTTGATGGAGTACTCCTCTCCCCCTGGTCTGGCACCCCTCCCTCACACCATGATCAGCTTGACACTGTGGAAACTAAGGCCTTCAAAAGCATTCAATGTCCTGCAATGAAGCTGAGTCTCTGGCCCGATCACTTTCACATCGCAGACAGGTCGGTGGTCTCTCTGTGTTCTCCCGCCTGGTTTCTAGTCTTGCACCCTCTGCCCTTCCCATGCTTCATATCTCCCCTCACCCAGCCACCCACCTCAGGTTTCTGCAGGATTTGCGCAGTTTGACAGTAATCCCTTGTTAGTGACGCTTCAAAATCACAGCTCAACCTCCATCATTTGTTCCTTTTCTGTCCCACCTGCGGAACCAACTTCCTCTGTCTCGTCAATGCTATTCTTCTCCTTCCAGGGCTTCAAGACAGCCTTTTACCAACATATCAGGTCACCCCCCCCCCCCCAATCCATATCTATTATCTTTTCTACCCTCATTAACCTTCCCATCAACTGAAGCTCACTTTGCGGTGATTGAGAGTTTGCGCTGTATCTAACTTGTTCACCAGGCTGTGTTCCTCCCCTTGCTTTCATTCTTCCCCACATCCCTTATTTTCCAAGTCTCACTCTATTTTACCACACAACCCTGGTGTGTGTGTGTGTGTGCGTGTGTGTGTGTGTGTGTTGCGCGTGGTTGTGTGTGCGTGTGTGTGTGTGTGCGTGCGTGCGTGTGCGTGTGTGCGTGTGCGTGTGTTGCGTGTGCATGTGCGCGTGCGCGCGCGTCATTGATCGTTATATTCGTATGCGGGTTTCAGAAGGTGGACCAGAATCCTCCCAGGTCTCACAGTATCCACCTCCATTTCAGTAAGGGGTCATGATTCATGGACCAATATGTGGAGTTTTCTTGTTCTCAGTTTTGTTCCGAGGGCTCTTTTGAGAACTGTCACCGAGCCCCAGACAGCTTTCAACTGCAGTTTGTTTGTAATCGTATTCCCAGGGATTGTTCCTAAGATCTCTGGAAGGTTCTTGTTTTTATCATTCCCATTGCTCCAATAATTATTACTGTTTTGACATTCTTTAGCTTCCAGGATCTTTTCACTTCATTTTTGAGATCCTTTCATTTGGTCGCTTTCTCGATTTTTGTGTTATCTAGGCCAAAATCACTGGGTACTGACACCTCAATTAGCAATGCCTTATTTTCTTTTTTGTACCTCAGTACTATATTCGGTCGCAATGCTTTGTTTTCTATGTTCACGCTCAATGGGATCATCAGGTCGTATGTGAGCATTACTTCCTTATTTTCAATGATTGTTTTGGTTCATGTTTTCATGAGTTTTCTGGAACTGGGATATTGAGGCTTTTGCAGATGTGCCAGTGGATTACTCTACATATCCTGTTGTGTTTTTGTATGTACAGCTGTTCTGACATGAGTTTTTTTTTTACATCCTGATAGGTGACTCGTGCTTTCTGTTTTTACCTTGAAAAATATACACCTGTCCGATTGACTCGGTCTCACCATTTTTTTAAAGCCATTCGTGTAGTGTTATTGGTCTTGGGCATTTATAATGATTCGTTCTCCATCGCAGTTGAGCTGACCTCTTCTTAGCCATTCCAATGAGCCTTCTTTGTCTCTTTCCAATCTGCCAACTCTCTTTTTTTATACCTTCCTGCTCTTTTGTCATTCTCCCAGTTGTCGGGGTATATCTGTTGGTATTTTGTTTTATATTTTTCTGATATTGTTTTTGCGATTGTTGGTGCTGTATGTGTTGCTGTTTCGGATTCATGTGTAACATCTTCCATTCGCACCTTTCTTTGGAAGGTTCAAATTTGATTTGATAGTCTGTTGAACTCTTCAATACTACAGCCAATCCCACTGTTGTCAGTCTGTGCACTTGGTTGAGTTCCATCAGGGCGCTACCTCCTTCACGTTTAGGCACATTCTCAGGATGCATTGATTTTTGTAGAACATTTTGTGGATGGTGAGTTTCCTTGTTTTGATATCTAGTTTATTGATTCTTTATTGTGGCCAGTTTATTATTCTGCAGCTGAATATGAACACTGGTACTGTGAGTTGGTTTATAGCTTTGATTTTGTTCCTTGGAGAAAGGTATGGTGTGTGTGTGTGTGTGTGTGTGTACCCACCCCCCTCCTCCTTTCCCTCTTTCTGCTATTATTTTCATTCTGTTACTTCCTTTGTGTTCTATCTCCTCTACGAGCCTCGACACTGGATCCCAAAATTTATTTTATGTTATCGTAAACTAAGCACCACGCACTCAAAGAATGCGCATACGGACATAGATGATGCATTTTGAGGTGCCTTGGGCTTCTTGCGCTGAGGGCAACAGCATATGGCATGCTGAACAGAGCCGGTGGAGCGACGACCATGGAAAATGTCCATATGTTTCTATGGATGCTCGCTGTACGATGTCTGCACTCACACGTCTTGCACCTTATGTCTTTGCCTTGATTTGCTTCACCACATTCACCTGTGCTTCATTTTTGTCTTGCTTGCTGTTTTTACGATGTATACGGTTACACAAAGAAAGACATCTGTGCACCAATTGCATCTGGAAACTCCTTCACCTTGAACTGGGTAGATCACATTGACTCTGTGTTCGTTGAGCTGAGAAAATTTGCACACTATTCCGAGCACCAGGACATTTGACCGAGAAAAAAAAGAACAAAAACATGTCTTCAAAAAAGAATATAAATATTCATCAAGCCGACAATAGCTTCTGAAATATTTTGCGATCATAATCATGATTAACTCTAAACTATCATGTCCCAAGATACGTTGTCTGCCAGTAAGTTGGAGCTCATCTTGGCATTGCTGTCATTGCAGCAACCCACTGCCATGGATCCATTAATAGAATTAGCCCTTTTTGGCTGGCCTTCTATAAACCCCATCTGTCTCATTTGATTGTTCGACTCTGCTGTCGTATGTTTAAGCAGCAACCCCCTTTAATGTCAGTGTTCCATCGACGCATATCACATCGATGGAAGTCAGTTTGCAAAGAAAGAGTACCACAAGTGCCAAGAGTGCAGAATGATGGTTACTACATCACTTTAGTTGTTCACTTTGTTATGTACAACTGAGATGAATTGAAGGACTGTAGGCGAGTAAAAAGATCCGTTTTGTGCTCAACCGCCCGGAGACCATCGTTTAAGATTAATTGCCCGCTGGTTCTTCTACCCACCAATAGATTACATAATAGAGCATTCAACAATTCTGCTGCCTGACAATGGAAAATAAACCCTCACAATGATCAAATCAAGGATAATCTTTTGGGGGTTTTCCCTACATATTCAACTAAAACAACAACATGCACACTTCTTCCAAAATGATTCCAGCAAGACATTCAAAAAGGCTTCTTTCTTTCTACTTTCCTCGCTCATGAACCCATTGTCTGCTCCTTTCACATCACTATCTCACACGATCTGCTTTCCATGTAATCCTTACTTTGGAAATAGAATAACATAGTCATCAGAAGAGCGAAGTCAGACCAATAAGGGTAGTATAGAAATAATTCACAGTTACGATGTTCTGAAGTGGTGCTCGCATTGCATTTCTTTTGGAGCATTATTTGAAGGTTGCTGGGCCTTTATAATTTGCTAAAAAAAAATTGGTCAAATAAGCATCAGGGCTACTGTACGAATGCTGATAATCATGGACAGGGACACGAATATAATATTAATTATTTGATTGAGCAATGTAGTTTTTGCTGACGGCAACAAATTTTGCTTTGAAGCCCTCAACTGGATTTTATTGGCAATGATGTTTGGGACTGAAATGATCTTGTAAGACCGAAACTGCACTTCTACCTGTGCTGTAACTGCCGAAGAGATGTTATGGGTTAGAATTGTCTTTTTAAAGTCTTGTGGGCCCATTGTGCTCGTGCCCCAGAAGCTTTACTTGCCAGGGCGCATTAAAGATCCCAGAGAAATGGCACAATGCGCAACAATTTCAACCTTACCTGGATAAAAGGTATATTGTGCTGGTGCTGATCACTTGGAACAATAAAGGCAGTTCTTCTTTCATATGCAGCACGAGGCTGTGGGGTAGCGTCATTGGCTGAGCATTTGGCTGTGCCGCTGATGCAATGCCCTCTTTTGGTTTGGGCAGGCAGGCATTTGGAATTTGTTCATTTGGAATTTGATCGCTCACTTACTCTTCAGGAAGGATGCCGTGGGATCTTTAACATACACCAACCAACGCTCAGTTTAACGTCCATCTGAGGGATGACAATGACACATAGATTGATGAATCACCCTGCCTGTGAAACACCAGTATGACGGTTTATAGCTGGGTCGGGATTCAAACACAGGCAAAATAGCTTAGAGGTGAGTGTTCGTACCTCGAGGCCATCCTGTCAGCCCAGTAAAGGCAGTTAATAATTTAAATTGAATTGTCAGAAAGCCTTATACTTTCCTATTGTTGAGTAAGGTGGGACAAGTTGTATTTGATGGAAAAGGGAGAGCAATATGCCTCCTACCCCACACCCCTCCCTCACCCCTTCCCTGTATATTATATACAGCCTGCTTGGTCCTCTTCGTTATCTTCACCGGATCCAGATCTTCAGTGAAGTCGAATCAATTCGTCCTCGTCACACACCCAACCTGTCCAACAAGTTTTGTCACAATCTCTTCCTCCTCCTTTTGAGACATCCTGCTCACAGACAGATAAACAGACAATTTTCTTCTTGATTGGCCAGAAATGAATTTATCATGTCATGTGTGTTTCGTATCCTATCGTGGAATTTCAAACAAATCAGTCATGCCGTCTCTCATGTCATCCTTCAGTTGGGTGTTTGACATGATGGTAGATGTTTAAAACTACAGATACTTATCCCAATTGAGCAGAAAACAAAACCGAAGCCACACATAACGAGCCAGAGAAAAGGACAAGGAGCTGTAAAAAAGTTCCTCAACTTTCAAAAAGTACATTCATGAAACTTGTTTTTGTACAACTGTTGTGCAATTGTAACAATTTTTCGATAAATAATTATTTATTATAAACATTGAAACCTCGACACTGATAACCATTACTTTTAGTTATTGATATATTTGTTTTACTTTTATGTCAGGCTGGGAACATTTTTCACTCCCTCGTTATTGTATTTGTAAACAATGTCGGTCTTTCATGGACCGGTAAGATAGCCTGGAGGTACGCATACTCACCTCTGAGCTGTCTAGCCTGGGTTCTGATCTCGACCGAGCTACAAACTGTCATCCTGATGTTTCACAGACAGGACGGGGCATCAATGGTGGACATTACAGATAACACAGTGTCCTTCGTGAACAGTACGCATGCTATCCCCAACATCCTGACCAAATTGCAAATTCCTGCACACTCGGTCTAGTATCCTGCGTCGGAGTGGCGAGCCATCCAGGATTTTAACCCTAGCTAAGTAAATACTTGGCAGCACCGATGATGTATAGAGCACGGTGCATAATGATGATGATGGTCTTCTATATTATGTTTGAACACACCGTTATGTAATTAATGATGAAGGCTGAAAATCATTTCGTTTTCAAAATGGACAAATTACATTAAAGCCTTGTTTTTTTTTGTTTTTTATTTTTCCTCCTATTGATAATTTTTTTAGAATCAAGAAGTTCTTTTTTTTATCCCAGATTTGCATTCGTTGTAAAATCGTTCCATCATGACTTGTGATTTAAGTAGTGCACAATCTTTAAAATAACGAGAGTAAGTAAAGGCGAATAAGGAAACAGTTGGATAAATGGGTTGAGATTGAGTTTTAGGTTTTTTTTTACATATTGAAGTCACCGATTCTCTCGGGTTGCCTGCCAGGATAACCGAGAGGTATGTGCACTCGCCTATCGGATGTCTCGCCTCGGCCCAAATCTTCACCAAGTTATAAACTCATCCCAGTGTTTTAAAAGGCAGGCCATACGTGCTGTACCTCGGATGGATGTTTTGACGTCTCATTTGCCAGCATTAGTTGGTGGATGTTAAAGATTCTACTTCGCCCTTTGTAAAGATTATGGGAGTTATGGCCCGTACCCTGAACAAATCCCAAATTACTGCCCGAATATGCGGGGGGCACTGAATCAATAGCACAACCCCTTATCAGTAAAAATGCAACCACCTTGCCAAATTCAGGATTTGATCACAGTCCAATATGTATTCTCGAACAGGTGATTCTCTCCTTTTCTCATGAAGACGTGGTTAAATGTCGGAAAGCTTAAGTTTGAATTTGAGTCGGAAATCTAAACTTGGCGACCAAAAGGATACCTGCTTTGAATGTAATTCACATAAGAGCTTACATCTCTACATTTGTCATTATTGATTATATTTTGCCTTCCAAACGGTGTCACTAAGATTTAAGCACATTGATAATCCCACAAATTGAAAAGTAGTTTGACAATAGGCAATGATATTCCATAATCTTGAAAAAGTGCTTTCACAACTAAAAGCTCTCTATACTATTATGTAGTTGTTTTTTTGTTTTTTTAAGAAGAAGAAGGGCTTTATTTCTTGAGCATGTGTGTCCTTCATAGAAATACAAGCAAATTCAGTATGAATGAAGATCAGTAAGTCGGTAACCTGATATTAAAAGTAATCGATTGACATTGAACAAGTTACATATCCACAGTCTTTTAAAACCCCTTCGTTGGACTTAGTAAATGGGGGCTTATGGATTGCATCTGGTCCATCCGTGTGTCCATACGTCCGCAGCCACATCTCGGACATGGATGGACTGATTTTGTTCAAACTTGGCTCGAAGCCAATACGTGGTGGTATACATATGCACATCATTTTGTTTCACGAATAGGTCAAAGATGGCTGACTGGTGGCCATTTTAGTTGTAAAAACCCAATGTTGAACACGTCTTAAACCACTTCTTGGACATGCATTTACCAATCTTTTTCAAAATTGGCACACAGATAATTATGAATGATGGCTCTTTGTTTCGAGATCAGATCCAAGATGGTTGACTGGTGGCCATTTTGTTACTTAAACGTGTCCCCAACCATTTCTCAAACATGCATGGGCCAATTTTGTTCAAACAGCACAAGCACACACAGTACATGATGACACACACATGCACCTAACTTGATTTTGCAATCTGATCAAAGATGGCCGACTGTAGACTGGAGGACATTGTAGTTGTAAATATATATGGGTGAGCCCTTTAACTCAGTACAGCAAAATTACTAAAACTACAGGGGCTATGACAATTTATGTCTTTTTCTCCATGTTTTTTTTTAATTTTTAGCTCGCCTGTTCGAAGAACAGAGAGCTATAGCGATACCCCCGGCGTGAGCGTGAGCGTGAGCGTGAGCGTCAGCGTCAGCGTCAGCGTGAAAATGTTAAAGTTTTTGGTGCAAGTTATTTAGAAGCTTGCCATTCATTTAATATGTGTACTAGGATGCTGATATTTGGCATGGAGGTTCCTTTGGGGTATACTATTGATGTAGTGAAGTTGAAATTAAAAAATAATTTCAAAATTTTTTAATTTTTGACCTGTTTTGAACTTCACTTTTTTGTAGCACATCAACGTTAAAGTCTTTTCCTTTCTAATGTTTTTATGTACCACTATTTTTTACTGATTACAATATACAAATACATATATTGCTTTAAAATTATTTGGATCAGACTTCACTGCAATGCTTTATAAAAAAAATATTATTAGACTAGTCTTTTAAAACGATAAATGTATAAACAGGCGAGCATTGGGTGGCTTTGACACCAACTCTCTGGTTAAGCTTGCAATCAAAAATTATGGTTTGTTTGTTTATTTTTCCTCTACGGGACTTTTATATTCAGCCACATAATTACTATCATCCCTCATACTTATTGAGTACTGTCGGACCCTGCTATTCGTGGATTTGCTATTTGTGGACCTTGTGTATTTGCGGGTTATATAGCGTGACCTGCTTCGACATACACACTTCACGTGCTCAGGTTTTTATTTTTATTTTTTATGTTTTTTTCAACATTTCAGGACTGGCCTCCTACATATCCACCTGGGAAAATGGAAATCAGCCATCACAGCATTACATAAAAAGGTGCAAAAACGGACCCCCCTTAACTACAGCCCAATTAGCTCACTGTACTTCCAATCATCAGCAAGGTTGTGGAATCCATCATCGCAGATGACATAAAATAGTTCCTTTTCTACAGCAGCCTCATCTCAGATCATCATTTCAGATTCAGAACTGATCACTCTACCTTGGACATGCTGCTTCTACTCCCCAACAATGGTGGAGGAACACAATATCAGAACGGATCAGGGCCGTCTCCCTGGGCATTTGTGCATTTGATACAGTCTGACATCCTACCTTCCTTACTCTCCAACTGTCTGCTAATATGGAATCCAAGGCCAAGTCCACTCTTGGATTACTGACTTGCTCTGCTCTTGTAAACAATGTGTGGCTCTCAATGGACCCTTTCATCTCCTCTCCCTGTCAAGGCTGGAGTACCACAAGGCAGAGTTATAGGCCCCATATTATTCCTAATCTTCATCAATGAT
>CM068956.1:174547928-174577269 GCA_035128595.1 Eptatretus atami
CAGATTGCAAAGACTGTTCCACAGTGTCTTGTTACCAGTTTTGTGATTTATCCAGATTACAGAGAGCAAGAAAGCTGCTGCTTGCCGATCTGAGTGATGACAATGATGTGGGCAGAGGTGGAGTCTATCCAAAGCGTACAGAGATTTCCAAGAGTCGGAGAGATCATTAATGAACCAGAAACAACAATGGCCAAGAACAGCTTGCTAGAACTTCCCATACTGACAGGAAGGGGATAGAGAACTCCATTAGTGACCACACTTCCTGCGACAGGAGAAGAATCTGTGACCAATGAAGTGGAATATAGCCTTGGATATCCATTGGAGAGAGAGTATTGGTGAACTCTCCTGTCACAACACCTTGACCAAACACTGGAGCACTTGTTTCTGGTGAATGCTTTTCCCCTCCATCCCTCCCTTACTTCAAATGCTGCATTGCTGACACCGCATGTGAAAGGCTGAATCCTAAGACTCCTTAGTCAACAAGACAACCTTTAACTCACCCTGCACCAACTCTCTATCCTCATATAGGTGATTATAGCTTCACTCCTGCATATGGCTGGGTGCTTGGTACCCCTTTCACCAGCCATACACTGCAGCAACACTTCTGTGTACTGCCATGGCGAATCAATCTGTGAATATTTGACCAGATTCTCCAATGGC
The DNA here is from genome assembly GCA_035128595.1 of Eptatretus atami. Classification (NCBI taxonomy): domain Eukaryota; kingdom Metazoa; phylum Chordata; class Myxini; order Myxiniformes; family Myxinidae; genus Eptatretus; species Eptatretus atami. The sequence goes on from CM068956.1 coordinate 174,548,589, forward strand.
ACAATCCTCCCTTCGGGACTTGGAAAGCATAACTTTCCTTAATGTGCATTGTCTCTTTCCTCTGCTCAATTCTTTTCGATCACTTTGCTGTGAGAAGTTACCAAATTCTCTGATAGTTTTCAGAGAACTTGCTTCAGGCACGTGTTGTCTGGTCGTCATCAGCTGAAAGGCAGACGAAACAATCACGTGTGTCTAAAACCTGCCTCTGTCTGTTCTACACATCTCTTCTGCTTGTTCACCCTCCTCATTTGCCCTATGTCATTCTTTCCTTCTGGAAGTCCACCAACATCACTTGGCATGTACATAAAAATTTACTATAAACTGATCTCGCTTAACTCAGAACATTTAGTTTACTTCAGGTCATCAGCAAGTCAATGAGAAACATCTTCCAGTTGACATCAAATCCTTTCCCTTTCCAAATGGCTGATCTCAAACCATTAGCTTGTAAATCAGACTCATCACTCGACTTGAGATATGCTGCTCCTGATCTCCTCAACAATGGGGGGCTCTCATAAACAAGAATATGAGGGCCATCTCTCTCGACAATCTCGAGCATTGTGGCAAGTCTGCAACCTGATTGCTCTCCAAACTTTCTGACCCATGGTCACCGTCCCTCATGGCTTACTGACTTAGTGGACGTTCTCGAGCTCTTTGACAAAGCGTGCTCACGTGTATCCTTCATTATACTCCCCCTGTTATAGCTGGTGCACCACAAGGCATGTCTTGCCAGTCTTATTCTAATTCTTCATCAACATCTTTCTACTGTCTGAAAAATCCTATTAGTCTCTTCCTGCTGACTTCTAAACCTTCCTGGAGCATCGCCTTTCCCTACAGACAGGCAACAGCAGCATCTTCACTCTCTGCAGACCTTGATGAATCATGAGGGTGGTCCAAACACTTCGAATGTTTTCAATCCTGACACTTCACACTTCACTCTGTCTCATCCAAAAAAGACTGTCTGTAAACTCACCCAGTATTCCTTAACAGATCCTCTCTGAAAAGTTCATTCACTCAAACTTTTGTACATCACATTATCTATACTTGGCAACCTTGTAGCCTAAAAGTCAAGTGACGCCTTTAGATGGCCTCCAAAGCTGACTGGGCATCCTGTTCACGCAAAGTCTTTCCTTTGCCACATCGGAACTTTTTATGTGCTGACCAGCTGTTCATTACAGCTTGATGGAGTACTCCTCTCCCCTGGTCTGGCACCCCTCCCTCACACCATGATCAGCTTGACACGTGGAAATCAAGGCCTTCAAAAGCATTCAATGTCCTGCAATGAAGCTGAGTCTCTGGCCGATCACTTTCACATCGCAGACAGTCGGTGGTCTTCTGTGTTCTCCGCCTGGTTTCTAGTCTTGCACCCTCTGCCCTTCCCATGCTTCAATCCCCTCACCCAGCCACCACCTCAGGTTTCTGCAGGATTTTCGCAGTTTACAGTAATCCCTTGTTAGTGACGCTTCAAAATCACAGCTCACTCAACCATTTGTTTCTTTTCTGTCCCACCTGGAACCAACTTCCTCGTCTCGTCAATGCTATCTTCCTCCTTCCAGGGCTTCAAGACAGCCTTTACCAACATATCAGGTCACCCCCCCCCCCCATCCATATCTATTACTTTTCTACCCTCATTAACCTCCCATCAACGAAGCTCACTTGCGGTGATTGAGAGTTTGCGCTGTATCTAACTTGTTCACCGGCTGTGTCCCCCCTTGCTTTCATTCTCCCACCATCCCTTATTTCCCCAAGTCTCACTCTATTTTACCACACAACCCTGGTGTGTGGTGTGTGTGTGCGTGTGTGTGTGTGTGTGTGGGTGTGTGCGCGCGTGTGTGTGTGTGCGTGCGTGCGTGTGCGTGTGTGCGTGTGCGTGTGGCTGCGTGTGCATTGCGCGTGCGCGCGCGTCATTGATCGTTATATTCGTATGCGGGTTTCAAAGGTGGACCAGAATCCTCCAGGTCTCACAGTATCCACCTCCATTTCAGTAAGGGTCATGATTCATGGACCAATATGTGGAGTTTCTTGTCTCAGTTTTGTTCCGAGGGCTCTTTGAGAACTGTCACCGAGCCCCAGACAGCTTTCAACTCGTTTGTTTGTATCGTATTCCCAGGGATTGTTCCAAGATCTCTGAAGGTTCTTGTTTTTTATCATTCCCATTGCTCCAAAATTATTACTGTTTTGACATTCTTTAGCTTCCAGGATCTTTTCACCATTTTTGAGATCCTTTCATTTGGTCGCTTTCTCGATTTTGTGTATCTAGGCAAAATCACTGGGTACTGACACCTCAATTAGCAATGCCTTATTTCTTTTTTGTACCTCAGTACTATATTCGGTCGCAATGCTTTTTTTCTATGTTCACGCTCAATGGATCATCAGTATCAGTGAGCATTACTTCCTTATTTTCAATGATTGTTTGTTGCATGTTTTCATGAGTTTTCTGGAACTGGGATATTGAGCTTTGCAGATGTGCCAGTGGATTACTCTACATATCCTGTTGTTTTTATAGTACAGCTGTTTCGACATGAGTTTTTTTTTTACATCCTGATAGGTGACTCGTGCTTTGTTTTTACCTTGAAAAATTACACCTGTCGATTGACTCGTCTCACCATTTTTTTAAAGCCATTCGTGTAGGTTATTGGTCTTGGGCATTTATAATGTTCGTTCTCCATCGCAGTTGAGCTGACCTCTTCTTAGCCATTCCAATGAGCCTCTTTGTCTCTTTCCAATCTGCCAACTCTCTTTTTTTATACCTTCCTGCTCTTTTGTCATTCTCCAGTTGTCGGGTATATCTGTTGGTATTTGTTTTATATTTTTCTGATTATGTTTTTGCGATTGTTGGTGCTGTATGTGTTGCTGTTTCGATTCATGTTAACATCTTCCATTCGCACCTTCTGGAAGGTCAAATTTGATTTGATAGTCTGTTAACTCTTCAATTACGAGCCAATCCCACTGTTGTCAGTCTGTGCACTTGGTTGAGTTCCATCAGGGCGCTACCTCCTTCACGTTTCGGTAGCACATTCTACATGCATTGATTTTTGTAGAACTTTTGTGGATGGTGAGTTTCCTTGTTTTGATATCTAGTTTATTGATTCTTTATTGTGGCCAGTTTATTATTCTGCAGCTGAATATGAACACTGTACTGAGTTGTTTATAGCTTTGATTTTGTCCTTGGAGAAAAGGTATGTGTGTGTGTGTGTGTGTGTGTGTACCACCCCCTCCTCCTTCCCTCTTTCTGCTATTATTTCTATTCTGTTACTTCCTTTGTGTTCTATCTCCTCTACGAGCCTCGACACTGGATCCCAAAATTTATTTTATTATCGTAAACTAAGCACCACGCACTCAAAAAATGCGCATACGACATACAGATGATGCATTTTGAGGTCCTTGGCTTCTTGCCGTGAGGGCAACAGGATATGGCATGCTGAACAGAGCCGGTGAGCGACGACCATGGAAAATGTCCAATGTTTCTATGGATGCTCGCTGTACGAGCTGTCACTCACACGTCTTGCACCTTATGTCTTTGCCTTGATTTGCTTCACCACATTCACCTGTGCTTCTTTTGTCTTGCTTGCTGTTTTTACGATGTATACGGTTACACAAAGAAAGACATCTGTGCACCAATTGCATCTGGAAACTCCTTCACCTTGAACTGGGTAGATCACATTGATCTGTGTTCGTTGAGCTGAGAAAATTTGCACACTATTCCGAGCACCAGGACATTTGACGAGAAAAAAAAGAACAAAAAACGTCTTCAAAAAAGAATATAAATATTCTCAAGCCGACAATAGCTTCTAAATATTTCGATCATAATCATGATTAACTCTAAACTATCATGTCCCAAGATACGTGTCTCCAGTAAGTTGGAGTCATCTTGCATTGCTGTCATTGCAGCAACCCACTGCCATGGATCCATTAATAGAATAGCCCTTTTTGCTGCCTTCTATAAACCCCATCTGTCTCATTTGATTGTCGACTCTGCTGTCGTATGTTTAAGCAGCAACCCCCTTAATTCAGTGTTCCATCGACGCATATCACATCGATGGAAGTCAGTTTGCAAAGAAGATACACACAAGTGCCAAGAGTGCAGAATGATGGTTACTAATCACTTTAGTTGTTCACTTTGTTATGTACAACTGAGATGAATTGAAGGACTGTAGGCGAGTAAAAAAGATCCGTTTTGTGCTCAACCGCCCGGAGACCATCGTTTAAGATTAATTGCCGCTGTTCTTCTACCCACCAATAGAACATAATAGAGCATTCAACAATTCTGCTGCCTGACAATGGAAATAAACCCTCACAATGATCAAATCAAGGATAACTTTTGGGTTTTCCCTACATATTCAACTAAAACAACAACATGCACACTTCTTCCAAAATGATTCCAGCAAACATATCAAAAGGCTTCTTTCTTTCTACTTTCCTCGCTCATGAACCCATTGTCTGCTCCTTTCACATCACTATCTCACACGATCTGCTTTCCATGTAATCCTTACTTTGGAAATAGAAAACATAGTCATCAGAAGAGCGAAGTCAGACCAATAAGGGTAGTATAGAAATAATTCACAGTTACGATGTTCTGAAGTGGTGCTCGCATTGCATTTCTTTTGAGCATTATTTGAAGGTTCTGGGCTTTATAATTTGCTAAAAAAAAATTGGTCAAATAAGCATCAGCTACTGTACGAATGCTGATAATCATGGACAGGGACACGAATATATATTAATTATTTGATTGAGCAATGTAGTTTTTGCTGACGGCAACAAATTTTGCTTTGAAGCCCTCAACTGGATTTTATTGGCAATGATGTTTGGGACTGAATGATCTTGTAAGACCGAAATCACTTCTACCTGTGCTTAACTGCCGAAGAGATGTTATGGGTTAGAATTGTCTTTTTAAAGTCTTTGGGCCATTTGCTCGTGCCCAGAAGCTTTACTTCCAGGGCGCATTAAAGATCCAGAGAAATGGCACAATGCGCAACAATTCAACCTTACCTGGATAAAAGGTATATTGTGCTGGTGTCTGATCACTTGGACAAATAAGGCAGTTCTTCTTTCATATGCAGCACGAGGCTGTGGGGTAGCGTCATTGGCTGAGCATTTGCTGTGCCGCTGATGCAATGCCCTCTTTTGTTTGGGCAGGCAGGCATTTGAATTTGTTCATTTGGAATTTGATCGCTCACTTACTCTTCAGGAAGGATGCCGTGGGATCTTTAACATACACAACCAACGCTCAGTTTAACGTCCATCTGAGGATGACAATGACACATAGATTGATGAATCACCCTGCCTGGTAAACACCAGTATGACGGTTTATAGCTGGGTCGGGATTCAAACACAGGCAAAATAGCTTAGAGGTGAGTGTTCGTACCTCGAGGCCATCCTGTCAGCCCAGTAAAGGCAGTTAATAATTTAAATTGAATTGTCAAAGCCTATACTTTCCTATTGTTGAGTAAGGTGGGACAAGTTGATATTGATGAAAAGGGAGGCAATATGCCTCCTACCCCACACCCTCCCTCACCCCTTCCCTGTATATTATATACAGCCTGCTTGGTCCTCTTCGTTATCTTCACCGATCCAGATCTTCAGTGAAGTCGTATCAATTCGTCCTCGTACACACCCAAACTGTCCAACAAGTTTGTCACAATCTATTCCTCCTCCTTTTGAGACATCCTGCTCACAGACATAAACAGACAATTTTCTCTTGATTGGCCAGAAATGAATTTATCATGTCATGTTTTCGTATCCTATCGTGAATTTCAAACAAATCAGTCATGCCGTCTCTCATGTCATCCTTCAGTTGGGTGTTTGACATGATGGTAGATGTTTAAAACTACAGATAATTATCCCAATTGAGCAGAAAACAAACCGAAGCCACACATAACGAGCCGAGAAAAGGACAAGGAGCTGTAAAAAAGTTCCTCAACTTTCAAAAAGTACATTCATGAAACTTTGTACAACTGTTGTGCAATTGTAACAATTTTTCGATAAATAATTATTATTATAAACATTGAAACCTCGACACTGATAACCATACTTTTATTTATGATATATTGTTTTACTTTTATTCAGGCTGGAACATTTTTACTCTCCTCGTTATTGTATTTGTAAACAATGTCGGTCTTCATGGACCGGTAAGATAGCCTGGAGTACGCATACTCACCTCTGAGCTGTCTAATGGGTTTGATCTCTACCGAGCTACAAACTGTCGTCCTGATGTTTCACAGACAGGACGGGCATCAAGGGCCGTCCTCGAGACTAAGCTGTATCCCATCTGCCGCATTAGTGGTGGACTTAAATAACACAGTGTCCTTCGTGAACAGTACGCATGCTATCCCCAACATCCTGACCAAATTGCAAATTCCTGCACACTCGGTCTAGTATCCTGCGTCGGAGTGGCGAGCCATCCAGGATTTTAACCCTAACTAAGTAAATACTTGGCAGCACCGATGATGTATAGCACGGTGATAATGATGATGATGGTCTTCTATATTATGTTTGAACACACCGTTATGTAATTAATGATGAAGGCTGAAAATCATTTCGTTTTCAAAATGGACAAATTACATTAAAGCCTTGTTTTTTTTTTTTTTTTATTTTTCTCCTATTGATAATTTTTTAGAATCAAGATTCTTTTTTTTATCCCAGATTTGCATTCGTTGTAAAATCGTTCCATCATGACTTGTGATTTAAGTAGTGCACAATCTTTAAAATAACGAGAGTAAGTAAAGCGGAATAAGGAAACAGTTGGATAAATGGGTTGAGATTGAGTTTTAGGTTTTTTACAATAAAGTCACCGATTCTCTCGGTTGCCTGCCAGGATAACCGAGTAGTTGCACTCGCCTATCGGATGTCTCGCCTCGCCCAAATCTTCACCAAGTTATAAACTCATCCCAGTGTTTTTAAAGGCAGGCCATACGTGCTGTACCTCGGATGGATGTTTTGACGTCTCATTTGCCAGCATTAGTTGGTGGATGTTAAAGATTCTACTTCGCCCTTTGTAAAGATTATGGGAGTTATGGCCCGTACCCTGAACAAATCCCAAATACTGCCCGAATATGCGGGGCACTGAATCAATAGCACAACCCCTTATCAGTAAAAATGCACCACCTTGCCAAATTCAGATATTGATCACAGTCCAATATGTATTCTCAACAGGTGATTCTCTCCTTTTCTCATGAAGACGTGGTTAAATGTCGGAAAGCTTAAGTTTGAATTTGAGTCGAAATCTAAACTTTGCGACCAAAAGGATACCTGCTTTGAATGTAATTCACATAAGAGCTTACATCTCTACATTTGTCATTATTATACATTTTGCCTTCCAAACGGTTCACTAAGATTTAAGCACATTGATAATCCCACAAATTGAAAAGTAGTTTGACAATAGGCAATGATATCCATAATCTTGAAAAGTGCTTTCACAACTAAAGCTCTCATAACTATTATGTAGTTGTTTTTTTTTTTAAAGAAGAAGGCTTTATTTCTTGAGCATGTGTCCTTCATAGAATACAAGCAAATTCAGTATGAATGAAGATCAGTAAGTCGGTAACCTGATATTAAAAGTAATCGATTGACATTGAACAAGTACAATATCCACAGTCTTTTAAAACCCCTTCGTGTTGACTTAGTAAATGGGGGCTTATGTATGCATCTCTCCATCCGTGTGTCCATACGTCCGCACCATATCTCGGACATGGATGGACTGATTTTGTTCAAACTTGGCTCGAAGCCAATACGTGTGGTATAACATATGCACATCATTTTTTCACGAATAGGTCAAAGATGGCTGACTGGTGGCCATTATTTAGTTGTAAAAACCCAATGTTGAACATCTTAAAACACTTCTTGACATGCATTTACCAATCTTTTCAAAATTGGCACACAGATAATTATGAATGATGGCTCTTTGTTTCGAGATCAGATCCAAGATGGTTGACTGGTGGCCATTTTTTACTAAACGTGTCCCCAACCATTTCTCAAACATGCATGGGCCAATTTTGTTCAAACAGCACAAGCACACACAGTACATGATGACACACACATGCACCTAACTTGATTTGCAATCTGATCAAAGATGGCCGACTGTAGACTGGAGGACATTGTAGTTGTAAAATATTATGGGTGAGCCTTTAACTCAGTACAGCAAATTACTAAAACTACAGGGGCTATGACAATTTATGTCTTTTTCTCCATTTTTTTTTAATTTTTAGCTCGCCCGTTCGAAGAACAGAGACTATAGCGATACCCCCGGCGTGAGCGTGAGCAGCGTGAGCTCAGCGTCAGCTCAGCGTGAAATGTTAAAGTTTTTGGTGCAAGTTATTAGAAGCTTGCCATTCATTTAATATGTGTACTAAGATGCTGATATTTGGCATGGAGGTTCCTTTGGGGTATACTATTGATGTAGTGAAGTTGAAATTAAAAAATAATTTCAAAATTTTTTAATTTTTGACCTGTTTTGAACTTCACTTTTTTGTAGCACATCAACTTAAAGTCTTTTCCTTTCTAATGTTTTTATTTACCACTATTTTTTACTGATTACAATATACAAATACATATATTGCTTTAAAATTATTTGGATCAGACTTTACTGCAATGCTTTATAAAAAAATATTATTAGACTATCTTTTAAAACGATAAATGTATAAACAGCGAGCATTGGGTGGCTTTGACACCAACTCTCTGGTTAAGCTGCAATCAAAAATTATGGTGTTTGTTTATTTTCCTCTACGGACTTTTAATTCAGGCACATAATTACTATCATCCCTCATACTTATTGAGTACTGTCGGACCCTGCTATTCGTGGATTTGCTATTTGTGGACCTTGTGTATTTGCGATATAGCTGACCTGCTTCGACATACACACTTCACGTGCTCAGGTTTTTATTTTTATTTTTTATGTTTTTTCAACATTTCAGGACTGGCCTCCTACATATCCACCTGGGAAAATGGAAATCAGCCATCACAGCATTACATAAAAAGGTGCAAAAACGGACCCCCTTAACTACAGCCCAATTAGCTCACTGTACTTCCAATCATCAGCAAGGTTGTGGAATCATCATCGCAGATGACATAAAATAGTTCCTTTTCTACAGCAGCCTCATCTCAGATCATCATTTCAGATTCAGAACTGATCACTCTACCTTGGACATGCTGCTTCTACTCCCCAACAATGGTGGAGGAACACAATATCAGAACGGATCAGGGCCGTCTCCCTGGGCATTGTGCATTTGATACAGTCTGACATTCTACCTTCCTTACTCTCAACTGTCTGCTAATATGGAATCCAAGGCCAAGTCCACTCTTGGATTACTGACTTCTCTGCTCTTGTAAACAATGTGTGGCTCTCAATGGACCCTTTCATCTCCTCTCCCTGTCAAGGCTGGAGTACACAAGGCAGAGTTATAGCCCCATATTATTCCTAATCTTCATCAAGATCTCACTGACTCTCTGGAAAATCCTCTTTATCTCTTGCTGATGACTCACTCTCTGCTGTGACATCTCTCATCTTTCTGACAGACAGGCAGCAGCCTCTCCCTCTTCTCAGGCCTTGACAAAAATCATAAACTGGTTTAACACACTTTTGCTGATGCATCCATATTGTCCACCCTTTGCGCTCTCCCTTTCCCCTCATCGTTACCTGCATCCCTTTTGTCCGTCTCCGTCTATGTTCTCCCTCGCCCTGCTGTTCCTTTTAAGTTGTGTCCTGATTTTTCTTCCAATCGCTCTTCCATGAACTTAGACCATGCATAAAAAAAAAATTTTTGAAACTATCTCTGACATTCACGGACCCCGACATTTGTGGTATTTTTAAGGAACGTATCCCTGCAGCGAATAGCAGGGTCCGACAGTAGTCCATTGTGTAATTTTTTTATTTTGCACACAATTACTGAAAATTATGCAGATATTAATTAGCCAGATGTACCAACACAGGAAAAAATTAGATATGACTTATGTACTACTACTACGTACTAGTCAACAGCCCAAATTATTCCCACCTCCTTGGAGTTGCCAGGGAAGGTTTCACCAGCCGGCTTGCCCCTGATGTTGTACCTAAATTTGGCAGGGATGTGTTTGTTTGCCAGGACGCTGGTATCACTCACTTACTTTCACGAAAGATATTGTGGGGATTTAAATGAGCAATGCAGACAGATAGTTATTTGCTGAATGTCCTTGCAAGGACGGCACACACATTGATGCCTTGTCTGCATGTGTAACATCAAGATGACAGTCTATCGGTGAATTCAGAGGTAGTATTTTGTCCCTATAACAAGTTTCCTTGAGGGCACCAAGAGTCATCGACAAAAGTCGAATGGCATCACGAATACCAAACGAATGTTGCAGACAATTTCTTCCTCCCTGCGTGACGTAAACGAGTCGGCTTGGTTGAATTTATCGATTCGCTTGGGATGTCGGAATCTCCTGATCCGAGACCACATTCAGAGTTTAGAATTAAAATCCTTATATTGCTTCTTTTAACCAGATTTTAACCGATAGCCTCTGAGATGCCTCTCCAGCATGAAGAGACATAATAATCATGAAAATTACAGGTAATTTAACTTGTCATCGATTGCACGTCAATATTGTGTGTATCGAGCACAGTGCCACTGCAGTACATGTTCTCTCTGCTCATTCTTCCTGTGCTGCAGCAACCAATAGAAATGGCACAGTTTTGTAACGAAAGCTTTAACACTGGCATAATGCTGTCTGTCCATCACATGACCGGTGAGCATAAGTTGACCAGTGATGACATTGTGGAAATCTCAATTTAAGATATTTTTCGAACCTTGTCTCAACTATTGAGATGAAAGGAATATAAATCCCACGCACAATGAGCAGCACCACTCTCCAATATCTTGCACAATAATTAACTACATTCATCATTGCTCTTGGGATTGCAAGACAAACAAAATGAACTATCTTGGTTTAAATCGGTCCCAGAAGTTATAAGATGTTATGAAGTTTATTTGTAACTGATCCCCTCCACCCCAATCCAAAAACACACACACACACACCCTCAGCCCTAGACTCCTTCTTTTACCCTCGTTGAAAGCTGCCACGCACACATTGGTATTCACTTACGCCAGGATTGTGGACGGAGACCTCAAGCATTCACAATTCCATTCATGACTCTTTAAATAGTCGATAAATCTTCATTAAGATTGCGTGCGATGTGTGAATGAGTAAAAATGACTTTACATGATCAGAGCTACATTTGCATTTCGCCACCATGTTGCACTCTTCAACGAGCTCAGACTTTGTGAAGACTCGGCTCCAAAACAGTTTGCATTGCTGTTCTGAGAGGCCTTCTATCTAATACTTCTACATTATGGCAGAAATGTTAATGACTCCCACTCACTCCCAGCCCAGATTCACACCATGTGCGCACTGATCCAAACCCTCCACCCCATACTCGTACTAATAACATTATCCCCACTGCTTTATGCCACATTGCCAGAAAATCCTTTTAATTATTCAAGCTTAGACCAAACAAATCTTTTGTTGAAATTACGCTTAGTTAGAGGCAAGTTGGAGATTCTTATATATATATTTTAAAAACTTTTAATGGAAAAAGTGTGATGAATAAAACAAAACCCTTCATTGTTCATTATATTTGCATCCACCACCGAAGGTGGATGGAGTTATGCTTTCACCCCCTTCTGTTTGTTTTACTTGACAATTTTATTTTTGACAAGTATGTTGAACACCCCTTTGTTTGTTAGTTGCAAAATCGAAGATTTTCAAGTATATTGTTAGTCGATTTTATTATTATGTCTGTCTGTCTGTCTGCCTGTTTGTCTGTCTGTTTGTCGCCTGCAGGTCGCATTTTTAAACCGATCTTCATGAAACTTCACCGCATGAGAGAGTTGTCATAAGGAAGAAGCCTATGTTTTTGAGTCAAAAGGTCAAAAGGTAAACATAGGCCAAAGGTTAACAACTTCGGTGGGAATTCTAAAATCCTCAATTTTAATCCGATTGACTTGAATTTGAAGAGGATTTACATACCGGTCAATGAATTCAGCCACCTATTATTATATCTTAAATCCTCTATTTTCATCTGATAACATTGTACAGGAATTTAATGAATCCACATCTCGATTGTGTGACGTTTTGGCCACACAATTCCAGAAGGACATAGGGTCCAGAAGAGGTTCAGCGCAGGGCTACTGGATTGATTTCGGGCCGAGCTCGACTCAGCATGAGGAGCCGCTGAGAGACAAGGCTTTATACTCTAGAACGGAGGTGTTACGAGGAGATATAATAGATATTTTAAGATAATGAAAAGTATAGATAAAATAAGTGCAGATGAATTATTCAACAGAGTAGACAGTGATAGGACCAGCCAGCCTGAGAGTAAAGAAGAGGAGAGTTTAGACAGTCGCAAGAGGGGACTTTGACTCAGAGAGTAGTTAATGCATGGAATGGCCTCCCTGGAAGGTAGTGGCAGCAGAAAAGTAGATAAGTTAATTAAATTAGAATAGTACCGGAAGTTATGGAGATAGAGGGGTGAGGATGTTGACAAACTTTAATAGGTTGAGTATGATGTGATTGTGTGCATGTGTTGGAGTGCTGTGGGTTCTTGTCAAGGGTGTTGTGTGGTTAATGTTGTATGTTTTTAACACAAGCCCATGCCCCTCCCCTGAGAGGAAGAAAAATAAATATAAAAACTACAAAAACTTAAATAAAAAAGACATAAATGATATTATTTTTTGCATTTCTCCTTTATCTTGTTGTATAAATTAGTAGTGTTCGCGAAGGCGTGATGGAATTAATGTTCTTCACCGTGTTAGATTTCCTTGTATTGCTTGTATTGAGGTCACCATAGGCCAAAAGTCACCATGGCCAAAAAGTCAACATCGACCAAAAGGTCAGCATAGGCCAAATTTCTTAAATCCTCTATTTTTATCCCATTGACTTGAAATTTGAAGAGATTTCCATATCAGGTCGCTGAATTCAACACCTCTTAACTTTTGAGATTAACATCGCCAAAGCCAATTTGGCTCGAATTGGGCTAAATTTTGAAAATCCTCAATTTTCATCCGATTGACTTGAAATTTGAAGACCATTTGCATATAAGCTTACTGAATTCAAGCTCCAATATATTAGAGTCAACATAGGTCAAAAGTCAACATAGGCCAAAATTCTAAAATTGTCAATTTTCATCCGATGACTTGATATTTGAAGACCATTTGCATATATCTACTGAATTCAAGCTCCAATATTTTGAGGTCAAACATCGTCAAAAGGTCAACATAGGCCAAATTTCAAAAATTGTCAAATTTCATCCGATTGACTTGAAATTTGAAGACCATTTGCATATAAGCTTACTGAATTCAAGCTACAATTATGTTGAGGTCAACAAGGTCAAAAGGTCAACCAACAGCCGAATTTCTAAAATTGTTAATTTCATCCGATTGACTTGAAATTGAGAGGATTTATATTCAGGTCACTGAATTCAAGCAGTGAATTATTTTTGAGGTCCACATTGACCAAAAGGTCAACATAGGCCCAAGGTCAACAACTCGGCGGTATTTTGAAATCCTCAATTTTCATCCGATTGACTTGAAATTTGAAGAGTTTGCATAAAAGCTTACTGAATTCAAGCTCCAATTATTTTGAGGTCAACGTAGGTCAAAAGGTCAACATAGCCAAAATTCTAAAATTGTCAATTTATCCGATTTACTTGATATTTGAAGACCATTTGCATATAGGCTTACTGAATTCAAGCTCCAATTATTTTGAAGTTAACGTAGGTCAAAAGGTCAACAGAGCCAAATTTCTAAAATTGTCAATTTTCATCCAATTACTTGAAATTTGAAGACCATTTGCATATAAGCTTACGAAATACAAGCTCCAATTATTTTGAGGTCAATATAGGTCAAAAGTCAACATCAGCCCCAATTTCTAAAATTGTCAATTTCATCCGATTGACTTGAAATTGAGGACCGTTTGCATATAAGCTCACTGAATAAAACCACCAATTCCTTTTGAGGTCAGCACATACCCAAAGTCAACAACTTAAAATCACTTTCTAAAATCCTCAAATTGGATACGATTAACTTGAAATTTGAAATGATTTGCCTATCAGGTCAATTAATTCAACCACCAATTAATTTTAGATCAAAAGGTCAACAGGCCAATTTGTAAAATTGTAGCACCAAAAACTATACATATATATATATCATTATATATCAAAAAGTTGTGGACGATTTATGACAAAACTAGGTGGATGAGTTGGTCAGGTGATGACAACAAGCAGATTCGATTTTGGTTTGATCCAGCCCATCAGTGGGATACAAAACTTTGAACTGTTCAACCTGGCAGAAATATCGCTTTACGAGTGCCATTCTACTTTTTGTTATTTTGCACAGTGTCGCTCTGTGAATTATTTTTCATTTGTTTGTTTGTGAACAGATATCTCAAAAAGTTTGGACAGATTCAGACGAAACTTGTGGCAGTTGGGTATTTAACAAAGAACAATTGATTCGATGTTGGTGAAGATCTGAATTCGGATCCGGATCTGAGAATATTAAAGTGATTCTTCACCATTGAATATGATTGGGCGAAAACGATATATAGCAGGATACCTGAAAAAGTTATGGACAATTTGGATGAAATTTTGTGGATAAGTTGGTCAGTTGACAAGAACAAGCCAATTAAATTTAGTTTAGGTCCGAATCCAGATGCGGCTTATCTTTGGATATAAAATGTAAACTAATAGCCTTGTGAGGTATGTGCTATACCAAGTGGCTATTCTAGTTTTTTCCTGTGTCAGTTTCCATATATACCATACTCTATGATAACCTAACAGCTTCACACGTATATTCTGTAAGTGACAGAACTGTACAAATAACAATAAGCATTAATCATGTCAGGTCAGTCAGGTATGGGAGCATGCGCCAGAGCAGCGCGTCGCTGCGTTCACTTTCCGCCGTACTCCAGGGCCTCCGTCTGGCCACCCCCAGGCAGATGCTGGCCCATCCCCATCTCCTTGAGATGCTGATCAACCTGCTGCAACTACGAGGGACTGGTCGGCCCATTGGCCTCCTCCACTCAGGAACTCCCTCGCTGAGATAATCTGGTGAGCAGATCAGCATCAGGAAAAAGAGCCACATGTCCATACAGCCGCAACTGACGCTCATGGACTATACAGGTAACAAATCTCATTTGAGTCTCTCTCAGCAACCGCTCATTGGACACAAAGTCCGACCAACGATAGCCAAGGATTCTCCGAAGAGACCTGGTACCAAAGGAATTAAGTCTCCGTCTCAATCCTTTGTCAGAGTCCAAGTCACGCATCCATAGGGCAAACTGGAAGCACCAACGACCTGAAGACTTGGACTTTCGTCTCCTGCACAGGTACCGGCCGCCACACCCCATTATCCAGTGAATCCATGACTCCCCAGGCCTGACCCAGACGTCTATTGACCTCTGACTCACAGCCAACAGAGACATGAATATCACTGCCAAGGTAAGTGAATCTCTCCACGACCTCAACATGCTCACCACAAACAGCACAGACAGGACAGCAGCATCCAAATGTCATTGAAAGCCTGGATCTTAGTTTTGACCCAGGAAACCCATAATCCCGCGCTCCGCTCCTCATTCAGCACCTCGAGAGCCCTGAAAGATATCTAAAGTCTCCGCAAAGATGACTGCATCATCTGTGGAATCAAGGTCAGAGATTTGACATTCCCAAACGATGCACCGCAGCTTGATCTCTCCGACATCCTCCCTAGAATCCAGTCCATACAAGTGCTGAAAAATGTGGGGCCAGTACACAGCCTGACAAACTCCAGTAACAACTGGAAATAAGTCAGAGATGTAACACCACATCTCACAGCACTCTCAGTACCAGAGTATAATTCAGACATCAGATCGATCATTTTTGGTGGCACCACAAAGACCTAGAATCCTCCAGAGAGCATCCCGATTCACTGAATCGAACGCTTTACAGGATCAACATAGGCTGCAAGCACCCTACTGAAACTCTCATCTGCGTTCGGTGAGGACCCGAAGAGCAAAGATACGGTCAATCGTTGACCTCTTTGTGTAAAGCTGACTGCTCTGGACGCTGGTGCTCAAGCAGATGGTGCGAACCCTATCAAGAATTATCCGAGCAAAGACCTTGCCCAGCACTGAGAGCAGCTCACCCTCGGTAGTTGTTGCAGTCTTGGCGATCACCCTTCCCTTTCCAGAGAGGGACAACAAGGCCCCTCTTCCAGTCAGTTGGGATGATGCCTTGTTCCAGACAGAGCACAGAAGTGCATGCAATGACACGAGTGCAGCATTTATACCAGCCTTGAGAAGTTCAGCATGGATGCCACAGATCCCTGGGCTTTACCCCATTTCAACCGGTTCACCACAGCCTGTGTTTCCGCAAGCGAAGGTGGACCCCAGTTGATTGGGGTCAGCAACAGGATTTTAACACCCTGACGTCCAACTCGACAGCTGGTGGATCAGCCTTGTAAAACCGCTCAAAGTAACCAGCCCAGCAGGCCTTCACTTCGGACTGCTCTCTTAGAGCCTACCACCCTCTGCTCTAACTGCAATACACCGAAGGATGGGCTTGGATGAACGCAATGTGCGAATTCCCTGTAAGCAGGACGAGAATCACTTGACCACAGGTGATGCTCTACCCCCTCACAGATTCCTCGCACATAGGCCTCCTTCCACCCTGTGTAGCGTACAGTTTTACGCCTCACTCCCTGAACAGTCAGCTCTGCCATTCAGCCTGGCCCTGCGACTCTGGTCAATGATATCCAGTGTCCCTTGAGAGACAAAATCTTCTTTGCCCTCGTGACTTCCAACACTCCACCGGCAACATCAAGGACTGTGGTCTTGAAGGCACTCCACAACTCTTCAGGACCTCCCAAAGCACCCACACCCCCCAAATCTCTACTCAGTTTGTTCGCAAACTCCTCAGCTACCCTCTCATCCTTGAGCTTGCCAACATCCAGCCTAAGCTGGGATGGTAACTTAGGGTGGCCCGTTCATGGTTTCAGCGCCACAAGCTCATCGCTGGACTTGTATTCCAACGCTGGTGGCGTGGCAAAGGAGATTGACCATGTCCTTGTTGATGGTTCTGGAGGATGATCCAGAACTGCAGGGTCTACCGGAGTGCTCAGTTCCTCAATACTGACCACCGGCTTGTTATAGCAACTCTGAAGTTGCAGCTTAAATCCAGGAGAATGGTACCATCCCAGCTTAGGCTGGATGTTGGCAAGCTCAAGGATGAGAGGGTAGCTGAGAGTTTGCGAACAAACTGAGTAGAGATTTGGGGGTGTGGGTGCTTTGGGAGGTCCTGAAGAGTTGTGGAGTGCCTTCAAGACCACAGTCCTTGATGTTGCCGGTGGATGTCTTGGAACTCACCGTAGGGCAAAGAAGAATTTTGTCTCTCAAGGGACACTGGATATCATTGACCAGAGTCGCAGGGCCAGGCTGAATGGCAAGACTGAGCTGTTCAGGGAGCTGAGGCGTAAAACTGTACGTACACCAAGGGTGGACAAGGAGGCCTATGTGCGAGGAATCTGTGAGGGGGTAGAGCATCACCTGTGGTCAAGTGATTCTCGTCCTGCTTACAGGGGAATTCGCACATTGCGTTCATCCAAGCCCATCCTTCGGTGTACTGCAGTTAGAGCAGAGGGTGGTAGGCTCTTAAGAGAGCAGTCCGAAGTGAAGGCCTGCTGGGCTGGTTACTTTGAGCGGTTTTACAAGGCTGATCCACCAGCTGTCGAGTTGGACGTCAGGGGTGTTAAAATCCCTGTTGCTGACCCTCCAATCAACTGTGGTCCACCTTCGCTTGCGGAAACACAGGCTGTGGTGAACCGGTTGAAATGGGGTAAAGCCCAGGGATCTGTGGCATCCATGCTGAACTTCTCAAGGCTGGTATAAATGCTGCACTCGTGTCATTGCATGCACTTCTGTGCTCTGTCTGGAACAAAGGCATCATCCAACTGACTGGAAGAGGGGCCTTGTTGTCCCTCTCTGGAAAGGGAAGGGTGATCGCCAAGACTGCAACAACTACCGAGGGGTGACGCTGCTCTCAGTGCTGGGCAAGGTCTTTGCTCGGATAATTCTTGATAGGGTTCGCCACCATCTGCTTGAGCACCAGCGTCCAGAGCAGTCAGCCTTTACACCAAAGAGGTCAACGATTGACCGTATCTTTGCTCTTCGGGTCCTCACCGAACGCAGATGAGAGTTTCAGTAGGGGCTGCTTGCAGCCTATGTTGATCCTGTAAAGCGTTCGATTCAGTGAATCGGGATGCTCTCTGGAGGATTCTAGGTCTTTGTGGGGTGCCACCAAAAATGATCGATCTGATGTCTGAATTATACTCTGGTACTGAGAGTGCTGTGAGATGTGGTGTTACCATCTCTGACTTATTTCCCAGTTGTTACTGGAGTTTGTCAGGGCTGTGTACTGGCCCCCACACTTTTCAGCACTTGTATGGACTGGATTCTAGGGAGGATGTCGGAGAGATCAAGCTGCGGTGCATCGTTTGGGAATGTCAAGATCTCTGACCTTGATTCCACAGATGATGCAGTCATCTTTGCGGAGACTTTAGATATCCTTTCAGGGGCCTCGAGGTGCTGAATGAGGAGTCGGAGCCGCTGGGATTATGGGTTTCCTGGGTCAAAACTAAGATCCAGGCTTTCAATGACATCTTGGATGCTGCTGTCCTGTCTGTGCCTGTTTGTGGTGAGCATGTTGAGGTCGTGGAGAGATTCACTTACCTTGGCAGTGATATTCATGTCTCTGTTGGCTGTGAGTCAGAGGTCAATAGACGTCTGGGTCAGGCCTGGGGAGTCATGGATTCACTGGATAATGGGGTGTGGCGCCGCCGGTACCTGTGCAGGAGACGAAAGTCAAGTCTTCAGGTCGTTGGTGCTTCCAGTCTTGCCCTATGGATGCGTGACTTGGACTCTGACAAAGGATCTGAGACGGAGACTTAATTCCTTTGGTACAGGTCTCTTCGGAGAATCCTTGGCTATCGTTGGTCGGACTTTGTGTCCAATGAGCGGTTGCTGAGAGAGACTCAAATGAGATTTGTTACCTGTATAGTCCATGAGCGTCAGCTGCGGCTGTATGGACATGTGGCTCTTTTTCCTGATGCTGATCCTGCTCACCAGATTATCTCAGCGAGGGAGTCTCCTGAGTGGAGGAGGCCAATGGGCCGACCACGTCCCTCGTAGTTGCAGCAGGTTGATCAGCATCTCAAGAGAATGGGATGGGCCAGGCATCTGCCTGGGGGTGGCCAGACGGAGGCCCTGGAGTACCGGCGGAAAGTGAACGCAGCGACGCGCTGCTCTGGCGCATGCTCCCATACCTGACCTGACCTGCCATGATTAATGCTTATTGTTATTTGTACAGTTCTGTCACTTACAGAATATACGTGTGAAGCTGTTAGGTTATCATAGAGTATGGTATATATGGAATGACACAGGAAAAAACTAGAATAGCCACTTGGTATAGCACATACCTCACAAGGCTAATTAGTTTACATTTTATATCCAAAGATAAGCCGCATCTGGATTCGGACCTAAACTAAAATTAATTGGCTTGTTCTTGTCAACTGACCAACTTATCCACAAAATTTCATCCAATTGTCCATAACTTTTTCAGGTATCTGCTATATATCGTTTTCGCCCAATCATATTCAATGGTGAAGAATCACTTTAAATATTCTCAGATCCGGATCGAATTCAGATCTTCACCAACATCGAATCAATTGTTCCTTGTTAAATACCCAACCTGCCCACCAAGTTTCGTCTGAATCTGTCCACAACCTTTTGAGATATCCTGTTCACAAACAAACAAATGAAAAATATTCACAGAGCGACACTGTGCAAAATAACACAAAGTAGAATGGCACTCGGTAAAGCGCATATCTCTGCCAGGTTGAACAGTTCAAGTTTTGTATCCCACTGATGGGCTGGATCCAAACCAAAATCGAATCTGCTTGTTGTCATCACCTGACCAACTCATCCACCTAGTTTTGTCATAAATCGTCCACAACTTTTTGATATATAATGATATATATATATGTATAGTTTTTGGTGCTTCGATCAATTTTACAAATTAGGCCTGTTGACCTTTTGATCTTAAAATTAATTGGTGGTTGAATTAATTGACCTGATAGGCAAATCATTTCAAATTTCAAGTTAATCGTATCCAAATTGAGGATTTTAGAAAGTGATTTTAAGTTGTTGACCTTTGGGTATGTGCTGACCTCAAAAAGGAATTGGTGGTTTTATTCAGTGAGCTTATATGCAAACGGTCCTCAAATTTCAAGTCAATCGGATGAAATTGACAATTTTAGAAATTGGGCTGATGTTGACCTTTTGACCTATATTGACCTCAAATAATTGGAGCTTGTATTTCGTAAGCTTATATGCAAATGGTCTTCAAATTTCAAGTCAATTGGATGAAAATTGACAATTTTAGAAATTTGGCCTCTGTTGACTTTTGACCTACGTTAACCTCAAAATAATTGGAGCTTGAATTCAGTAAGCCTATATGCAAATGGTCTTCAAATATCAAGTCAATCGGATGAAAATTGACAATTTTAGAATTTTGGCCTATGTTGACCTTTTGACCTACGTTGACCTCAAAATAATTGGAGCTTGAATTCAGTAAGCTTTTATGCAAATCCTCTTCAAATTTCAAGTCAATCGGATGAAAATTGAGGATTTCTAAAATACCGCCCGAGTTGTTGACCTTGGGCCTATGTTGACCTTTTGGTCAATGTGGACCTCAAAATAATTCACTGCTTGAATTCAGTGACCTGAAATATAAATCCTCTCAAATTTCAAGTCAATCGGATGAAAATTAACAATTTTAGAAATTCGGCCTGTTGGTTGACCTTTTGACCTATGTTGACCTCAACATAATTGTAGCTTGAATTCAGTAAGCTTATATGCAAATGGTCTTCAAATTTCAAGTCAATCGGATGAAAATTGACAATTTTTGAATTTTTGGCTATGTTGACCTTTTGACCGATGTTTGACTCCAAAATAATTGGAGCTTGAATTCAGTAAGCCTATATGCAAATGGTCTTCAAATATCAAGTCAATCGGATGAAAATTGACATTTAGAATTTTGGCCTATGTTGACCTTTTGACCTATGTTGACCTTAAATATAAATGGAGCTTGAATTCAGTAAGCTTATATGCAAATGGTCTTCAAATTTCAAGTCAATCGGATGAAAATTGAGGATTTTCAAAAATTTAGCCCAATTCGAGCCAAATTGGCCTTTTGGCCGATGTTAATCTCAAAAGTTAAGAGGTGCTTGAATTCAGCGACCTGATATGGAAATCTCTTCATTTCAAGTCAATGGGATAAAATAGGGATTTTAGAAATTTGGCCTATGCTGACCTTTTGGTCGATGTTGACCTTTTGCCGATGGTGACTTTTGGCCTATGGTGACCTCAATACAAGCAAATACAAGGAAATCTAACACAGGTGAGAACATTAATTCCATCACGCCTTCGCGAACACCATACTAATTTATCCAAACAAGATCCAAGGAAGAAATGCAAAAAAAAATAATCATCATTTATGTCTTTTTTATTTAAGTTTTTGTAGTTTTATATTTATTTTTCTTCCTCTAGGGGAGGGGGCATGGGCTTGGTTAAAAACATACAACATTAACCACACAACACCCTTGACAAGACCCACACACAGCACTCCATACACATGCACACAATCACCCATCAATACTCAAACTACCTTAAAGTTCTGTCAACATCCCTCCACCCCTCTATCTCCATAACTTCCAGGTACCTATCTAATTCTAATTTAAACTTATCTACTTTTTCTGCTGCCACTACCTTTCCAGGGAGGCCATTCCATGCATTAACTACTCTCTGAGTCAAAGTCCCCTCCTTGCGACTGTCTAAACTCTCCTCTTCTTTACTCTCAGGCTATGGCCCTGGTCCTTATCACTGTCTACTCTGTTGAATATTCATCTGCACTTATTTTATCTATACCTTTCATTATCTTAAACATCTCTATTATATCTCTCGTAACCCCTCCGTTCTAGAGTATAAAGCCTTGTCTCCTTCAGCGGCTCCTCATAGCTGAGTCGAGCTCGGCCCGAAATCAATCCAGTAGCCCTGCGCTGAACCCTCTCTCTGGCACCTATGTCCTTCTGGAATTGTGGTGGCCAAAACGTCACACAATATTCGAGATGTGGATTCATTAAATTCCTGTACAATGTTAAATCAGATGAAAATAGAGGATTTTAGATATAATAATAGGTGGCTGAATTCATTGACCGGTATGTAAATCCTCTTCAAATTTCAAGTCAATCGGATTAAATTGAGGATTTTAGAATTCCCACCGAAGTTGTTAACCTTTGGCCTATGTTTACCTTTTGACCTTTTGACCTCAAAACAATAGCTTCTTCCTTATGAACAACTCTTCATGCGGTGAAGTTTCATGAAGATCGGTTTAAAAATGCGACCTGCAGGCGACAAACAGACAGACAAACAGGCAGACAGACAGACAGACATAATAACAAAATCGACTAACCAATATACTTGAAAAATCTTCGATTTTGCAACTAACAAACAAAGGGAGTGTTCAACATACTTGTCAAAAATAAAAATTGTCAAGTAACAAACAAACAGAAGGGGGTGAAAGCATAACTCCATCCACTTCGGTGGTGGATGCAAATATAATGAACAATGAAGGGTTTTGTTTTATTCATCACACTTTTTCCATTAAAAGTGTTTAAAAATATATATATATAGAATCTCCAACTTGCCTCTAACTAAGCTGTAATTTCAAACAAAGACTTTGTTTGGTCTAAGCTTGAATAATTAAAAAGGATTTTCTGGCAATGTGGCATAAAGCAGTGGGGATAATGTTATTAGTACGAGTATGGGGTGGAGGGTTTGGATCAGTGCGCACATGGGTGGAATCTGGGCTGGGAGTGAGTGGGAGTCATTAACATTTCTGCCATAATGTAGAAGTAATAGATAGAAGGCCTCTCAGAACAGCAATGCAAACTGTTTTGGAGCCGAGTCTTCACAAAGTCTGAGCTCAGTTGAGAAGTGCAACATGGTGGCGAAATGCAAATGTAGCTCTGATCATGTAAAGTCATTTTTACTCATTCAACATCGCACGCAAATCTTAATGAAGATTTATCGACTATTTAAAGAGTCATGAATGGAATTGTGATGCTTGAGGTCTCCGTCCACAATCCTGGCCGTAAGTGAATACCAATGTGTGCGTGGCAGCTTTCAACGAGGGTAACAAGAAGGAGTCTAGGGCTGAGGTGTGTGTGTGTGTGTTTTGGATTGGGGTGGAGGGGATCAGTTACAAATAAACTTCATAACATCTTATAACTTCTGGGACCGATTTAAACCAAGATAGTTCATTTTGTTTGTCTTGCAATCCCAAGAGCAATGATGAATGTAGTTAATTAATTGTGCAAGTATTGGAGAGTGGTGCTGCTCATTGTGCGTGGGATTTATATTCCCTTTCATCTCAATAGTTAAGAGACAAGGTTCGAAAAATATCTTAAATTTGAGATTTCCACAATGTCATCACTGGTCAACTTATGCTCACCGGTCATGTGATGGACCAGACAGCATTATGCCAGTGTTAAACAGACTGTTCGTTACAAAACTGCTGCCATTTCTATTTGGTTGCTGCAGCACAGGAAGAATGGAGCAGAGAGAACATGTACTGCAGTGGCACTGTGCTCGATACCACCAATATTGACGTGCAATCGATGACAAGTTAAATTACCTGTAATTTTCATGATTATTATGTCTCTTCAATGCTGGAGAGGCATCTCAGAGGCTATCGGTTAAAATCTGGTTAAAAGAAGCAATATTAAGGATTTTAATTCTAAACTTCTGAATGTGGTCTCGGATCAGGAGAGTTCCGACATCCCAAGCGAATCGATAAATTCAAACCAAGCCGACTCGTTTACGTCACGCAGGGAGGAAGAAATTTGTCTGCAACACCTCGTTTGGTATTCGTGATGCCATTCGACTTTTGTCGAGACTCTTGTGCCTCAAGGAAACTTGTATTAGGGACAAAAATACTACCTTGAAATTCCACCGATAGACTGTCATCTTGATGTTTCACATGCACGACAAGGCATCAATGTGTGTGCCGTCCTTGCAAGGACATTCAGCCAAATAACCTATCTGTCTGCATGCTCATTTAAATCCCACAATATCTTTCGTGAAGAGTAAGTGAGTGATCACCAGCGTCCTGGCAAACAAACACATTCCTGCCCAAATTTAGGTACAACATCAGGCCGGCAAGCCGGCTGGTGAAAGACATTCCCTGGCAACTCCAAGGAGGTGGGAATAATTTGGCTGTTGACGTAGTAGTCGTAGTAGTAGTCAATCAGTCATATCTTATCATGTTTCCTGTGTTGGTACATCTGGCTAATTAAATTCTGCATAATTTTCAGTAATTGTGTGCAAAATAAAAAAATTACACAATGGACTACTGTCGGACCCTGCTATTCGCTGCAGGGATACGTTCCTTAAAAATACCACAAATGTCGGGGTCCGTGAATGTCAGGACATAGTTTCAAAAATATTTTTTTATGCATGGTCTAAGTTCATGGAAGAGCGATTGGAGAGAAAAATCAGGACACAACTTAAAAGGAACAGCAGGGCAGAGGGAGACATAGACGGAGACGGACAAACAAGGGATGCAGGTAACGATGAGGGGAAAGGGAGAGCGCAAAGGGTGGACAATATGGATGCATCAGCAAAAGTGTGTTCAACCAGTTTATGATTTTTGTCAAGGCCTGAGAAAGAGGGAAGAGGCTGCTGCCTGTCTGTCAGAAAGATGAGAGATGTCACAGCAGAGAGTGATGTCATCAGCAAGAGATAAAGAGGATTTTCCAGAGAGTCAGTGAGATCATTGATGAAGATTAGGAATAATATGGGGCCTATAACTCTGCCTTGTGGTACTCCAGCCTTGACAGGGAGAGGAGATGAAAGGGTCCATTGAGAGCCACACATTGTTTACAAGAGCAGAGCAAGTCAGTAATCCAAGAGTGGACTTGGCCTTGGATTCCATATTAGCAGACAGTTGGAGAGTAAGGAAGTAGGATGTCAGACTGTATCAAATGCACAATGCCCAGGGAGACGGCCCTGATCCGTTCTGATATTGTGTTCCTCCACCATTGTTGGGGAGTAGAAGCAGCATGTCCAAGGTAGAGTGATCAGTTCTGAATCTGAAATGATGATCTGAGATGAGGCTGTGTAGAAAAGGAACTATTTTATGTCATCTGCGATGATGGATTCCACAACCTTGCTGATGATTGGAAGTACAGTGAGCTAATTGGGCTGTAGTTAAGGGGGTCCGTTTTTGCACCTTTTATTGTAATGCTGTGATGGCTGATTTCCATTTTCCCAGGTGGATATGTAGGAGGCCAGTCCTGAAATGTTGAAAAAACATAAAAATAAAAATAAAACCTGAGCACGTGAAGTGTGTATGCGAAGCAGGTCACGCTATATAACCCGCAAATACACAAGGTCCACAAATAGCAAATCCACGAATAGCAGGGTCCGACAGTACTCAATAAGTATGAGGGATGATAGTAATTATGTGGCTGAATATAAAAGTCCGTAGAGGAAAATAAACAAACAAACCATAATTTTTGATTGCAAGCTTAACCAGAGAGTTGGTGTCAAGCACCCAATGCTCGCCTGTTTATACATTTATCGTTTTAAAAGACTAGTCTAATAATATTTTTTTTATAAGCATTGCAGTGAAGTCTGATCCAAATAATTTTAAGCAATATATGTATTTGTATATTGTAATCAGTAAAAAATAGTGGTACATAAAAACATTAGAAAGGAAAAGACTTTAACGTTGATGTGCTACAAAAAAGTGAAGTTCAAAACAGGTCAAAAATTAAAAAATTTTGAAATTATTTTTTAATTTCAACTTCACTACATCAAAGTATACCCCAAAGGAACCTCCATGCCAAATATCAGCATCCTAGTACACATATTAAATGAATGGCAAGCTTCTAATAACTTGCACCAAAAACTTTAACATTTCACGCTGACGCTGACGCTGACGCTCACGCTCACGCTCACGCCGGGGTATCGCTATAGCTCTCTGTTCTTCGAACAGGCGAGCTAAAAATTAAAAAAAACATGGAGAAAAAGACATAAATTGTCATAGCCCCTGTAGTTTTAGTAATTTTGCTGTACTGAGTTAAAGGGTCACCCATATATATTTACAACTACAATGTCCTCCAGTCTACAGTCGGCCATCTTTGATCAGATTGCAAAATCAAGTTAGGTGCATGTGTGTGTCATCATGTACTGTGTGTGCTTGTGCTGTTTGAACAAAATTGGCCCATGCATGTTTGAGAAATGGTTGGGACACGTTTAAGTAACAAAATGGCCACCAGTCAACCATCTTGGATCTGATCTCGAACAAAGAGCCATCATTCATAATTATCTGTGTGCCAATTTTGAAAAGATTGGTAAATGCATGTCAAGAAGTGGTTTAAGACGTGTTCAACATTGGGTTTTTACAACTAAAATGGCCACCAGTCAGCCATCTTTGACTATTCGTGAAACAAATGATGTGCATATGTATACCACCACGTATTGGCTTCGAGCAAAGTTTGAACAAAATCAGTCCATCCATGTCCGAGATTGGCTGCGGACGTATGGACACACGGATGGACCGAGATGCAATCCATAAGCCCCCATTTACTAAGTCCAACGAAGGGGTTTTAAAAGACTGTGGATATGTAACTTGTTCAATGTCAATCGATTACTTTTAATATCAGGTTACCGACTTACTGATCTTCATTCATACTGAATTTGCTTGTATTTCTATGAAGGACACATGCTAAAGAAATAAAGCCCTTCTTTCTTAAAAAAACAAAAAAACAACTACATAATAGTATAGAGAGCTTTAGTTGTGAAAGCACTTTTCAAGATTATGGAATATCATTGCCTATTGTCAAACTACTTTTCAATTTGTGGGATTATCAATGTGCTTAAATCTTAGTGACACCGTTTGGAAGGCAAAATGTAATCAATAATGACAAATGTAGAGATGTAAGCTCTTATGTGAATTACATTCAAAGCAGGTATCCTTTTGGTCGCCAAGTTTAGATTTCCGACTCAAATTCAAACTTAAGCTTTCCGACATTTAACCACGTCTTCATGAGAAAAGGAGAGAATCACCTGTTCGAGAATACATATTGGACTGTGATCAAATCCTGAATTTGGCAAGGTGGTTGCATTTTTACTGATAAGGGTTGTGCTATTGATTCAGTGCCCCCGCATATTCGGGCAGTAATTTGGGATTTGTTCAGGGTACGGCCATAACTCCCATAATCTTTACAAAGGGCGAAGTAGAATCTTTAACATCCACCAACTAATGCTGGCAAATGAGACGTCAAAACATCCATCCGAGGTACAGCACGTATGGCCTGCCTTTAAAACAACTGGGATGAGTTTATAACTGGTGAAGATTTGGGCGAGGCGAGACATCCGATAGCGCAGTGCACATACCTCTCGGTTATCCTGGCAGGCAACCGAGAGAATCGGTGACTTTAATATGTAAAAAAACCTAAAACTCAATCTCAACCCATTTATCCACTGTTTCCTTATTCGCCTTTACTTACTCTCGTTATTTTAAAGATTGGCACTACTTAAATCACAAGTCATGATGGAACGATTTTACAACGAATGCAAATCTGGGATAAAAAAAAGAACTTCTTGATTCTAAAAAATTATCAATAGGAGAAAAATAAAAAACAAAAAAAAACAAGGCTTTAATGTAATTTGTCCATTTTGAAAACGAAATGATTTTCAGCCTTCATCATTAATTACATAACGGTGTGTTCAAACATAATATAGAAGACCATCATCATCATTATGCACCGTGCTCTATACATCATCGGTGCTGCCAAGTATTTACTTAGCTAGGGTTAAAATCTGGATGGCTCGCCACTCCGACGCAGGATACTAGACCGAGTGTGCAGGAATTTGCATTTGGTAGGATGTTGGGGATAGCATGCGAACTGTTCACGAAGGACACTGTGTTATCTTTAATGTCCACCACTAATGCGCAGATGGATATCCAGCTTAGACCATCCGAGGACGCCACCATTGATGCCCGTCCTGTCTGTGAAACATCAGGACGACAGTTTGTAGCTCGGTAGAGATCATAACCCAGGCTAGACAGCTCAGAGGTGAGTATGCGTACCTCCAGGCTATCTTACCGGTCCAGAAAGACCGACATTGTTTACAAATACAATAACGAGGGAGTGAAAAATGTTCCCAGCCTGACATAAAAGTAAAACAAATATATCATAACTAAAAGTAATGGTTATCAGTGTCGAGGTTTCAATGTTTATAATAAATAATTATTTATCGAAAAATTGTTACAATTGCACAACAGTTGTACAAAACAAGTTTCATGAATGTACTTTTGAAAGTTGAGGAACTTTTTTACAGCTCCTTGTCCTTTTCTCTGGCTCGTTATGTGTGGCTTCGGTTTTGTTTTTCTGCTCAATTGGGATAATTATCTGTAGTTTTAAACATCTACATCATGTCAAACACCCAACTGAAGGATGACATGAGAGACGGCATGACTGATTTGTTTGAAATTCCACGATAGGATACGAAACACACATGACATGATAAATTCATTTCTGGCCAATCAAGAAGAAAATTG
>CM068956.1:174620900-174633518 GCA_035128595.1 Eptatretus atami
CCCACAAATTTTCTGGAACTGGGACATCAAAGTTGTTGCAGATGTGCGAGCGGATTACTTTATAAACTCTGTTGTGTCGTTGTGTGTACAGCTGTTCTGACATGAGTTGTTTGTGTTTGTGTGTGTGTGTGTTCAGTCATTGAGCATAACATATCATTCTCTTTACTAACCCCACCTCCACCCCTCATGTTTCTCTTCCTTTTTTTTTTCATACTTCACTGTTTCTCTTCTCTCTTCTCTCTGTCTCTGTCTCTGTCTCTGTCTCTGCTCGTCTCTGTCTCTGTCTCTGTCCTCTGTCTCTGTCTCTGTCTCTGTCTCTGTCTCTGTCTCTGCTCTCTCTCTGTCTCTCTCTCTCTCTCTCTCTCTCTCTCTCTCTCTCTCTTCTCTCTCTCTCTCACACACACACCCCCTCTCACATCCCTCCCTCCCGTGGTATAGCAACGTTTGGTGAGCCATAGCTCTCCCACCTCCACCTCCTTCCTTGCTCTTTCCCCCTTCTTGGCTTTCCGTCCCTCCTGCTCCTCTATCTCCCCTCCTCTCCTCTCTTCCCCTCCCTCTCCTCTCTTCCCCTCTCTCCCTCCCTCTCTTCCTCTCTCATCCCCCTCCTTATTACCCCCGTCAGCGAAGTGACGGGTTGTATTTGCTCGGATAAAATAAAGAAAGACGCACCCACATCTCTCACCTGTGAATGGAGGGAAAAGCCAATAGCTCTCACCTAATCAACTAAACCCAGGTGGCTAGGATTATATAAATAAATTGACACCTCCCATGCTGGGCCAAGCTGGACAGCCAATCAGTGCATGTATCACGTCACTCGAGCATTCTGACCGTTAACAAATTTTAAAACCATTAGCACACTAACGGATCAAACAACACCCTCATGTAAACCAATCACATTACACAAAACAACATTTCAGATCATATCAGAAAATAATCGGTCACTGTCATTCCAATTAAGCACGATCAGGAATCATCAAGCATGCCGTGAAATTCATGTCATAAGTAAATTCACAACAGTGCAAACGTGGCCATGTGCAGAAAAGAGGTGGGGGTGGGGGGGGTACCATTGTATGACCATGCATTCTGTCCCTTTGGTGTTAGGATGTGTCTTTGTTTGACCATGTGCTTCTGCCTTTGGGCTGAGGGGCATATGCATGCCAACGGGACAGTCTTGTTGGACTGTGTACTTTGGTGATGGGGTCAAAGTGAACATCCCAAGCTGTTCAAATGTTTTTATTGTTTCACCTTTTTGTTGTATTAAAAAGACGCTTATATATGAGGCAAAGAAGCCTGAAATCCGGATAGGTGGTTTGGTTTGATATTTAACTGATGTTGACCATGTAATATTTGTCTGTTTGACAGAGTCGCCAGGCCGAGGCATCTGGGTGGTTGGAGGTGATGCTTTGGTGTAGGACTATGTCCAATAGAGATCAGGGGAGTGTTTGTCACACTCCACATGTTTCGATTTACTTGCTGATCGCATCACGTTCCTTCTGGTTGAATGGTTTGCATCAGCGGGAACAACCATCTGGGTGGCAGACAGACAGTTGTTCTTTGCGGATTATGCGGTTTTACCGTGTGAGACATAATCTGCAGAGATGCTCACCATAACACTCAGGAGGTGTGTGTGTGTGTGTGTGTGTGTGTGTGTATCATCTTTTGTGTCACCAGACTCTAACATTGTTAATGAAAGTATATTGGACTGGGATAAAATGGAAAGTCGACCCACTAGTTGCATCATTACTGAGGCGCAGCTGTTCTGCTGATGCAGTGTCCCAGCACATTCAGGCAGGAATTTGGAATTTGGTCAGGGTTCTGGTGATAACTCGCCTCCTTTTAGTGAAATACACCGTGGGATCTTTAATGCCCATAAACTAATGCTGGTAGATGGGACACCCAACCCTAACATCCATCCGAGGGAAGGCGCACACTTTAATGTACAGTATACTCAGTATCAAGACGGCAAGGTCACTCGGTTGATCATGTGCTTCTTTTTTTTTTCTGAGCGGCCTGGTTCTGGATTTGAATTCTGTTCCAATCATATTTGCAGAAAACTGCCATTTTGGTGAAATACCAGGCAAAGAGCACTCACTGTATTGTGAAACATTTTGTGTTTTTTTAAATTAATATGATAAGTTGACTATACCATGGTATCTTCCTTGTGACTGACTATGTGATTGTATCCTCCAAAGTTGACGATACCATGGTTTTGAAAAACAGTAAAAATGACTGACTAATATTCCCAAATGCAATACCATGGTGTATTATACTGTTCTTTCGAATGATTATGATGTGGATGACTCTACCATTGTATATTTATATTTTTAGGCTTTGTAACTATTATTAACCTCAATTTATTTCAGAAATTTCAGGCATACAAGGTGCACATTTCCTGAAGAAATCAAACAGCTTTCTGAGTTTATTTTCTCCTTTATTTATTTTACAATGGCTGTAAATCTCCTGAAGAAGTTTGTACCTTGTATATATAATATACGTTGCGTGTCGGTGAAGGGCATTAGGAGACATCGGTGCACGTTTTACATGAATAGCAAGGACATTATTGTGTACAGTTTTGGCAAACACATCTGAGGAAGGACATCATTGTTATCGAATGTGTTCAGCATAGAGCGACTAGGTTGATTCTTGGGCTGGCTAGACTAAGCTATGGCGAGTGGTCGAAGGAGACGGGACTTTACACATTATAAAGGATGGGATTATGAGGGGATCTGATGGAGATGTTTAACTTAATGAAGGGCGTAGACAAAATAAATGCAGAATAGTTTTCAGCAGAATTGACAAGGACAAGGGCCACAGCCTGGGAGAAAGAAGAGGAGAGTTAGGAGGGTTGTGAGGTAGTACTCAAAGAGTCGTTATGCATGGAATGATCTCCCTAGAAAAGTAGTGGCAGCATAAGCAGTACTTATGGAAGTTTACACTGGAATTGGTAACTAGAAGCTTTGGGTACCTTGATATTGGCAGGACTTTTAAGGTAACCTCAATATGGATGGGTGATTGAAAAAGTGAATGTGCTCGCAGTGTTTGTTCATTCATAACCCTGAAACCTCCATCATTCTATCCTCCCCTGCCCGCCAAAACATCCTGGTGATGTCTCTGATACCTATTCCTCCTTCTCCCCCTTGCACTCCCTCGATAAGAGTAAGTAAATCAACTAATGAATGTGATGTGTGATGTTGATTAAGTGCAGGCCTGATGGGCCAAATGGTTTGCTCTTGTTCCCAAAAATAGACAAATCAACGCAGTATGTGAGATTTGATGAGCTATACTATACAATATTGGCCCAGCTCCCCACTTCCCCACAACCTCCTTTCACAGCATCATGAGCTCTTTGCTGAGATGGTAACACAAAAGGGTAAACCTCAGAGGGGTAAATAATTAAACATATTCCCCTCTGATGTAACTTATAAAGTCCTAATCTGTTTGCACCAATCATGCATGGCAATCAAATTAGTTGCACCATTTCTCTCAGTCCTAAAGAACCCTTGTATGATTTTTGTTTTATTGTGAATCCCTTTACAAACTTCCTTTTTCATACCATAGTAGTTTCAATCCTCAACTGATTTATCATGTTGGCTAACTGACAAGGAAACATTTTATTCCAGTCACCTGCAGATCACCCTGGGAGACTTGTCATGGTAGGGACAAGAAGAGTGACAGATAACGTGATTAGCCTAATTGTTTTATCACTGTGCTAAAAGTGATTTGTGTGTAAAGCAGTTATGGCCCCCCTGACACTGCACCTAGAAACGGCGCAAAAGGGCAGGAGGACCATTGCCGGTTAGATGCAGATAACTCCTTCCATTGACAACAAAAGATGCTTCTTAGAGCGAGCACGCACCGAGTGCTGGATGTCCATGTACAAGGCTTCGGCTGTTGCTTATACAGTACGTGCGACTGGAAGCACCGAGCAAGTATTACAGTTGCGCTGATAGTAAAACTCGCCAAAGGTTCATTCACAAGGCTTTACCGGGCCAAGGTTATATTTCCCTGAACCCGAAAGCTGCATATCTTCATGGCTGACCGTTCCTTGGTTCGGCGTTGTCTTGCTGAGCTTACTGTAACATCATCAGTTTTCTCGCACGCATGTTGAATCCTCAGTCTTCTCCACTCCTTTCCCTTTGTTTCAATTATTTTTTGCCCCTTTTTGCCCCCTTTCTTACAGCACTAGATTCTGCATGTATTCTGCTCGCTCCGCACAATCTGTGGTTGCCCTGCCTATTTCCATCCTCCGCCCACCTCTTTGCCCTCCTTCCATCCCTCCCCTTCTAAACCATTTCACTCGAACGTGTCCAAGCACCATCAGCTCCCTGTGCCTCTGGCTCTGCAGTGCTACGCATATCCCGCACCACATGCTAGCCCTCGCTATATCTGCCCAGCTTGCCGACACATTCCTGCCACTACGCGTTCAGAGCAGAGCCATGCATCTCCCTGGCCAAGGTATGAGCTCTGCGCAAACGACAATCCATCTACATGTATTATTCTCATTCTCTCTGTCTCTCTCTCATTATTCCTCACACTGTCTCCCGTGATATCCTGTCGATTAGTCTCCATGCAGCATCGTTCCCTCGATCCACAATCTCTCTGCGTGTGCACCTTTGTTGTTGCCACAATCACGGATGCCTGACTCATTAAATTTGGGTCCTACAGGTCTTAAACCTGAGCGATTGTGACGATTCCTGCTTGCCATGTGGGTTCGTGTGCTTATTCTCAACCTAGCAACAGCACTGGAGGTCTTTGGCTTGATTCCGCCAGTAGCTGACGAATCATTCATCATTATGATTAATATTATTTCTTATTATTATTTATATTTGCAAGGTTTCTTATTATCATTCACAGGTAGGTGTGGGTGCCATTCATCTGCAGATGCCCCCGCATTTAATTCCTCTCGTAGAGTGAAATGCATTTGCTTGAAGAAGTGCCTGTTTTTCCTGCTGTGGAAAAATGCATTGCCATTAGGGTGCAATGAGCTGCACAATTGTAGTTGGGGGGGGGGGGGGGGGGTTGGGGGAGTAAACAATAATTGGTGAATCTACTGGGGAGCTATGAGCCAAGGAGCACAGCTTTGTGCATCACTCTCTTGTGAGCCTCAACATGACCCTAACTTTCAGAAACAGTGATCCACTTTCCTCCCCTTCACAAGCACTCTGAACAAAAATATAACATTCTTCGAGCATTGTGTCGTTTGTTTCACTGCTGGGATGTCCAAATCAACGATGATGAGCAATTTCTGATTTTGATGTTCCATACTCTTGAACGGAGCATTGGTGCTGCCGAAGCAGCTTCTTGGCAAGGGTTGCACTGGGTGGTTTGCCATTTCCTTCCCAGAGTTGTTGGTCAGCATTTTAAAGGAGAGTGCATGGACAGTCAAGCAAGGAAGCAGCACATACCATTTTTTCAGTCTTTGGTATGACTCGGACAGGGTTTTGAACCACCAACCTTCCAGACCCAAAGCAGATGCTGTAATCATTACACCACCGAGTCTGGTTTGTTGAGCAATGGCATCAATTAATGTGTTCCCGTGGCATGCGACAACATCTCCAAAAGCAGAATTAGTGTACAGGACCTTTATTGCCATGGCAACAGGAGGTGAGCTACTCATGCTGCTTGACACACCCCCCCCCCTACTGCTGCTCCAACCCCGCACCTCCTCCTTTTCCCCATTTGTCACGTCTCGTTTTGTTTGCTGTGACAGCAAGGAGGGGGGTGATTGATTGACATTGGGAAAATGAGGAAAGGCATTCTTTCCAACCATGTGAACAACTCTTCCAGTCGGCAGCCGCTGCGCCGCGGTGACGTGTACGTGAGAGTTGGAAGTTTTTGGACGTGACCTTATGTTGTCACCACTCTCATGGCGGAGATTGTTGCCCACGTTTATCCGAGCTTTGTTCTGTGCAGAAACTTTAAACTGCGACACACAATGGTGTATTGTCAAGACAGATTGAGTACATTTTCAGAGTTTAGTAGGTACTGACCATTTGAGCAATACAGTTCTCCATGCCACTCCGGCAGTCAAAGTTGATGTTGTAGAAGATTTGTTTTGCCAGGTTGCAGCCAAGGGATGCAGGCAAATCCAGGGATTCATTGCATCCCTTTGATCTTTGGAATTCCATCTCCACTGCAAATAATTTTTTTTTGCAAGTTCTCTGATGTTATAAAGCAGCGTTTCTTTGTGCTGAGGAAATGTCTTACCTTGACTTTGCAGCTGAGATCACTTTTAGACTGGAACTTGAATGGAGGTTGTGTTATTGTCTCCACCTTTGGCGGATTCAACGTTAAATCCCAGACTATTAAACGCCGGTGTTTCCTCACATCCTCAAGACCTTGAAAAATATTCCAGTGCGCTTGATTTTTTTTTTTTTTAAATAGAAATGTCCATCCTGTTCAGCTCTCCACAGATCTAATAGGAGAGCTTGTTTCGGTTGTAAGCGGAGAATTCAAACCATATTATTTCTTCGGAAAGGCATATTATGATTCGTGCTTTTAAGGGTAAAATAACTCCTTGAGGAAAGGGTTTAGCATCCACATTATGTAAGAAGTAATTTTTATGGGGCAATAACTCTCTGCCTGTTAATGTTGCGATTTGCTTGCCATGCTGGCTAAATGTGAATTCCCTTTCAAGGAACTTGAATGCAGGAGTAGACCATTAGGTCCATCAAGCCTGCACAATGGTTGCCACCTTATGGTTGTTTGTCCGTCCTCTATCCTTTTTAAATGCTGAGTGTCAAGGAAGGAAGCGGCACATATCGTTTTAAAGTCTTGAGTATGATTCGGCCGGGGTCAGGTTCGAACCGCCGACTCATAGGGAATGCCCGGACCATTTTGCCACCGAGTCTGGTGAAATCAAGACTTGCATCATTGACTTGTGTTGTCGTTTCATTTTGTCACTTTATCTCGTAATGCAGCACAAAATGCTGACCTGTTGATATTTTTTATTTGTTGATCTGTCTCTGTATGACAAATGCACACAACCATTTTTGGCTACTCATCGGCAGTAGCACCGACTGTGAAGATGTCCCTGAACCGTTGATTCATCAAGGCTGCGGTTCCTCCCATTTTTATTCATCACTCTTGAGTTTTCAATCCACTAAGAGCTTACTCATGATGGAGAGGGGCCCGTCATTTAAGTGGCTGGCATTATTTTAGTTTATATCTTATTTGATAATTTTCCATCACTTAATCTTTCTTTCACTATGTACCTTTTGTTATTATTTTTTATTTTATATTAACAGACATACCTAAAGACAGGTGATTGAATGGAATGGCATCTGATAGCATGGGAAGACCATAGACCTAAAAGAACAACATTCATTCTATGACAAGCCTGGTGTTAGCTTAACAGTAGGGTTGGGTAAATAGTGAAGTTTTTT
Source organism: Eptatretus atami (assembly GCA_035128595.1). NCBI lineage: Eukaryota > Metazoa > Chordata > Myxini > Myxiniformes > Myxinidae > Eptatretus > Eptatretus atami. The sequence continues at coordinate 174,628,286 of CM068956.1, forward strand.
CGGTTAAGTGTCTTCGTATAGCATTTTCTATGGCCATTTTTCGATGCTGAATCTGAAAACGTTGGAATTTTTTTTACCTCCGATGACTTTTGATCCCCGGAACTTTAATTTTTTCAAAATGGCGACAAAAAAAAAATGCTATTTTTATGAATTTCTGACCAACTGAGAGAAAATAAGGCTTGTAATATATCAATTTATAGGTTTTTCGATCAGTAAATACGAAATGACACTGATGCAACGATTTTATGATTTTTAAAACACAATTTTTGAAAACCGCACAATATTTTGCTAAAATTGAACTGTTTTTGTCATTCTCAGATCAACATAAGACCGAGATCACACCGGTGCCGCCAACAAAAGTTCATTAATGTTATCCTGCACAGATTCATCGGTTTGTAGCATTCTTTATAGAGTTGTGTAGCCGGTCAAACTGAATTTTTGAGTGCGGAATTTCCCTGCTCCTCCTTCACACGTCTTTGTTGGCGTATCTCTGGGGCTACAGTTAAGCGTAAATATGTCACTTCCGCTAGTTCTTTCTCCGATAGTGTACTCAGGTAATTAATACGACTGTCTGGGGTCAAAGGTCCTTTGTGCTTTTTGCAAGTTTGTATAGTATTCAATAGCCTAGTATTTTTCATTTTTCTTCAAGTCTTCCTTTTTCCTAAATTACTTGATTTCGGTCATATGCAACATCCAATCAATTTGAAAATGTGATTAGCATATTCCTTGACTTGAAAAACATATGAAATGATATATTACAAGCCTTATTAGTCACATTAGAGAAGGAAAACATGAAAAAGGTCAATTTTTGGCCGCCATTTTGAATAAATTAAGGTTCCGGGGGTCAAAGGTCATCGGAGGTAAAAAAAATTCCACTGAATTCGGATTCAGCATGGAAAACAGCCATAGAAAATGCTATGCACAAAATTTCAATCATATATACCCAACCCTATTAACAGTTAAGGTGGCTGGCTTTAGATCTTAGGGTCTTGAGTTTGAGCCCCTGGCGCATCGTTAAATAACACCAGGTGGGTTGACTCAGTCCGGTCATCCCTTTGAGGTTGGCAAAATGAGTACCAGCTTACTGGAAACAGGGGGCACTGCAAGGGCAGCACAGCCATGTTCCCAGTAATGATGCAACCACCAGCCACAGGCTACATACGAAATAATATTGATAATAATAATAATGATAATTCTGTGACAAACAGAATAAATGGAGATGCCAACAATCTTGTGACAGTTGAGTTTGAAGCACTGTCTGCCGGAATGCCGTGATGTCATCCAGCATGGTGCATGCTTTGAAAAGAGTCGACTTTCGACTTGGTGGAACAGAATAACAGTAAAATTAAATTCCACAAGCAGAATTGTAAGACATTGATAGTTATGCGTACGAAGTTTGGTGACGATGCACGAATCTTTGAGAGAACAGATTTATATTTATTTTCCTGTCGTTCAATTCACAGTGCTTTCGAACAGGTGGCTAGTGACTTGATTTACACATATCAGAGAAAACGTTTTTTATGCCTCCATTAGGGTACGGCGATATATGGATACACCGGTTATATCGATATACCGGCAATGGAATTCTGAATATGCCGGTATATTGAAAAAAATCGACATGGAAAAAATCCAGGTACATCACCAACAAATCAAAGAAAGGTGTTTCCAATGTTTAAATACTGTAAATGATTTTAAAAACTTTGATGCACTCGGTGTCTCGGCTAAACACAGAACAGGGACAGTGAAACGTATGACGTCTTGCACCCAGACAAGCAGTCGTGTTTTTCTTTGTCCTCCTGACAGGTTTTAAAGCAATTGCCAATTGGTTATTATTTTGTATGAATCGTGTCTGCTTTAGAAATCCTGTGCTGAGTCAGTCATCTGCGATAACGGTATGAAAGCAATACCGGTATGAAAGCGACACCGGTGTGAAAGTGATACTGTTGTGGTGCCGGGTGCGGTGGCGAGAACGACCGCTAGACGGAGCAGTTGGGCCGTCTTCCCTCCGAACACCCGGAATTGAAGGTCGTCACTCCGAGACAACTCCGAAGTCGACGGGTCGCTTCATGGACCGTGGACGCCAATATTTCGACCGCGCGGTTAGGGTCTTTTTGTCTGATTCCAATTTAGCTAAGTAGCCGCGCGGTCTAGCTACCGGGGAAACAACACCCTCGGCCGGTTTTGTCCGAACCGAGTCGCTGTTACCGACTCGGATCCGGCGTAACCGAGCGGGAATTACCAAAGCCGCGCCGGTCCAAATGACAATTTACGGCACAATCGGCCTCCCTAATTCTCAAGCCCGAACCATACTGGGTCAATGAAAGAAAGCACAGACAACGAACTGGAACATTTAACAGTTATTTATTTACAAAGTAAGAGGGACGGAAACACAGAGCAGACTTAACACCGAATAAGAATGCAGGCAATGTACAATGGAATCACTTAAACGATTTCTACTTATCAGACTGGCCACAGACAGACACACACACCCAAAAAGAAATGGACCTCGTGGGTCTTTATTCGGCCCTTCAGCTCGGATGGAAGGCGAGCTGAGGTCAGAGTCTGGCCGGGTACCTGGCCGCCTCGTGCGGTTTTACCGACTCCAACCCACCACGGTGGGACTCGAACCCATGACCCAGAATCCATCCTGGCTGCCACGAATGACGACTGACGACACGAGCACCACGAAACACCTCCGCCACAGCAACAACAGACCACCGACCACCAAGGAACCACGAAAAAGACCAAGACGCAAAACCCAAAAAAGACCCAGACCCCAGACCCGCTGAGACAGCTCGCCACCTTTCTTATCCTCACCGGGCGTGGAGGGATCCGCTCTGAGGTAACTCCCTCCGGATTGGTCGGGGGCATCAGGCGATCGGTGTCCTCCCCTCATTGGACGAGGCGAACATTCCATCTGGCTGGGGCAGGGTCGGTTCTGAGGTGATCTCACCCCCGATTGGACAGGGGAACATTCCATCTGGCTGGGGCAGGGTCGGTTCTGAGGTGATCTCACCCCGATTGGACGAGGGAACATTCCATCTTGCTGGGCGGGGTCGGCCCTGAGGTGATCTCACCCCCGCCTATGTCCGTGGCCAGAAACACGTGCGTAATGGCGCTGAAGGAGTCGAGGGGATTTAATGCAGAAGACTAACTAGAAAGAAACTCGCAGCGCACACATGAAATTCCCATTAGACATAGGGGAGAATTCTTAACTACCCACATATACTTAACGAAATAACTAAACTTTGGTCAACTGTATGTGTGAATGCGAATGGTTTCCAGATTCGTAACAATACCAGTATGAAAGCGATACCAGGATGAAAGCACACCGGGATGAAAGCGATACCGGGATGAAAGCGATACGGGTACGAAAGCGATACGAGTACGAAAGCGATACGGTATGAAAGCGATACGGGACGAAAGCGATACGTGAAAGCGATACGGTATGAAAGCGGCACCGGTATGAAAGCGATACCGAATGAAAGCGATACGGAATGAAACGATACGGTATGAAAGCGATAACGGTAATGAAAGCGACCGGGTATGAAAGCGATAACGGTATGAAAGCGATAATGGTATGAAAGCGGACACCGTGATGAAGCAATAACAGGTATGAAAGCGACACCGTATGAAAGCATAACGGTATGAAAGCGATACCGGAATGAAAGCGACACGGTATGAAGATAACGGTATGAAAGCGATACCGGTATGAAAGCGATAACGGTATGGGAAAGCGATAACGGTATGAAAGCGACACCGGTATGAAAGCGACACCGGTATGAAAGCGACACCGGATGAAAGCGATACCGGGATGAAAGCGATACCGGGATGAAAGCAATATCGGTATGAAAGCGACACCAGTACGAAAGTGATAATGGTATGGATGGCATCCGCCAAACCCAGATTCGTCCGTTGGACTGCCAGATTGAGAAGCGTAATTCATCACTCCAGAGAACGTGTTTCCACTGCTCCAGAGTCCAATGGCGGTGAGCTTAACACCACTCCAGCCGACGCTTGGCATGTGCATGGTGATCTTAGGATTTTGTGCGGCTGCTCGGCCATGGAAACCCATTTCATGAAGCTCTTGATGAACAGTGTGTGTGCTGACGTTGCTTCCAGAGTCAGTTTGGAACTCAGTCATGAGTGTTGCAACCGACGACAGACAATTTTTCCGCGCAACACACTTCAGCACTCGGCGGTCCGTTCTGTGAGCTTGTGTGTCCTTCCACTTCGCGGCTGAAAGCTGTTGTTGCTCCTAGACGTTTCCACTTCACAATAACAGCACTTACAGTTGACCGGGGCAGCTCAAGCAGGGCAGAAGTTTGACAAACTGACTTGTTGGAAAGGTGCCATCCTATGACGGTGCGATGACTAAAGTCACTGAGCTCTTCAGGATGGCCCTTTCAACTGACAATGTTTGTCTATGGAGATTGCATAACTGTGTGCTTGATTTTATACACCTGTAAGCAATAGGTGTAGCTGAAATAGCCGAATCCACTCATTAGAAGGGGTGTCCGCATACTTTTGGCCACGTAGTGTATATGTGGTACATGTAGTGCCTGCAGTAAAAGCTTTCAGATGAATAAATCCAAATGGCTGAACACTTGTATGCGGTTAAGAACACCCACACCATTCTCCAGGAAGGAGGCAGGATTTTTTTTCCTGCTTGCTGTGCTGAGACAATATCTTCATCTTTTACACATCTGCAATGTTTGTCACCATGCAAAGACATTTTTATAGAGAGCCACCTTTTTCAGATAGTCTAAGCTCCCAGGTGCATAAGACCACTTGCCTTGTCAAATCATGAGACCTTAGCACGGAGAGTGTTCTTTGCTGTATGTCGTGAGTTTGATAGACACTGGCATTGCTGCTTTGTTTTGCATGACTGGGCTTCCATGCTCGTTGCAAGCTGCCTCATCTCTCCTCTGTCATCACTTGATTGATGAAAGCACTGTGTCCTCCTGTACTCTGTCTGCCGATGAGCAAGCCATGATTATTCCCACCCTCACTGCCATTGTTCCACCTAAATCATGTTTTATTGTTTCTCCACAAGTGGTACAATCCCATCTTTTCAACTTCCCCCATGTTACTCATCAGTATTGGATAACTCGTCCAAAGGATTTCTCATGTATTTAATGTCCTCATGCCTGGTGTTGGCTTTATGGTTATGGTGGTGGGCTTTGGATCCGAGGGTCCTGAGTTCAAATCCCGCTCAGCTGTTGAATTAATA
>CM068956.1:174633528-174660002 GCA_035128595.1 Eptatretus atami
GGTGGGGTTAACTCGACCTGCCATCCTTCCGAGGTCGGCAAAATGAGTGCCAGCATGCTGGAATCCTGTGTCGAGTGGCGACCCGTCCAGGATTGTGCCCAATAGCCAAGGAGACTGCTTAGGCAGCACTAGCGCTCTGCACAGAGTATGGTCCCAATCTCCTCCTCCTCCTAATGTCCTCGCCAAAATGTTAACATGTTTTCCTAAAGGATTCTATTCTAACTTGTTAAATCAAATATGGGAGCTCTCAAGATTTGTGTAAAATCCACAACAAATTTGGAGAACATGACATCTCATATCCAGCCTGAAGCCTTTTATAATATTTTACAGATCGTTTTTTCAGTTTTTTCAGATTTTTTTTTTTTCAAGATCAGATGAAAATGACATTGCCTCTCACCATTTGCATGTTGCGGCTACGTGTTGGCCTCACCCTTGGGAAGATACTTCGCACCTGTCACACGATGCCCGCACGGTCTCAGATGAAAACCACCCTTGATCAACACGTATATATGTATATATGTGTATATATATATATATATATGTATATATAGTTTATATGTGTGTATACATGTGTATATATATGTATATCTATGTGTAATGTATATATATATTTGTAAATATTGTATATCTATGTATATATAATATATATGTATAGATATGTATATCTATGTGTATGTATGTCTGTATATGTATAGATATGTTATATATATATATGTATATCTCTGCATATATATATGTACAGTGGGGAGAACAAGTATTTGATACACTGCCGATTTTGCAGTTTTCCCACTTACAAGCACGTAGAGGTCTGTAATTTTATCATAGGTACACTTCAACTGTGAAAGACGGAATCTAAAACAAAATTCTGAAAATCACATTGTATGATTTTTAAATAATTAATTGCATTTTATTGCATGAAATAAGTATTTGATACATCAGAAAAACAGAACTTAATATTTGGTAACAGAACCTTTGTTTGCAATTAACAGAGATCAGACGTTTTCTGTAGTTCTTAACCAGGTTTTTGCACAGACTGCAGCAGGAATTTGGCCCACTCTCCATACAGATCTTCCCAGATCCTGCAGGTTCGGGCCTGTCACTGGCAACACAGACTTTCAGCTCCCTCCAAAGATTTTCTATTGGGTTCAGGTCTGGAGACTGGCTATGCCACTCCAGACCTTGAGATGCTTCTTACGGGCCACTCCTTAGTTGCCCTGGCTGTGTGTTTCGGGTCGTTGTCATGCTGGAAGACCCAGCCACGCCCCATCTCCAATGCTCTTGTTGAGGAAGGAGGTTGTTGGCAAGATCTTACGATACATGGCCCTCCATCCTCCCCTCAATACGGTGCAGTCCCTGTCCCTTTGCAGAAAAGCATCCCCAAAGAGTGATGTTTCCACTCCATGCTTCACGGTTGGGATGGTGTTCTTGGGTTGTACTCATCCTTCTTCTTCCTCCAAACACGGCGAGTGGAGTTAAACCGAAAAGCTCTATTTTGGTCTCATCAGACCACATGACCTTCTCCCATTCCTCCTCTGGATCATCCAGATGGTCATTGGCAAACTTCAGACGGGCCTGGACATGCGCTGGCTTGAGCAGAGGGACTTGCGTGCGCTGCAGGATTTTAATCCATGACGGCGTAGTGTGTTACTTACGGTTTTCTTTGATACTGTGGTCCCAGCTCTCTCAGGTCATTGACCAGGTCCGCCGTGTAGTTCTGGGCTGATCCCTCACCTTTCTCATGATCATTGAGGCTCCATGAGGTGAGATCTTGCATGGAGCCCAGACCGAGGGAGATTGACTGTTATCTTGAACTTTCTTCCATTTTCTAATTATTGCGCCAACAGTTGTCTTCTCACCAAGCTGCTTGCCTATTGTCCTGTAGCCCATCCAACCTTGTGCAAGTCTACAATTTTGTCCCTGATGTCCTTAGACAGCTCTCTGGTCTTGCCCATTGGGAGAGGTTGGAGTCTGATTGATTGAGTGTGGACAGCTGTCTTTTATCAGATAACGAGTTCAACAGGTGCAGTTAATACGGTAATGAGTGGAGAATGGGAGGGCTTCTTAAAGACAAAACTAACAGGTCTGTGAGAGCCGGAATTCTTACTGGTTGGTAGGTGATCAAATACTTATTTCATGCAATAAAATGCAAATTAATTATTTTAAAATCATACAATGTGATGTCAGGATTTTTGTTTTGATTCCGTCTTTCACAGTTGAAGTGTACTATGATAAAAATTACAGACCTCTACGTGTTTGTAATGGGAAAACTGCAAAATCGGCAGTCTATCAATACTTGTTCTCCCACTGTATATCCATTAAGCAAAGCCATGCTCTGAACCCTCTCTGTGACAGCTATGTCCTTCCTGAGTTGTGGTGACCCAAACTGCACACAATATTCTAGATGTGGCCCTCACTAAATTCCTGTACAATGTTAACACCACCTCTTGATTTATAATTGATCCCTCCGCAATACAACCGAAACCCTATTTGCTTTGCTTTACCTGTAGCTGCCTGACACTGTGCTGCCTGCTTACCTCCCAAATCTATTACCTCCCCCAGATCCTTCTCCTGTGTGACACACTCAAAAAATGTGATCACCACCCCCTCTGTTATTCACCTTACCTCCAAGCTTTGTGTCATCTGCAAATTTGGAAAGCCTACTCTTCACCGACGATCCAAATCATTGATTAAATAATGAATAACTCGCCGAAACCCGTCACAGACGGATTCCGTTCATTCAACCACCCTCACCAGCTCACCCACACTCGAGGACATGGACTGGACAGGGCGTGCTTGCCCTTGCCTACTCATCCCCGCCCCCTGCCCCATTCCCCCCCCGCTCCCAACCCCCGCCTCATTTTGCTTACCCCACCCAAAAATTTAATACCCCGCCCGCCCCGCCTCCTCACTCCCCGCCTCTTGATTCCCCGCCCCCTGTCCACCCTCACACTCAACCCCGCCAATTCACCCCAGCCCCGCCCACTCATCCCCGCCCCATTTCCCCCGTCTCCCACTTTCATTTGCTTACCCCGCCAAACATTTGCTTACCTTGCCCCCGCCTCTTCACTCCCTGCCCCCGTCTCTTCATCCCCCGCCCCCGCTCTTCACTCCCGCCCCCGTCTCTTGATTCCCCGCCCCCTGTCCATCCTCACACTCAACCCCGCCTAATTCACCCAGCCCCCGCCCACTCATCCCCCGCCCCATTTCCCCCCCCGTCTCCCGCTTTCATTTGCTTACCGCAAATGTGCTTACCTCGCCCCCCGCCTCTTCACTCCCTGCCCCGTCTCTTCATCCCCCACCCCGCCTCTTCACTCCTCGCCCCCGTCTCAACGAAAAGTGTTTATTCTGCTTCAGAGTTGAAGGTTGACATTGCCACTATGTGCGATGCACTCTTACAGGTACGAAAGTTTCTTTCAGTCCAGTCATAGTACCGAGAAAAACGTGACGCGACCGCTAGGAGGAGCACAAAATTGGTCCTTCAGTATTAATATATAGAAGATAGAAGATAGATATATAGAAGATACAATGTTTCTTGTTACATTTTTTGTGTCAAATTCACATTCTGAAGTAGTCAGCATGTGCAGAAGATTTGACATTGCAGACGCTATTTTCGAGGAGTGGAATACACCTCTCAGCGGTAACGGTCTGTCGACGACAGACGTGATGGCGTCATCGAATGACCGATGATGTCATGACGTCCTGACGCCTCTCAGCGGTGACGTCAGCACGTCGCCATGTAAAGCAATGTAAAACGAAAAGTGTTTATTCTGCTTCAGAGTTGAAAGTTGACTTTTGCCACGATGTGCGATGCACTCTTACAAGGTACGAACTTTCTTTCAGTCCAGTCACAGTACCGAGAAAAACGTGACGCGACCGCTATGAGAGCACAAAATTCGGTCTTCAGTATTAATATATTAGATAATGGTCTGAGTACTGACCCCTGAGGTACTCCACTACTTACATCCTCCCAGCAAGACATCCTCCCACTCACAGCCACTCTTTGCTTCCTACCACTAAGCCAGTTTGCAAATCCAATTAGCTACCTGACCAGCCACTCCACAAGTCCTCACTTTGGCTAACAACCTCCGATTATGGTACCTTATCAAATGCCTTCTTAAAGTCTAGATATACTACTTTCCATTTATCCGGCCACATTTGGGAATTCGTCCACTTTAAAAATGAAATAATTCTCGCATCCAGATCCGGATGCAGATCTTCACTAGAATCGAATCTATTCATCCTTGCCACACACCCAACCTGTCCACCAAGTTTCGTACGAATCCGTCCACAACTTTTTGAGATATCACGCTATATACCAGTTTAGCACTTTCAATTGTGAAGAATCACTTCAAAATTCTATTATCCAAATCCACATCTAGATCTTTACCAAAATCTAATCAATTGGTCCTTGTCACACACCCAACCTGTCTACCAAGTTTTGTGTGAATCCATCCATAACGTTTTGAGATATCCTGCACACATGCAAACAGACAGGCATGAAAACATAACCCCCATCCCCCTTCAGTGGCGGAGGCAATAAGGTCCAACATTTTAAGCTCTTTTTACTTTCCTTAAGGTGAGCAGCAACCACCACCTGTTCAGACTTCTTGAAGTGTAGATATTCTTTTCTAGTAGATCAAGTGATAACTTTTTGAACAACCTGCAAGTTATACGAGTTCCCTTATAAGGAACTTCAATGCAGGAGGAGGCCTTGAGGCCGATCAAGCCTGTGAAATAATTGCCCACCTGTCGTTGTTTGTCCGTGCTCTATCCTTATTAAATGTTGTATGTCAAGCAAGGAAGCAGCACACCATTTTAAAAAAAGTATTCGGTGTGACTCATTTGGGTTCGAACCGTCGACGTCCCAAACTCAGAGTGGATGCACTAATCATTACACCACCGAGTCTGGTACCTAGAACCTGGTACCTGGTACCGTAACTGATTTTACTCCAATATTACAAATAGACATTTGTTGCCTTCTGTGACCCCATGGCTTCCAGCTGGTTGCAGATGGGTGTTGGAGATGTAACGCCTCTGGCTGTGTTCTGCCTGATGCTGTCATGTCAGACTCTTGGCACAGTTCGTTTGCTCCCTCAGGCCCCCAGAACCAGCTGTCTTATCCACCCCGATCAAAATGTCTCTTTGGATTCCATCCAATATGAAAATGCACAAATTTCATTTTCATTTTCATTGAGCTTTCTTTGTTTGTTGGTTTTTTTAAACAGGCATTAGTTCCATAAATTTATATAATTATTCAGTTAATGGAGTTCATCAGCTTATTCAATTAAACTCCCTTTCCTTCCACCTTCTGAATACAATGGCGGAGGCTCACTAATCATTTTCTTTCCTTCCCCCAGACTCACGGCCCTCACTCACATCTCCCTCATTCATCTTCACTCTATTCTTTGCTCGTTTTTATTTTTATACTTCTTTCTTTTTCCTGCCTCCTTTAAATTCCATTCTTCCCAAATATTCTTTCCAAGATTTCCTTTATTTATTTATTTTCCTTTTCCAACCTTTTTTTTTCCCCTAATATTTTGGCCTTTTCCTCTTTTTGCTTCCCCATCCCCTATTCTTTACTTCTTTCTTTCCAGTCCTAATGATATCATTCTCTATCATATACAGCAACCTTCCCTACTCCATCCAACAACCATTCCCATTGTTTGTCACGATGCCAACGATGGGTGCCAATGACCGAAACAAGGTCCTGAAGAAGGTTTTGAACTGGACTGATAATGTCTCTTTGTACATGACCATCAAAAATGAATTGGATTTCGCTACGCCAACTCAATGTTTACGTACTGATTACAGAAAGAATACAAACGATTACAGAAAGAAAGCTCTGATTTCAAACGTTTTGCATGTCGCATAAATGTACAGGACGTTCTTACCTTTTGCATCATGTACAACACCATTCAGGAAATTTTATCTGTCAACCAAGAAAAAAATAAAATAATTCAAAGGCTTTTAAAGTAGTTAATGCCTCGTTGATCAGCAATGTGCTTGTGGTTTTGGATCCTGTAGCTGCAGGGTTTCAGACCGGCAGTTTCGCTTGGAGCTAGCTCACATGCTCGCTTTTCAGCTGTCTCGTCCGGGTATAAGTGATTGATATATAGACGATAAACTGTCACGCTGGTGGCTTTACAGACAGCAGGTTACATTAAAGAGAGTGTCGTCCTTCACAGAAGACATTAAGCCGGATGTTATGCCTTGTAGCATATGCTTATGGTCATGGAAGATCCTATAGTACCGTTTGAAAAGATAAGGCCATTGTGTACTGGTACTCTGCTCACATTCATATTTCCTGCCCTGGTTGAGGGCTGCTTTGGCAATATAGCTGTGACATATCCAGCAGAAATTGTCATAGCAGCCCAATAGTTTCTACATATGAGGGTCATTTTTTTAAAAAAGTTGAACTTCCTACTCACAACTCCCCCTCCGGCCTCCCCCCCCCAACCCTTGCAAATTGCATTGCATATTTTGATATTAATGTCATTTTTTTTCGACATCGTCGATTCTTTGAGCCACATTTGGGAGGTATGTACATATTGTGTTAGCAAAAATGTTGGAATGTTTAATACCTGCCTCTGCTGTTTCCTTTCTCACCTTCTCTGTATACCCTGTACTCCCTCCTCCCCCAACCCCACCTTCTTTCTCATCTCCTTACATCCAGTCCCTTCCCAGCCTCCCCCTACTATCTCCAGGCACCTTATTTTCCCTTTTTTCTTCTATCCTCTTCCCATTTTGTCTCAATATTTCTTTATTTTTGCCTTCATTCACCCCTTCTCCCCCCACCCCTCACTTCATAAGTTAAATTTAGATGCTTTAGTCCACTCTTCCGCCATCATCTTGTCACCAGCTCAGTAACCCTCCTGGTGTGGTCTCAGCACAATCTGATTTAAACCCTCCTCCTCTAAGGTCACTTTTTTTCATGGTGGAAATCATTCAGGTGAGCTTTGACTTTGCTGAAAAGGGTCCTTGAGGCAAAACCTTCCAAATCCAGGAATTAATTAGTTCATCAGTCCGTTTTGCAAAGGGGCCTTGTGCAAAGGCCGATGGACGGAGCTGTTCAATTTTGTCATCTCTCACACACTAGCTGACCACAGGCCGTCGTGATACCTCGTCTTTGGTGAAACTGTCTGATCAAACAAAATCCCAGCATGGTTGTACAACATTATGTGTAGCACGTTGATCAGTCCTCACTGCCATTTGGCCTGTTTATGACATAGAGGATAGACTTTTCCACTTGCCTAAACACGATTGTATCATTATATGGCTCATAAAATAGGCGTTTTCCTCCTTTTATGTCAAAGTATAAGTCGTTCATTCTTGTTGACTTTCTGAATTTCACTGAAGACCAATTTTGCACTCACCTTTTAAAAATTGACATGCGTTATTGACTTGGGTGTTCTTGACTATGATATTTATGACATGCATGGAGGTTAGGGGAGGGGGGCGATTGAGAAAACTACTAAAAGATTGGGAGAAAATGAGAGAGAGACAGAGACAGAGGTCGAGGGGCCAGTCAGTACAGCTTTGCCTGATGAGGGAGGATGGAAAGAGTTGTGATAGAAGGGAAAGGATATTGGCAAGGAATTGGCGGCATAAGAGTAAGGAGATGGAGGGATGAGAAGGGAAATCTTCTAATTTTATGCACACAATAAATAGATGGCATCATACAACAAACGGGTAAGGGACTTTTCCAATCTGCCATTCGTTCATATTTGAACGTTCAGGAATATAAAGATGATATTGTCATTATATTGTTCAATGAAACGTTTTCCCAAATGTGTAATGTCGTATCCAGCCATTCTATCTCTCCTTTCCTCTCCTCCTCTCCCCCTTCAAATCCCACCACATCAAGTCAGGATAAAACTTAGATTCGTCATCTACATATTACATATCCAACTAGAACGGCCACTCGGAAGAGCGCATACCTCCGCAGGCTGATTAGTTTACGTTTTATCTCCCACTGATAGGCCGGATCTGGATTCGAACCTGAACTAAAATTTAATTCGCTCGTTCTCTTCACCTAACTAACTCATCCACCAAGTTTCGTCCAAATCCATCCAGAACGTTTTGAGATGTCGTGTGATGTATCGTTTTAGCCCTATCATATTCAATGGTGGTGATTCACTTTAAAAAATTATCACATCCGGATCCAGATTTGGATCTCCATCAAAAATCGAATCAATTCTTGTTACATACCCAACCTGCCCATAAGTTTTGTCCGAATCCGTTCACAACTTTTTGAGAATTCCTGCTATATTGTTACGGATTTGGAAACCTTGTGCACACAAGCAGCCAGAGTCCCCGTAGTTCAGTTATTTCGATAAGTATGTGTTAATAGTTGAATCCTTCCTTCTGTCTAATGGGAATTTTGTGTGTACGTACGAGTTATTTTTTAGCTAGGTTTTTACAACACAACAACTACATCTACAACAACTACATCCTCTACATCACCAACTACAACAACAACACCATCGCCACTGCATCGTGTCACGTACAGGGGTGAGGTTCCTCCGCCCACTGTGAGCTCGTCCAATCAACGGCGGCACGAGTCGTCCGCCAACCCCCCGTCCAATCAGGAGGCGAATTGCGAGGAGAAGAGGCCCTCCCACAAAAGAGGAGTAGAATGGTTGTGAGGAGCAGTTTTTGGGCAGATCGGGGTGATCGTGGTGACGGCAGAGTGGTTGTGAGAGACGAGAGGATGGCAAGACAGGAGGATCGTGGCGATTCTGAGCAGTTTGTCGTCGTGGCAGACGGTCGTGTGTGGTTGTTGGAGCGGTCTGAGACAGTGGTGGTCGTGGTTGAGCAGTCTCGTTCGTGGGCCATGGACTTCGGGTCGTGGGTTCGAGTCCACCAGTGGTTCGGGTCGGTGTGACCACACGAGGCGGGACAGGTACCCGGCTCGGCTCTGGTTCCCCAGCTCGCCTTTCTCTTCTGGGCTGAGGACCAATTAAAGACCCACGGGTCCATTTCGTGTGTGTGTGTGTGTGTGTGTGTGTGTGTGTGTGTGTGTGTGTGTGTGTGTGTGTGTGTGTGTGCGCGCGTGTGCGTGTGGTGTGTCCGTCGGCCCCGTCTTTAAGTAGAATTGTTTAAGTGCCTTGTACATACCTGCATTGCTTTTATTCGGATAACTCTGCTCTGTGTGCTCCCCTCCCCGATTATTATTGTAAATAAAACCCATGTTAAATGTTCCAGTTCGTTTCTGTCCTTTCTTTGATTGACCCAGCATGGTTCGGACTTGAGAATTAGTGAGGCCGTTTGGGCTGGTAAATTGTTCATTTGGTCCGGCACGGCTTTGGTAACTTCCGCTCGGTCACACCGGATCCGAGTCGGTGATAGCGACTCGATTCGGACAAAGTGGGCCGAGGGTGTGGTTTCTCCGGTAGTTGGACGACGTGAGTACTTAGGTAAATTGGAATTGACAAGTGGACCCTACCTCACGCCGTCAAAAATATTGGCGACCACGGTCCTCTAAGTGACCCGTGACCTTTCAGAGTTATCGCGAGAGTCACGGCCTAAATTCCGGGTGTTCGGTGGGAGACGACTCTACTGCTCCCCCTGGTGGTCGGTTATCGCCACCGAACCCCAGCCCACAACAATATATCGTTTTAGCCGAATCTCTCAAATGGTGAAAATTGACTTTAAAAATTCAGATCCAGATCTGGATTCAGATCTTCACCAAAATCGAATCAATTCATCCATATTACATACCCAAGCTCTCCTCCAAATATAGTCCAAATCCATCCACAACTTTTTGAGATATTTTATTCACAAACAAACAAACAGACAGACAGACAGACAGGGGTGAATCACATAACCTCCATCTACCTTTGGTGGCGGAGGTAATAATGGTAGAACTCTCAAAATGGATTGGTCCCATACATTCCCATCTTCTTCCCCTGTCCTCCCAACAACATTTAACAAAATTATTTTCCCTCCCTTATTCTCAAATTGGCCTTCCTTCAATTATTTCACAATCTTCCAAGTTCCTCCTTTTATTTTCCCAACTTCCACACCTTTTCCTTTTTGAAGATTTCTTACAGCATACTCCTTCACATTCACCAAACACCTTCACGATTTTTCTTCAACCTTTCCTTTTCCGAATCTTACGTAATCTTTATCAAAAAAATAAAAACGCTCTCTTAAAATGTTCCAACTTCCTCTTTCACACGTGCGGTTCTCGGTATTGTATCATAATTCACTACTCTCCTTCTTCTTCAAAAGACTGTTTTCAATTCGACCTTTCCTTCCTCCCGTGTCTAAAAAGTCCAACTGTTGCAACATTTCTTTTCTCCATTCTCTTACTTCTCCTTTGTTGCATCCCTTACGTAATGTCTTTAATCGCATCTCTTACTTATAAATTTTCTAAATCCCAATTTGCAATGCATGTTCATGTTCCATCAATCGTCCTTTTTTCAATCTTCAGTGCCAATTCACCCCACCTCCTTAAATCTACCTCCTCCTAACCCCTCACCTGTTATCCCCTCTCCTGACCCCTCCCATCTTGCCCCTCGTCCAACCTCTGCTCTTGGCAACTCTTCACCGTCTTCTGCCTCAGTATCAGCTCCTCCTCTGTTGTCCCAAAGTGTGTGGTGTTCTAACATCTGTGGGCTCCATTCTAACAGAAAAGATATCTCGCACTCTCAATCAGTCGACTCATCACCACAAACATGCTCCTTCCTTCTTCTCAGAACACCTCCCCCTCTTCCCAACCCCTCAAATCTTGTACCTCCCCATGCCCACTCCCTTCTTCACCTTACCATTACCAAGTCTCATCCTTCCCCTCTCCCCACCTCTCCATCGCCCTCTGATCCTTTGCCATGCCTGCTCTCATCGTCTCCCATCCCTTTCAAAGCAACTTCTCACACAAGCTCCCCCTCGAAAGCTTCCTTCTCACCTTTCTCTAAAACTCCACCCCACCCTTCTCCCCCTGAATATTCCCCCTCACTCCCTTCTCAAGTCCCCACTCCATATCCACAAAGCTGCCTCCTTCCCCACCCCTCTCCTTCCATCAAATCACTTCCACCTTTTTCTTTCCCCCCAAAAATCCTTTAACTGCGCTCAACCCCTCCTTTATACTCTCCACTGTACCTCAGCCATCACCACTGAGCCCTTTCTCCTCTCATCGGGCCCTCTCTCCTACCTCTTCTTGCAATCACCCCACACTTTCAACCAAATCTGCCTTACCCCCCCCCACCTCCTTCCCTTCCTACACTCTCCCTCCCCTCCCCTCCCCTTCGCCTTCAACAGTGTGGGACCTCAAACATCCGGGGCCTTCGCTCAAACCCGGACAGATCTTTTCCCATTACAGGTTCCACCTGTCAATAAACCAACATTATCTGGCTCAACAGAAACTTTCCTCCTTAAGAGTCTCTTCTCAACCCGTATCTCTCCCTGGTTATCTGCCCTCCTCATCGTATGCGGATCTGACTCGTCCTAGTGAGGGGGGGGGGGGGGGGGGGGGGGGGGGTGGGGGTTTTGGGGGGGTAGCAGTTCTCTTCATCAAACACTCGATTCCTCACTCACCATGCACTGCCCCCTCTCCCCCACACCCCCAGGAATACATCGGTCTATGGCTTCCCCTTCACTCCCATCTCATGTTTATATGTGTCAAACAGTGATGACTCCACTTGCACCTCGCTCGGTGAAAATATGGACCAACTTCTATCCTCTCATCCCAACTCTCTCTTCCTCATATGTGGTGACTTCAATTGTCATCATGGCAGTTGGCTGGGTGTGGGTACCTCTCTCACCTACCATGGCACTTCAGCAAAAGATTTCTGTGACTCATTGGGACTGACTCACTCAGTCAACTTCCCGACCCGGATCTCAACCAACGGTACTCCATCTCTTCTGGATCTGATTTTCACCACTTTCCCTGAGAATATCTGTTGTTCTTCCTCCGCTTCAATTGGTTCATCTGACCACATGCTTGTCAAAGTAGACATCTCTCTGGCTAATATTAGAGAACCTCCTCAGCACTGTCGAGTCTGGCATTTCACTCAGGCCGACTGGCAGGGACTTCAAGCAGCCATCAAGCTTCGACTGGTCTCCCATCTCTACTTCCTCCGGCATAAAATTGTCCTGGGAATTCTTTCAAAGAAACTTGCTCTCTCTCTCTCATATGCACGGATTTATCCCCTCTCGTCTTCAGTTGTCCTCCTTTCCTCCCGCCCATGATACACTGAAGCTTGTGGTGAGGTAGTTGTCCTGAAACAACTTGCTTTCGACTCATGGAAGGCTAATCCAACTGGAGGCAATCTCAGTTCCTTCCACAAAGCTCAGAACAAGTGTGTGTGTACCCTCAGGAGATCCAGAAAACAACATCTTTCTAATCTCAAGTCTGAACTCTCAAACCTCTCTCCCTCCTCCAAATCCTAGTGGCATCTACTTAAGTCTGTTTCTGGTGTATGTTCCCCCTCCATCCACTCCCTTACCTCAAATGGCCACACAGCTGACACCGCACGTGAAAAGGCTGAATGCCTAAACTCTGTGTTTGCAGCTAAATCTTGTGTCCCAAACCCATCACTTTCTGGACCTACCTTACCCGGTCGCACCCAACTGTCCTTGGTCTCTGTGTCCTTTTCTCCCGACAAAGTGGAGAGCTTGCTGTCAAACCTCGAATCAGATTCTGCAACCGGTCAAGACGGAATCAGCCCACGTGTCCTCAAAGCCTGCTCTGCTGCTCTTGCTCACCCTTTGTCTTTTTATATTCACCCTCTCATTTGCTCAAGATCATCTGCCATCTGCTTGGAAATCAGCAAACATTACTGCCTGCATAAAAAGGTGCAAAAACAGATCCCTACAACTACAGACCAATCAGCCTTCTCCCAATCATCAGCAAGGTTATGGAATCCATCATCGCTTCAGACATTAAATCTTTCCTCTTCTCCAATGGCTTGATTTCCGATAATCAATTTCGATTCAGACCAGGTCACTCTACTCTAGATATGCTGCTTCTGCTCTCCCATCAATGGATGGAGATCCACAATACCAGACATGAAATCAGAGCCATCTCCCTTGACATATCACATGCCTTCGATACGGTGTGGCACCCTGCCCTGCTCACCAACCTTTTTTCTATAGTATCCCAGGACATCTCCACTCATGGCTCACAGACTTCCTCTCATGTCACAGCCAACGAGTGGCCCTTAGTGGTGTTCTCTAATTCCTTATTGCCGTCCAGGCTGGAGTTCCTCAAGGCAGTGTTTTCGGCCCTGTTCTTTTTCTGGTTTTCATCAATGATCTCTCTGACTCTCTGGAAAATCCTATTTATCTCATTGCTGATGACTCCAAGGCTTTCGGGAAATAATTGTTATCTCCCACGGTGAGGTTGTCTTTGGGTCTCTCCTCTCTCACCGAGGCAGCTGTGGTCTTTCTGTCTAACTGCGTCTCCTCTCCGGTCTTGCCCCCCCCTGCTATGTACTGCGATTTGCCCGATCATATTTCCACAGGGTCGCTCAAGTCCACCAACAAGCCCCTTTCTAGGTAAAACTACCAAGATCACGGATCGACTGCTCAACCTTCCCTCTTTTCATTCGCTCTTTTTCCCCACCTTTGGATACCCTCATCTCTATTCAATCCATTCCTTCCTCCAGGCGTTCCAAAAACACCGTTCAACACCACTCTTATGCATCCCCATCCAAATCTGATTCTTTTCTACTCCCTTTAATCCACTCCCAAACCCACCTCCTTGAAATCTCTGCTTTCCTTCCTGAAAGTCCCTGTAATGTCGCATTCTTGTATTCCCGCCACCCCATCCTCCCCTTTCCCACAGAATCTCCTAATGTCTCTGTTCCCTCTTGGTTTTGTCTTCCCCCCTCGCCCTCTTGTCTCAGCCCCCCTCGCTGTGTGTTGTGTGTTTACTTCATTCGAACCTCGACAAGATATACAAATTGGTTTTTTTTTCTGAACTCCTACCCAAACTTGGTTGAACGTTCAGGCCTGGCCCAGCCGGTTTCGTGAAAGAACTTGCGCCCAAGCTTCCTCGGACAACCCCCACATAGAACGCGGCAATAATTAGTGTCCATTATAAATTAAAAAAAGTGCGACTATATTAACAAAATACCCACACGACGGAAGAATCCACCTCGATCCCCTTCAATCGCATTTCGAGTTAAAAAAATTATGAATCCGGTGGGCACGTGACGTTCGCTTTGACCAATAAGATGGGAGCAAATTGTTCAAAACTTTTTTTTCCGTGTTAATGGTGAGAGGAAAAGATTCCCGGAGGGGAGGAGCTCGGACGTGTTGTCTCGCTCGAGCTCTCCGGTTGGAGAGATCTGTGTGACGTCATCGAACTTGGCTGCTCAAGCGGATTTTCGAGCTTGCACCGTTTGAAAGGTGCGTGATGCCGAAGATTCCAGAACACTCACGTTGTTGTTACCCGTGTCACCGCAGACGATGAAGGAGGTTATATGTTGTTGCACGATATCTCACAAAGTTGTTGACGGATTCGGACGAAACTTGGAGGACAGGTGTGTGTGCGACAGAGGACGAACTTGATTCGATTTTTGGTGAAGATCCGATCTCCGGGAATCTGGCAGCTGACAATTATTTAATTTTAACTGATTCGTTGCACCATGTGAAGAATCGGATCAAACATGGCGTTCGTTCGAACATGTCGAGCTGATATCTGATAAACATGTATTGGGGCCCCCGATATGTTCTCTGGATCAGGCATTACATGTCGTATACATGGTCGAGCTCAGGAAGAGATTGGAGCACAATGGAATGGGGAAACAACCAAACAACAGTGAGGGCTGAGAAGGACGCGTGGTGAGAACAAGGTCAAACAGGACAACAAGAGGACGAGGGGAAAGTGGGGAAGTAAAAAAGAACAAACCAACTGAGAACGAAAATAAGAGAGGGAGAAGGGGGTGAAAAAAATCACAACAACTGGGAAGGTCAGCACACTATAACAGTAACTGGTGCTCATATTCACCGACTCGGAGGATGACAGGCTGGGAGTCAACCCCACCTGGTGTTAATTCAGCGGGAAACCATGCCGCTCTCGAACTCAGCGACCCGAGGATCCCAAACCACACGCCGAACCGCGAAGCCAACATGCCAGACGTGTGCAGCTTCGGTTGCGGTCACTAACATTTAGTTTGGGCGCGACTTTTGCCACTGGGATGCAGTGCCCCAAGCCAGACAATTAGTTCTCCATTCGCCGACCCTCAGAAAGGCTGACAGGCTGAGTCACCACCAACCTTGGCGTTAAATTCAGCAGCAATGTGGCTTGAAACTACAGGACCCTAAGACCAAGCCGCGGCTGCCACCCGAACCACGAAAAGCCAACACCAGGCAACACCATCGATTTTATTGAATTATTATTTTCGTTCTCAATCCGGGAAATATCTCAGGGACTTTTGGGTCTCTGAAACTGATATTGGAGCCACAGACATGCGATTTGGCGATTTAAACGGCTATTTTTTGATTTATCGATTTAATCAATTATCGATTAATTATATCATTTTGCGAATAAATTGCTACTTTTCCAAAAGTTACAGATTTTGGATGAAGTTCAGCGTTAACGAGGTGAACGTGTACTTTGAATGAACCTAAAACTTATTTAATAAGTTCAGCCTGCTATGTAGTTTAGTGTTTGGTATGTGGGGATGTACGTTTTGAATCTTCACTTGTCTTAAAGAATATATTTACACACTGAAAAATCACATTGTGATGGAACATTGCTGTCTGACAGGTATAAATGGAACCAACTCAAGAAATGGTTTTCAAACAAGGTGAAAATGCAGGATCAACTCGCAGATATGGAGTTTATTAGCCAAGAAACAACAAAGAGAGCAGGTGATGAACCTTTGCTTTGAAATTTTTGAATTCGAATACAACCAAAGCAGCCTGTTGGTAAGATCTCGAACGCGCAAGGACAACAAAATTGCAACATGAACCACCACCACCTCTGCCACCCGTCCCTGATCTAGGTATGCATCATCGGATGGAATAAATTATGAGTTTGGCCCGCAGGGAGAATCTTTTGAAGAGTTAAGAAACTGCTGATGCATGTGCCCCAGAAGATTATGGAAATAATTTGGCAAAGTGGTTGGTGATGGACTTATCTCCTCTTCGTCGAAGACATTGGACCTTAAAAAACATCCACACTCATGCTTAGCAGATGGTGTTCCCACCTTTATGGTACAGTCTGGAGGGCCGGCTTGCTTTGCGATGAATTGATTCTGCTGTGAAGCATCAATCCGCAGTTTTATAATCTGGTCAGGAATTGGATCCCAGGTCGAGACAACTTAAAGGTGAGTACTCTGCACCTCTTGTCAGGAACAACCGGACCAGTAAGTTTGTCGCAAAAATTTGTATATCGTATATCTTAGACGATGATACATTTGGCAGATTTCTGCTTTTGACCTCCAGAATTGCTTGACAGTTTGATAAATTTTTTTTCCCCACTGATTGCACACATGAGTGATATCAGTTCCCAGGTTCTTGATGCGAAGATTAAAACATTAAAACGACGTAGAAGGCACTCGGTAGCGCGACATACCTGCGCTACGTAAATGTCTAATCCATTATATACATAACGGGCCATACATGTTTGAAATATCAGGCGAGTATTCATTTTTGGCCCATCAACGGTGAAGAATTCTGAAAAAAAATAAATATAATCTTGTATTCCCGATTCGGATTCGGATTCGGAATATTCACCAAAATTGAATCTAATTCGTCCTTGTCACCCAATGTGTGCCAAGATTCGTCCCGAATCTGTCCACGACTTTTTGAATATTGTGATAAATACTAATTTTAATCCCAACTCTCAATGGTGAACAAAGTCAAGTTAAAAATTATATAATTCTTGGTATGCGGATTCAATATTCGGGATCTTCACCCAAAAATTGAATCAATTCTTCCCGTCACACATTGCCAATTGTGTCCCCACCAAATTTTGTCCGAATCCGTCCACCAACTCTTTTGAGATATCAATGCTGTTATTTCGTTATTAGTACCCGATCGTCTCAATGGTGAGGATTCACGTTAAAAATCCTAGTGTTTCATTACACACCTTCGGTGGGTGGAGATAACTAGATACTAGATTTCATTTTTTTTTATTAGTAATAAATAATTATATTTTTTTATTTAACTGTCCAGTTGTTCTGCATTTTCAGTTGGCCTGTCCTGCCATAATATATTCATGTATTCTTATGCTGTGTGAGCGACTTCTTGCCGCTCTTCCCACATCAACTGATTTCAGGTTTAATTGATAGCCCCTGAGGAATTAAACTGGTTTAATGATACTTCTATCTGCCATGATCTTTCCTGGCAAAGTCTCATTTCCAAACTGGCCTCCAAAGCCAGCTGCTGACTGGGTATCCTCCATCGAGCAAAGTCCTTCCTTGGCCCACTTGAGCTCCTGACCACAAACAAAGCTTTTTTCCACAGCCTGTTGGAGTACGGCTCTCCCCTCTGGGCTGGTGCTCCCGCCTCTCACCTTTCTCGGCTTCACGCTGTGGAAACCAAGACATTTAGGAATCAATGGTGTCTCCCGTGATGAGGCTGAGTCTTTTGGGTCGCTCACTCTCTCACCGCAGGCAAGGTGGGGCGGTGGTGCTTTACTGTTCTTCGTACCATCTCTTTCTCCGGCCCTCGCCCACCCCCGCTCTATCTCTCTACCTTGTCAGGAGAAGGACACAGAGTCCAGGAACAGCTGGGTGTGACTGGCTCTGTCCCCACCCCCCGCTCTGTTAGCTCTCATTCGAGCCCCCCCCTTTCCCCATATTTTTTTGCGCTCAGAGAGGTCCGCTCACAACCACTTTCTGGTAAAACTACCAAAATCGACGAATCACTGCTCACCTTCACTCTTTAATTCCTCTTTTTCTTGCCTTTGGAACACTCCCACATACACTCTTCAATCCACTCTTCCTCCAGGTCTTAAAAACAGCTGTTCACACAAAACATCTCTTTATCTTCCCCCATCCAAAACTACATCTTTTCTACCGCCCGCTAATCGACCCCAAAACCACCTCCTTCAAATTCCTGCTTTTGTTCGGTGAAAGTCCATGTCGTGTAGGACCGGTAAGTCCCTGTCGTGTCCATCTTGTTTACCATGGTACCCCGCCCCATCCCTCTCCCTTCCAGCAGATCTCCTCATATCTCTGTTCCCACACTTTTTTCCTTTCCCTCTCCCGCCACCTCTTGTCCACTGCTCCCCTTGTTGTACGTTCTGTGTTCGCTCTCATTTGAGCCTCGGCAATCTATCCAAAAAAAAAAGAAAAAGAAAAAAAAAAGGAGCACTCTGTTAATGGTCTCTTTCTTGTTCATTCAATTTGCGTTCATTTTTTCCAAAACAATCAATTTCACCAGAGTTTATCGCTTATATTGAATGAATATGTCAGTCATGAATGCACAACCCATCGCTGTTGCGACTATTTAAATATTTACAATTAAAAGATCCTCATCTATGAACGCTGTTCATTAAATGTTCAAAGACCATACAGCACGTAGCTTCAAAATGCTTTGTGGCATACAACTGCGATCTTCGCGAAGTTTCACGGATCACAAAATGTTTTCAGATAATATTCACGCACGCTTCCAGGCAATTTACTCGTACATACATGAACCTCCTTGGATAATGCTCCAACAAAAAGCTTGGAGAAGTATTTCGTGCAGACATGTATTGGGGTATCATCACTACCAGTTTTCCACCCATAATTATAATCTATGGCACATCCATGCATGCCGCAGGCAGGTCGGTGGTGGAGCATGGCAATGATGGCATCGTCCCATTAATTTGTGCTGCAGACTGATTTGTTCCGTCTTCATTGTCCTGCTTCCACAAGCTGTTAACTGTTCGGTTCACATCACTGGCAATTACATGGGATCCCTTCCTAATCCAACCTGTACTCGCTCCCATCCTGCTGTGCACCCTTTTACGCATGGTCCATCTATTCTCTTTCGAGATGCAAATTGTTTATACCAGATTGCTCTCCTGGCCCCAACTCCAAGCTCCAAGACGTGTGTTGAAATGTGATGAGACTGTCTTGCACTTCTCATGAAAACTCGTTTTTCATGCTTCACGATATGTGACATTAGAAGTACATGTTTTACTTTATTTTTGAACAGCTGTCATGCAATTACTAACTTTGGTAATACATGTCGAAAGCTTAACATCCAGATTGAAGAAGAGGTCATTATAGCCTTGCTAGATTGTTCGTAGTGGAGCAAACTACCTGCATTACACCACAAAGCAGCAGATTTCCAATCTCAAGCTACAAAGGTGTCCAGTTAATGCTATTCACTTTTTATTTTTGTTTTTGGCTGTATTGTTATAGCATTCTCTCTTTCAGAATTTTTTTAAATAGTCAATTTTTGTTGCAGTCATTACTTCTTTTTTTTTGACATGGAAAGAGCTTGTATGTATCTCCCATGCAGAAGAAGGGTATTTGAGACAGCAGTGTCCTTCACGTAAATTACTAGGACATGTGTGCACGATATGGGACTTGAAGTTGGAATCGCAGCATTTTGCGTTTTGCCACAGTTTTAAGCAATTGTTTTGCAAAAAATTTTTTGTGTGGTAGGTGATTTTTTGGTACAGCAACGCTAAATTTTGGTGAGGATCCGAATCTAGATCTGGATGCCTGAATTATTTAATTTTTAACTGATTTTTCACTGTTGAGAGAAAGGGCTAAAAATTATATTGTGTGATATCTTAAAAAGTTGATGACGGTTGGATGAAACTTTGTGGTCAGGTTGGGTGTGTGAAAAGGACTAATTGATTCGATTTTGGTGAAGATCTGAATCTGGATCCAGATTGGAGACTTTTTCAGGTGATTCTTCACCATTAAGAGATGGGGCCAAAAACTGTGTTTTGTATGTTATCTCTTAAAGTTGTGGACAACTTGTGACAAAACGAGGTGGAAAAGTTGGTTCGGTGATGAGAACAAGCCGATTCGATTTGGTTCAGGTCCGGAATCAGATCCGACCTATCAGTGGCATACAAAATGTAAACCATTCAGTCTGGCGGAGGTATGTTCTCTACAGAGTGCTGTTCCATTTCGCCAAGTTGTCACTATGAGTGATTTTTTCATTTGTCTGTCTGTCTGTCTGTCTGTGAGCAGGATATCTCAAAAAGATATGGACGGATTTGGACGAATCTTGGTGGACATGTTGGGTGTCTGCCAAGGATGAATTGTTTCTATTTTAGTGAAGATCCGGTTCCAGATACTGGAATTTTAAAAGTGATTCTTTACTGTTGAGAAATAGATCCAAAAATGATATATAGCATGATACTTCAAAACGTTGTGGACAGAGTCTGATGAAACTTGGTGGATGAGTTGGATAAATGACAAGAACAAGTGAATTATATTTTGATTAAGGTCCCGATGCATATCCGAGCTATTAGTGGGATACAAACGTAAAGTGTTCAGCCTGGTGGAGTTGTGCGCTCTACCGAGTGCCATTCTCGTTTGGCATATTCCGGCTGCAATTTTATTTGTTAATTGGTTATGAAGTTTTATAATATTCTTATGCAAATCAGCGTTTGAGCTTAAATGCTTCCATCTACATGAAGTTTTAAAAATGCTTTACCATTGAATTTCAAAGAATAAAAGGGAAACCACTTGTGTGATTCCCCTATCATGAGCCTCCATTAACCCTTCCAAACCCAATCTCCTCACTTGCAGGTTGCATTGTTTGCTTCCCTCTTCTATCTCTCCTATTTTCCTGTTTGTTTATTCCCTCATACTTATTGTGGTCAAGAGTTGTCCTGCTGTCCTACTGTCAATTTACACCCTCCATCACCTCGCTCTTCCATGAGTTTCTGTCATCTTTATTACACAAGAGATCCATCTTAACAAACACGTATTATTGTAACATCAGACAAAACAACACAGAACGCAAATACGAGTGGTAAATCTTAACAATGGGAGAGATGAAAAGAAAGAATGTTGGATGACTCTGTAGAAGCATTTCTTCACCAACTGTTCATTTGATTTGATAAGTCATCTTAAGGCTAGTAGTCAAAAAAAAAGAAAAGAATATATGTTGACAGATCCTATAAGTAGCATCCAGAACTAGAACAGCACTCAGTAGAGTGCAGATTCTCACCACGTGGGTTCATTCTGAGCAAAAATACCATCGTTAACTGAACATGCTACAATTATGGCCCACGTACCCGTATCATCCATGCACCCGATTGTGTCACACACATTGCCATTATCCGTAGCTCTCTTGGTTATTGATTGATCAGTAGGATGTTTAACGTCCACTTTTGTGCACATTAAGACTAAATAGCATCAATGAAGATGAATATGAAAATAATTTCAAACCATATTCACCATGGCTAGTCAGTCATACATATATATGTACGAAGTTTTGCATCAATGTGTTAAGCGGTTCTGGAGAACAAGATGTTTCACAGTTTCATTTTCAATTCAATATGGCCACCAGACCACATGACCGATGACATCACACATTTAATTACTCACGTCGGGTTGGAGATCAGATATATGAAGTTTCTGATTTTTTGGGGGGGATAAGGATTTTGATTCAACAAATTATGGCTGGAATATAACTTTACCGATGATGTCACCATTATCACCCAATATACCCATGGCGAGTTGATGACATATTCCAAGTTTCAATTTTTTTCATTGAGCGGTTTTTGGTGAAAATGCTACCCCAATTTTTTCCCTTTAATCCAATATGGCTGCCATACCATGTGACCAATGATATCAGAGTTATCAATATAATATTCCACATGCGGAGTCACTCCTATGTTTAAAGTTTTGTATCGATCAGAAAGGTTGCAGAGAAAAAAATTTTTGCAGCGAAAATTTATAGACGTGCACTCACCACACCCAGACAGACAAACAAACGCAGGCACAACAATAGTCTTGTAATCCCTTCAGTGTGTGACTAATGAACCGGTGGAGTGTATCTGAACACATGTGAACACCTTGTGATGTGAAAAAGAGTTAATTTGCTTTACAACTAACATCAGGCTCACTAACCCGTATTCTTTTTGTTTATTTTCTTTGCATATCGGTCGACATGGCTCATGAGCATTTGGGTGTTGTATCGAATAAGTATTTCCGTAACTTTATGTTTTACTCTGGCTTTTTAGGAAGTTATAAAAATTAATGATTTTTTTTTTCTCATTCAGTATATTAGCAATAATATATTAGTATATCTTTCACTATTTTGTTATTTTCTTGGAAAAGCTTTGCTATGTTCTTTTTCATTTTTAGTTTGGCAAGTTTGCTTTCGATTTAACACAGCTGTGAGATGCACCCTCATGGAGGATGGCAAAATGCTCCCACCCTCATCCTCAACACAGAGGGTTCTCTGGATTGGGGGTATAGCAGGCAATTTCAAAATTGAAATGATCATTCAACTGAACAAAGGGACAGTTAGTTATTTAGTTCTTCCTGTCCCACTTGGGACATTGGACAGTCAGAGGGACAGAGCAGGATGTATATCCAGGGGTGGTGGTTGGAGGGGGCATGCATCTTGTGCCACCTTCACCTGTGTTGTGATGATCAGAAAGAAATGTCACTTTTGTATCCATCAATTTACAATTCCTGCTAATGATAATTATAACAAAAATGTGTAGAGTAGTTTTTGTGATTGTTTATGCCTGCCAATGGCAAATAATTTTGGAGGTGAAGATGAAACATTCGTTCAAATTTCAGGTTCATGGACGAAATAGTTTGCAGTTTCAATTTTTCTCGGGCAATGGCAATCTCTTTAAAAACTAATAAAGCAATTACATGCATGCACAGATAAATGAAACTGCAGAAACGAGCTTGTGCAGGCTACCGGGAAATTTTCTATCTACTGCCATCCTACTCAGTTGATTTTCTGTTACCTTTGATGTTTTGCTGCACATTTAATTTGGTTTGTCCAATAATCTCCTCTATATTGTGATTTCAGCTTGGGACCTTAGGGTCCTGAGTTCAAGCCCCTGTCTACCGTTGAATTAACACCGGGTGGGGTTGATTCAGCCTGTCATCCTTCTGAGGTCGGCAAAATGAGTCCCAGTGTAGTGGAGTAATGACCATTCGGGGTAACCTGCGTCGGAGTGGCGACCTGTCCAGAACTGTACTCCTTGTCAATGAAACTGCCTCAGCAGCCTTATGTGCCTTTGTGTCACAAAAGGAATGGTATTGGTATTATTATTGTGATTTCAACCATTTGAGGCCTTAATTCGATCCCGGCTCCCCTCACACTCCCATCTCTTTCCTGACAATTATGTTGCTTCTTTCCTCATAACCACCTTCAATTCAACCTATCAAGATCCCTTTTTACCTTAACCAATTAAAACTGGCTGAATCGCTGAACCAAAACTAAACAACCAACATAGCAGCATGTCAGCGATGTCTACTACGACTACTGTTACTACTAATTTCAAGGCCCCAATTATTCCCAACTTGTGGGGGTCAGCCAGGGAAAACTTTTGCCCATATCTTTCGTGAACCAGCAGGACAGCCCTGACGTTCGACTGAAGTTGCCAGAGATTTACAATTTGTTCAGGTTTACAGCGGTGAATTGCTTTCTCTTTGTTGATGACACTGCTGGATCTTTACCATTCTCTAACTGATGCTAGCCGACTGGTCCCCAGCTTCATGTTCATCTAAGCGATGGCACACTTTGTGATGCAACAGCCCTAGCTGTGAAGCGCTAATTTGACAGTTTATTGTTGGGCCGCGAATAGAACACGGAACATACAGCTCAAAGGAAAGCGCACTACCTCTTCAGCATCCTGTCGGAACAGCCTGTCAGCAATGTGCTGGCTCCTAAATGGTCCACCATTTCATCTTGTTCCTGCATGATTGGATCACTATCCTGAATCACCAAGTGTAAGCCTGGTGCTGGCTTAACGGTTAAAGTGGTTGGCTTAAGATCTTAGGGTCTTGAGTTTAAGCCCCTTTCCTGCCATTAACTAACACCAGGTGAGTTTACTCAGCCTGTCTTCCTTCTGAGGTCGGCAAAATTAGTACCAGCTTACTGGAAACATGGAGCACCGCACCAGTGTCACAGCCACACTCCCGGCAATGATGCAACCATCAGCCCCAGACTGCATCCAAAATGATGATGATGATCACCAAGTGTATGCTGTTCAACAAACTTCTCGTTTCCTTTTTACTCTCTGATGAATTATGATAGCCATGATCCATTCTCCAGTTTTGGAATTAACTGTTCGGCAGAAGGCATTGTGGTTTGAGGTGAAGGCAAATAAGTGAATAGCACTTCATATAATATGATATGTCTTACAAGTTTGGCATCCATGCCATGCTGTGGAACATTTTGTTCATTCCTTTGGCTGCTCAAGTGGGCATAATTGTGAGCTGCAAGGGAATCCATCTGCCAGTGCAAAAAGGCATCTGCTTGATGGCCAGGCTGCTGCCCAGTGATCATTAAATGCAAGGTGCCTGTCGAGGTTAAATAGCTAATGCCTGATCGAGCTTGGTTATTTGGGTGATGTATTATAATTTGGTGCATTAACCAAGAAATTACATTTGGCACTGTCATTTTTGTTGAGCATGGAAGATGAACAGATTTTCAGATGCTGTCACCATAATAAACATCCCGAAAAATTAATTTCCCATATTTTTGTTTTTGAGGAGGTCTGGTGCATTCACGGAGTCGAGACATTCTGATAGGTGTAAAAATAATCCAAGGGAACTTGCACATCGGAACGGAAGCCATGTAACCCATAATTTCCATGCCATATCTGCACTCAGTACTCCCAACTACTCCATGTGTTGCTGTATAATAAGCAATTAAATATGGACCTTTGCAAGAGTGCGATTTCTGAAAGATAATATGGGATCTTTATTATCCATGACCTACATTGAGAAGGGATATCCAGTATTATGTGACCATGCAAAGGGAAGTATGCTTATAGATGCATTGTCATGAGGAATGTTCCCGTTTGTGGAATCGCCATTCTGTGTCCAGCACATCCTATTGTTCCCTCCAGTCTTTGAAGATGGCATCCTTGTACCATCTGTTGTCAATTGCTTCATTCACTTTCAACCTTTTCAACTCTCGTTAATTTTACTCTGCTCGTCCTGTGTGTCCTTGACCTGAACTTGAGTAACTAAGCATGAATGCAAAATTTGGTGAATATTGACCCAGCCTTTCTTTTATATCATTTTGAGGCACACACACACACACACACACACACACCACACACACACACACACACACACACACACACACAATTCCTTGTTTGGGGGGGGGGGGCGGCGGCGGATGTGTTCCCACGACCTGACCCCGGTAACCTCAGGACGCATGCAAAACTTTGTGGAGACTGGTCCAGGGGTGATGAAATGTATCAAATCAAAGAAAACGTTACATACACACACACACAACTTGCTATATATATATATATATAAATGTCAAACATGCGGAGTGTGACAAGCACTCCCCCTATCTGAATTGGACATAGTCTTACACCAAAGCGTCACCTCCGATCCTGAGACCTTGGCCCGCAACTCTGTCAAACAGACAAAGATTACATGGTCAACATCAATTAAAACAATCAACAGAGCCACCTATCCAGATTTCTTCATTGATCAGGCTGTATTCTCACTCTCAGATAGCATACCAGAAATGTCTAACCAGTGACGACCACATTCGTTGTTTAAACATCAGACGCACCTCCTAACCGTTGTGGTGAGCATCACCGCGGATTATGTCTCACATGGTAAAACTGCACAATCTGCAAAGAACAACCATCCATCTGCCACCCAGATGATTGTTCCTGCTAATGCAAACCATTCAACCAGAAAGCACGTGATGTGATCGGCCGGAAAATCGAAACATGCAGAGTCTGACGAGCACTCCCCCGATCTCCATTGGACACTGTCCGACACCAATTTTTGTGTGTTTCACAGAGTCGCTGGGCCGAGGCCTCTGGGTTGGAGGTGACGCTTTAATGTAGGACTATGTCCAATGGAGATCGGGGAGTGCTTGTCACACTCCACATGTTGATATACTGTGTATATATATATGTATATATATATATATATATATATATATGTATATATATATCTACACGAGGTCCGTCTAAAAAGTAACGGGACTGAGCCTGCTCTCTGCTCCACCTACACAACTTGAATGAACGGGTTGCGTCACAGTCTTTCGCAACACTCCAGCAATATATATGATTGGTGATGGTTGACTGCGCTCATTGTGTGATTTTTTCAGGTCGTGCTTTACACGTTGTCTGGTCTGAGTCGTCGCGCTACGAGTCGTGAGCAGTGAGCCAATCTGAAGTTTCTTGCCAAACTTGGCAAAACACCTTCCAAATCCTTCGCAATGCTGCAGCAAGTCTATGGGGAAGAACCGATGTCACGTTCACATGCATTTCAATGGCAAAAGAGGTTTAAAGAGGGACGGGAGGAAGTTTAAGATGATCCATGGACTGGACGACCTTCAACGAGCAGAACGGTGGACAACATCGAGTGCGTGAAGCAGATGGTGTGCACAGA
>CM068956.1:174660131-174674724 GCA_035128595.1 Eptatretus atami
CCTGATGTGGAGGCCATCAAAATGGCCGTGACGACGGAGCTCCGG
Source organism: Eptatretus atami (assembly GCA_035128595.1). NCBI lineage: Eukaryota > Metazoa > Chordata > Myxini > Myxiniformes > Myxinidae > Eptatretus > Eptatretus atami. The sequence continues at coordinate 174,660,177 of CM068956.1, forward strand.
AGGATTCTAGAGGAAGCCTTATGGGGGTGCATCGAAGCATGGAAGAAGAGGATGGACAAGTGTGTGAGACTGGAGGGAAACTATTTTAAAGGATGGTGGTGGTCACGAGCTGATGATGGAGTAGTGTGGAGTAGTGTGGTGTATCGTCTGGGGGGCGTGTGTGGTATGGGCGGAGCCTCGAGGGCCAGTGCGCGGCGGGGGCTCCGAGGGTCAGCACGGCCGCACGCACGGACTTCGTTGCGGGCGTGACCACCACCATCCGAGCCTCGGGCTCCGCCCATACCAAACACGCCCCCCAGACGATACACCACACTCTCTACCGTGTCTATAAATTACATACTCTGCCCCCCCCCAGCATACATATATATATATATATATACAGTCATGTGCCGCTTAACGACGTTCCGGGCAACGACGGATCGCATATACGACGGATCTGCCAGCTCTGGAAAAAAAAAAAATGAAAAAAAATGTAGCTGAAAAATTCCTATCGCCGAGTGATGTAGCCTCGTATAAAAATAGCACATACAATTATGTACACTGTACAGTACATAATACTCATAATGATAAACGACAGTGTGGCCCTGTTATAATGCGATCGTTGAGGTCCATAAAATGTCATCGCGAAAAAAGCAGGGTCGTGCTAAATCGGGATTCAAGGAAATCGGCTTTCATACTGAACCAATGTTTGCACGTTTACCTTCGAGCAAGTAAATTACCTTGAATTGAAGAATTCCACGAATAAATCGTTGTTCTTAGTCGACATTAAAACACAATTTTTTTTTTGGTGAAGCTTTTCATGTTGTTAAAACAATCGCACTGTTCCGAAAATATATATCACAATTGACAGGAGCTCGTTTATTCATTTGTAAATTATAACATCGATGCAATGATTACGTATTTATAAAATCCAAACGCTAATTATTCACCTTTCATAATCGATGCGAGAGGAGATTGTAAGCTGCTGCTAACAACACCGATGGCCGTCATGAACAGCACAAGGTAAAACTAACGTGTCTTCCGTCTCTCTTGGATGTGTGTTACAATTGCCGACAGTATTCAGTACAGTAACATGCTGTACAGGTTTGTATCGCGAGGAGCAATAGGCTACACCATATAGCCTAGGTGTCTAGGTTTGTGTAAGTACGATGTTCGAAAACGAAAACGAAAAAAAAAAATGATGTTCGCACAACGACGACGTCGCTTAACGACGCGTTTCTCAGAACGTAACCCCGTCGTTCGTGGCGCATGACTGTATGTCTGTATATAATATTATATATATATATATATATATATTATATATATATATATATATATGAGTCCGTCGAAAAAGTAACGGGACTGACTTCACAGAAATTTTATTCCAAAAAATATATTGAAATCACAGCTTGTCCCCTTTAAAATAGTTTCCCTCCAGTCTCACACACTTGTCCATCCTCTTCTTCCATGCTTCGATGCACCCCCATAAGGCTTCCTCTAGAATCCTCCGGAGCTCCGTCGTCACGGCCATTTTGATGGCCTCCACATCAGGAAATCAGGTCCCCTTGATCACCCCCTTGGCTTGGGAATAGGAAAAAATCACAAGGGGCCAAGTCTGGCAAATACGGGGGTTGCTCCAGAGTTGCACATTCCTCTCCCGCCACAAACTGTCGGATGCTCAGGGCACTGTGAGCAGGGGCGTTGTCATGGTGGAGCACCCAGGCGTTGTCTCCCACAGATCCCTCTCTTGTCCCAGACTGATCTCATGAGGTGCCGGAGGATCTCCTTGTACACGTATTGATTCACTTTTGATCCTGTGGTGGACACTCGAAGTGGACGATGCCTTGATGTCCAAAAAGGCGATGAGCATCACCTTGACCTTCGATATCCTTGCTTTCTTTGGTCTTGGTGATGCCGGACTTTTCTACTAACGACTCTGTCGTTTGGTCTCAGTATCGTATTCGAATATTCACGATTCATCGCCAGTAATGACTCCCGAGCAGGCTGGATCGTCCTCGAGGTGCTCGATAATGTCTTGACAGACAGTGACTCTTTGCTGTGTTTGGTCCTCGGCCAACAGCTTGGGGACCATCTTTGCGCACACCTTGCGCATTTCGAGATTTTCAGTGATGATGCTCCAAACAGTGTTCCTTGTTGATGGAAAGTTCCTCAGCAATCATCCGCACCGTGAGTCAACGATCTGTGCACACCATCTGCTTCACGCACTCGATGTTGTCCACCGTTCTGCTCGTTGAAGGTCGTCCAGTCCATGGATCATCTTAAACTTCCTCCCGTCCCTCTTTAAACCTCTTTTTGCCATTGAAATGCATGTGAACGTGACATCGGTTCTTCCCATAGACTTGCTGCAGCATTGCGAAGGATTTGGAAGGTGTTTTGCCAAGTTTGGCAAGAAACTTCAGATTGGCTCACTGCTCACAACATCGTAGCGCGACGACTCAGACCAGACAACGTGTAAAGCACGACCTGAAAAAATCACACAATGAGCGCAGTCAACCATCACCAATCATATATATTGCTGGAGTGTTGCGAAGACTGTGACGCAACCCGTTCATTCAAGTTGTGTAGGTGGAGCAGAGAGCAGGCTCAGTCCCGTTACTTTTTAGACGGACCTCGTGTAGATATATAATATTATTATATATATATATATATATATATTATATATACAGTATATCAACATGTGGAGTGTGACAAGCACTCCCCGATCTCCATTGGACATAGTCCTACATTAAAGCGTCACCTCCAACCCAGAGCCTCGGCCCAGCGACTCTGTGAAACACACAAAAATTGGTGTCGGACAGTGTCCAATGGAGATCGGGGGAGTGCTCGTCAGACTCTGCATGTTTCGATTTTCCGGCCGATCAATCACGTGCTTTCTGGTTGAATGGTTTGCATTAGCAGGAACAATCATCTGGGTGGCAGATGGATGGTTGTTCTTTGCAGATTGTGCAGTTTTACCATGTGAGACATAATCCGCGGTGATGCTCACCACAACGGTTAGGAGGTGCGTCTGATGTTTAAACAACGAATGTGGTCGTCACTGGTTAGACATTTCTGGTATGCTATCTGAGGAGGGAAAATCAGCCTGAAATCTGTATAGGTGGCTCTGTTTGATGTTTAATTGATGTTGACCATGTAATCTTTGTCTGTTTGACAGAGTTGCCGGGCCAAGGTCTCAGGATCGGAGGTGACGCTTTGGTGTAAGACTATGTCCAATTCAGATAGGGGGAGTGCTTGTCACACTCCGCATGTTTCGACATTTATATATATATATATATATATAATATATATATATATAAATAATTATATATATATATAAAAGAAGTTGTGTGTGTGTGTATGTAACGTTTTCTTTGATTTGATACATTTCATCACCCCTGGACCAGTTCCACAAAGTTTTGCATGCGTCCTGAGGTTACCGGGGTCAGGTCGTGGGAACACAATCCGCCGCCGCCCCCCCCCCCCAAACAAGGAAATTGTGTGTGTGTGTGTGTGTGTGTGTGTGTGTGTGTGTGTGTGTGTGTGTGTGTGTGTGCCTCAAAATGATATAAAAGAAAGGCTGGGTCAATATTCACCAAATTTTGCATTCATGCTTAGTTACTCAAGTTCAGGTCAAGGACACAAGGGATGAGCAGAGTAAAATTAACGAGAGTTGAAAAGGTTGAAAGTGAATGAAGCAATTGACAACAGATGGTACAAGGATGCCATCTTCAAAGACTGGAGGAACAATAGGATGTGCTGGACACAGAATGGCGATTCCACAAACGGGAACATTCCTCATGACAATGCATCTATAAGCATACTTCCCTTTGCATGGTCACATAATACTGGATATCCCTTCTCAATGTAGGTCATGGATAATAAAGATCCCATATTATCTTTCAGAAATCGCACTCTTGCAAAGGTCCATATTTAATTGCTTATTATACAGCAACACATGGAGGAGTTGGGAGTACTGAGTGCAGATATGGCATGGAAATTATGGGTTACATGGCTTCCGTTCCGATGTGCAAGTTCCTTGGATTATTTTTACACCTATCAGAATGTCTCGACTCCGTGAATGCACCAGACCTCCTCAAAAACAAAATATGGGAAATTAATTTTTCGGGATGTTTATTATGGTGACAGCATCTGAAATCTGTTCATCTTCCATGCTCAACAAAAATGACAGTGCCAAATGTAATTTCTTGGTTAATGCACCAAATTATAATACATCACCCAAATAACCAAGCTCGATCAGGCATTAGCTATTTAACTCGACAGGCACCTTGCATTTAATGATCACTGGGCAGCAGCCTGGCCATCAAGCAGATGCCTTTTTGCACTGGCAGATGGATCCCTTGCAGCTCACATTATGCCCACTTGAGCAGCCAAAGGAATGAACAAAATGTTCCACAGCATGGCATGGATGCCAAACTTGTAAGAACATATCATATTATATGAAGTGCTATTCACTTATTTGCCTTCACCTCAAACCACAATGCCTTCTGCCGAACAGTTAATTCCAAAACTGGAGAATGGATCATGGCTATCATAATTCATCAGAGAGTAAAAAGGAAACGAGAAGTTTGTTGAACAGCCATACACTTGGTGATCATCATCATCATTTTGGATGCAGTCTGGGCTGATGGTTGCATCATTGCCGGGAGTGTGGCTGTGACACTGGTGCGGTGCTCCATGTTTCCAGTAAGCTGGTACTAATTTTGCCGACCTCAGAAGGAAGACAGGCTGAGTAAACTCACCTGGTGTTAGTTAATGGCAGGAAAGGGGCTTAAACTCAAGACCCTAAGATCTTAAGCCAACCACTTTAACCGTTAAGCCCAGCACAGGCTTACACTTGGTGATTCAGGATAGTGATCCAATCATGCAGGAACAAGATGAAATGGTGGACCATTTAGGAGCCAGCACATTGCTGACAGGCTGTTCCGACAGGATGCGAAGAGGTAGTGCGCTTTCCTTTGAGCTGTATGTTCCGTGTTCTATTCGCGGCCCAACAATAAACTGTCAAATTAGCGCTTCACAGCTAGGGCTGTTGCATCACAAAGTGTGCCATCGCTTAGATGAACATGAAGCTGGGGACCAGTCGGCTAGCATCAGTTAGAGAATGGTAAAGATCCAGCAGTGTCATCAACAAAGAGAAAGCAATTCACCGCTGTAAACCTGAACAAATTGTAAATCTCTGGCACTTCAGTCGAACGTCAGGGCTTCCTGCTGGTTCACGAAAGATATGGCAAAGTTTTCCCTGGCTGACCCCACAAGTTGGGAATAATTGGGGCCTTGAAATTAGTAGTAACAGTAGTCGTAGTAGACATCGCTGACATGCTGCTATGTTGGTTGTTTAGTTTTGGTTCAGCGATTCAGCCAGTTTTAATTGGTTAAGGTAAAAAGGGATCTTGATAGGTTGAATTGAAGGTGGTTATGAGGAAAGAAGCAACATAATTGTCAGGAAAGAGATGGGAGTGTGAGGGAGAGCGGGATCGAATTAAGGCCTCAAATGGTTGAAATCACAATAATAATACCAATACCATTCCTTTTGTGACACAAAGGCACATAAGGCTGCTGAGGCAGTTTCATTGACAAGGAGTACAGTTCTGGACAGGTCGCCACTCCGACGCAGGTTACCCGAATGGTCATTACTCCACTACACTGGGACTCATTTTGCCGACCTCAGAAGGATGACAGGCTGAATCAACCCCACCCGGTGTTAATTCAACGGTAGACAGGGCTTGAACTCAGGACCTAGGTCCAAGCTGAAATCACAATATAGAGGAGATTATTGGACAAACCAAATTAAATGTGCAGCAAAACATCAAAGGTAACAGAAAATCAACTGAGTAGGATGGCAGTAGATAGAAAATTTCCGGTAGCCTGCACAAGCTCGTTTCTGCAGTTTCATTTATCTGTGCATGCATGTAATTGCTTTATTAGTTTTTAAAGAGATTGCCATTGCCCGAGGAAAATTGAAACTGCAAACTATTTCGTCCATGAACCTGAAATTTGAACGAATGTTTCATCTTCACCTCCAAAATTATTTGCCATTGGCAGGCATAAACAATCACAAAAACTACTCTACACATTTTTGTTATAATTATCATTAGCAGGAATTGTAAATTGATGGATACAAAAGTGACATTTCTTTCTGATCATCACAACACAGGTGAAGGTGGCACAAGATGCATGCCCCCTCCAACCACCACCCCTGGATATACATCCTGCTCTGTCCCTCTGACTGTCCAATGTCCCAAGTGGGACAGGAAGAACTAAATAACTAACTGTCCCTTTGTTCAGTTGAATGATCATTTCAATTTTGAAATTGCCTGCTATACCCCAATCCAGAGAACCCTCTGTGTTGAGGATAGGGTGGGAGCATTTTGCCATCCTCCATGAGGTGCATCTCACAGCTGTGTTAAATCGAAAGCAAAATTGCCAAACTAAAAATGAAAAAGAACATAGCAAAGCTTTTCCAAGAAAATAACAAATATGTGAAAGATATACTAATATATTATTGCTAATATACTGAATGAGAAAAAAAAATCATTAATTTTTATAACTTCCTAAAAAGCCAGAGTAAAACATAAAGTTACGGAAATACTTATTCGATACAACACCCAAATGCTCATGAGCCATGTCGACCGATATGCAAAGAAAATAAACAAAAAGAATACGGGTTAGTGAGCCTGATGTTAGTTGTAAAGCAAATTAACTCTTTTTCACATCACAAGTGTTCACATGGTGTTCAGATACACTCCACGGTTCATTAGTCACACACTGAAGGGATTACAAGACTATTGTTGTGCCTGCGTTTGTTTGTCTGTCTGGGTGTGGTGAGTGCACGTCTATAAATTTTCGCTGCAAAAATTTTTTTCTCTGCAACCTTTCTGATCGATACAAAACTTTAAACATAGGAGTGACTCCGCATGTGGATATTATATTGATAACTCTGATATCATTGGTCACATGGTATGGCAGCCATATTGGATTAAAGGGAAAAAATTGGGGTAGCATTTTCACCAAAAACCGCTCAATGAAAAAATTGAAACTTGGAATATGTCATCAACTCCCATGGGTATATTGGGTGATAATGGTGACATCATCGGTAAAGTTATATTCCAGCCATAATTTGTTGAATCAAAATCCTTATCCCCCAAAAATCAGAACTTCATATATCTGATCTCCAACCCGACGTGAGTAATTAAATGTGTGATGTCATCGGTCATGTGGTCTGGTGCCATATTGAATTGAAATGAAACTGTGAAACACTTGTTCTCTCAGAACCGCTTAACACATTGATGCAAAACTTCGTACATATATATGTATGACTGACTAGCATGGTGAATATGGTTTGAAATTATTTTCATATTCATCTTCATTGATGCTATTTAGTCTTAATGTGCACAAAAGTGGACGTTAAACATCCTACTGATCAATCAATAACCAAGAAGCTACGGATAATGGCAATGTGTGTGACACAATCGGGTGCATGGATGATACGGGTACGTGGGCCATATTGTAGCATGTTCAGTTAACGATGGTATTTTTGCTCAGAATGAACCCACGTGGTGAGAATCTGCACTCTACTGAGTGCTGTTCTAGTTCTGGATGCTACTTATAGGATCTGTCACATATATTCTTTTCTTTTTTTTTTGACTACTAGCCTTAAGATGACTTATCAAATCAAATGAACAGTTGGTGAAGAAATGCTTCTACAGAGTCATCCAACATTCTTTCTTTTCATCTCTCCCATTGTTAAGATTTACCACTCGTATTTGCGTTCTGTGTTTGTTTGTCTTGATGTTACAATAATACGTGTTTGTTAAGATGGATCTCTTGTGTAATAAAGATGACAGAAACTCATGGAAGAGCGAGGTGATGGAGGGTGTAAATTGACAGTAGGACAGCAGGACAACTCTTGACCACAATAAGTATGAGGGAATAAACAAACAGGAAAATAGGAGAGATAGAAGAGGGAAGCAAACAATGCAACCTGCAAGTGAGGAGATTGGGTTTGGAAGGGTTAATGGAGGCTCATGATAGGGGAATCACACAAGTGGTTTCCTTTTATTCTTTGAAATTCAATGGTAAAGCATTTTAAAACTTCATGTAGATGGAAGCATTTAAGCTCAAACGCTGATTTGCATAAGAATATTATAAAACTTCATAACCAATTAACAAATAAAATTGCAGCCGGAATATGCCAACGAGAATGGCACTCGGTAGAGCGCACAACTCCACCAGGCTGAACACTTTACGTTTGTATCCACTAATAGCTCGATATGCATCGGGACCTTAATCAAAATATAATTCACTTGTTCTTGTCATTTATCCAACTCATCCACCAAGTTTCATCAGACTCTGTCCACAACGTTTTGAAGTATCATGCATATATCATTTTTGGATCTATTTCTCAACAGTAAAGAATCACTTTTAAAATTCCAGTATCTGGAACCGGATCTTCACTAAATAGAAACAATTCATCCTTGGCAGACACCAACATGTCCACCAGATTCGTCCAAATCCGTCCATATCTTTTTGAGATATCCTGCTCACAGACAGACAGACAGACAGACAAATGAAAAAATCACTCATAGTGACAAACTTGGCGAAATGGAACAGCACTCTGTAGAGAACATACCTCGCCCAGACTGAATGGTTTACATTTTGTATGCCACTGATAGGTCGGATCTGATTCCGGACCTGAACCAAATGCGAATCGGCTTGTTCTCATCACCGAACCAACTTTTCCACCTCGTTTTGTCACAAGTTGTCCACAACTTTAAGAGATAACATACAAAACACAGTTTTTGGCCCCATCTCTTTAATGGTGAAGAATCACCTGAAAAAGTCTCCAATCTGGATCCAGATTCAGATCTTCACCAAAATCGAATCAATTAGTCCTTTTCACACACCCAACCTGACCACAAAGTTCATCCAATCCGTCATCAACTTTTTAAGATATCACACAATATAATTTTTAGCCCTTTCTCTCAACAGTGAAAAATCAGTTAAAAATTAAATAATCAGGCATCCAGATCTAGATTCGGATCCTCACCAAAATTTAGCGTTGCTGTACCAAAAAATCACCTACACACACAAAAATTTTTTGCAAACAATTGCTTAAAAACTGTGGCCAAAACGCAAAATGCTGCGATTCCAACTTCAAGTCCCATATCGTGCACCACATGTCCTAGTAATTTACGTGAAGGTACACTGCTGTCCAAACTACCCTTCTTCTGCATGGAGATACATACAAGCTCTTCCATGTCAAAAAAAAAAGAAGTAATGACTGCAACAAAATTGACATTTAAAAAAATTCTGAAAGAGAGAATGCATAACAATACAGCAAAAACAAATAAAAAGTGAATAGCATTAACTGGACACCTTTGTAGCTTGAGATTGGAAATCTGCTGCTTTGTGGTGTAATGCAGGTAGTTTGCTCCACTAGAACAATCTAGCAAGGCTATAATGACCTCTTCTTCAATCTGGATGTTAAGCTTTCGACATGTATTACCAAAGTTAGTAATTGCATGACAGCTGTTCAAAAATAAAGTAAAACATGTACTTCTAATGTCACATATCGTGAAGCATGAAAAACGAGTTTTCATGAGAAGTGCAAGACAGTCTCATCACATTTCAACACACGTCTTGGAGCTTGGAGTTGGGCCAGGAGAGCAATCTGGTATAACAATTTGCATCTCGAAAGAGAATAGATGGACCATGCGTAAAAAGGTGCACAGCAGGATGGGAGCGAGTACAGGTTGGATTAGGAAGGGATCCCATGTAATTGCCAGTGATGTGAACGAACAGTAACAGCTTGTGGAAGCAGGACAATGAAGACGGAAACAAATCAGTCTGCAGCACAAATTAATGGGACGATGCCATCATTGCCATGCTCCACCACCGACCTGCCTGCGGCATGCATGGATGTGCCATAGATTATAATTATGGTGGGAAAACTGGTAGTGATGATACCCCAATACATGTCTGCCCGAAATACTTCTCAAGCTTTTTGTTGGAGCATTATCCAAGAGGTTCATGTATGTACGAGTAAATTGCCTGGAAGCGTGCGTGAATATTATCTGAAAACATTTTGTGATCCGTGAAAACTTCGCGAAGATCGCAGTTGTATGCCACAAAGCATTTTGAAGCTACGTGCTGTATGGTCTTTGAACATTTAATGAACAGCGTTCATAGATGAGGATTTTTTAATTGTAAATATTAAATAGTCGCAACAGCGATGGGTTGTGCATTCATGACTGACATATTCATTCAATATAAGCGATAAAACTCTGGTGAAATGATTGTTTTGGAAAAATGAACGCAAATTGAATGAACAAGAAAAAGAACCATTAACAGAGTGCTCCTTTTTTTTTTTCTTTTCTTTTTTTTTTTGGATAGAATTGCCGAGGCTCAAATGAGACGGAACACAGAACGTACAACAAGGGGAGCAGTGGACAAGAGGGCGGGAGAGGGAAAGAAAAAGTGTGGAACAGAGATATGAGGAGATCTGTGGAAGGGAGAGGGATGGGGGCGGGTACACATGGTAAACAAGATGGACACGACAGGGACTACCGGTCCTTACACGACATGGACTTTCAGAACAAAAGCAGGAATTTGAAGGAGGTGGGTTTGGGGTCGATACGGGGTAGAAAAGATGGTAGTTTTGGATGGGGGAAGATAAGAGATGGTGGTGAACAGCTGTTTTTTAAGACCTGGAGGAAAGAGTGGGATTGAAGAGTGGTGTGGAGTGTTCCAAAGGCAAGAAAAAGAGGAATTAAAGAGTGAAGGTGAGCAGTGATTCGTGATTTGTAGTAGTTTACCAGAAGTGGTTGTGAGCGGACCTGAGCGCAAAAAAATATGGGGAAAGGGGGGGGCTCGAATGAGAGCTAACAGAGCGGGGGTGGGACAGAGCCCAGTCACACCCAGCTGTTCCTGGACTCTTGTGTCCTTTTCTCCTGACAAGGTAGAGAGATAGAGCGGGGGTGGGGGCGAGCCGGGAGAAGAGATGGTAGAAGACAGAGAAGACCACCGACCTGCCTGCGGTGAGAGAGTGAGAGACCCAAGACTCAGCCTCATCACGGGAGACACCATTGATCCTAAATGTCTTGGTTTCCACAGCGTGAAGCCGAGAAAGGTGAGAGGCGGAGCACCAGCCCAGAGGGGAGAGCCGTAACTCCACAGGCTGTGGAAAAAGCTTTGTTTGTGGTCAGGAGCTCAAGTGGGCAAGGAAGGACTTTGCTCGATGAGGATACCAGTCAGCAGCTGGCTTTGGAGGCCAGTTTGGAAATGAGACTTTGCCAGGAAAGATCATGGCAGATAGTGAGATCCAAAGCGTGAATGAATGGACTCTTCAAGAGGATTGCTGAGAACATAGATGGGGGGGGGGTTCCAGACGGTCTTTTGGAGAGACATTGTGAGAGTGGTATTTTCAGGGTTGAAAGACATGTTCCACATGGTGGACCAGCTTGTGATTTATCCAGATCTGCAGAGAGTGAAGAGGCTGCTGCTTACCGATCTGAGGAATGACAAGATGGTACCGCAGAGGGTGGAGTCATCAGCAATGAGATAAATAGGATTTTCCAGAGAGTCAGAGAGAGAGAGAGAAGAGAAGAGAGAGATCATTGATGAAAACCAGAAAAAGAACAGTGGCGAAAACACTCCTTGAGGAACTCCAACCTGGACGGCAATAAGGAATTGAACACCACTAAGGCCACTCGTTGCTGTGACATGAGAGGAAGTCTGTGAGCCATGAGTGGAGATGTCTGGGATACATATGAGAAAAAAGGTTGGTGAGCAGGGCAGGTGCCACAACCGTATCGAAGGCATGTGATATGTCAAGGGAGATGCTCTGATTCATGTCTGGTATTGTGGATCTCCATCCAATGATGGGAGAGCAGAAGCAGCATATCTAGAGTTAGAGTGTACCTGGTCGAATCGAAATGATTATCGGAAATCAAGCCATTGGAGAAGAGGAAAGATTATGTCTGAAGCGATGATGGATTCCATAACCTTGCTGATGATTGGGAGAAGGCTGATTGGTCTGTAGTTGTAGGGATCTGTTTTTGCACACTTTTATGCAGGCAGTAGTAATGTTTGCTGATTTCCAAGCAGATGGCAGATGATCTTGAGCAAATGAGAGGGTGAATATAAAAAGACAAAGGGTGAGCAAGAGCAGCAGAGCAGGCTTTGAGGACACGTGGGCTGATTCCGTCTTGACCGTTGCGGAATCTGATTCGAGGTTTGACAGCAAGCTCTCCACTTGTCGGGAGAAAAGGACAGAGAGACAAGGACAGTTTGGTGCGGACCGGGTAGGTAGGTCCAGAAAGTGATGGTTTGGGACACAAGATTTAGCTGCAAACACGAGTTTAGGCATTCAGCCTTTTCACGTGCGGTCAGCTGGTGGCCATTTGAGGTAAGGGAGTGGATGGAGGGGGAACATACACCAGAAACAGACTTAAGTAGATGCCACTAGGATTTGGAGGAGGGAGAGAGGTTTGAGAGTTCAGACTTGAGATTAGAAAGATGTTGTTTTCTGGATCTCCTGAGGTACACACACACTTGTTCTGAGCTTTGTGAAGGAACTGAGATTGCCTCCAGTTGGATTAGCCTTCCATGAGTCGAAAGCAAGTTGTTTCAGGACAACTACTCACCACAAGCTTCAGTGTATCAGGCGGGAGGAAAGGAGGACAACTGAAGACGGAGGGGCTAAATCCGTGCTTATGAGAGAGAGAGAGCAAGTTCTTGAAAGAATTCCCAGGACAATTTATGCGGAGGAAGTAGAGATGGGAGACAGTCGAAGCTTGTAGCTGCTTGAAGTCCCTGCCAGTGCGCCTGAGTGAAATGCCAACTCGACAGTGCTGAGGAGTTCTCTAATATTAGCCAGAGAGATGTCTACTTTGACAAGCATGTGGTCAAGATGACCAATTGAAGCGGAGGAAGAACAACAGATATTCTCAGGGAAAGTGGTGAAAATCAGATCCAGAAGAAGATGGAGTACCGTTGGTTGAGATCCGGGTCGGGAAGTTGACTTGAGGTGAGTCAGTCCAATGAGTCACAGAAATCTTTTGCTGAAGTGCCATGGTAGGTGAGAGAGGTACCCACACCCAGCCAACTGCCATGATGACATTGAAGTCACCACATATGAGGAAGAGAGAGTTGGATGGAGGATAGAAAGTGGTCCATATTGTCAGCCGGCGAGGTGCAAGTGGAGTCATCACTGTTTTGACACATATAAACATGAGATGGAGTGAAGGGAAGCCAGACCGATGTATTCTGGGGGTGTGGGGAGAGGGGGCAGTGCATGGTGAGTGAGGAATCGAGTGTTTGATGAAGAGAACACTTCTTCACCAGGACGAGGCTCAGATCCGTCATACCTGAGGAGGGAGTAACCAGGGAGAGATACTGGGGATGAAGAGACGTCTTAGGGAGGAAAGTTTTCTGTTGAGCAGATTATGTCTGGTTTTCAGTGCACCTGTATGGAAAGATCTGTCGGGTTTGAGCGAAGGCCCCGGATGTTGTGGTCCCACACAATTGTTAATGAGAGGGAGGGGAGGGAGAGTGTAGGACGAGGAAGGAGTGGGGGGAGGTAAGGAGATTTGTTGAAAGAGTGTGGGTATTGCAGAAGAGGTAGGAGAGAGGGCCCGATGAGGAGGAGAAAAGGCTCAGTGGTGATGGGCTGAGGTACAGTGGAGAGTAATAAGGAGGGGTTGAGCGCAGTTTAAAGATTGGAGGAGGTGAAGTGATGTGATGAAGAGAGAGGGTGGGGGAAGGAGGCAGCTTTGTGGATGGATGAGGTGGGGATCTTTGAGAAGGGGGAGTGAGGGGAATATTGGGGGAGAAGGTGAGGGGAGTTTTAGAGAAAGGTGAGAAGGAAGTGGAGGGGGGATTTGTGAAAGTTGCTTGAAAGGGATGGGAGACGATGAGAGCAGGCATGGCCAAGGGTCAGAGGGCGATGGGAGAGGTGGGGAGAGGGGAAGATGAGACTTGGTAGTGGTGAGGTGGAAAGGAGTGAGGCGGGGAGGTACAAGATTTGAGGGGTTGGGAAGAGGGGAGGTGTTCTGAGAGAAGGAGGAGCATTGTTTGTGGTGATGAGTCGACTGATTTGAGGTGCCGAGATATCTTTTCGTTAGAATGGAGCACCACAGATGTTAAACACCACACACTTTGGGACAACAGAGGAGGAGCTGATACTGAGGCAGAAGACGGTGAGAGTTGCCAAGAGCAGAGGTTGGACGAGGGGCAAGATGGGAGGGGTCAGGAGAGGGGATAAACAGTGAGGGGTTAGGAGGAGGTAGATTTAAGGAGGTGGGGTGAATTGGCAACTGAGACTATGAAAAAAGGACGATTGATGAACATGAACATGCATGTGCAAATTGGGATTAAAAAAATTATAAGTAAGAGATGTGATTAAAGAATTACTGTAAGAGCAACAAGGAGAAGTAAGAGAAGGAGAAAAGAAATGTTGCAAACAGTTGGACGTTATTAGACACCGGGAGGAAGATAAGGTCGAATTGAAAACAGCTTATTGAAGAAGAAGGAGAGTAATCTCTCTCTT
>CM068956.1:174691875-174713348 GCA_035128595.1 Eptatretus atami
CACCTGTCTCTGTTATCATCTGAGCTCAAGCATTTGGGTATCGGTATTGCAGCACTCACTGAGGTTCGGTGACCAGATTGCGGCGAGATCATGGCGGGTGGTTATGCCTCCATATTGGTCTGGTCACTCTGATGGTTACCATGCTGAAGGAGTTGCTGTAGATGTGTCCAATAAGCTGACTCCAATGATAATTGAGGCAATACCGGTCAACGAGAGTAAAATGAGACAAAGGATTCTTCAATCCTTGGGTGTCGTTTCCCTTGTCTCTGTATATGCTCTGACTGGGGTGAGTGACCTCACCGTGAAGGGCGCATTCTATGCCACGGTCGACTCTGTGGTTGATCAGTGCTCCAGGCGAGATACTCTTCTAGTCTTGGGGGATTTCAATGCATCGACTGGAACTGATAGGGATGGTTATGAGACATGTGTTTGTCCCCATGGGTCTGGAGCTATGAACCAGAATAGCATTGTTCCTTGACTTTGCAAGAAGACATGGACTTCGGGTGGCTGTTTCATGGTTTCAGTGCCCATAGGCTCATTGCTGGACTTGGTATTCCAACGCTGGTGGTGTGGCAAAGGAGTTTGACCATGTGCTCGTTGATGGTAGCTGGAGGATGATCCAGAACTTCAGGGTCCACTGGAGTGCTCAGTTCCTCAATACTGACCACAGACTTGTTGTTGCAACTCTGAAGTTGCAGCTTAAATCTGGGAGAATTGTACCTTCCCAGCCTTGGCTGGATATTGGCAAGCTAAAGGATGAGAGGGTAGCTGAGGAGTTTGCGAACAGGCTGAGTGGAGATTTGGGGGGTCTGGGTACTTTGGGGAATCCTGAAGAGTTGTGAAGTGCCTTAAAGACCACCGTCCTTGATGTTGCCGGTGGATGTCTTGGAACTCACCGAAGGGCTGTGAGGGTTAGAGTTAGTTCTGTTCTGTGCTCTGCTTGGAACACAGGCATCATCCCAACTGACTGGAAGAGGGGCCTTTTGTCCCCCTCTGGAAAGGGAAGGGTGATCGACAGCACTACAACTACTGAGGGGTGACACTGCTCTCAGTGCCTGGCAAGGTCTTTACTTGGATAATTCTTGATCGGGTTCACCACCACCTGCTTTATCACCAGTGCCCATAGCAGTGAGGCTTTACACCAAAGAAGTCAACGATTGACCGTATCCTTGCTCTTTTGGTCCTCACCGAACGCAGATGAGAGTTCCGGCAGGGGCTGCTTGCAGCCTTTGTTGATCTCTGTAAAGCGTTTGATTCAGTGAATCGGGATGCCCTCTGGAGGAGTCTTGATCTTCGTGGGGTGCCACCAAAACTGATCAATCTGATTTCTGAACTACACTCTGGTACTGAGTGCAGTGAGATGTGGGGATACCATCTCTGACATTTCCAGTTGTTACTGGAGATCGTTAGGGGTGTGTACTGGCCCCCTACACTTTTCAGCACTTGTATGAATTGGATTCTGGAGAGGATGTCGGAGAGTTCTATCAAGCTGCGGTGCATCGTTTGGGAATGTCAAGATCTCTGACCTTGATTTTGCAGATGATGCAGTCATCTTTGCGGAGACTCTTGATATCCTTTTGGGGGCCCTCAAGGTGCTGAATGAGGAGTCGGAGCCATTGGAATTACGGGTTTCCTAGGTAAAAACTAAGATCCAGGCTTTCAGTGACATCTTGGATGCTGCTATCTTGTCTGTACCTGTTTGTGGCGAGTATGTAGAGGGCACGGAGAGATTCACTTACCTTGGCAGTGATATTCATGTCTCTGCTGGCTGTGAGCCAGAGGTCAACAGACGCCTGGGTCTGGCCTGGGGAGTCATGGATTCACTGGATCATGGGGTGTGGCGCTGCCCATTCCTCTGCGGGAGAACACAAGTTCGACTCTTCTAGTCCTTGGTGCTTCCAGTCTTGCTCTATGGATGTGAGACTTGGACTCTGAGCAGGGATCTGAGATGGCGACTTAATTCCTTTGGTACCAGGTCTCTTCGGAAAATCCTTGGCTATTGCTGGTCGGACTTTGTGTCCAACGAACGGTTGCTGAGACTCAAATGAGATTTGTTACCTGCATAGTCCGTGAGCATCAGCTGCGGCTGTATGGACATGTGGCTGGTTTTCCTGATACAGATCCTGCTCACCAGATTCTCCCAGCGAGGGAGCCTCGTGAGTGTAGGAGGCCAATGGGCCGAGCACGTGCCTCGTGGTTGTAGCAGGTTGATCAACATCTCAAGGAGATGGGGTTGGTCCAGGCATCTGCCTGGGGGATGGCCAAACGGAGGCCCCTGGAGTGCTGGTGGAAAGTGGACGCAGCGACACACTGCTCTGGCACATTCTCCCATTCCTGACCTCACCTGAAAGTATGTCTGTCAGTGAATAACTCCATTCTCTTATTGTGCTGTAACAACGTATTTTGATGGATGTTGGCTCGGATAACTCCGAAAGACCAGTGCGTCTCCAAACAGACCACGATCGCCATCCACAACACTCACCTCTGGCCTAATCTTCATGCCCAGGGTCGGTTTACCGTACTTGTGAGATGACTGAAGCAGATGGTGAACCGTGCCGCCGGCTGCACAACAGATGTCAATTGGCCAAGCAAACCAACGTTATGTGCCGCACCCTCTCATCCATTCAATTCCTTGGGCTTATTGCCCCCAGGAGGTTACATCACGACCAAACCCGAACAGGATAAGTCAAGACACAGAGTTCTTTGTACCCATTGGTTTATTCAAAACAAACAAGTAGGAAAATGGCCGGAGAAACTAGCAATGACAATTCAAACAAGAAATGGTGGGAAAAGAAGCAGTTTCTATACAAGCAATGACAATACAGGCAGTATGCACAAATGTTACAGTCATGTCTATAGTTCCTCAAATTACCCTTCTGTGATGCACCTGCCCTCGGAATCTTAATCAAGCTCTTAGCACTGTAACATATTTGGCGCCAATTATACACCTGAAGAAGTGAGAGGTGGGGAGGGGTGAGAAGAAGAAGTGGTGAGAAAGAAAGGATATCATTCCCCTCATGCTCCTTTCTCGATTCCTCTCTCTCTCTAAAAATCTCGCCCATTTGTGCTCCCATCTCCTGGGGAGCCCGCTAGTACTGGCTTTGGTGGCAATGGTTGCCGATGAGGTGAAGTGAAGTGGACAATGGTGTGATGAGCAACCGAGCTGACGCTAAGGTGTGCAGGGATTGGTGCAGAGATGTGTGTGTGTGTGTGTGTGTGTGTGTGTGTGTGTGTGTGTGTGTGTGTGTGTGTGTGTGTGTGTGTGTGTTGTGGGGGGGGGGTGAGGCGAAGAAAGAGAAAGAAAGGCGCAAAGAAATGAGGAGTACAGGAAGAGTGAGCGTAGTGAGCGACCTGGAAAAATAAAGGAAAGGGCGAGAGAAGGAAAAGAATAGATGAGTGTGATTCGTATCGGTTTTGGGAAGGAATGAGAATAGCACAAAGAGCAGAGTCAAAACTTGCGGTTCTGGACAAAGCTCAAGTCCCAAGCTTCCAAATGCTCAAGTCTCTGTGCCCGAGTCAAGTCAAGTGCTGGTTCCAAGTTCAAGAGCCTATTCCTTCTCTACATTCCTTGTTTTATTCCTTCCTCCCAGCATTGGGATCCTCATTGGTGGAGAGACTGCGAGGGCAGTTTGACCCTCACCTCCTGTAATTGACCATGTCCGATTATTCTGCCCGGCAACGGAACCTGATTGGTTGGACGTGGTCACGGGGGACTTTCCGGGAAGGGAAAGGAGTGAGAATTTGGCGCACCTGTCATTTCTAATGATTTATGGCTTCCTGATGTTCTTTGAGTGGGCGGGCGAGCTCGTGGTGTGAAATGCTCCGCTACGTCGAGGAGGAGTGATTTGAAAATGGCATGATGTGTGAGTGGTGTTGGACGCGGAATGGTTCGAGTCCAGAATGTAGAAAGGAAGCAACATGTACTAAAGTTACACTGGCAATGCATATCTATCACATGAACATGATATATACTTAAAAACTAAACAGAATCCCAAGACATCATGACATTAATCCTATGTGTTGGTGCTTTGTTCTTCCCCGGGGGTTCACAACTGCCACAGTATTGTTCATTTTGCCGCCAAATGATGTTTATAATACCTCCTGTGCAGCTAGTTTTTCTAACATCGATCTGGCATTTTATTGTAATAATTGACAATCCTAAAAGATTTATTCCCCTTCATAAAATAGGCTCAAATGAGATTTCTTTTTATCATTTTCTGTGTCTTGATCAGGGAATTTAGTGATTTATTGTGTTGATGTCAGCACAACGAATGGAAATCTAAAGTGTGTACGCATGCGCGCATGAACTTGCACGTCCTAATGTTTGTTTGTGCACGATCATTGTTGTCCAGTTTATCCACCTGCCTTGGAGATCCACTGAAAGGTTTGCACAATCATCAAGTTTAGCAATGGTGTTTAAAAACAAACACTTGAGACGGCTGTAATTTGTATTCCTTGCCTTTCATTTCTATCTTCAGCCTGTCCATCCTTTTCCGATACCACTGCTTGCTTATTGAGAGGCATCTTGCAGCGCCTCTTGCTGGCTGAGTGGAGAAGTGTATCCACGGCAGCCTGTGGAAGGCCCTGTGTAGTTACGATGGAGGTGTGAGTGATGAATGCTCAAGTCTGGTTGTTGGTGCCACTGCTATATCGTCTATTCAGCAAAAATATGGGTGATTGAGGAAGTTGGTGCCCCACTGTCTCTTTGGCAGGAAAGCTCGTGTTTCTTTTCCTGCCTTGAAGGGATATTCTCTTCATTTCTTATTTATCTTGTTTCTTTCAACTGCCATCTGCTAGTCCTCCTTCCACCGCTTTAACGTACTCACGTCGTCATCCATTATAATATTGAGTGTGTCCATTTTATCATTCAATCCATCTGATGTGTTTGTCAAATCGGTTTTCAAGGTGATCATGTTGCCAATCATCAGACCATTCGCTGTTTTCACATCGGCGATGGTCAAACGAAGACTTGGAAGAATTCTCGCACAAGACATTGGGGAGTTGATTTGTTGAGGATTTGAGACAAAGCAATTCGTGCGGAGAGGAGTCGCATCATGCTTCCACATGTGGTTCATCTAACGACCACGGAGCACAGCAAAGCATGCCCAGTCCTCCACGGGACCCAAGGACAACGGTGTTGATGTCCGTCTCGATTCACAAGTCTGTATTTCTACTGTGCCGTTTATATGGTTGCGACATGATGTATGGTGACGTCTGCTTGTTGGTGCCGATGCTGCGCGTTAATCAGCAATAATATGAGTGCCTGAGGAAGTTGGTGCCATACTGGTTCTGGGGCAGCAAGGCTCATGTTTCTTTTCCTGCCTTGGAGGGATTTTCTCTTCATTTCTTATTTACCTATTTCCTTCCACTCTCACCTGCTTGTTCTCCTTCCACCGGCGCAACTGCACGAGATAAATTGGCAGCTGTTCACCCCATATTGCTGCACAATGGTGTGGTTAGCTGGAGGTGTCATTGGCATGCCCAACAATTTCTTTTGAAGCAAACATCTTTCCAGAGTCCTTGAATAACACATGCTATGGTGTTGTCATCACCAAATCTGTCAGCCTGCTGTGTGCTCTGTCTGCCTTTTTAAAATGGAAGTTTTCATTACAAAATTGTATCCTGTGCTTTCCAGCAGCTTGGACTTTTGTGTCATGGACATCAACTCGGTGTATATAATTTTGTGAGTTACTAAATTATTCACTGTCTTGAAACTATTCATATTTATTTGGTTGCTCTCAAGAAATAGGATTTTTGGCGTTGGATGATAGGGCAGCATGACGATGTGGTTTCATGCATCAGTAAGTTGTGATTTAAATCTGTTTAGCCAAACGACAGGGCCTAAGAGTTTTAATTATCGAGTAAGCCTGGTGTTGGCTCAGTGGTTAGGGTGGCGGCTTGGGATCCTAGGGTCCTTTGAGTTCAAGCCCCATTGGCCGCTGAATTAATACACCAGGGGTTGACTCAGCCTGTCATCCTTCCGAGGTCGGCGAAATGAGTACCAGTTCCAGTGTGTGTGTACTGGTAGAGAGGCACTGCATGCGACACAGTCGCACTTCAAGAAATGATAGCTACCCCGGCAGCTAAGCTGCCATACGACCACCACCAATTATCGAGCAATGATAAATGCATTTGTGGAAATATTTTATTGATTTTAATGCACACACTTCCTGCAGACTGATTTATATTTCCTTTGTCCAAGGCCTGGGCCTGGTGTTGGCTTAGCAGTTAGGGTGGCTGGCTCGGGATCTTAGGGTCCTGAGTTTGAGTCCTCTCGGCTGCTGAATTAACACCAGGTGGGGTTGACTCAGCCTGTCATCCTTCCTAGGTCAGTGAAATGAGCACCAATGTACTGCTATGGTAATAGGGGCACTGCATCAGCGGCATAGCCGTGTCCCTCACCAATGACGCAGCCACAGGCTGCACACGAGAGCCCTATATTTTGGTTTGCTGATGCCCCTGGAATGCAAATGTGTCAACACCACCCAAGCCTTCGTTCGCATAAACACAAGTCAGCATTCTATATCAAAATGGCAGAACAGAAAAAATTGATATTTAAATTTTCCTTTGAACCATCAAATTTTGCTTTCAAATTATTTCCATGCGATAAGGACAGTTTTAATGATTATCGAGGCCACCGTCGAGGTTAAATGTGTGTTAAAACGTTCTCACACCATATTCTGTCGAGCAAACGCTCAAACAAAACTCCTGTTTCGATCTTTTCCCTTTGTTTGTGCACTTGTTGTCTTGACTTTGTCGATCCACAAAAATTACCATCGAGATAGGTCTCAGGATGCAAGTCGGCGCAGCCGTTTAAATGCCATCAGGAAGGTCTTTTGTGTTGTGGGATCAACAAAAGGAAGTGGTCGAGGCCTTTCTGCTTGGTTGAGCTGTTGGTGTGGGGAGAAGAGTGTGATGGTTTAAATCATTGTTGGCTTTTTTTTTATCTACCACTACACCTGCGACTTGTACTAATGAACCATTTTGGCTTCGAAGGAGCTTACAAATCCAATGGCTCCCACATAGTAAAGGCGATTGAAGGCAAAATCTTCAGCGAGGATGTTGAACCAGCCACGCGTGAAAGTACCGACGGTTATTCTCACCGGCTGCACGCGTTCATCGGTTCCGCAACTCTGCTTTAGCTGCTGCACAAAGCCTCCCAGAGAGGTTATCATACAGCTTTTGTATTCTTGTGATTCATTGTGATCTGGGCAAGCGCCAAAAATTTCCACGAAGAATCTGTTGTTTAGCTCTGCTCCATTTCATCGCCGACCGTGAATGGGTCCGAGGCAAGGAGTTCTGTGGTCATCGACCCATTTGTTTTACACTCAACTGCTTTAATAAAATATTATCGGAACAAGACATTGGATATGCGCTGATATATCCGATGAAATGAAATCCGATGAAAGCTGATATGCGCACTGCAGTTGTCTTGCAGGAACTCCTGGTTGTTTTAGCACGCCTTGCATTCTTTTGCGTTCCATCTTTGCTTAGCTGCGCGCCAACTCAGCTGTATCAGCCACGTCGATCGTTGTGATGTGCTGCCCCTTCACTAAGCTATGTGGCACATCCGTACAAGGATGTTATATTTGTAAATATCTCTCATTGCCTTGTGGTAATTATTTCCACCAAGCTGTCTCGTTGCGGACTCTGTTAAACCCTTGCAAGTATCATCAACTCGAATTTGAGAATTAATATTTAATCCACATTTTGGGTGAGCTGGCAGGATGGCCTCGACGTACGTACACACTCGCCTCTAAGCTGTCTAGTCTGGGTGTGAAGTTCGACCCAGATATATACTGTCGTGCAGGCAAGGCAAGGCATCAATGTGTATGTCGGCCCTCCGATGAATGTTAAACTGGGCATCCCGTACCCACTAAAAAGTTCTTCCACAATGTTCATCGGAGGATGTAGTGTGGTTTGTGTCGTCATCTCACCAGGCATCCATGACCACTGCCATGCCACATACAAACAGCCAAACTATGGCCTCAGAGCATTCAGTGAGGCCACGTGTGATGTTTGGCTGAAGGTGGCAGGAATTTGGAATTTCTTATGGATGTGAGTGATAACTCACCTGTTCTTCACAAAAGACACTATGGGGTCTGTAACGTCCACCAACTCTTGCTGAAAGATTGTTCTCCAGCTTAAAGTACATCGAAGGGATGGTACACTTTGTGCCACGACGCCCTGACTGTGAAGCAACAATCGGATAGTTTAGAGCTGGTTCGACCTTTGAACCGATGCTAGATGGCAAAGAGACGAGTGTGCATACTTCAAGGCTATCCTGGCTGCTCGGGTTCTGAATTCGAATATCTGAATGTTGTTGAATTATCCACTTCACATCTTTATGATTGGAAGAAACACCCACTCCCAATGGGAGCGGCCAGGATGAGTCATGTTATTACCTCCGCCCACCGGAGGTGGCTGGAGGTTATGTTTTCAACCCTGTTTGTTTGTTACTTACCAAAAACTTTTTTTTGCCAAGTATGTTTGTCTGTCTGTTTGTCACACGATTTTTGGCCACAGTTTTCAAGCAATCGTTCTGAATTTTTTTTTTTGCTGTCCTTGGCCTTGAATGTAGGTGACCGTCCAAGGACAGCAATGCCTGTCAGTGGGATACAAAATGTAAACTCTTCAGCCAGGCGGATGTATGCGCTCTACCGAATGCTATTCCGTTTCGCCAAGTGTCACACTATGAGTGATTTTTCATTCATTCTGTCTGTCTGTTTGTATGTCAATCGCCTACAGGTCACACTTTTAAACAGATCTTCACGAAACTTCCCCACCTGGTAGAGTTTGTCATAAGCAAGAAGCCTTTTGTTTTTGAAGTCAAATGGTGAACAAAGGCCAAATGTCAACAACTTTATCAAATTTCTAAAATTCTCAATTTTTATCCGATTGACGATAAATTTAAACAGGATTTGCATAACAGGTCACTGAATTCAACCACCAATTATTGTTGAGGTCGACATCGGTCAAAATGTCAACAGAGGCCAAATTTCTAAAATTGTCAATTTTCATCCGATTAACTTGAAATTTGAAGCGGAGTTGCATATTTGTTCATTCAATTCAACCATCAATTATTTTTGTGGTCAACTTTGGCCAAAAGGTCAACATAGGCCAAAGGTCAACACCTAAGATGAGATATCTAAAATCCTCAATTTTCATCCTATTGACTTGAAATTTGAAGAGGATTTATATTTCAGGTCACTGAATTCAACCACCAATTATTGTTGAGGTCAACTTCGGCACAAGGTCAACAACTGAGGTGGTATTTCTAAAATCTTCAATTTTCATCCGATTGACTTAAAAGTTGAAGAGGATTTACATTTCAGGTCACTGAATTCAACCAGTGAATTATTTTTGAGGTCAACATCGACCAAAAGGTCAACAGAGGCCAAAGGGTCAACATAAGCCAAGTTTCTAACATTGTCAATTTTCATCCGATTGACTTGAAATTTGAAGAGGAGTTGCATTTTTGGTCATTGAATTCAACCACAAATTATTTTTGAGATCAAATTTGTTTTATGGATTTTGCAAGTGATGTGCTCTGCACGATGTCTTCTTCTTGTTTGTTTGTTTCTGTGCAGGATATCTCAAAAAGTTGTGGATGTATTCGGATTAAATTTGGTGGAAAGGTTGGGTGTGTGACAAGTTAGAAATTATTAGATTCTGGTGAAGATCTGTTTGTGGATACGGATACTAGAATTTTTAAGTGATTCTTCACCATTGAGAGATGGGGCCAAAAACGATATATTGCACGATATCTCAAAAAGTTATGGACGGATTTGGACAAAACTTGGTGGACACGTATGTGTGACAAGGATGAATTGATTTGATTTGGTGAAGATCCAAATCTGGATACGAGAGTTTTTTTCATCTATAAGGTGATTCTTCACCTTTCAGAGATAGGGCCAAAAACGATATATGGGACATTTTCACAAAAGCGGGTCAGGTAACGGTAAAGAACAAACTCAAAAATCAACTTTCTTTGATATTCTCGAAATAGTGCTTGAACCCCTTATAAGGCCGAGAAAAATGTTCAAATGATGTCAGCAACGCAGGATCACCATAAGGCCTCTGCACTGACTGGGCAATATATGCCTTGATAAAAATTCTCGGACAGTCTTTACCGTTACCTGACCCGCTTTTGTGAAAATGTCCCATATCTAGCATGACATTTTAAAAACTTATTGCGCATGATATGTTCTACTGAATCAGGCATTGTGTGGTGGAGGTATGCACGCTCTACCTAGTGCCCTTCTAGTTATCCCTATTGTTATGCGTGTTCTTGGTCTCGATTTGGTCTCAATATGGTCTCGATTTTTGTGCGCATGTGGTGTCCGCAAACCATATCTCGCGACATGTATGGACCAATTTTATTCGTACTTGGCATAGACAACATATAATGGTATACATATGCACATAATTTTGTTTCGACTTCAGATCCAATATGGCTGGCCGACTGGTAGCCATTTTAGTTGTAAAAAAAAAAACAAACGATGTCAAACACATCCTCAACCATTTATCGGATATGCATTTACCGATCTTGTTCAAACTTGGCACACAGATGAAGAATGATGGCTTACATGTGCACGTCATTTTTCGAGATCAGATCCAAGATGGCCGACTGACGGTCATTTTAGTTGTAAAAACCTAATGTTGAACATGTCCTCAACCATTTCTCGGACATGCATTTACCAATGTTGTTAAAACTTGGCACACAGATAATGAATGACGGCTTACATATGTCCGCCATTTTTTTAGAGATCAGATCCAAGATGGCCGACTGGCAGCCATTTTGTTAAACATGTCCCCAACCATTTCTCCGACATACATGGTCTGATGTTCAAACTTGGCAATAGCACAGTTCACAATGACATGCACTTGCACCTAACTTTATTTTGCGATCTGATAAAATATGGCCGTCTGGTAGACTGGCGGCCATTTTAGTTGTACGTAAATATGGGCTTGCCCTTTAACTCCATACAGCAAAATTACTAAAACAACGGGGGCTATAACATTTTATGTCTTTTTTACTTATCTTTGTTATTGTAATTACCTTTGTTATTGGAAGCGGACTATGGAAAACACCATGATAACGGGGAACGATGCTCAAGCTGCTATCTGTACACCTGAACATGACGTTTTTTTCAAGGTGTAAAAAGGCAATAAACAGAGTAATTCCTCTACAATTTTTGCAGTCGTCTGAAACAACACAAGGCCTGTCTTACAAGTCTTATTCTTCAATTAAATTCAGTTATTCGATATTATCTATATTGTGAACCTTCGTGTCTGTCCCTGTGTCCGTCTGCCTCCCGGCCATTTACGGCGACCGCTTCCCACGCTGCGTTTGAAAAGCTGCACACGCAGGCAAAGCTCAACATTCACTTTTGAAATGACAGGAGAATACGGATGAATAATATTAATGCCAAATTTTATTTCGCAAGCAGGATATTCTACACTCTTTTGAGACAAATCCAACCTCCATGACATGTTGCACTCAACATTTTGCTGTGGGTGGGTATAAGTAGCCCAGCACTTTCACTCTGAGTGAAACCAGGAGTGCAACACAATTAACCATTTTAAAGTCTATTAAATAATTTGAATTGATAGATTAATTTACACTTTTCCTGTCATTGGGGATGAGTACATTTTCTTGCTCAATTACAATTCTTCTTTTAATACTCGTGATACAATTAAAGGCTCTGAAGCATCACTCGTAATATCCTCTTCTACCGACACCAGGAGCGATAGTACAAACTTATGTGGAGAATTTGTGTCGGTCTCACATTCGGAATCTTATGGGAATGGCAAGCAAAGTAGCTACAACCTTTGTCTAATGATCCATAGCCCCCCTAGTCCGGCAGATATGTGAAAAAAATGTGCCTTTAGTGATACAAGCATGAAATTTGGCACACTGCTAGATGGTTCTATTCTTGTCTTCCGCGATGTTTTAACAACCAAGTTGGTGGCGTATCTGTGCATACTATATTTGGTGTCGATATGGTTATCTTATAATATAAACGATGTTATTACGATAATGTGAAGCAGTTGTTGATTTTTTGTTGTACAGGTGTTCTTTCCTTGATTTCAGCAGATGTTTTGTTGTGGAGTAGAAATTGTGTATTTTATTGGGTAGGCTTGGATATATTGTTGTTTATCAGTAGTTTCCCAGGTATTGTGTGAAATAATACTGTGTTTTTGGTGTAAAGCGTGGTTTATTTTGGTTATCATTGTTTTCCAGAATATTGTGGACGTGAATATGTTTATATATGGTGTACGAAAAATGTTATACATTATGTATTTAAGTACGAGTTGTTTTCAGCAAACAGTTTTAGTGGCGTGTGTTTATATGGTGTGGCGTGGTGTTTTTGTCTTAATAAACGAGTGTTTTGAGTTGTGAGTGGGCTTTTATGAGTTAAGCGATGAGATTATATTATTGTTTTCAAGCGTGTTTTCCCCGTTGGAGTGTGAGTTTATATTGGTTAAGAACGATGGTTTATTAATTTTTACAAAAGTTTTCTTTTGTGCGTGCTAATGTGCTTTTTGAGTGTGGGTGGTTTTTTCCTGGTTTTTAAAGATATTTCAACGTTTGTGGACATGAATCTGTGAAATTTTTTGGTGATCCGATGGTTAATATTCTGTTATCAGTGTGTTTCCGTTAGTGGGAGTATGTAGCATTTTTATGGATGATCCAGAAGTGTTTACTATTGTTTCACGAGTGTTTTCCGATGTGGGTGTATGATACTTTTTTTGGTAATAGGGTGTTTTTATGTTTTAACCGCAGTGTTTTCCGTTGTGAGCAAGTGTTTTTTTTTTGGTGTAAGGGTGATAATAAAAAATATATTTAGTTTTCAGGATGTTTTACGTTTTGTGGGTGTTATTTTTTTGGACTGTGGCTAGGTTGTTTACTGGTTTTTAAACTGGTGTTTTCCGTTTTGGAGTGTTGTTGTATATTTTGGTGTAGGGTGTTAATTTCTTGTTATTAAAAGCAAACATGTTTTAACCCGTCTTGTGAAGTGTTGTCTCTTTAATTGGAATGTAGAGATAGCTTATTTGTTTTGAGTGTTTTCCCACGTTATGTAGGAAGTGACTTTTTCTATTTTTTTTGGATGATCAGGGTATCTTTGTTTTAAGTGTTTTAAAAGTATTGTGGAGTGATCTGTATCTACTTTTTTGTAGAAGTGGTTAAATAAAAACCTTATTATGTTTATAATGCAGTGTTTTAAGTATTGTGGAAGTAGATTGTGCTTTAATGGTGTGGTGGTTATCATACATTGTCTTTCAAAAAAAGTGTTTCCCCGTTTTAATTTGTGGGAAGAATAGAAAAAAAACTGATGCTTTTTTTTGTGTAGGCGTGGATCTATCTCTTGTTTAAACAGTATTTTACAGTTTGATGGACGTTTGTGGCTAATATTTATGGTGTCGAATATGGTTAATACTTGTATTTCAAGCGTGTTTTCCACATTGTGGAAGTGATTGTGATCTTTTTTGGTGTGGGTAGGTTATACCAATTACTAGGTTTATGAAGTGTATTCACGTTTGTGCGTAGAATGTGTTTTTTTAGGATGTCGGGTGGATATATAATTATATGTTTATAGAGATGTTTACCGTTTGTGGAGTGCTGTGATCTTTTTGGTGTCGGCTGAGCTGCATTAATTAGTATATTCGTGTTTTGAACGCTTGGCCGTGATTGTGACTTTTTTTGGATGTAGGTGGTTCTTCTTGTTTCAGAAAGTGTTTTTCAAACAAAGTTGTGGAAGTGCATAGTGTTTTTTTGGACTGAGGCGTGTTATTTCTGATATTTACAGAGTTTACCATATTGTGAGAAAGTGATTGTATTTTTTGGTGTCGCTGGGTTTTTCATGGTTTTACTACAGTGTTTTGACCGCTGTGGGGCTCGTGATTTTTATATTGGTGTAAAGGCTGGATATAATTAGTTTAGGTGTTTTAAGATATTGATGGAGATAGTAAATGGGATTTTTTGGTGTAGGGTGTTATGAAAATTAAAAAAGTTGTACGGAAAGTGGTTTGAAGTTTGTGGGTGATATTGTGTTTTTTTGGTGGCAGGTGGTAATGTTTCTTGTTTTCACGGTGTTTTCGTTTGTGGGTGATGTGCTTTTTTTGGTGACGGGTGGTTTTAAATAAATAGATTTAGATGTGTTTTTCGCGTTTGTGGGGTTATCTTTTTAGGTGTGGGTGGTTTTTATTGGATTTCGATAGTTTGCGTTGTGGTGTGTTGTGTAATTTTTTTGGCTGGGAGAGATGGTTTAAAAACTTAATATGTTAGGTGATTAACGTTTGATGGAGTGACTAATGTGTAATATATTTGGTGTCGGACATGGTTATCTACTTGTTACGGTGTTTCCACGTTTGTGGAGTATGAATTGTCATTTTTGTGTGGTGATTAACTTTTGTATTACGATGGTTTTCAAAGTTAATAGTGGAAGGTGCTACTGTGCTTTTTTGGTGTAAGGAGTGGTAATAATTAATAAGGATTTTCACTGAGTGTTTCTGTGGTGTGTGTTTTTTGGTGTGCTGGTATATTTGTTTTAACAACGACGTGATTGCGTATTAGTGGACGTGTCTGTGGATATTTATTTGGTGTGTGGTGATAGAAAATTTTTCAAAAGAGTTTCGTTGTGGCGTGTTTGAAATTTGGTGGGTGGTTATATCTGTTTTTACAGAGTAAATATCCAGTATTGGAGTGTTGTGATATTTGGTGTGAAATGAAATATACTTTGTATTATACGTGTTTAACCGTATGTGAGTGTTGTATTTTTTGAGTGGTGGGTTTAAATTCATAGATTTAGGTGTTTTAAGTTATGTGGGTGAATGTTTTTTTTGGTGAGAGTGAGGTTACTTTGTATAATATAAATAAGATAATATCAGAAAATTAGGAGAGTGAAATTGGAATATATATTGGTGTGGCGTGGTTAAATTCTTGTTTAGAAGTGTTTTCAAAGTAGGAATAGATAGTGCTATTATTTGAAGTGATAAGGCAGTAGGTTAATTAAAATTGATATTATAAAATGGTTTCAACTTGTAGGTGTTGTGATTTTTTTGAGTAGAGTAAGTGGTTAATTTTGTTTTCAACGGAATGTTACGTTTGTGGGTGCTTGTGTCTTTTTGGTGTAGGAATTGGTATTATTGGTAATATTTTAGTTAATTTAAGAATAGTAGGTGAGAATAGTAGTTTTTTGGTGTGACATGTTAAATAAAAATTTTGTCGATGATTTTCTGTGAGTGTGTGATATTTGATAATAGAGTGTGCAGTAGTAAATTTTTAGTTATTATAATAGAGTGTTTAGTATTGGGTGAAGTGTTTTTGGTGTAGGCGTGTTTTTAAAGATATTTAAGGTGTAATCCGGTATTATGGAAAAGAATGTAATAATTTTTTGGAGCGTGGATGATGATTTTGTTAATAAGGTAAATTATAGAAGAAAAGAAGTGGAATGAAAATGTGAAATTTTTAATTAAGGATGATATGAAAATAAATAATTGAATTAGGATGTTTACCGATATGTGGCGTAGATAATTTTTTTTGGTAGTAAAGGGTAGGTTATCTTTGTATTTAAAGATAGTTTAAAAGAATTTGTGAAAAATAATTTGTGATTATTTTTGAGAAAGCGTGAATTTATATTATTTAAAAAAAAAAACGTGTTTATAGGTTTGTGGCAGATAGTAGTGTTTTTTGGATATAAGAGTTGAGGTATAACTATACTAAAATAGGTTAATAAAGAGAATATACAAAAAGATGAGAGGATAGATGTGAATTTTGTGTGTGCTTAATTAAATAGATATTAAGCAATAAGTTATAACCAAGTATATAGAAGTGGTATGTGAAATTATATATGATTAAGGAGAAGGATTAAAAATATATATGGTTAATAAAAATAGAGAAATAGTATTCCGTTGAAGAGTGTAATATTTGACAATATTATTGGAATAATAAATCTGGATAATCTTTTCTTTGTATATTTTCTCCGGTGTTGTTGATGGCTTCTGTAGTACTGTGGTGTTAGGTGTCTAGAGATTATGTTCAATATGGGAGTGGTGTGGCATTGCTATGATTTTCGCATAAGTGTTTGCTTTGGTGCTTGGTTTTTTTGGGTGTCGTTGTTTTTTTGGTTTTTGTTTTTTCGTTGTGGAGGGTCTCTGAATGGAGCTGTGGCAACTTTTTTGGTGTGTGGCTTGTTAAATAATTCTTCGGACATGTTTTTTTAACCGTTGTAGTTTTCCCCTGATCGCCGCTTTTTGTGAAATGTCCTATTAGGGATGTTTACATTGGTGTGAAAAACTTATTTGGCGGCATTTTTTGATTGGGTTGTGTCCATATGTTTTTCGTATCAGTGGTATTTGTGATGGTGAAGGTTTTATTGCCGGTTCTTTAGTGGCTAGGTGGCTCTGTGTTTTTTTTAGGTTTGTTCCTATTGTGTGGTAATGTCGTGTTTCTTGTGTCTTTTCTGATTTTGGTCTCACATGAGGTGTCCGTCTGTGATTGTTGTGCTGCATGTGTTTTGTGGTGTCGAGCCTGATATCTGTGGTATCATTTTGTTATGGGGTTCAAGGTTGTATCTGTTTGATTGTTGGTGTTGTACATTCTTAAGTTGGTTATATGTTTGGTATAGTTGTTTTAGGGATTATGTTGGTGCATGTATTTTGTTTTGTTTCTTGGGTCGTTGGTAGTTATCTTAATATTGGTTGTGTCCAGAGTGTTCTGGATAGCCATAATTGTTATTGTGGTTGTAGATGATAAGAATAGAACAACTGATTTGTAATGGTGCTCATCGCTACTGGTTGTATTTTTTATTCGGGTTGGATAGTTGCATTTTGTGAGCGGATTGTGTTGTTTCATTAGTGTCGGGCATTGGTTACTCTAGATTGTTTAGAATGATGGCTTGCTGTTGTTCCAGTGTTTATGTTTGTTGCTGAGATATGTTTATTTGGGTGGATCGGGGGCGATTCTGATCGGCTTCATTTTTAGTTGTGTGTTTAAACGTTAGTGTGGATTCATTGTGTCTCTTTTAGATTTTCTGCGTGGGAATTTTCTTGCGTTTTTTACTGCGTGGTATGTTTTGTTAAACTGGTTGGCAGCGAGTTGTTGGTGTTTTTTGGTGGCGGGGTTTTTTTCGAACGTTATTTTGAATGACGGCTGATCCTGTGAGGTGGTGATTGTGGTTTTTTATGATGATTTAGGTGGTGCAAGACGAGTGGTGCCGATTTGTGTCTAGCTATTAATTGTGTAAGTCGATGTTTGCCCGGATGGTGTCGGTCTTCGACTATTGGTTTTTTTGGGAATGTTATGGGTTGATGGTTATCAATTTTTTGTATCTGTGCAATAGCAAGTTGCACATTGACATGGCTTGTGGTGGCTGATCGGTAATTTTATTTTGGTGGGATCTGTAGTTAAATATATTTGGCGTGTTGTGTTATGTGAGTGTCTTTCGGGCATTTTTGGTGGAGTTGTGGTATCTGTGAATTTATTGGGTTCTGGTGCTACGTATTAAGACGTTCTTTCAGCTTGATAAATTCAATGATATTTATAGGATCGGGTGGCTTATATTTATTGTGTGGTTGTTTACTATATATTTGTTATTTGTATTATGGTTTGTGTTGGGATAGTCTGGACTGGATGGAATTAAGCGAGCATTGATAATTTGGTCTTTGTTGTGGACCGGATGGGGCGGGTCATTGCTGTCTTAATTCTTGTTACAGAGTTGTCTTTGAACGATGGTTTGGTATAGTTGTTTGGTTGGTTTCAGGTGTATTATATGGGCATTAGGAAGTTAGGTTCTAAGTAGTAATTTTCTCTATTTTGATTTTTTGCGAGTGTGCTGTTTCCATCGAACTTTGGGGAGGTATGTCAAGTGTTCCTTGTTCTGGGACGATGAAGGTCGGTGTAGTCTGTCGATTTAAAATTCAGTTATTCGTAAATAATTATTCTATTATTGTTGTGAACCTCGTGGATTGTCTTGTGGTTTCGTCCGCTCTTTCTTGCTGGTGGGTCTTTATTTTTTATTCTTGGTGTCTTGCCAGTGGGTTTTGTTTTCTGTTTGGTTTTTGTGGAAGTAGATATGTTTGCACTCCGTTATTTGTTGGCTGATAAGCTCGGCATGGGTACTCTTTTTTTGAATGTATGATTGAGGGTGGATTAGTGAATGTGGGTATTTTGGATTTATTATTTATTTTATGGGCGTCCAAAGGGGTTTATTTCGCAAGTCAGTGGTGGTATATTTGAGGTTCTTCAACATCTGTTTTTGTGGTGTAGGTGATTATCGGAAATCCAACTTTATTTGGAGTGTGGAGGTGCTTCTAACTTCTTGTTTTTTTTTTTCGCTGTGGTGGTATAAGTAGCCCAGCACTTTCCTCTTGAGTTGTAAACCAGGAGTGCAACAAATTAAACCATTTTAAAGGTCTATTAAAAATTTGAATTGATTAGATTAATTTTGCAGCTTTGTCCGGTATTGGGTGATGATTATGATTTTGTGGCGGTTCATTATTTACTAATTTTCAGTTGTTTGTTTATTATATACTCGGGCGTTGTGAGGTAGTTCATTATTATAAGTGTTCGTGAAGCATCAGGTACTGTTTATTTATGTCTTTTTCTAGTGTTCTTTGGGTGGGACAGTGGTGTTTTGTTGGTGGTTTTTTTTCTGGTTTTGTTTGTGAGGTGGCGTATGGTAAAACTTATGTGGAGAATTTGGTGTCGTGTTTTTTGTGATTTGCGTGTGTTCAATTATTGGATGTTGGCTTAGCAGAGTAGTTATGCTACACTTTTGTCTTATAGGTTGAGGCATAATTGCCTCTCTCCTATTGGCTGTAGAAATGGATGGTGTATTAAAATGTTGCCTTGGTTAGTTTGATAACAGGATTGCTCATGAAATATGTGGCACTATTGCGTGCTGTTAGTTGGCATTGTTTGGTACTGATAGGATTTTTTATTGGTTATGGGTTTTGGGACTAGTCTCGGTTATTGCATTCTTGTCTAGAGTGCCAAATTGTTATTTTGCTGCTCGATGTGGTGTTTATCATAAATAATTAGTTGTCGATTGAGGTGATTGTAGCTTCATTATTGGCAGGTGTGGTATGGCAGGTGGTTGTTAGTAACTATATTTAATGTAGTTCATGGGAGTCTCGGAGTGGTGTTTTTTTTTTATTTAAATATAATATAAGGAGTTTTTTAAGTTTGGTGAGGTAAGGTAGGATATTATGCATACTTATAAAGTTGGGGACGAAAGTTGCCGTGTGGGATATACTCCTTTTTTGGTGTTATTTGTCATTTAGTGGTATTTTTTTGCACTTTTGGACGGTTTTCTTCACAACAACTCTTAAAAAACTGTTTATCAGAGCACCATGGAATGACTGTTGTTCATTTAACACTCTTGAACTCAGAGGAAGTGCTTCTGTTTGATCCTAACATCAACTTACAGAGTCAAAATTATACAGTGGAACCTCTAGATCCAGGTAACAGAGTCTACTATGATGCATGGATACATGTGTACATGTTACATATTATCATCTGTGATCTCTCTTGTCCCAGTTTACTCTCTTGTACACTCCCACCACAGTGACATAGAGCTGTGCACTGGAGGGCAGCCTTGACACACTTGCACTGTCTCTGCATCCCTTTTTGCACCCACACCTTAGTAGTTGCCGACATGCCTCAGTTGCTCTGGGAGGGTTGTCCAGTATATGTCCCAGCCATTATCGTGTGAACCCACCCCCAGTCACTGGGCGATGGGAGCTCTGGTGTGGACACCATCATCTGGCCCCAACAGTAGCCGGCTTGGTAGGTAGCTCTCTTGATGTGCTGTTTCAGGGCTTCACGAGTTGGTGGAGAGCATCTATTGATCTGCCATTCTGGGTGAACAGATGCTTGCGACACTCATTGAATGTTCCTGGCTACTGGTGCGATCATAGAGCACAACAACAAAACGCTCCAGTGCATCCATGCGGGCATCATCGATGTAGGACACAGTTCTCCGAGAGCTATGCCATGATTGATATCATCCTGGCTCCAAGGTTCTCTTTGTGTCCCTTGCTTTGTTATAGAGGGAAACCAGACACTTCACATGGTACAGGGCAATCTTGCGCCATATATCTCCAGCACTCAGTTTAGCAATAAGTGGCTTGTCTTCTAGTTTCAGAGCACATTTCCTGACTCGTCTGTCCAGGTCAAAGGTAGAAGCTTTGCGCAAAGACTCGTTACCTGCTGGCTTGTCACAAAAAGAACACGTTTCGAGCAGTGACTCTGTGCGGTCCACACTCTGACGGGTATACTTTCGTGTCACGCCTTCGGTATCCCCACTGGTTGTTTTCCTCTTCTCTGCCCGAATCAATTGAGTTTTGTTGTATTGTAGTCTGCACGAATCATGCCACTTAGCCCTGTGGTGCTGGAAGGTGGACTCAATACCTCACCATCGTCCAAGCGGGACTGTCAAGAGATTTTGGCAAGCAGTCGATCTCACTGAACCTGAGGAGGTTGTCTGCCAGATTCTGGTATCCAGACCCTCCTGTGCTTCGCTTGGAGTCAGCTGGACAACGAAGAGGCTCAGTGGTGTCCATCTGACACAGCACACATAGGTTCCAGTGTGTCTGGTTAATTGATGTAACAGATGTACTTGGCCTCGCTGCTGGGGTCTAATAGTTTGAAATGCTTGGCCTTGTCTTGAACCACACACCAATCAGTCACTGTAATTGGGAAGAACACACCAACAGGGGATTAGTCTTTGGGTACACTACAGTGGAGTTATCACCTGAAAACGAAATAGCAGAGTTAAATGTTTTCAACTACGAACCCCAGCCCAGAGGAGATGCATATATACACAATGGCGATCTTGGGTGATTGTCACTCGATGTCCCAATAGGCCACCATACATTATTTCTTTGCGCTGGACAGGACCATGTTAAACCCAAATCAATATGAACACACCATTGTAGTTTGAACATATCTTTATGCAATCATGAAAATTAATACAGTGAGTACATCAATATCGATTTCGCAAATTTATGCATTTAATCGCGACATTGCCAGTACCAGTATGTAATTAATAATGGAATATTCATGGAGTCTAAGTTCCTTTCACCAATTTGATTTTTGATCTATTTATATTTCAGAACAATATTCAGGTAACATTCACATGCATGATCATATTGCAGAGCTCTTGTTCCAGCCATGCATTATTGCGTGGTAAACTGTTATCTGTGTCCCTCATAGACCACCGTAGATGCTTTTTTAGTCAAATATGAAGTAGATAATGAAGCATGTGCATACTAGTTGATAATAATCATATTATACTCACTACATTGTGTTTTGCACCAAGCACATATGACTTTGCTGACCTTGTAGGCAGAATTTGTTTTCGTGGCAGCCATTTTGTTAAATGGCACCATTTTGACTAGGGGTAATCTGGAATGTCCCTATATCAAAATGTTTCCTAAGGGTATGCTATAACTGTGTACAAATC
>CM068956.1:174726084-174738033 GCA_035128595.1 Eptatretus atami
ACATTGATATCGAACACATAACCAAGTTTCATCAAGATCGGATCAAAGTCCACTGAGTTATGCTCTGGAGTCTGGACATAACGAATAACGAATATAGTGGTCACTCTGGCTGTGTGTCTGTCTGTCTGTCTGTGTCTGTCTGTCCAGAGCATAACTCAGTGGGCTCGTGAACCAACAAACAGACACTTCTCAAATCTATTTAAATATTTTCAAGTGTTTGTGTGTTTGTTTGTTCGTACGTTATTCTTTAATGGCCAAACCCTTGCACATAGAGGCCCAAAATTTTGGGTGTAGGAACTTCAGAATCTGGGCAAGGTTTTCAGCTACCCCTCCATGCTCGACAAAATCCCCCCACCCCTCAAGGAAATTCTGTGTGTGTGTTTTTGTAGTTCTGAAAATCATAGGGGAAAAAACGGCTGAGCCAATTTCCAACTAATTTTGCATAAGTCCTGTGGGTACCCAGGTTCAGTTCATTGGTACAAAAAATGTCCCCCCTCACCCCCTCAAGGTGCTAATGGGGAAAATACATCAGGGTTCTTGCAAATGTGCATTTAAAACATTGAAATCTTATAAATAATTTTGTTTGTGTGTGTGTGTTTTTTTTGTGTTTGTTTGTTACTCTTTCATGGCTGAAACCACCGCCGGGAAAAGCTCACCCAGCCAGGCAGCGCAGGAAATCAGATTCTGATATACCTCCACCCAAAATTTGGGGGCCTCCAAATGCTACGGTTTGGCTGTTAAAGAGAAACAAACGAACATACAAACAAACGCACAAACACTTATTATTATCCACAAGATATGGTTATCACTTTAGATAACCAACAAAGCACAATGGATTAGTGTAACATGTCATGATGGAGAAATGGACATACAGTAGCGGGTTAAAGAACCCCAATCCTGCTATATTACACAGACAACCATGTTTTATATTATTTTGATATTTCCTCATATTTTTCTCATTAATGTTATGTATTTACGCAATTAATATGTTGGTACTCCTCCCGGAGCCTTAAAATCCCGGAAATCGATGTAACATTTTTGTTTGGCAGCCATATTTTCTTTAAATAAGATTTTGAAGGTGGAGGATTTCTATTTTCATCTGGGGTCTTTCATGTTCCAAATGAGTGGAAATGATTTGCCTCAGGCATTAATTTCAATGTTTCTCAAAAACCATGATTTGCCAAAATATCCTGAGAAAAGGTTTTCATACCATCTTCCACAGATGAGAACATGGTTGTTGTTTTTGGGGGTTTTTTTGGGGGGGCGGGGGGGTTTACAGGATCAAGCGCTTGTAGTAGAGTTGACACACACAGATGCACACACACACCACACACACACACAAACACACACCTCCTGAAACCCACCTGTTTGTGGAGATAGTAGCCAACAACAGCAACTTGGGTGTGCACATGCAGACAACACACACACACACAACACACACACACACACACACACACACACACACAAACGCACACCTCCTGAAACCCACCTGTTTGTGGAGATAGTAGCCAACAACAGCAACTTGGGTGTGCACAGCAGACCACACACACACACACACACACACACGAAGGTAGATACTTTGAGACCCGTAAGGGCTCCGTTCCACCTTCTGAAACCCACATATGGAGATAACCAGCAACGACACATGCAGACAAATATACGAGACACAACACCTGACTGTTAGACAAGACAAACCAACCACTGAGCTTGGAAGATGTGCACTTCCTGGGTCACTCTGGTTATCACCGATATCACAACAATGCCTTGCTCACCATACTGAGCAGGACGTTTCCAAAGCATGATTTTCCTCCTCCCCAAGGATGCCAACCTATGGGGATTGTCCATGCTACATCCAAAACTCTCATTTATGCTGGACCACAATATTAGAATTCCCTTGACTCAAGCATTAAACAAGCCATACGTCTTGATGCATTCAAACATTAGCTTAATTTGCATTCGTTACATATGCTTGCTCAAATAATTGATTCCCTGCATCATCATTATCAAGATAACCCCTTCAAATAATTACCTCTGCCACCGAAGGTGGACGGAGGTTATTTTTTCACCACTGTCTGTCTTTGTTGCATGCAAAATCGAAGATTTTTCAAGTACATATTGGTTCATCGGTTTTGTTATTCTTTCTGTCCGTTTGTCTGTTTATCTGTTTGGTACCTGCAGGTGACAATTTTTAACCGATCTTCACGAAACTTTACCACATGGTAGAGTTTGTGATAAGGAAGAAGCCTATTGTTTTTGTTTTTGAGGTTAAAAGGTCAAAAGGTCAACACAGGCCAAAGGTCAACAACTTAGGTGAGATTTCTAAAATTGTTTTTGAAGCCTATTGTTTTTGAGGTTAAAAGGACAAAAGGTCAACACAAGCCAAAGGTCAACAACTTAGGTGAGATTTCTAAAATCCTCAATTTTCATCCGATTGACTTGAAATTTGAAGAGAATTTATATTTCAGGTCAATGAATTTAACTAGCCAATTTTTTTGGAGGTCAACATCGACCAAAAGGTCAACATAGTCACAAGGTCAACAACTAAGGTGGTATTTCTAAAATCCTCAATTTTCATCCAATTCACTTGAAATTTGAACAGGATTTGCATATCAGGTCAATGAATTCAACCCCCTATTAATTTTGAGGTTATCATAGGTCAAAAGGTCAACCCAAAACAGGCCAAATTTTTAACTTGTTTCTAAAATTGTCAAATTTCATCCCATTGACTTAAATTTTGAACAGGGTTTGCATATCAGTTCTCTGAATTCAACCACCAATTATTTTTGAGGTCAACTGAGACCAAAATGTCAACATCGGCCGAATTTCTGAAATTGTCAATTTTCATCCAATTCACTTGAAATTTGAAGAGGACTTGCATATTTGGTCATTGAATACAACCACCAATTATTTTTTGAGGTCAAATTTGTTTTATGGATTTTGCAACTATCGTACTATGCATGGTCTTCTTGTTTGTTTGTGAGTAGGATATCTGAACAAGTTATGGATGGATTTGGATGAAATTTTGTGGACAGGTTGGGGTATGTGACAAGGATGAATCGATTCGATTTTGGTGAAGATCCTGAACTGGATATTAGAAGTTTAAGCAATTTTCACCATTGAGAGATAGGGCCAACAACCATATACAGTATAGAATTATATTTTTAAATGTTATGGACGGATTATGACAAAACATTGTGGATGAGTTGGGTAGATGACGAGAACAAGCCGATTAGATTGTGGTTAAGTACCAGATACAGATCCGGCATATCAGTGAGAAACAAAATGTATACAGTTCAGCCTAGCAGAGGTATGTGCTATACTGGGTGCTGTTGTAGTTACCTTTGAAACTACAGCTGTGGATTCCATTGTTTTCTTTGTTCCTACTTTATTTTTTTTATTTTTTTTATTTTTCAGTTTCCTCTTCTGTATTTGGATTAGTATTTGTGTCTGATTTTGTCTATTCTCTTGCATTGTTTGTTTTTTACTCTTCAATTCTTGCAACTTTACAAAGGGACCTAATCTGAACAAGCATCTGCTTATCATTATGTTCCCCCACAAGATTGTACAAGCACTCTTGATGAGTGTTGATTCCTCAATCATTTAAATCCTCCATTTATGTCAGCATGGGTGCTGTGACTGCACACGTACATAGAACAATTATTGTGTTGAAGAAATATTTTGAAATAAACTCAAATCGATTGAATCAGTTATTGCTTCCAATGGGCAGCAGAGGGCGCTCAAAGGCTACTTGGTTAACGGCCATCACGAAAACTGATGAACTGTTGAGCTTACAACCAAGATCAGGCATCTGAGAATTGCCTTTATACTTTCATTTATTTAATTATTTCAAAACACTTCCGATGCCAGGGCATGCCGAGGTCAATGTTTTGGGGCAAATTTAAAACCATAGCAACCTCTCCCCAAACTGCCATCACCAACCCTTTCCCTCCACCATAAATCCGAAGTTTTGTTTTAAAGATGCTGCTTTGTGCTGAGAAAGTGTACAAGACAGCTTTGCATAACATCAAGTTTTTGTGGGGGTTATAAGCTTTAAATAATGTGTTTTTTCAATGCAAATAAATGTAGAAAATATTTTCAAATGTTTGTTTTGTTTGTGTGTTTGTGTGTTTGTGCATTTGTGTGCTTTGTGTTTGTTTGTGCGTTTGTGTGTGTTTATTTCTGTGTTTATTATTTCTGCCACGAATGCTGACGTCTCCAGGCGTTTATCAGCATTGCAATATACCCAGCGATTCGTAGCTATGATGAACAGGCATATGATATGAGTGAGGAAAGTGGAAAAATAAACTTATCGTTAAGAAATCGTTGCGGCCTGTTCCAAATCAAAGCATGGTTGAGCAGGCCAAAAAATATGGTGGCTTCAGATCCCAGTGAGGTTACCCAGGAAACGCCTTAAGACCCCAAGAGCGAGGTGGACGAGGTTCACCTGATGAAGAATATAATTAAATAAGGCTGTTAATTATCTTCAAAAGGGGTGTTTTAATTAACCCAAACAACCAATTTTCACTCTTGCACTTCCTTGGAGTTCCCTAAGTATGCATGCAAAGTTTCAGGCTGCGAGGTTGTATGGTTTTGGGCTTACGGAGGAGACACACTGATATACACTGACACACACACACACACTCACACACACTCACACACACACACACTCACACATACACACACTCACACATACACTCACACACACACTGACACACACACTGACACAACGCACTCACACACGCACTCACACACGCACTCACACAACACTCCACACACACTGACACACACACTTGACACACACACACACACTGACACACACACAACTCACCACACACTTACACACACTTACACACATACTCACACACACACACACACATACTGACAACCACACTCACACACACACACACACACACACACACACACACACACTGACACACACACACACACACTGACACACACACACACACACTCACCACACACACTCACACATGCACACTCACACACACTCACACACACACACTGACACACATACTGACAAACACACTGACACACTGACACACACACACACTTGACACACACACACACACACACTGACACACACACACACACACACACTGACACACACACACACACACACACTGACACACACACACACACACACACACACTGACACACACACACACACACACACACACACACACATACACATTGCCTTTTATTAATATAGATACAATCCATCACAATGTCACAGGTTTACATCACATGTCGTGTTGACTTGTCAATTATTTATTTATATAGGTGTTGAGGTTGATGGAAGAGCATAACGACAAAGGGTAAAGGGTCAACATATGAGTAAGAGGGGTTTAATAATGCACAGATGTACCACTGCGTGACGAAAGCATTTGCAATGTCCTTGCAAATCACATAAAATACATTCATACCTTTCATTGTCCCTGTCTGCATGTGTTTCTGTTTAAACACCGACATGGGCCTTAGGTCATAGAAATTATTATTTTGGAATTATTGCTTCCATCTTGACCACTCCTTGGGTCTTTTTTCAGAGGTAAAGAAGACAACCTTTTATTGAGCTGAGCCCAAGGTTATCTCCACACTTTTTGGAAAAAAAACAGAGGATATTGTAATCAGCTCTGTCTGTATGTTTGTCCATCCATCCGACCACCACACTATCTCCTCCTAAAAGGTTGGGCAGAAACCCACCAAACTTAGTTGTGATCACCACATGGCAAGGTGTGAGAGCAGTATCACTTTTGAGAGCAGTATCAAACTTTGCACGTGCAATCGACATTGAGGGATGTACAAAATATGTGATTATTTTTTTGGATTTGACCCCCGGTTCATGCCCCCAGAGGGTGGGGAATTAGGGTCACGGGATAAAAACAGACGATTTTTGTTTTTTAACTCAAATTTTGATATTGGGTCATTCCTGGTGGTAATTTGTAATGGTGTGCCATCGTCGTCACCCTGGTTTAATATTAAATCATATCGTTATGACACCAGCTTGAAGAATTCTGCTTCTCCTTGAAGTGTATCAACACTGCTTTTATTTCGTCACAGTTCTTGTTCTTCTCGTGACAATGTTCTTCTTCTCTACCTCATCATCCTTCTCGGCCCTAATAATTCCCAATTTATTTTGGACTCGGCTATGGAGAACGGTTCTGGCCCAAGACTCTTGAATAGGCTGGTGAGGCCTGATGTTCGACTGGAAGGAATCTGGAATTTAGCCGGTGTGTCTGCCGTGACTCACCTACTCCTTGTGAAAAACACAATGTGGTGTTGAATGTGCAGCAATGCCCGCCCCAGCGCTGGCAGACGGGTCCTCCGGCTTAATGTCCATCCAAAGGACAGCACACGCATCGATGCCTCGCCCTGCATGTGCAACACCAGGGTGACAGTTTATAGCTGGGTCGAGATTGAAACCCGTGAGTGATTATATCTCGAGGCTCTCCTGCCTGCCCCTTGATGAAACCACCGTTGTTTTTCATAAATACTCGGCAACGATAACATGCACCATTGCGTGATGACTCCATTGCAAGTTCTTCCAACTCTCATAAAACTGCAAGGTATGACAGCAAATCTTCACGGAGTGGTGTCCTTATCCTCAGATCAACCTTGAGCTAGATGCCATATTCTTAAACATGGATTGTCAGGCACATCTGTTTTTCTTCTCAGGAAGTGTGAAATGTATTACTCGACTGCTCTCTCGTGTGGACTACTTTTAGAATGACTCGCCGAGCCTGGTAAACCTTATTCTCCTGTGAGATCATGAATTTTACTTGTCCAGATTTCCTCTTCACCAATTACGTGTCATTGCCACATCATCTTTCTTTCGACAGTGTCTACGAGTCTCGTTGGGAAGTCTTATCTATACATTTACCTAAATACATAGATACTGGGAATAATAATAATGAATTACTTGAAGGTCATCAAGGCTCCAACTATACTAATAAGTGTGTGTGTGTGTGTGTCTCCACCATAACTCCAAAGCCATGAAACAAAGCAGCCTGAAACTTTGCTTGCATACTTAGGGAACTCCAAGGAAGTGCAAGAGTGAAAATTGGGTGTTTAGGTTAATTAAAACACCCCTTTTGAAGATAATTAATGGCCTTATTTAATTATATCCTTTATCAGGCGTGTCCTTTGCCACCTCGCTTCCCATGGGGGTCTTTAGGCACATCCTAGGTAACCTCGCTGGTTTCTGAAGCTGCCATGTTTTTTGGCCTGCTCAACCATGCCTTAACTTGGAACAGGCTGCAACGATTTCTTCACGATAAAATTTTTTTCTCACTTTCCTCACTCATATGATCGAATGCCTGATCATCATAGTTACGAATCGCTGGGACACATTGCAATGCATATAAAGGCCCAGAGACGCTTGTGTTCATGGCTATATTTCACGTCCGTACATGCCATAAACTCGAGAATCTCTTAAACTAAGCCGAGTTACGAAATTTAAGCTCCAGAATTAAACTTAGCAGCAGTTCCGACTGCTAAAAAGAATGTGTTTGTTTGTCCAATTCGGACATATTTGATATTTCTGGTGTCTCCGGGAGGTTGGTGTTTAAAATGCCGGTTTGATGATAATCGCATTCCAAGTGAGCCGTTTCTTATCAACCTTTTCGTTGGAGTGCTTAAGTCACTTGGTGAGCTCTCTACAATATTCACTCTGTCACTGAATACTGTTTATCGATCGACTTGAACAAAATTCAGGGACCACTCACCTGCAATGGCCCCACATTGTTCTGCGGTCACTTTGGCACAGATAAGTGAAAATAAAAAAAGAAACATTTTGTTAACATCAGGGCAGCATTGCCAAGAGGTACGCATGCTCAATCTAAGCTGACGAGCCTGGGTTTGATTCCCGACCCAGCTATAAACTGTCATCCCAGGGTTTCACAGGTAGCGTTTTTCATAAATGTGTGTGTCGTTAAACTAAACATCACATCTGCTGAAATCCCCCCCCTCCTTCCCTCTCCGCCCTCCAATCTCTTTCCTCTCCCTCTGTCTCTCACCCCACTCCTCTCTCTCTCTCTCTCTCTCTCTCTCTCTCTCTCTCTCTCTCTCTTCTTCTTCCTCTCTCTCTTCTGCTCTCTCTTCTTTTCTCTCTCTCTCTCTCCTCTCTCTCTCTCTCTCTCTCTCTCTCTTCTCTCTCTCTCTCTCTCTCTCTCTCTCCTCTCTCTGTGGTTTCTCTCTGTCTTCCGAACGTATCCAGACAGTGTGTGATGTCCAGATGGTGATTATCACATACATGTCTAGACGGTGGTTATTTTCTGGATTGGTCTTCCCCCACGCTGCCTTACCTTCCTCCTATCATCCTACCTTCCATTGCTGGCCCCTCATGCTGCCTTCCCTCCCCTCCCCTCACACTTCTCTCCCTCCCTTCATGCTACCTCCTTCCCACCCCTCTCTCTCTCCCCCATACTTCACTCTCCCCCTCCTCGATCTCCCTCCTTCTCGCTCCCCACCCTCATCGGTCTCTTTCACTCCTCTCCCTTCCACCACTCTCTCCCCTCCCCCACTCTTTTTCTCTCCCACCCTTAGTTTTTCCTGTCAACCAAATTATGGTTATCTTTGGATGTGTCCGGACGGACCCCCCCCCACCCCCCCCCACCCCTCACACTGCCTTACCCTGCCTTCCTCATGCTGTCTTCCCTTGCCTTTCCTCAGTACCTCCTTCCTCCCTCACGCTGTCTTCCCTGCCTTTCCTCATGCTACCTCCCCTTGTCCTCCTCTCCTGCAGCCTTCCTCCCTCCACCACTCCCCCACCCCTCCTCGCTCCCCCTCCTTCCTCACACCTCACCCCTCCTCGGTCTCCCTCCCTCATCTCTCCCTCGCTCCCTCACCTCACTCCTACCCTACCTCCTCTCTCCCTCTTATTTCGCTCC
This sequence comes from Eptatretus atami, assembly GCA_035128595.1. Classification (NCBI taxonomy): domain Eukaryota; kingdom Metazoa; phylum Chordata; class Myxini; order Myxiniformes; family Myxinidae; genus Eptatretus; species Eptatretus atami. The sequence goes on from CM068956.1 coordinate 174,734,988, forward strand.
ATCTTTCTCACTCACCCCCCCCCCCCCCACTCCCACCCCTTAATACTCCCGTCAGCAAAGCAAAGGGTTGTATTTGCTATTGCTTTAATAATAATGACATTGATATCAATTACAGGAGGAGTAGGTGAAAGAACCTTTGCAATGAACTTTGTAATTGCCATTACAACTGAGAACCAGGTGAAAATATTAGCTGGAAAAGAAACATGCAAGAAAGCAAAAACAAATGGCAGACAAGAGAGAAGACGAAGGAGCAGCAAAAATTAGTCAGGAGACCACAGGTTCCTCCAACTCTTCGCAAAACCGGCAGGACCTCAAAAGCAAATGTAAAAATACAGTGATCTGACCTTCGTTGTGGTTCTGGATTAGTTCCTGACTGACAATTGACCTTTTCAGTCCACCATGTCTCTTGGAGATACTGCCATAATATACTTTAACGATTGCATGTGCTTGATTTGAGTTCCTCACATTCCTGCCTTTCTCAGCAGTGCTGCTCTGCTGGGAGGTCTGTGACCGATGCTGTTGATAAAACGGTGGCAGTGGACCATAGATTATGGCTTGCGGCAGCTCAGCACCTAGAGACGGACGGGTCTGTGTGCTGGAGGAGGGGAAGGTGCTGGTACTTTGTGTGTTCTGCAGTCTCACTGCTCTCACAAAATCCATCACAGCCACAAGTTGTAGTGATGTATCCCAGGGCTGTTTCCATCATATGAAGCTTCGTTGCCAATTTTTCTGATTTATTCTTGCTAAACTTTGGTCTGAATATGGCTTTGGCTGTATAATTCAATTATTGCTGTAAAATTCAATTTTTTCATTTGACAATCTGTTTTCAGCGTGTGTGCGTGTGTGTGTGCGTGTGTGTGTGTGTGTGTGTGTGTGCGTGCGTGCGTGCGTGCGTGCGTGCGTGCGTGCGCGTGTAGATGGATGGTGTCGGTTGGGAAACCTCCGCGAAGATTTTGAAGGGAGTTTGTTTGAAGTTAGAGTTCATTGTTGTGTGTTTGTTTTTGGTATTTTTGTGGATGTTGTACAACATGAGTAGCAAGATTTAGTGTTTGATTTTGGTAGATTCACAGCCAATCAGGTAGCTACTCGTACATGTCGGCAAAGCATGGCTGCGTCCACAGTATGAGGAAGTTCACGACATTGCAGTCATTGCTTATTGAAGCAATTTTTTCTCCATTGGGATATGAAGTGAATCATTTGATAAGGGTAAGATGTAGTTATTTTTAGTATTTTCTTTCTGTCCATTAATAATTCCTTGGGATCGATATTCCCACTGTTCCCCGATATATTAAAGTTCCATTAGCCATATCACCCATTGAAGAAATCTTGTGCTTCATCACATTGTTAGTTTATCCAAAAACTTGTCACGAAAGGATATTTTAAGATATTATGGCTTAAGCCAAAACTTTATCAGTGCACACCCAATCTTAGTAATAACGCATGAGATAAATCTGTACTTATTTGATATTGCACAGAAAAATGCTGTGACTCGACACTTAAGAGATAGATATTATATTATACCTTTCACACATAGACGATACAGTTAAACTTGTACGAGCAGAAGCTCGTGGTAAAACTACCATGGTTTTTATTCTTGCACTGGTGAAAAAGTTCAAAAATGGGAGGTGATATTTATTTCTTAACAGCAAAGAAAAAAAATGGTTGGGAATGATTGAAGCAGTGGTCTGTTGCCTATACCCCGCCCGGGTTCAATTTTTTGTGGGATTGAAAATATTATAATTTTCCCATAGGTTTGGATTAATTTGAAGCGAATACATTAAGTAAATTTTTTCTTTTCTGAGGAGCGTCTACAGAAAGACAGGCAGACTGAAAGACAGCATCAATATATGAGGCCGGCGAGGAGGAGTGATGTAAGCGACATTTTTAATGATATGATGATGATAAGGCTCGGATGATAGGAGAAGGGTTAAAATAGTGCTATGTGGCATTAACTCCAAATGGCGATGTGGCCCTTACATCACTCCTCCTCGCGTGGCCTCATATATATTAGCAAATACCACCCATCACTTCACTGATGGGAATACTAAAAGAGGGAGAGAGAGAGAAAGAGAGAGAAAGGGGGGGAGGAGTAGGGGGGGGGAGGAGTGGGGAGGGGGAGGAGTGGGGGAGCGAGGAGGAGTGGGGGAACGAGGAGGAGTGGGGGAACGAGAGGAGTGGGGAGCGAGGAGGAGTGGGGGAGCGAGGAGAAGTGGGGAGGGAGGAGGAGTGGGAGAGCGAGGATGAGTGGAGAGCGAGGATGAGTGGGAGAGCGAGGAGGAGTGCGAGAGCGAGGAGGAGTGGGGAGGGAGGAGAGATGTGGGGAGAGAGGAGGAGGGGGCGAGGAGGAGGGGGGAGCGAGGAGGAGCGAGGAGGAGTGGGAGGCGAGAGGAGGAGTGGGGGAGCGAGGAGAAGTGGGGGAGCATGAAGTGGGGGAGCGAGGAAGGGGAAGGGAAGGCAGCATGAGGTGAGGGGAAGTGAAGGCCGCATGTGGGGAAGGGAAGGCAAAGTGAGAACAAGGACAAATGTGTCCAAGAGCCGCGTCATAAAGGTTTTGTCTTCACCAGAAGAAGAACAGAAGAAGAAAAGAAGAAACAACGCGGAGCTCTCTTAGAGCCAGCGTTCGCAACGCGACGCGGCTAAAAAGGAAAGTTAGTATACCACGTCATTACCGGGGTGAAAGTGCTTTCAATCGTCGATTGCAAAAGCGAAATTGTTGCTGTTACAGACTTAGGTTTCTTTGAATCCGCATTCACAACCGTCACGAATAGGGAATCTCTCTGGTGTTTGGTTTTCAAATGTTTGAGCATATTGGATCTATTACAGTGATGAGGAATGTCTATTGAACAAAGTGAGCATGCAACTTTTGGACTGTCTTCTTCAACCTTCCTGAAATGGTTCCAAACTGTACTTCTGGACCTTTTGAATGACATGTTGTCAAAACTTTATCAGTCGATGTATTTCCTACCCTTCCATCAGCAAAGCAATTAGCATGCTTTACCAGCCAACTCTAAATGCCTTGCTATTCATTTAACTAGAACATGCCCCC
>CM068956.1:174738043-174764634 GCA_035128595.1 Eptatretus atami
TGTTTAGTGTGCAATTGACTTGCTTTGCTGCTATATTGCAAAAAGGGAAGCTCCAGGGGGCATGTTCCTTTTCAATTAATACGTTACCAGGCCATTTGTAACTGGAACATGCCCAACAGGGATGAAACAAATTTCCCCGAAAAAAAGATGCTTCTTTCTATCAAGTTTCAATTACTCAGAATTGACGTCAATTCTGGTTCACTTCTTGATTCCTTTCAATTCCATAGTTGGAATCGAGTGCAGTACTTTGGAATTGATTCTGCCCACCACTATTAAGCACCCAAGCAAGCACTTCAACGTAATGGTTGATAAGGAACGGCTGCTGGGTCATACAAAATTTAACATGCACTCCTCACACTGTCCGGAAACATCCGGAGACGACCGGAGTATAAAACAAATTAACACTTATATTTTTAGCAGTCGGAACTGCTGCTAAGTTCAATTCCGCAGTTTAATTTTTGAAATTCGGTTCAGGTGAAGAGATTCTACAGGTTATCGCATTTCAGCTGTAATGCTTATAAATGTCCAGTGTTGTATGGGGCTGGAAGGGGGAGGTGGGAAGGGGGTTTGGGAGGAAGTAATAATGAGGTGAGGGGAAGGGAAGGGAGGGCAGATGTGCCGTGGAGTGTTAATTATGATTCATACTGTCTCTTTAAAACGATTCTGCATAGAATAATAGTGAAGCTGTAAACAAAATAATGTCTGAAATATATTTTCTACCGGTCATACCGCTGGTTTGTAAGTGATGAGTGATCAGAAACATGTGTGGAAGCTCAGTAATGCCACAATCACTTAGAGATGCCTGGAGTGTCATAAAATGTCTTAATTGGACAAATTCTGTTTTTAGCCGCGTCGCGTTGTGAACGCTGGCTCTTAGAGAGCTCCGCGTTGTTCTTCTTCTTGTTGTTCTTGTTCTTCTTCTCCTTCTTCTTCTTCTTCTTCTTCTTCTTCTTCTGGTGAAGACAAAACCTTTATGACGCGGCTCTTGGACACATTTGTCCTTGTTTGATTCAGCACATACTTTTTCACATAAAAATTTTCACAAACACATACAAATTCAATTCAACACAAACTCTTTCCAACAAAGAAATTGAATGTTGGATCATTTTGCTCAATATATAAACAAAAAAGTAGAGTTTTTTTATGCTATTTGTTTAATCAGATTCTCTTTATCTATTATTAGGAATTAGATGAAGATCTGATCACATTTTTGGTCAAATTTTCCATAAATACAGAAAATTCTAAAGGGTCCACAAACTTCTTTTTCTCACCACTGTGTGTGTGTACTGTGTATATATGTCCAATGGAGGGAGATCGGTGGAGTGCTCGTCGCACTCCACATGTTTCGATATATATGTATGTATATAAATAATAAAGAATATCACGTAATTTCTCCATGAAATAGTCACCTGCATTATGCAACCAATTTGTCATGCATAGCACATCTCCCGAAGTATATAATCTTGAACTTGTGGTCACGTGCTTCTTGTAGTGACCGAATCACACTTTTACAGTCCTGAATTGTACATTTTAACTGTGACATTACTGTAATTGATTCCCTAACCTCCTGTATGAATGCCTGGTGTTGGCTTGATGGTCAGGGTGGTGGGCTTGGGATCCTAGGGTCCTGAGTTCCAATCCTGCTTGGCTGTTGAATTAATACCAGGTGGGGTTAACTTGGCTTGTCAACCTTCCGAGGTCGGCAAAATGAGTACCAGCTTGTTGGGATGATTGAGCCATTCAAGTATCCTGTGTCAGAGTGGCGACCCATCCAGGATTGTGCCCAATAGCCCAGCAGACTGCTTTGGCAGCACTAATGCTGTGCACAGAGTATGATCCCAATGGATGGATGGATGGAACCTCCTATATGTGAATCCTGAAAGGGGTGGGCATAGTTAAATTTTTGCATTGAGTCAACTTTGAATTCATTTTAGTTCCAGGAATGGCTGAAAGATAGATATAATATTTACCAAAATGGATCCTAATAGTTTCGATGAAACGGGTAAACGATCTTTTTTTCGGAGACTCATATTCCTTTTACCTCCTGCATTATCAGATCTGTCTGTTGTCAGCACTTTCGAATTGATACATCCAAGTGGGTGTTGTCAAAGCTGTTACACATTTTTGCTTTGTAAGCCTGCAGTACAATGCATTCAGTGTGGCTCCAGTATAACGAGAACCTGGCACATGATCGGCAATGAAAAATGATGAACTTGATACTTACACTATCTGTGTCTGCATCGACTCATTTCCACCTGTAACCACAGCTAACCCTGCACCTGAAGAGTTGTGATGGAACTGCCATTGTTGTGTGGCAATGATCTGCACGTCAAAAATGATATCTACCTTCTTTAAAATGCAGCAAGAATAACGTATATTGTAATTGCTTGATGCTGTGGTTAAGCCACTTCAACGGGACTGGCAAAGCCATCTTCAGCATTCGAGATGAGACGAGATGTTTTGAACAGGACGTTTCTTCTTTTCTTTTGCCCTTCATATGTCAAAGCTCCAATAACTCTCCATTAAAATGGCAGATTTTACCTGCAGAATGATGGAAAATGTCAGTGGAAATTAAAGTTACAGCTTTGCAGCCATCAGTCGCCTTCTCGTCTCGATGTATGACTCATTGACCTATATAAAGATGTGTTGTGATGTGCATGATGACTGACGGACCACAGGGGGGGGTCTATGGATGCCTCATGCAGACAGAGTTGAATGACGTGTTTGCGAACATGTACGCAGCCGGCAGGAAGCTACTGAAAAGATCCCAGGCAGGATTGTGAGATTTGAGCCGATATGCCACAGCCCAGACTTGCGGCCGGAAACTATGAGCGGTACAGAGTGATCTTCTTTCTGCTTTCTATTTGTACATGATCGGGGTCTACTGTAAGAGCTAAAAAAAAATTTTTTACTATGATGATGTCAATGTGGTTATTCTGCAAAGCTGACAATAGCAGGAATTCTGGCCTGGGAAGTGGCTGCAAGTGTGTTGGTGCCTTGAGCCAGAATGGATGTGTATTCATTGAGGCACAGCATTAATTTTCCTGCCAACCAAGGCATTTCTAAGGAAGTGCAAGGCTGAAGGACCAAGCTATAATTGCCAAAATACCGCAGACTCCTGAAGTTACACTATAAAGATAAATAATCCATTTTAAAAACAGAAAAGAATGGCAAACATTTCCTGACATGATGGTTTAGGATAACTCGCTCATAGGACATAAAGAAATTTGAGGAATTTTTTTCTTGTAAGCGAATATGCTTGTATAGTCAGTACTTATCACATTGCTACTCATTTTCTCAGTAATCGATACCTAGCTAAGTAATAACGACCATATATTTGGTTTGCGTACTTGGAATATTATTTATTTAATATTCTTCATCACATGGCTTCCAGCAATGATCTGTTCTCAACGTCTGATGAGTCAAGGTGTAGGCATCCTTATTTAGTGGAATCGGAATAACTCGGTCATCAAGCTGTCTGCATTTCCTATGCTTGTCAACCCATTTATTACTTTTTTTTCTCTTGCCTTCTTAACCGTGCAATCCTGTTGTGAGAAGAGCGACATGAAGTTGAACACGAGTCAAGAAATTGCAAAATCAGCTTTATTGCTGTGCAAGAGGTATTGTAATTGTTCCGATCATTTTATGAAGTTCTTTGCAAATTGGATTGGCTCATGTGGCAATAATGCACTAAGTATTGCAGAGGAGCCGATGTGGTTGTCAAGTACCCCCTTCTCACGATGCTTTGAGCACTGAGACTTCACCAGTGACCAATGGATGAAAGTCTTGTTGTCCAACGAATCTTGTTTCACATTGTTTTTTTAGCACATGTCAAGCTTTATGTTTGGCAAAAACCTCATGAATGATCTGATTTCAATAATTGTAACCTGCAGTTCAGGCCACTGCGGTTGGAGTTAAGGGCCTGGGTATTTTCAGTGGCATTGCTGATGACCGTGTATCTTAGTGTAAGGCATGATGCTGGCATCCAAGGAGTGCCTTGGGACAAGTGCCAAGCAAATTCCCACTTCCGTGCTGCTCACATATCCGGATCATAATGGTTTCTTTGAGGATGATGTTTCCACCGTTCATTGAACCTATATGGTCCAGTACTGGTTCAAAGGACATAAAATGTACTTCACACACCGGCTCTGACCACAACAGGCTGAATTTTAATCCAATCAACAATCAGTCAGACGTGTTACAGGACCAGTTCCCAACCATTGTCTTCTCTATCGCATCGATGCTGAAACCTTATGGAGACTTTGAAAATGCAAAATTAGCGATATGCACCTCACAAAAATTAAGCAACAACTTTTAAACTGTGAAATAAACCATCAAGTTACATTTCAGAAATTCCTTGTTCAAGATTATGCAAATCCTTGCTATTGAAGAAAAAAAAAAACCCCAATCAGGAAATTGAAGATGCAACATGTAATGTTGCAATTATTGTCGCCTGAACTAAACAATCCTTGAAATTCACTTGCAAATCATGTCTTGCAGAGAATCAACTTGCATGTCTGCACATGACTCATGTCAGTACCTCCATAAATTGGCCACGCATGTGGTCTGAGCCAGTGTGGCAAGGGCTAGCCATCAGTTAATGCAAAATGGTTCACGCCATCGGGATGGTATGAGGGCGGATGACTCCGTTTCCTCCCGATACAATGTCATCTTGTGGAATTGACAATGTACCATCAGACTGGACATTTAATGTCCCATTTAAGAGATCATTCAAGAGATCCTTCAAGGGCATCCTCATAGGGAGTTGTAAGCCTGGTGCTGGCTTCGTGGTTCGGGTGGCTGGCTTAGGATCTTAGGGTCCTGAGTTTGAGCCCCGTCGGCCACTGAATTAACACGAGGTAGGGTTGACTCAGCCTGTCATCCTTCTGAGGTCAGCAAAATGAGTACCAGTTTACTGGTATAGGGGCACAGCATCGGCGGCATAGTCGCGCCCCAACAAAATGATAGCTACCTGGCAGCCAAGCTGCCATGCGCAAGAAGAAGAAGATAGGGAGTTGTCAGCATTGCCAGAAATGCACACTTTTCAACAGCACGATCTCTCCAGAATGACTTGGACATTGTACCACTGTTCTTTGCAGAAGATCACTCCTCCACACACCTGTAACATGGCACTGTCAACAGAAGCACATACATTTGGTGATGCATCACAACTGGAGGGTCAACCATTGTTGCCATGTTTTTGTCACTGTTGAGCTTCATTCTGCCAAAATTAAATGAATGGACATGCTCGAGTCAGAAGATGAGCTTAGGGGAGATTTGATAATTGTGTCATGAGGTAGCATGATCGGTTCCATTGGACCAGCCTGGTGGTACAGGCTGGCATCAAAGTTGGCTGAAGAATTGATCTTCTGGGTGGTGCTATGACTGGTATCAATGCAAGGATGAGATCATTAAAACTGTAGTCATCCTTCTGGTGCAACAGGAAGCCCTCTTTACAGATGTCCATGCACATCCACAGTGAGCACAGGCTGTCAATGCTGTAACCTCAGGATTACATCACTCAGACAGAATGGCATGCACATTATCTTGACTTTAAGCTGATTCAGCATGATTGTGGTCCTCAAGCACATACACAGTCCTTTTGATCAACTCAGTAAATAAATATGAGTTCCCTTACGATGACTTCAATCCAGGAGAAGGCCATTAGGCCCATTAAGTCTTGCAATGGTTGCCAACCGATGGTTTGTCCATGCTCTATCCTTTATAAATGCTGATAATCGAGCAAGGAAGCAGCATGTACCAATTTAATTTCCTTGGTATGCCTTGACCCTGGTTTGAACGACTTACCTCCCAAACTCAGAGTGGAGGTTGCATGTAACAGGTATCAATTCCAGATAATCGCTGCTCCTATCAATATTTGTGTTTGTATACTTGCATATTATTCAGCTATGTTGTTTACTGAGAGCAATAATTGTCTGAAACTTCATCCACTATTGGTGTTGACGTAAACATTTTCAAACCTACAAACTACCATTATGGTGGTGGTCCTTTATACTGGCTTCTGGATCTCTGGGGTTTCATCATTCACTCTTGTTGAAGAGTCTCCCATTTGAGTGCAGTCACATGATTTTTTTTTTTTTTTTAATGGAACAAAAGTCAAATTTATGAAATGGAAATCACGAGATCTGATCATTATCAAGTTTTTCGCTTCATTGTTAAAAAAAAAATAATCTGCACCATTAAGGAGCAAATGCAACTTTAACGAATCTCTCGGTAACTTCTGTCGAGATTTCTTGAAACTCATAAGTGATGTCATCTAATGGCTTATATCTTAATAATTTTATTACATGTAAAAGCTTTTTCCCCAAAAGCATATGTTCATAAATCCTCCCAAGTTATTCTCGACAGAAAAAAAAAAAAACCTAAAATATTTTTTGGCTGCTTGTGGATGTATATGGTTCCACATTTGACTCTCCAGAAAGAATAAGCTCTTTCTTTAAAAAAATAAATGCTTTCTCTTTGGTAAGTTGAAAGGAGATATCTCTTGCACCATGCTGAATGGTTTCTCTTCATTTTGTATGGTCAGTGTGTTGCATATGAGCTTTTCAAATGATTGAATATTTTCTTTGTTCTCCTGTAGCTAATGGTTGGCCTGTAACCTTGGTAGCCTATCCTAAAGTTGTCTTTTGCTGGAGAATCATTGCAGCTGTTGCAATTTCGAAGATTTACAAATTGTCAGAGGTAAACTGAATTGAGAGAGACAGACAGACAGACAGACAGACATATATACAGTAGAACCTGGAAATATTATAGTTTTGAGAATGAAGTAAGTAAATCCTGGCTGTTCAAATATTTATCGTTGGTTTCCATTGATTTTGGGGGGCAACTGTTTCTTGCACTTGCTTTGGCCTTTGCACCGATCCTGCGCAACAATGAAGCTTGGAAAGCAACCAATATCCTCTATATATCTTTAACTTTCCAAGGACTCATTAAAATGTACCAACTGATCAAGGAGAAGGTTTACATTGTTTTATTTTGACAACTTCACCTCCTGCATAGAGAAATATATGCCAACAAAATTATATAAGCATCCTTATGGTGGTGCGTTGGTATGCCGTAACTAACGACTAAATACGCAGAGCTCCACAATGATCATGCTGGATGGTAATAAGTATTCTAATATCCTTGTCCTACTTTTGATGTATGTACAAGCTCCTTTAGCTTTAACCACTGTAAACAATACAAATGCCTTGACTTTCTGGCTTGCTTGGTTTTCGAAATGATAAACAATCTTGAAGCCCTGAGACATTCGATTTCAGAGACATAATAAAGAATTGAGGGAAGCCACAAATGGTAATACGCCAGTAAGTTTAACTTTCATCGTGGAAAAGATATTTGAAAATATAATTTTGGACTTTGGCAGCATCTCAAAAGGTTTAATGAGGTTATGTGTAAGAATGGCTTCATGAAAGGCAAGTTGTGCTTAATAAATCTATTAATGAGGAGTGCATATGATGAAGGTTGTGAATTGTAATGCATATTTAACAACCGGAGTTTTCAAAATACCTTTTGATAAGAATACACTTTAGTTAATAGTTCAAATAAGAACGAACAAGGTAAGAGACAGGCTGGCAGTTCAGATAATAAAATTCGAGAGGTCTATACAAACACAGAAAATTAGTAAGTGGGCTTACATCTCAGGATTGAAAGAAGTAACTAAGAGAGTGCATTCAGAGATCAGTAACATTTCTCGATACGTAATTTCTATACATCATCGAGATGTATGGTTAATATAGCATTGTGGGAAAGAAAAATTTTTCATGTCTCAAGGAAATGTGCTATGAAGTGGCAGATTAAGTTTAATGTGTACAGGGAGGTGTATGATAAGTGGAATAAAATAAATAATCAATTTTTTTAAAACCAATTAATGGTGTTTCTAAAATGGGAAAACTTTGCAGGGTGTTTATCAGGTGAGACTTATTAGAATAGTTGTACAGAAGACACTCAGTCAGCTCAGTTCCAGATGGTAAATAGCTCGGGTGAATGTATTAATAGGGAATTCTTGTATAGGTCTCAAAGTAGTGCTTGCATTATATAAATGTCTAGTTTAGCCATACCGACACCGCTGTAATAATTTCTGGTCAGTTTATTATATAATTGATGTGAATGCACTTGTGAGAGTTCATTAAGGGGGGTCCAGGGTGGTGAGGATTTAGCAATGAAGAAACTTTTAACAGGATGATGCTTTTTAAGTTTGAGAAGTAAAGAATACATGGAGATATGATGGAGGTGTTGAAGTTACTAAAAGGTAGACTTTTTGATTTGGTCGAGGATGACAGGAGCAAGTGCCATCGGCTGAAAATAATAAAGAAAGATCCAGAACACAGAATAGTTTTTTTTTTAATTCAAATTAGAGTTCACATGTGGAACAGCTTGAGAGTAAGGGTAGTAAAAATTCGAACTATAAATCGTGGGGTTAAAAGGAAATAAAAAGTACCATATATGAAAACATAGAGGCAGGAAAAACAGGAAAAAAAAACTATAGCGAAGTCGATGACGCACCATCGCAATTCCCCACGCTTCCCATCTAAACCAAAATTGAAAGCTGGCAAAAAGTTCCACCAGGAATGACCCAATATCAAATTTTGAATTAAAATTTTTTTTTTTCCTGTTTTGATCACTGTGATCCTAAGTCCCCACCCCCGGGGCATGAACCAGGCGTTAAAACCAAAAAAATCGTTAACATATTTCATATGCCTCCCAATGTTGATTGGATATACAAAATTTCATTAAAAATCCTGAACAATATGCCCTCAATTGCCTTTTTCGGTATTTGACCTTTTGACCCCACCCCGAGGGTCAGAGCCAAAAATAATATTGCTCTTGCACCTTCTTGCATTGTGGTGATCATATCTTCTACGTACGGCCACATTTGGTGAATTTCTACACAACCCTTTAGGAGGAGATAACATGACCGACGGATGGACGGATGGACAGACACAGACGAAGCCGATTACAATATCCTCCAATTTTTTTCAAAAAGTGTGGGGATAAAAATGTCGATGGCTCAGAAGAGCAAGCAGATGCTGAGTGCATGTGTTCCCCCTTTTTTCCCCTCTCCCATTCCTATTATTGATCTGTACATAAATTATCTATTTAATTATCCAATATTTGGCTGCCTTGAGCATCATCTCTAAAATGTCACCTGTAATCTCAATTCATTGCTGTGGTCAGCTATCTTGTGTTGTGCTGGGTGTTATAATATTGAGGTGGGTGGTCGAACTGACTCGATTGGCAAAGTTATCATTTTTGATGTTCCTCATTTCCCCGTGCAGATTTATTTTGTTGCGTTATAACTCTCAACAACGGTGGCAATAACATGACTGCCTAATAAGCAGCTTCATGATTTAAATCACTATCGAGAGCATATCATGTTGGAACTTACTCATTGAGTAAACTGCAAACCCACTCACTGAGTGCAGATCATTGAAGAGGCTTTACTCTGTCTGATGTCGCTAAAGAAAATAGTCACCCCTCAACCTTACCACCCTGGTAAAATTTATTAAATCGTTATTTCCTGACTTTGATTCCATCTCTTCAAAAAGGTGTAAATGACTTCCAGAGCAACGAGTGTAGACATCATTTTCTCAGCCACAGAATACTGAAGAAAATATCAAGTGGAATAGGGAGTGGAAGATTTTTCCATTGGAATCCCGTCAACACCTCACTGAAGGATTGCTTCTGAACTTTTCCCCCAATGATTGTGAGGCCGACGATGAAACTTTATTTGGACATGGCTTGAAAGGTGAAATTTGGTAGGAAAATTTGAATGAAGAAATTTACGTAAAAGATGGCAAAAAAGTTATTGTTCTTGGACCAAACAGTCATGTTCTTAGACTTTGCAGAGATTGCACTGGATGGCCTCAATCAGAATACCCTTCATCTTTTATGTCCCAATTCTGTCATACTGTTACGATACTGCGATGATCATATAATTTATTTAGTATTTAGAGGAAGAAAGCTTTTGGGTGAAGTTCACCATAGGTATCCATGGCCTAACGTCAAGAACATTTGTGGGAATAGCAGCCTCAAACTGCAACATTCAATTACAAAGGGATCAACATACTTCCTATTGTCTCAGCCTCCGTTCTGTCTGAGCGGAGCATCTCCTTCCCCTGTGTCCACATGTAACGGGGAATGACATAATCAGTTCCTTCCACAAGGCACAGTCCTCGGGTTGTTGCTATGGACCCTTGACGAATGGCAGTGCAAAGGTCATGAACCTGACATTATTTGGACAGAAAGTGCCTTGGTTCCAGAAAGGTCTGTGGCCCTTCTCTCCTTTCCCCCACTACCGTGACTCACTGGGAAAGGATAATAGACAGATGCAGAGAAAGAGTTTGGCTTTGCACCCCACCATCACTGAGCTTTGTTTCAACAACTGCGGACTTGAGTTCCAACTGACTTGCTACTGTTGAATTCCGTATCGCACCACCCCCATTCTGCTGGTGATCTTTGAGATCAGCTTGGTGCTTTGAGTTGCAAGAGCACCACCACACCATCAGCCCTTACCTCGCTTGACCGTCGGGTGATGGTGTCTGACACACTGAAGAAGGAATTCAAAGTGCAATGTTAAATTTTTTTGGCCATTTTTTTCATAGTTTCCTGAACCTTTATTGTCTCGTGCTCAGAATAATAAATTTGCAGGATACTATGGTAATATCAAGAAAATTTAACATTGTACGTAAGTTATCCTTACTATGAGCCTTTTTGATGCAAGTGGCTTGTTGTTTTTTTGTTGTTGTTGTTGTTCTAAACTACCTTGTGTTTTTCAGAACTTGCTTTTGGGATCTGTGTATCATTGCTTTCTGGATATAATTTAAGTGCATGAGATTGACCACACAGGTTCTTATCTCAGTCTGCGGCATGCACTGCAAAGATGGATAGGAGCAAAGCGCCAGAGTACAAAGATGCCACTGTTAATCTTGCACAGATGGAAAGCTGGCTTCGTCACACCTGGACCTGATGAACAAGCTCTTGCACTCAGCAGTGTTCCAAAGTAACAAACGTGATTCCCATTATAGCCTCCATTGAGGACAAGTCATACAGCCCCTTTCAGGCCATTGATTGTCAGTAGGCACATGATGGCATAAACATTGTGGTCATAACACTCAACAATGTCAATAATAATATTAAACCCACAGAGGTGTCTCTAAAGAACCCACACAAACCGGGAACTCATCAGAGTTTGTTCATTGGCATGCCGGCCTGTGAATTGTGCCCATCATTCCCATGTGCCCATGTGATATTAACAAACATTCTTGTGTCCGTTCAGTGCAAGTGCTGTGATTTTGATTGAGTGGTAATAAAACAGTGAGATGAAGAGATATAGTGCAAGTCTGGATGCTGAACCCCTGAAGTAGTAGACAGTCGAGTAAGGAAGGTTAATTTCAATGAATATGGGGGACACTAAAACCACAGAACACTGGTGAGATGGTGCGGAAAAGAAATTGCTGATGAGTTAGGCTGTTAGGAGGTGAACCTCCCACCACAATCTGATATGTACTCCATTATTATTCCAACAGAATGTCCACATTGTTTGCCCCGTTTATCTATGAAAAGAGCTAATGATGTAACTATATTACAACAGCTTGGTGTACAGGGAAAGCAAATTTTCACGTGGTTTCTTTTCAGGTGATAACTTCTCTGACAAACTCATTTGTTCTGTTATTTATTGTTAACGTCACTGTCCATCCTGCTGTGCACATATTGTTTCCATCTGTGCTGACCTCGTCTGAGGCACACAGTCCCAACACCCTGTTCTCGCAGCTGCATCCTGCTTCTAGCTGCCCTGGCTACAGCTTTCTGGCCCATTTCATTGCACTCTGTTTGGTGCTCAGATGTGGTAAACCATTCAGTAGGGCTCAAAATACCAGCTGCTGGAAATTTTCAGTAAAACCTAAAGTCTAGGGTGATATGAAAAGACTGTTTTGTGTTCTACTACAAGTCAGCCAGTAGCATGGAAATCATTATCAGAATGCTTGTTGGTTTATACCAGCATGGTACATTAATGGTTAAACAGTTCAGTCTTTCTGCCACTCATTGCTCGTATGATAATTTATATGTGCCAGCGGTTTAGTTTAAGGAGTTGATTTTACTGTAACCTTGACGACCAATAGCATTGTCTCTTGCTACACAGATATCTGGTCCATCCCAGGTCTTCGTACCATTACCATTTTTAGCTCGCCTGTTCGAAGAACAGAGAGCTATAGCGATACCCCCGGCGTGAGCGTCAGCGTGAGCGTGAAAATGTTAAAGTTTTTGGTGCAAGTTATTTCCTTTCTAATGTTTTTATCGACCACACTATTTTTTACCGATTACAATATACAAATACATATATTGCTTTAAAATTATTTGGATCAGACTTCACTGCGATGCTTTATAAAAAACATTATTAGACGAGTCTTTTAAAAACGATAAATGTATAAACAGGCGAGCATTGGGTGGCTTTGACACCAACTCTCCGGTTAACCTACCATGTCTAATAACAATTATCTTTTTACACAGAAAGCAAAGCTATCGTTTTCAAAGTATTCATTAAAATGCATAATGCAATGCTACAAATGAGGTTCCTAACCCAAACGGCCTACATGCCCACGAAAGTGCAAAGCATCAATTGTTTTATTTTTCTGGAGAATTTCAAAATGTATATTCAAAGGGGAATTATTCTTGGCTTTTAAATTTCCAGGAACGATATTTAGTAGATAAATACTAGATACAAGGGACATTCAAAATGTTCCCTAAACGAGATGCTCACAGGAGTCCACCAAATGGCAACTCTATTTTTTTCAATATACAGTATTCTAAATAATTAGTAAGAAAATATTTTTCTTCTAATTATGTACAAAATATATATTTTTTTGCAAATGATATAAATTCTTTCTTATTACTAATTCTCAATATAGTCTAGGTAATTGGTTAAAAAAAATTGTTCTTATGTATTACCCATGACACGATCGAAGGCTAAGTGTGTAAGTATTGCAACGATCCGATCTGTGTGTTTGTCTGTTTGTCGGAAAAAATAACTGGACAACGATAGCAGCTGGAATCATCAAATTTGGTACAGTGCTTCATATTATGAATGTCTCGGACGAGTTCAACTTTGAACTCACAAATAAAAATCCCCAAAAAATTAGTGCAGGATTATATTTACTCACACCGTGGTCACACAACAGTATAGGTTAGCTCCCTCTGGGGCAGAATTGCACAAAGGGAAAACAACAGCGTGAGTCAACATCTCTATTGCATGTGTTTTAGCTATGTATAAACATGTATTTGAAAAGTAATGAAAAGTTAACCTTTCTTGGACTATTGTGAGAATCGCATTCGTATAACTTTGAATGCCCCACATCAATTGGTCCTATTTTTTTATTTTTTTTCGATACAATGTCGAGGCTCGTATGAGAGCTAACACACAGAACATATGACAAGGGGAGCAGGAGACAAGAGGGGTGGGAAAGGGAAGGACAAAACAGTGAGGAACAGAGACCTTATGAGATCTGTGGAAGGGTGAGGTTTGGGGTGGGGTACATGGGGGAAAACAAGACACTACAGGGACTTTCAGGAAGGAAAGCAGGGAATTTAAAGGAGGTGGGTTTGGAGTGGATTAACGGGGGTAGAAAAGATCGTGGTTTTGGATAGGAGAATAAGTTTTGGATCGTGGTTTTTGATAGGGGGAACATAGGAGATGGTGGTGAACAGCTGTTTTGAAAACTTGGAGGGAAGAGAGGGATTGAAGAGAGTGTGGGAGTTTGTTCCAAAGGTGGGAAAAAAGAAGAATGAAAGAGTGAAGGTGACCAGTGATTCATGATTTTGGTAGTTTTACCAGAAGGGGGTTGCTGGCAGCCCTTGAGCAACCTGCAGAAATATGGGGGGGGATTGGGTGGGGGGGACATATCGCAGACAGAGCAGGGGGGGACTAGGCCGGAGAGGAGATGGTAGAAGACAGAAAGACCACCGACCTGCCTGCGGTGAGAGAGTGAGAAACCCAAAGACCCAGCCTCATCGCAGGAGATACCAATGATCCTAAATGCCTTTGTTTCCACAGCATGAAGCCGATAAAGGTGAGCAGGGAGAGCAGTACTTCATGAGGCTGTGGACGAAAGCTTGGTATGTGGTCAGGAGCTCAGGTGTGCTAAGGAAGGACTTTGCACGATGGAGGATGCCCAGTCGGTGACTGGCTTTGGAGACCAGCTTGGAAATGTGGCTTTCCCAGGAAAGATCATGGTGGATAGTGAGACCCAGAAGCTTTATGTTTATTTGGTGTAGCGTAGAGACGATGTTTAGTTGGTGCAGCTCAGAAAAAAGATTACCTTTTGAAAAGCAAAGTGAGACAGCCAACAGGACACGGAAAACTCCCTCCAGGATTGTGAGCTTCCTTCTAACAAAGTTTGAGAAATTCCTCGCCACTCTTGACTTCTCCATTGTTACTAAACTTGATATCGTTGCATTAAAAACTCAAGACATGTTCAATTGTTCTGAATGCTCCTCTCATTTTTACTTTGCTCTTTTCCAGGTCATTTTCTGAGGGCCTGCATCATGGGAAGTCACTGGTGTTATCCCAGTTAATAGGAATGGTTACAAAACTGGCTGTCACAACTCGAAACATGCCAGATTTCTCCCAATCTCAAGAAGAGTAAAGAAAATAATCATTGCAGCAGACCTTAAGACTCGTATCCTTTTCCAACACTCTTATCTGCATTCATCAGTTTGAATTCCAATCAGGTCATTCCACCATGGACATGCTGCCGCTTCTATGTCAAAATAGATAGATGCCTTCAATCTCAAACAAGAAGGCAAGGCCATCTCACTGGGCATCTTCTGTGCCTTTGATTCTGTCTGTCACCCTGCCTTATTTTCCAGACTGAGCTCATGTTATCCCTCCTGTACTGCAGGCCATAAGGTTTCCTACTTGCTTGAAAGCAGGAGGTTGCTCTCGCTAGAGTTCTCTCCCATGCTTTGCCTTTAGAGGCAGCCATCCCTCAAGTTAGCTTTCTGGGCCAATCCTGTTCTTTGTCTGTATTAATGGGCTTTCTTTTCACTGGAAAAGAATTTGTGTCACTTTTCAGAAGCACAAAGACCCACACTCCCACTTCATGCTCCATAAGGTCCATCTGACAAATCCCCAATTAATATCATTGGTCAAACTGTTTGACATGAAGTCTGTGGAGCTCTTGGGACTCACCATCAGTTAGCATTTCAGTATAGAATTTCTTCAAGGACAGATCATATTTCCAAGATGGTCTCCAAAGCCGGCTGCCAACTTGGAATTACCTCCAGGGCCAAGTCATTCCTCTGGTGTCTTCAGCTTATAATGGTGAAGAAGGCCTACATCTGAAGTATCATGGAATAGGGTTTCCATCCACAACCACCCCCTCTTGCCTTGTGGACTGGTGTTTCGTAACCTGGCTCCCCTGAGCATTGAGTCATTGTAATTGAATGCACTCCATGTCATTGGCATATCATGCCAGGAGGCTTCATCTCAGAGTATGTTTCTTGCACAGTGCAGGCAGGTTGGTGTCAATGAAGTCTTCTTCCAGCTCTAGTCTGATCTTGCTCCTCCTTTCCTCTCCCTTCTCTGCCAAACTCCTGCTCATTAAGTACAAGTGCATTCTGTAAGAAACCCTTACATTGTTACTATCAAACAGGATGGCACAGAGGTAGTTGGTGCACTATATTTTCTTTCGTCTGGATTCAATTGTCACCCTGACTGAAAACTGGCAAACTAGTGCTTTGCAGGCAGAGCATTGCATCAACGAATGCACCGTCCCTTGAATGGACATTGTTCTGGCAATCCTTCTCCAAGCTTTATTTGATGGAGGTTAAATATTGCATGGTCTCTTTTGCAAATAATTGGCAATTGTCACTGGCAACCTGGTCACACTCCAAATCCCCGTCATAATGTGTAGTGGCACTGTTTCAGTGGCACGGCAATGCCTCAGTAATGAGGCAACCAGCAGACTCAGTTCATTACTTAATCATGGTGCTCACATTTAAAAATCTGAGTTTCTTGCTTGCCTCTCTATTCATTCATCCCTTTCTTCTTTTGCATATCAACCATCTTCTTGAGTCTGTTATCTCATGCTCTCTCCCCTTTAGGACATCAAGTATGCTATGCACCGCAATCTCATGATCTCCACAATGTCTAAATCTGAGCTTTACGACCACAGAGACCCCATCCCGCTTTCTTCTCCATTCCTTGATCCTTGCTGAGGCATCTTTGCATTTTTTATATATTTTTTATTTTTCAACTTTGCAACTCTTTATGTTAGTTGAGCCTTTGACTGCTGTTGTTGAACTTTTCCAGAGACTGTATGAAAAAAACATAATTGACCTATCATTGGGGCATTAAATATCCTTAAAGGGGAAATGTTCATCATTTTGTGAAGTTCACTGAAAGCTCTCACTCTTTGGGCAATAACATAATTCAATATTTATAACCTACACATGATAGCAAATTATTCTGGAGTCGTAAACATGCTGCAGTTTTCAGTTCAAGGGCGATAACCTGTTGAAAGTATTAAACAACACTCGTCAAATACGTGACACTTTTTTTTTAATGCTTTGGATCATTCTCCTTTCTGCTGGAAAATGAATCCCTGCCCAAGTCACGTTCTCGAAGGAATGGGATGATGAATCAGAATATGTTATCCATGATTCGCTTTTCATCTGCTTGGTGACAGCTTTTGACTTTGCCTTACCTGAACTGCTGGATGCCCTTCGGGGTTGACAGGCATGGCACTGTCCTGATGAGGTCATCATCACGACGTTGGTCCAAGTCAGGAGAATTTAGTAATTTCTACTAATATATATATAATCGAATAATTGACCAAATACATCACTGGAGTATCAGGAGGAACCTGGATATGATTCGGGTTTTGGCTGCTACTCCTCCACCCTCAAACCCATCCAGGTGTAGCCAGGTGAACCTTACAAAAATTATTTGCAAGATTCACCCCTACATCGACAAATAAAAAGAAAGAAAGGAGAGACAGAGGACAAAAAGAAACCATGCACACCAACAGAAAACAAACACGCACACACGTATTGTCCAGAAGCACGTTTACTACTTCTTACCTTACCAACACAGAATGTACACAGGAATCCACCAGCACACAAATCAATACCCAATACAATACACAGGCACTCTATTTATAATGAAGTTCCCTTTCCAGTGAATACTAATGACACACTTGCGGTTTCATCAATTAATTAAATATATATATAAACCGTGTGTACATTATTTATATATTTTAATGCTTTCAAACAACTTCCAATGCTACGTGAACTTATTTTCATGAAAACCAACCAAACTTAAAAAAAGATATTACAATGTCTAAAAATATTATCACATGACCGAATCAAACTGTCAGCATAATAACCCCGCTCACATAATGGAATACATCTTCTTATCGACGAACCACAAAATTATCTGAAAAACTGAAAAACACAGGTGGACGGTGAACTCTCATCGAGGTGAAGTCTTGGTCTTGATATTTCAAAAAGTTGTCGATGAGTTATGACAAAACTTGGTGGACTGGTTGGTTCAGTGACAAGAACAAGCCAATTGGATTTTGGTTCAGGTCCGAATCCAGATCTGGCCTATCAGTGGGATATCAAGCGTAAGGTATTCAGCTTGGTGGAGGTATGCGCTCGACTGAGCACCGTTCTAGTTAGCTCCGCCACTGAAGGTGAAGGAGGTTGTTTTCACCCCTTCCTATCTGTTTGTTAATTACCGGAATCCTTCGGATTTCGGCAATTATGTTGGTCGGTTGTGTGGTCATTCTGTGTGTCTGTCTGTCTGTCTATTTGTTTGTGTGTTTGTTTACCCTGTAGCAGCCACACCGTTTCAGCGATCATGACCAAACTGGGTACAGACGTCGGCCATGGTCCAACTTAACACTTGTTGTTTTTTGGTGAATCGAGGTCAAAGGTCAAGGTCAAGGTCACCAAAAAACCGAAATTCTTATTTTCACAATAACGTCCGCTAAAATGGTCGTATCGACTTCAAACCAAATCCAAAATGTGCATCTTCCAATATCCAACCATATGTCTCATCGGGGTGTCACACCAACACCCTTCTTAGCGGTCGGAGGTCGAATGTCAGGGGGTCGGGTCAAAAATTTCAAATTGCGATAAAAACGCCATTTCAAGTCCGATTGACTCCCAAGTTATGATCATGACCAAACTAAGTGCTATAACTCATTAAACAGGAGTACTATCGACTTATGAGAACCAAATTGATTTCCAGGTTTTGTTTTTTCAGAGATCATGGAGATATGACAAAATTATTTCAGGCAATTCCTTGCTCACGAAGCAATTTCATTTGTTTGTTTGTGTGCAGGATATCTCAAAAAGTTGTGGACGGACCCGGACGAAATTTTGTGGATAGGTTGTGTGTGTGACAAGGACAAATTGATTAGATTTTGGTGAAGATCCGGATCCGGATCCGACTACTAGAATTTTTTAAGCGATTCTTCACCATTGAGAGATCGGGCCAAAAACGATATATAGCACGATATCTCAAAAAGTTGTGTCCGGATTCGGACAAAACTTGGTGGACATGTTGGGTGTGTGATATGGAAGAATCGATTCAATTTCGGTGAAGATCTGAATCCGGATCCGAATCTGATAATTTTTTAAGTGATTATTCACCATTGAGAGATGGAGCGAAACTAATATATCGCATGATATCTCAAGAAGTTGTGGACGGATTCGGATGAAACTTGGTGGACGTGTTGTGTGTCGCAAGGACGAATTGATTAGATTTGGTGAAGATCCGATTCTGGATACGAGAATTAATTAATTTTTAATGTGATTCTTCACCATTGAGAGATAGGGCCAAGAACGATAACGTACTGTAGAGCATAATATTTCAAAAATGTAATTGGCCCGATATGTTCTCGTGGATCAGGCATTACATGGTGGAGGTATGCGCTCTAAAAAGTGCCCTTCCAGTTCAACCCGGTTTTCTCATTATTCGCAACATTTTCTGTTGAGAGGTTTTGCCTTTTTCATTTTGAAGTTAAATAATGCTGCTGTCACTCAGGACTGAGGATCCTATTGGTAAATTGAAGATCCATGACTCGGGACTTTTTGGGGAAAATAAATAAATTTTTGTCTGCTCCTTCCTCACTTTTTGTCTAATTTTTTTTTTATGCTTCCGCACCAAGGGTGCTGGAGGCATTATGTTTCCGGGTGGTCCGTCCGTCCATTCGTCCGTCCGGATTTTCGTTTACGCGATAACTCAAGAAGCAAATTGTAGAATTTCATCAAACTTGGTAAAAAGGTAAAGTAAGACGGGGGCAATTAAGTGATTGCATTTTGGGCCAGATGTGATAAGGGTCAAGGTCAAACTCTGAAATTTTACTGTTTATGCCCTAACTCAAGAAATATTGGACAGAATTTCATCAAACTTGGTACAAAGGTAAAGTTAGACAGGGCAATTAACTGATTAGATTTTGGGCCAGATATGATAAAGGTCAAGGGTCAAATATGTCAATACTCAAGTGTTTGTGCGGGAGAGCGGAGGCATACCATCGACTGCACGCAGTCAAATTACTCTAGTTTTCTATATGCGTTTTTTCCTTGTGTTTTGTTCTCACCAACCCTCCTTTCTCATAAATGCAATGTCATAGGGTATATGTATGCCTCTGTTAATTGTTTCTATGTCACTTATGTGTGCAGTGTTTGCACTACTAAGGCATTTCCAGTCACTACTGGACCTCCCTCGTTGACCTCCTCCACGTGGCTTCTCTTGCAGGCGGACCGGCTGATGTCCGAACTGGAGTCGGAGCGGAGGCTGCGTGAGGAGAGCGAACGGCGCAGGCA
Organism: Eptatretus atami; assembly: GCA_035128595.1. Lineage (NCBI taxonomy): Eukaryota > Metazoa > Chordata > Myxini > Myxiniformes > Myxinidae > Eptatretus > Eptatretus atami. The sequence goes on from CM068956.1 coordinate 174,757,895, forward strand.
CGAGGTCACGGATGAGCTGTTGGAATGCCGTGCCCAGCTGCATGAACTCCGGGAGCGGTTTGAGAGGTATCTTTCTTTCCATTTTCTTGCACAGTAAGTTTGTTTGTTTGTGTTTTGTAGTCTTCGTCAATTATGCATCTCTTTGGAGCAGAGCACACATGATCGATCCGAAAAGGATATATGGTTGTTTTACCACATCACTGATGCTGTGTGCACATCATAGTGCACAGGACTGCAACAACACTCCGTTATTCCTTTCTTGGTTGGACTTCACAATGTTTTAGCCGTTTTGGTTTTCCACATGCATTACCTGTAACAACGTCTGTGAATATTATAAACCTGACAGCCATGTATATATCATGGAGAAAGTGTATGTATGTTTCATTTACTCCTCTGAGAGGGTTTGATCAAGGAACCTGAAACTTTCAGAGATTAATGAGGGCACCCAGAAGTTGTGCCTGTTCAAGTTTCGTTTGATTCCATCAAGTTTTGAAAAAAAAACCATGTTGTTGTTTTTTCACCCATCTTAGCATGTTCTTTCTTTGCGAGGTATCTTTCTTTCCAATTGGAGGGTCCAATATTTTAATGAAACGAACTGTAAATGAAAGAGTGTCCAGTGACGTTTTATGCACAACTCTTCAAATCCCCTTAATCAGACTGGCACATTCGCAACTGCTGATCGCAACATGTTTTCAGGAATATTGGTGAGAACATTGGTTATTCTCTCCTCCAGTTCATCAAGGTTTTTTTTGGGCTTCATGCTATTGGACACTATCTTTTACATTTTGTTTAATTAAAATCGGTTCCTAAATAAAGCTGTTACAATAATTTAACATTGGGTATCGACTTATCATACACCCTGAATATACATATACATATCTGGTAAAGAAAGAACCACCCACATCTCTCACCTGTAAATGGAGGGAGTAACCAATTAACTCTCACCGAATCAATTAAACCCGGTTGGTTCGGATTATATAAATAAATCGACTTTTCCCATGCCCTTCCAGCCGAAGAAGATGCATAAAGCAACCATGAAAGGCTACCCAAGGTAAACCCCTTGCTGTTTCAAACCCTTCACAGAGTTCCTCCACAGCTGTAAAGACCTTCACAAATCGTACGAGCTGCTCACCACAAAAAATAAGTGTTGGAGCTTAATTTTAAAGTTAGCATATACAGAAGAAAAAGAAGTCTGAATACAAGGCGGACGCAGACGGACTTTGCATCTTCAGATGCTTTCTAGGTTTTTTTTTCTTCAATTCCTGCAGAGATGTCCAACTCGGCTTGAACTATCCAATGAACAGCAGCACAATATTTGTGGTGTGAAACACGATGAATATGATATTTGCAATGGGATGGAATCAGATATAGGTATAATGGACGACGATTTATTTATGTATCGTTTCGTGTTTTTTGTCCATGTTAACATTTCTTTAGGTAATACTGCATGTGCATATCCTTATAAAGTTGCCATACAGCATTGAAAATCATGGTCCGACGGGATGGTACAGAGCTCGCGTATTTACATTTGTGTTCTCTTGTCTGATTTGATTCCTGACTCAACTATAAACTGTCGTATTGATGCTTCACAGGGAGAGCCTTGCATTAATTATTGTGCCGTCATATGGACGTTATGCTGGGTGTCTCTTCTGCTGGCATTAGCTGGTGGATGTTGAAGATCACACGGTGTCTTTCATCATCAACATCCTGGCCAAATTCCATCCTCCCCTAAACTTCAAGTAGCAACATGTGATCTGTCTTCTCGGATAATCCTTGACACCAGGTTACACTGCTTGCTATCTATATTAAATTGCCATTGCTGTGAAGTAGCAGCTCTTACACTTTAAACAAGTTAACGCATCCAGGTGTTCATAAGTCACATGTGAACGACCGTCTTTATTGAGCGTTGACGGGCAACAATGCCATTGGAAAACTCGCATGAATGATATTTGAATGAATCAGTAGCCCTCCTCCCAAAAAGGAACTCTTTAACTACCTATCTATAAACTAAATATTTGTTGAGAATATCCTTGTATGGCAAGGAAACTCACGATATATTCAGATTTGTGATTGCAGAAAAACCTGTCACAGTATGTACCATCATCCTGCCTAGAAAGCCAAAGAGAGCCAGCCACATAAGATTGGTGGAAACATCATGAAGCTTGTTTATAAACACAAAATGCTTGTTTTTGCACGGAATTCCGATCGCATAAGAGGTGGTAACATCAACCAATGACCATGTATACCAATTTTATGATCACATCATCAAAAGCAAATGCTGAGAATCTCCAAAAAACCGTGATCAGTTTTGATAAATAGATGATGGAGAAAAATATTTTTCTACGGTGCGTCTTAGCCACATGGTAGCAATCTGAGCAGCCTGTCGGAATAGCAATACACAAAAATGGGCATCTGCTGTAGATTTTGTTTTGAATACTCTGGTTCACGGAATGATGAGCCTTTCTTTGTGATGGCAGTAAAACAGCCAATGCCAACAATGAAATTTCATCACAGGCCGATTTATCTCCATCCTTGTCATTTTCCGCCATAACAGAGATTGATAAAAAAAACTTTGCTTTCCTTGTAAATTCCACAAAGAGCTGCACTGGTGAGGAAGGGAGGGGGCGGGGGGGGAGGGGGTACTCAATCGTCTGGATTCAATTTGACAGGAATGCAAAGAGTGTTCTTGATTTCTCCGTCTCTCTGTTATTTCTTCATTGTGGGAATTGGTCAATATTTGCACCAATAATTAGACCACTTTTTGGTTTTTGACAATACGTCCCAAAGTAATTTACACTGTCAACCTGATGCACACCTTCGCTTCGGCTTGGAGAAATGCAGGATATGGGGGCAAACTATGTAAGGGAACAGATATATTGCATGCTACTCAGTCATCTCATTTTTCTTCATTGCCTATCAGGTAAACCACGATCTCCAACTCGAAGATATTTGTTAGTTGTTCCATTCCCTCTTCTTTCTTCACAGTTACAGTTTGTCACTTTCTTTATTAGCTTATTGAGGCTCATGCAACAATATATGTGATGGCATCTCCCCAAGAGCAACCAAATGGAGCTGGGTAATTATGTTATCTGAACTGTCCAGGTATCTCGTCCAGTTAATACATACAAACCTGGCTGCCGAGATAAGAAAAAAAAAGATACGAAAAAAAAAAATCAAACGATGTCTAAATAGCTCAACTAAAACTCTTACCGTTACTTCTATGCCACAGCGAAGCATCTGTGCTCACTTTTTAAATCCACTCTGTGGATGGGTTTAAGCTGTGCTGGACACGTTGTTTAGGCCTTCACACTGCCACTGATGAATGGGCCGTGCAGTGTGCCAAGCATTACGCACTCCCTGAGCTATTCTGTGCACGCAACAGCCAGGCATTAGGGTGGGAGTGGGTGAGAAGTGAACAGAGAAGCGTCCTGGTTGGGAGGGCGGAGAAGCAGCGCCGGGGATTGTCGGGTGCATAATGAATGTGCAGTTTACTGCTGCAGGCAGTGCCAGTATTTAATTGTGGGTTTCTTTGTCGCTATCTCTTAGTCACAATTGGTTTCCATTGTAGCTTCTATTTTTCCTCTGCCGCCGAAGGTGGATGGAGCTTATGTTTTCACCTCTGTCTGTCTGTTTGTTTGTTTGTTTGTTTGTCTGTGGACAGGATATCTCAAAAGGTTTTGTGCAGATTTGGCCAAAATTTGGTGGACAGGTTGGATTTGTGACAATGAGGAAGAGATTCGATTTTGGTGAAGATCCGGCAATGTTTTTAGAAAGTTTTTTAAAAGTGATTCTTCACCAATGAGAGAGAGAGGTCAAAAAATGATATATACCATGGCCTGCAAAAGTATTCACCCCCTACCAATAATGCCACATTTGGATGAGTTACGAATTATGCAGAAACAATTTTTCCGAATGAACTTTTTTATTCATAACGGAAGAGATCAACCTAAACACTGTTATAGTAGAAGGAGGTTATCTGTCAGGAATACCTGCAAAAAACATGTACAAATCAAAATTCACTGGATGTAAAAGTATTCACCCCTTAGATCAGTACTTGGTGGAAGCATATTTTCCAGCAGTGACTGCTACGAGTCTTTTTGGGTCGGTCTCTACCATCTTTGCAGAGTGAGATGGTGAAATCTTCACGTGAAAATTGCTCTTGTTCTGCCAAGTTTGACGGGGATTGTCAATCGACTGCAATCCTCAAGTCTCGCCATCAATGTTAATTTGGGTTCAAGTCAGGATTTTGACGGGGCCACTCAAGGACATTTATATTCTTCTTGTTCAGCCACTCTGGTGTGACTTTAGTTTTATGTTTCAGATCATTCTTCTGCTGAAATGTGAATCTCCTACCCAGCTTCAGATTCATGGCTGACTCACACAGGTTTTCATCAATGATTCTCATGTACTTTTCAACATCCATTGTGCCTTCTCTCCTGACCAGCTTGCTAATCCCTGCTGTTGAAAATCAGTCCCATAACATAATGCTGCCACCACCATGCTTGACAGCAGAGATGGTGTTGACTGGGTGATGTGCACTGTTAGGCTTGCACCAAACATAACGCTTTGAATCTAGACCAAAAAGTTCAATTTTCGTCTCGTCCGACCACAAAACTTTTCTCCACATGCCAGCAGTATCATTGAGATGCTTTTTCGCAAACTCCATACGAGCTTTTAGATGCGTCTTTTCAGTTATGGCTTCTTTATTGCCACCTGTCCATAAAGGCAAACATTGTGAAGGGAATGGTATATTGTTGATTGATGAACAATGACCCCCATCTCAGACATAGAGCCTTGCAGATCTTCCATTCATTGTTGGATTTACAGTGACATCCAGAACCAGTTTCCTGCTTGCCCGGCTGCTGTGTTTGGATGGGCGACCTGATCTGGGTAGAGTCTGGGTGGTATGATACGTCTTCCACATCTTAATGATGGATTTCACCGTACTCAGAGGGATAATGATTGACTTTGAAATCTTCTTGTAACCCTCTCCTGAACGGTGCTTCTCCACCACTTTGTCTGACTTATTTGGAAAGCTCCTTGGTCTTCATGTTTGCCTTGTTGGTTGACCAAGTGAGTTGTACCTTTAAAATCCTTCGATAAGTGGGGAAGATTGATCATTAAGTTAAACCACTGATTACATCATACAGGTGAAACCTATTACACTTATTTTGTAAACTTTTAAAGAAATAATTCGCTCCTGAAGTGTTTTTGGGTTAATTAGGCAAAGGGTTTGAATACTTGTATGCAATGGAGAAGCATCTGATTTTTCTCTGTTAATTGAACTTATTCACATTTTATCTGCATTTCTTTTTTTTCCTTTATCACTTTGGAGTCTCTCTATATTAAGTTTGATTTGAAAGCATCATGAAACGAGAAAAAAGTCTCTCTATATTAAGTTTGATTTGAAAGCATCATGAAACGAGAAAAAAATGACTTGTTTTGTGTGGTGTTTGTGAAGTTTTGTGTGGGTTATTTTGTGTGGCATTTGTTTACTGGTGTATTACGTAATTAAAAAGAGACATAATTAGAACTGCCACTTTATAACTGCTGGCAATGATGACTGGGTACCAAGACGTCCCGCTTTCATTGGACACCTGACCCTGACCCATGACGTTTATTGTTATTCAATTGAATTTGTAATGGTTTTAAAATAAATTCACTTCAAATCAAATGGAAGACCAAATAGGTACAGTCCTGCATTGGAGTAATCGGAAGGAACCTAAAGAAGAAAAAAGCAAAGATGAAGTCATCAGGAGAAACCTGGATAGGATTCACATTTCAGCTGCTACTCCTCCACTCTCAAACCCATCCAGGCACAGCAAAGTGAACCCTATTCAAAAAAAAAAAATCATTAAAAAACCCAGATCAAAAAATAACAAAAACAAGTGGTGCAGGCACAACAAATCCGCCAATTTAAGGCATAAAGTTATTTGGGGATCAAATTTAAATTTGATATATCCTTAACCTGAATGTTGATTATAAGGAATAGAATAAGGAATAGTTTAGTCTTAGTTTGAAGTCAATTAAACCATTTTTGACAAAGTTATGAGCGAAAAAGATTTTGACCTTTTCGTGACCTGACCTTGACCTTTGACCTAATTGACCCAAAAGTTAATGGGGTCGTCCGAGGTTCATTACCCACCTGTGGATACAATTTGACAGTTGTTTGAGCCAGCCGTTTTCCCGTAAAGTTGTATTTTCGTAACCATGTTTTAGTTTTAATGGAAAATTTGTAATTTTGACCGATGACCATGACCCCCAAAACTTCGGACCCTACCGATCTTCACAAATATGCATTTTTCACTATAGGAATGGGTAGGATTATAAGTGACAAATAGAATAAGGTTCACTATAAGCTTAGTTTGAAGTAAATCAGATCATTTTTGACGAAGTTATGAGTGAAAAACGATTTTGATCTTTTTGTGACCTTGACCTTGACCTTTGATCCAATTTAACCCAAAAGTTAATGGGGTCGTCCAAGGTTCATTGCCCACCTGTGGATTAAATTTGATAGTGTTTGCTAAAGCCGTTTTGCCGTAAAGTTGCTAACAGACAGACAGAACAAACAAACAGACAAACAAACCGGACGATTACAATATCCCGCTCCCTCCCTCCGGGAGGGGGCGGGATAGTTATGGCTGCCAGGCCATGTGTCTGATCAAGTTGAAATTTTATAATATGTATTCCCCATCACTACTAGATCATAATTGTGAAGTTTCACGTCGATTGATTAAGCG
>CM068956.1:174780069-174790696 GCA_035128595.1 Eptatretus atami
GACTTAAAGACTGAAAGACTGCATTCAGAGTAAGAAAACACAATGCTATATAAACAAAACAAAAAAGACAATCATAAGTTAGACAGAATTGACTGAATACTGCAGTGTGTGGTTATAATAATATTTACTTCCGGTTGGTGTGTCCCACAAAACGCCATGAAAAGCTATTTATACACCTTAACACGGATTTTGCCCAAGGTGGAAAACCTCCTTGGGGAGAGGGGCAAAATGAGTCGCTACAACCTCCATCGTGTGACCAGTAGTCCCCGTGGCAAGTTTGGTTGAGATTGGATAAGTGACGAATGAATGTATCGCAGACAGACTTAACGGACAGACACCAAATTGTGTATTTTAGTTTGATTGCTAAACTTGGATGTTAACTTCAGGATTACAGTAACAAATGCTCTGGTTTTTGATAAATTAATAATAAATTGATTTTTAGGTTGCTCATCCACCCTTTGTCAGGTGTTGTTTTTAGTCCTGGCAGGGTGTCGCAGTCACCCTTCCCCACTAGCAAAGTCAGTGAGGGGTGTCGGTTTAGTCGCCGACCAAGCGGCAGGTAGCACTGGTTTACATGTTACCAGTGGTAGTCCCAAAAGACTGACCTGACTTAAAGACTGAAAGACTGCATTCAGAGTAGGAAAACATAATGCTATATAAACAAAACAAAAACTTAATTTGGGATGTTTAGTTGCACTGTATAGCATATTGTTACGACTCTGGAAGCCTTTCGCACACAGACAGTCAGCAGTCCCCGTAGCTCAGTTATCTCGATAAGTATATGTTTATAGTGAGGGCCCCATCCCCTTATGTCTACGGAATAACAGTGTGTGGCATGCAAGAAGTTTTATTTATAGTTAGTTTTTTTTACAACAAATCCCCTTCACTTCTTCAAACCACCGACTCCATTGCCCACGTGTTTTTGGCTGAAGGCGTGGGTAGAGCCTCCATCGCATCAGATCGAGGCTCGCGCTCGCGAGAAGGGCATGGAGTGTTCGGCCCGACCAATGAGGGAGGCCACTGATCGCCCGACAAGCCCTCGTCAATCAGGAGGCGAGTGGCAGGAGAAGAGAAAGAGTAGAGTGGTGTCAGGACCAGAGTACTGCAGTGATCGTGGCCATTGCTTTTGGTCTGTCGTGGTGGCTTGGTCTCGTCGTGGTCTGCGGTCCTTTGCGGTGGCTCCTCGTGGTGGTGGTGGCCGAGCAGCCAGGGTCATAGGCCCGTGGATTTCGGGACGTGGGTTTGAGTCCCACCGTGGTGGGTTGGAGTCCGGTGTGACCGCACGAGGCGGAAAGGTACCCGGCCAGGCTCTGTTCCCAGCTCGCCTTCCCTCTGGGCTGAGGGCCGAATAAAGACCCACGGGGTCCATTTTTTTTGGGGTGTGTGTGTGGGTGTGTGGTGCCAGTCTGTTAGGTATAATTGTTTAAGTGTTTTCTTTCATTGTACATTGCATTTATTCGTTGATAAAGTCTGCTCTGTGTCTCCCTCCTTATAAATAAACCTCTTGTTAAATGTCCCAGTTCGTTTCCGTGTTTTCTTCCATTGACCCAGCACGGTGCGGGCTTGAGAAATGGTGAGGCCGTCGGTGCGTAAGTTGTCATTGGGTCCGAACGGACTTTGGTAATTCACTCGGTTACACCGGACCGAGGTCCGCTAGAGCGACCAGGTCGACGAGGTCGTCGAGGGTGTGGTTTTCCCTGGTAGTTAGACGACGTGGGTACTTAGTATATTGAAATAGAGCAATTAACCCTACCCCACGCCGTCGAAATATTGGCGACCACGGTCCTTAAATGACCCGTGACCTTTCGGAATTGTCCGAGATAGTCAAAAACCTAAATTCCGGGGTGTTCGGTGGAGACGACCCTACTGCTCCCCCTAGTGGTCGTTTATTGCCACCGACCCCCAGCCCACAACAATATATCCCATGTCCATAAAATACTTTGCAGGTTTTTTTTTCTCCTGATTTGACAGAGACATACACCTGTGACTTGTTCACAAGTGTTAAAATGTATGCACAGCATATTGAAACACAATTGTGGGAACCCAGGCCAAACGTCTGTAAATTATATGCAGCTTATGTATGGCAGAATGAAATGTAGTTGTGTTGAGTTACAGGACAGGTACACTCATGTTTTGTTTTTAAAGCTAAAATGAAAAACATTACACTGAACGGGTGAATACATGGGCCTGTTCTCTGTATACTCGAATGGTTTGATCGTCTCCACTGGATTATATCAGATTCTTTACCTCTTGATCTTGGCAACCAGCTGTGACAAATATTTCAACAGCTTATTTTGTTGCATATATCTTACGAAGCAGTTTAAAACATTTGAGTTTCACATGCTTCCCAGGACAGAAAATACCCGACAAAATTTACACGAAGGGGTAAAAAATTAACAAATGGAAGGGTACTCGGTAGAGCACATACCTCCGCCGCACAATGCCTGATCCACGAAACATATAGGGCCCAATACGTTTTGAAATATCATGCTATACAGCACTATATCGTTTTGGCCCTATCTCTCAATGTTGAAGAATCACTTTAAAAATTAAATAATTCTCACATCCAGATCCATAATCGGATCTTTACAAACTCGAATCAATTCGCCCTTGCTACACACCCAACCTGTCCACCAAGTTTCATCCGAATCCGTCCACAACTTTTTGAGATATCGTGCTACATATCGTTTTTCGCCCGACCTCTCAATGTGAAGAATCACTTCGAAAAATCTAGAATTCGGATGCTGATCTGCATCTTCACCAAAATCTAATCAGTTCGTCCTTGTCACACACCCAACCTGTCAACAAAATTTCATCCTGATCCTTCCACAACTTTTTGAGATATCTTACACACAACAAACAAACAGTCATAGACTGGTACTTACGAAATCGTCAACTTGACCTCTGACCTTGTCTAATAAAAGCTGTCTCTGAGAAGGTAGCGACGCAAACCAGAAGTTTCTACGATGATTCTGTACCAAACCATCAAAAATCGAATGTTTGACCTCAGTGACTTGACCTATTGACCGATGATGACCAAAATCTAATTAGCACTAGCCATCACCCTCCTGAATCACTTGGTGTAATTTGACATTGAGCTTCTTCCGTTCTCGAGTTATCGTGCCTACAAACAAACAAAACACAACAACAAACACACAAACAGATGACGGAAGTCATCAATATACTTACGAATCTTTATATTTCGTAAGTAACAAACACACAAACAAGCAGTCATAGACTGGTACTTACGAAATCGTCAACTTGACCTCTGACCTTGTCTAATAAAAGCTGTCTCTGGAGAGTAGCGACGCAAACCAGAAGTTTCTACGATGATTCTGTACCAAGCCATAAAAAATCGTAACGTCGACCGAAGCAAAAATCTCCATTTCTCACCAATTATTAATATTATTTTATCAAAGTCACAAAACCGTAATATTCAGCCATCACCAACAATCTTACATAATCAACAGCTTAACGAGTCAGGCATGCGACAGTAACTTTATTGGGATAAAAAATGACTTTTAAACACCATCTTTATCGAAAACACCGTCAGCGTGCACACGCAAAACCTTTACGTGACTCACGACGCGTCTGCTCGAGCGCGCTGCACCACATGACAAGCCGTGACGCGGCGAGTGAAATTTTTTATACAATCTTAAAACGTCTCCAAAACATCCGATTTTAACCAGAATTTCGACACGAGTGTTAAGCGTCCTAAGCGATCGCAAAAACCGAAGACAAAATTAAAATCGAAGTTAAAACGAACTCGTAACGTCGACCGAAGCAAAAATACTCCATTTCTCCACATGAATTTATGGAATTATGTTTGACCTCACTGTGACCTTTGACCGATTTTGACCAAAATCTAATCAGCCTAGCCATCACCCTCCTGAATCACGTGGTGTAATTTGACATTGGTAGCTTCTTCCGTTCTCGAGTTATCGTGCCTACAAACAAACACACAACGCACACACAAACAAGCAGTCATAGACTGGTACTTACGAAATCGTCAACTTGACCTCTGACCTTGTCTAAGAAAAGCTGTCTCGGAGAAGGTAGCGACGCAAACCAGAAGTTTCTACATGATTCTGTACCAAACCATCAAAAATCGTAACGTCGACCGAAGCAAAAATCTCATTTCTCACGCAATTATTTAATATTCTTTTATCAAAGTCACAAAACCGTAATATTCGGCCATCCACAACAAGCTTTACATAATCCGACGGCTTAGCGAGTCAGGCATGCGACGATAACCTTTATTGGGATAAAAAATGACTTTTAAACACCATCTTTATCGAAAACACCATCAGCGCGCACACGAAAACCATTACGTGACTTAACGACGCCTCTGCTCGACGCGCTGCACCACGTGACGCGCCGTGATGCGGCGACTGAAATATTTTTATACAATCTTAAAAGTCTCCAAAACGTCGATTTTTACCAGAATTTCGACAACCGAGTGTTTAGCGTCCTAAGCGATCGCAAAAACCGAAGACAAAATTAAAATCGAAGTTAAAACGAACTCGTAACGTCGACCGAAGCAAAAATACTCCATTTCTCCACATGAATTTACGGAATTATGTTTGACCTCACTGTGACCTTGACCTTTGACCGATTTTGACCAAAATCTAATCAGCGCTAGCCATCACGCTCCTGAATCACGTGGTGTAATTTGACTTGTAGCTTCTTCCGTTCTCGAGTTATCGTGCCTACAAACAAACACACAAACACACACACACAATAAACAACCACAAACAACAAAACACACAAACAGAGGACGGAAGTATCAATATACTTAAGATTTCGTAAGTAACAAGCAGTCATAGACTGGTACTTAGGAAATCGTCAACTTGACCTCTGACCTTGTCTAATAAAAGCGTTCTCTAGAAAAGGTAGCGACGCAAACCAGAAGTTTCTACGATGATTCTGTACCAAACCATCAAAATCGAATGTTTGACCTCACTGTGACCTTGACCTTGACCGATTTTGACCAAAATCTAATCAGCACTAGCCATCACCCTCCTGAATCACGTGGTGTAATTTGACATGTAGCTTCTTCCCTTCTCGAGTTATCGTGCCTACAAACAAACAAACACACACACAAACAAACACACAAACAGATGACGGAAGTCATCAATATACTTACGAAATCTTTATATTTCATAAGTAACAAACACACAAGCAGTCATAGACTGGTACTTATGAAATCGTCAACTTGACCTCTGAATGTCTAAGAAAAGCTGTCTCTGGAGAAGTAGCGACGCAAACGAGAAGTTTCTACGATGATTCTGTACCAAACCATCAAAAATCGTAACTCGACCGAAGCAAAAATCTCCATTTCTCCACGCAATTATTTAATATTATTTTATCAAAGTCACAAAACCGTAATATTCAGCCATCCACCAACAATCTTTACATAATCCAACGGCTTAGCGAGTCAGGCATGCGACGATAACCTTTATTGGGATAAAAATGACTTTTAAACACCATCTTTATCGAAAACACCGTCAGCGTTGCACACGCAAAACCTTTACGTGACTCAACGACGCGTCTGCTCGAGCGCGCTGCACCACATGACGAGCCGTGACGCGGCGAGTGAAATATTTTTTATACAATCTTAAAACGTCTCCAAAACATCATTTTTACCAGAATTTCGACAACCGAGTTTTAAGCGTCCTAAGCGATCGCAAAAACCGAAGACAAAATTAAAATCGAAGTTAAAACGAACTCGTAACCTCGACCGAAGCAAAAATACTCCATTTCTCCACATGAATTTATGGAAATATGTTTGACCTCACTGTGACCTTTGACCGATTTTGACCAAAATCTAATCAGCGCTAGCCATCACCGTCCTGAATCATGTGGTGTAATTTGACATTGGTAGCTTCTTCCGTTCTCGAGTTATCGTGCCTACAAACAAACAAACAAGCAGTCATAGACTGGTACTTACAAAATCGTCAACTTGACCTCTGACCTTGTCTAATAAAAGCATGAATCAGTCAGAAGCCCAAGGGGAGCTTGAATTCTGAATTCATTGTGGTCTACGATTTTACACTGTGGTTTGCAGATAATGAGTCCCAGACAAAAACTAGATTTCTTATAAAAATTCCATATTTTTTTTTTTTTTAAGTGATTCAGTACCAGCAGGATATGCCAGATAATAGGTGATTACTTTTCAGAAGAATCTGATAAAAGACTTATATTTATTATTATAATCAGTTATTCATCGCTGTTCAGAATTTCGACAACCGAGTTTTAAGCGTCCTAAGCGATCGCAAAAACCGAAGACAAAATTAAAATCGAAGTTAAACGAACTCTAACGTCGAGCGAAGCAAAAATCTCCATTTCTCCATGCAAAACCTTAACGTCACTCAACGACATGTCTGCTCGAGCGCACTGCATCAGGGACGACCCGTGACGTTTGCTCGAGTGCAATGCATCATGGGACGACCCGTGACGTCTGCTCGAGCGCACTGCATCATGGGACGACCCGTGACGTCTGCTCGAGCGCAATGCATCATGGGACGACCCTTGACGCTTCGAGTGAAATATTTTTTTATACAATCTTAAAACGTCTCCAAAACATCCGATTTTTACCAGAATTTCGACAACCGAGTTTTAAGCGTCCTTAGCGATCGCAAAAAAAGAGACAAAATTAAAATCGAAGTTAAAACGAACTCGTAACGTCGAGCGAAGCAAAAAATCCCATTTCTCCATGCAAAACCTTAACGTCAATCAACGACGCGTCTGCTCGAGCGCAATGCATCATGGGACGACCCGTGACGTCTGCTCGAGCGCAATGCATCATGGGACGACCCTTGACGCTTCGAGTGAAATATTTTTTTTATACAATCTTAAAACGTCTCAAAACATCCGATTTTTACCAGAATTTCGACAACCGAGTTTAAGCATCCTAAGCGATCGCAAAAACTGAAGACAAAATTAAAATCGAATTAAACGAACTCGTAACGTCGAGCGAAGCAAAAATACTCCATTTCTCCACGTTAATTTACGGAATTATGTTTGACCTCACTGTGACCTTGACCTTTTGACCGATTTTGACCAAAATTCATCAGCACTAGCCATCACCCTCCTGAATCACGTGGTGTAATTTGACATTGGTAGCTTCTTCCGTTCTCGAGTTATCGTGCCTACAAACAAACAAACAAAACAAACATACATACAAACAAACAAACAAACAAACAAAAACGTAGTCATCATATACTTACGAAATCTTTAGATTTCGTAAGTAACAAGCAGTCATAGACTGGTACTTACGAAATCGTCAACTTGACCTCTGACCTTGTCGAATAAAAGCTGTCTCTAGAGAAGGTAGCGACGCAAACCAGAAGTTTCTACGATGATTCTGTACCAAACCATCAAAAATCGAATGTTTGACCTCATCGTGACTTGACCGTTGATCGATTTTGACCAAAATCTAATCAGCACTAGCCATCACACCTCTGAATCACGTGGTGTAATTTGACATTGGTAGCTTCTTCCGTTCTCGAGTTATCGTGCCTACAAACAAACAAACATACAAACAAACAAACAAGCAGTCATAGACTGTACTTACGAAATCGTCAACTTGACCTCTGACCTTGTCGAATAAAAGCTGTCTCTAGAGAAGTAGCGACGCAAACCAGAAGTTTCTACGATGATTCTGTACCAAACCATCAAAAATCGAATGTTTGACCTCACCGTGACCTTGACCGTTGACCGATTTTGACCAAAATCTAATCAGCACTAGCCATCACCCTCCTGAATCACGTGGTGTGATTTGACATTGGTAGCTTCTTCCGTTCTCGAGTTATCTGTACCAAACCATCAAAAATCGAATGTTTGACCTCACCGTAACCTTGACCTTTGACCGATTTTGACCAAAATCTAATCAGCGCTAGCCATCACCCTCCTGAATCACGTGGTGTAATTTGACATTGGCAGCTTCTTCCGTTCTCGAGTTATCATTTCTTGGATGTTTGACCTCACTGTGACCTTGACCTTTGACGATTTTGACCAAAATCTAATCAGCACTAGCCATCACCCTCCTGAATCACGTGGTGTAATTTGACATTGGTAGCTTCTTCCGTTCTCGAGTTATCGTGCCTACGAACAAACACACAAACACACACACACACACACAAACAAACAAACACACAAACAGAGGACGGAAGTCTCAATATACTTTCGAAATCTTTAGATTTCGTAAGTAACAAGCGGTAGGCGACATGGGTGGTCGCTATATAATTGCATACTAGTCATACAGTTTTTGACGGATCGGGCTGAAAATTTTTGACAAACAGGTTGATTATAGTGCGCATAAAAGCGCGGAAGCCGATTTTTGATTTTCGAAAAAAAAATATATATATAAATATTTTTCGGATTTTTTCAAAAATTTCAGTCTCCTTGCTTGGCAACGGTGGTGTCCATAGCAACGGTGCTCAAAAGCATACAACTAGATCCTGGTATGAACCTACCAGTCAAGTTTCATCAAAATCAGTTGACTCCTCTGGCCTCCAGAGCTGTCCATTACATACATACAGACAGACGGAAAACCTGAGAATAACGGTAGTTGAGCGACCACCCAATAGACAGACAGAGAGGGGTGAAAACATAACCTCCTTCCACCTTAGTGGTGAAGCTAATAAAAATAGAGTTAAGAGTACTGGAGAATCATGATGTTTGATTATTTGATTTACAGTAACTTCAGAAAGTATTTGCACCCATGACTTTTGTCACATTTTGTTGTGTTACAGCCTGAATTAAAAATGGATTAAATATAAATTTTTGTCACCATTGTACACAAAATACCCCATAATGACAAAGTGAAAATATGCTTTTAGAAATTTTTACAAATCGATTAAAAATGAAAAGTTAAAATATTTTGTGTCAATAAGTATTCAACACCCTGAGTCAATACTTTGGAGAAGTGTCTTTGACAGCGACTACAGCTTCGCATCTTCTTGGGTATGTCTGCATCGGTGAACAGCAATCTTCAAGTCTTTTCACTGATTCTCAATGGGATTCAAGTCTTGGCTTTGGTTTGGCCACTCAAGGACTTTCACATTCTTGTTCTTCTTCTTCTTATTATATATAGCAGCTTGGCTGTCAGGAAGCTATCATTTTGTTGGGGCGCAGCTGTGCCGCTGATGCTGTGCCACAATACCAGTACACTGTTACTCATTTTGCTGGCATTGGAAGGATGACAGGCGGAATCAAACCATCTGGTGTTGTTAATTCAGTGACCAACGGGGATTAAATTCAGGACCCTAAGATCCTAAGCCAGCCACCCTAACCGCTGAGCCAACACCAGGCTTATTCTTGTTCTGAAACCATTCTATTGTTGCTTTGGCTGTATGATTGGGGTCATTGTCCTGTTGGAACAAAACCTTCACCGCAGTCTAATGTCTTTTGCACTCTGAAACAGGTTCTCCTCAAGGATTTCCCTGTATTTGGCTCCATTCATTGTTCCCTCTATCCCTACAAATCTCCCAATTCCTAGCCACTGAAAAGCATCCCCATAGCATGATGCTGCCACCACCATGCTTCACGGTCGGGAAGGTAGATTTTCACGGTAGATGGGTGATGAGCTGTGCTCGGTTTCTGCCAAATATAGCGCTTTGCATTTAGGCCTTTGAGTTCCATTTTCGTATCAACCCAGAGAATCTTTTGCCTCATGCTCTCAGAGTCTTTGACGTGCCTTTTTGCAAACTCCAGGCGTGCTGTCATGTGCCTTTTTCTCAGGAGTGGCTTCTATCTGGCCACTCTCCCATAAAGCCTAGATTTGTGAAGTGCTGTGGAAATTGTTGTCCTTCCAGCAGGTTCTCCCATCTCATCCAATGAACTCTGTAGTTCCGTCAGAGTGGTCGTTGGATTCTTGGTCACCTCTCTGACCAAGGTCCTCATTGCCCGTTGCTCAGTTTGGTCGGACGGGCAGCTATAGGAAGAGTCTGGGTAGTTCCATATTCTTTCCATTTCCTAATGAATGAGCTCACTGTGCTCTTGGGAACTTTCAACACTCTAGAAATTGTTATATACCCTTCCCCAGATCTTTGCCTCCTCACAATTCTATCTCGGCGTTCTACAGACAGTTCCTTGGACTTCGTGGTAGAGTTTCTCCTCTGACATGCACCGTCAACTGTGTGACCTTATATAGAAAGGTGTGTTTCTTTCTAAATCATGTCCAATCAATTCAATCGGCCACAGGTGGACTCCAATCAAGTTGTGGAGACATCTCAAGGATGATCAAAAGAAATTGGATGCACCTGAGCTCAAGTTAGAGTGTCATCGCAAAGCGGTTAAATACCTATTGACACAAGACGTTTCAGCTTTAAATTTTTCATTAATTTGCAAAAATTTCTGAAAACATGGTTCAACTTTGTCATTATGGGGTATTTTTTGAAGATTGGGGACAAAAAAAAAATTGAATTTATTCCATTTTTAATTCAAGCTGTATCACAACAAAATGTGATAAAAGTCGAGGGGTATCAATACTTTCTGAAGGCGCTGTATGTGTCATGATACTGATTTACACAAAGTCAAATGCAATTTTGGCAGATTTTTTTAAGAGTGGCAGTGAACTCACAGAAGACATCAACTACTATATATACAGTATAAATAACATATA
>CM068956.1:174794381-174817944 GCA_035128595.1 Eptatretus atami
GTACTTGATACGGGTGCCATAAATTCCCTGCATGGAAAAGTTTGCAATTCTTCGAACCTCCTGTAGTCGACGTTTGATGTAAAACAGAATGAAGAGTGGTGTTCATGGAATGTCATGAAAGCTTAAAAGGAATTGTGACTTTCAGTACTGTTAACGTCTAAGACATAGATGCAGAACAGTTTAATCAAAAGGGGTTGTTCGGGTTTGCCCTTGATGCCAGACCAACTAATGTCATTCTCATCCTCAGCATGATGTCTGCTCAATGCCAGCAATTGACTCTAGCTAACGAGTACTTGTTTGGCCAACATTTACCCAACCATGAACAATGTCAAAAATTGTTCAGTCTTGGATGACGACGACGATGACGACAAAACCTGCTTTGCAGATTTTGCTCCAAACCTTGGTGTAAACATTTGTAATTTTTCTATGGGGAAGAGTATGATGAAAAATGTGAATGTAGCATTTTGTTTTTGTTGGTTCTGTGAATAACCAAGCAAAGAATCTTATATATTATTTCCGAGTTTGTGGTTTCGTGTCGCGCTATCTTCGACTTTGTTCTGCCGCTCGAGTACGTGATATTCGGCTTACATTATCTCAAGACCATATGAGGTGCATGGTACAAAAAAAGTAAATAAAATGGTTCTGAAACAGTGAAATCGTATTCCACTTACTGCATTAAAGTAAAATTACTACTGATACTCTGCATCAGTTCCTTTCTCAAACACACCCACCCCAACATGTCGCGCAGAGCGCGGGTTATGCTAGTATACTTTTATCATAGTCATGGATTATAATGTGTGGTTTCCAAAAGAAAAACATACACTAAAAACTGGCCTTGATAGTGAAAGATATTCCACCACTGACATATTTCACTCATTTTCATATTCCTTCACTTTACAGCTTCTCTCCCCATCACTATATCTTATCAGATGTTTTGGGCAAAAAAAACAACCTTTTTTGAAAATTTTGAAAAAAAAAACATTGAAGTTTTTTTTAGGATTTTTCTTTGCCTTTTTTTATCGCTCTATAGTACCTAAGCCTATGTAGCGATGCGAAAAGTAATATTAAATGATCCCTGACCCCATTCCTTAGCTTAATAGTGGCAATACGCATGCTTAAAGTCAGCACTAGAAACAGAGGAAAACCAAGATGAACCAAAATGCTTTTTTGCCCATATGTTTCTTACCGAGACGGTTAACTTTAATTCAGCAGAAGAATCATATGTTTGCAAGACTCTGCTCATTCCAAAGAAAACTTTTTACTCTTACATAAAGCTGCAAAAACATCATATTTTGAGCTCCCGAGTATGTTCGTTTTATTCCTGTTTAATCACGCATTCCTGGTCATGGCAATGGACCAGAAGAATGTCAGCACTTGCGAGTGTCGCATATTTGCAGCAGAATTGTTTGGTGTATCGTTGAGGTGACTAACTTGGCGGATGCAATGCTGGATACACTATATTGAATTAAGGGCACTACCTACATATTATGAATGCCAAGCCGGGGGGGAGAGGGATTAAAAAAAATTTCAAAACATGTAAGAAAAGGAACAGGGAAAGAGTAAGGGAGAAAATAGTTTTAGAGCAGAGGGAGAAAAATGCAAAGGTGTTCGGAGGAGGTAAGAATCAGGATAGAGAAGGCGAAGGGATTTCAGCTGCTGTATATGGGTATGAACAATCCCATATGGTCTCGTGGTTAGGACTCCTGGTTTTCACTCAGGTGGCTCCTGGTTCGAGTCTCGGTACGAGAATGCTATTCACCAGAGTTGGTGGCATAATGTTTTGAGTGTCCGCACTCACAGAGTCTGGGAATCATTGCAGAGATTTTAAGAATGGTACGTGCTGCTTCGTTGCTTGTTTCTCAGTACTTAAAAGACAAAGCATGGACAAAAACAATCATAAATTGGCAAATAGTGTGTTTGTTCGCTGGTTTCTCACGGCCTCCTCCTGATTTGAAGTTCCATTGAAGTGAACTGGTTTTTTGTTTGTTTTTACATGGAGAGGGGGAGGAAGGTTAAAAAAAAGGACCATTAAATGTGGCTTACAGTCGGTAAAATGTAGATGGTCTCCAAGTAGCATTACCTCCATTTCTGTGCACTGAATTTTCATTCCAACAAATTGAGTCTGATCAGAGAGAAGAAAAATGTAGCACGTAAGCTTCCAAAACGTGGAGCAAATGAAACCACTTGTTGTGTTGGTGTTAACCCGAATGAAAATGATCGGTGCGGACTGACTCGGCTCCGCCACGGGAGAAACTTCGAAAAATGTGCACCGGTTGCCAGACACAATGAGTAGCTTTCTGTGGCATGGCGATGTGTTGGTCGCGTGGTTTTCATTCGGGCAAAATGTTTCGCAGCAGTTTCTGGAGTCCAGACAGAATGCTTTTGCTCCACCCGCCGCTGAATTCGGTAGAAGCACAGAATCACGATTTTTGAGGCTGAAGTGTGGTCTCCACTATACTTCAAACGTTTTGCTGGGACGCACATGGCACATCATGAGTATCTTGTTGCTGCCTCCATCAGACATGTCTTTTTAAGTTGTTGAACTTCCCTGTGTTTATTACCTCTGCCACCTAAGCTGGATGGAGGTTATTTTTTCACCCGTCTGTTTGATTCTCTGAGTGTCTGTCTGTCTGTCTGTCTGTCTGTCTGTGAGCAGGACATCTCACAAGATTATGGACAGATTTGGATGAAATTTTGTTGACAGGTTGGGTATATGACAAGGATTAATTTATCACTTTTAAAATTCACGTATTCAGGTCCAGATCATCACCAAAATCAAATAAATTCATCCTTGGCACACGGCCAACCTGTCTTCCAAATTTTGGGCAAATCCGTCCATAAGTTTTTGCAGATATCCTGCAGACAGACAGACAGACAGACAGACAGACTAACAAACAGCCAGCCAGAGGTGAAAACATAATCTCCGTCCACCTTCGGTGGCACAGGCAACAAAAATGCATCCTGTCTGCAATTACTGATGCTTAAAAACAGCCCAAAACTTCCTAACTTAAGGTACTTAAAGCTCTTTTAAGATACTATTGAATGTTTTGTGTTCAAAAAGAGCCTAAATTTTACTGTAGTGATGTGGAAAACATATGCATACAGAATCTTGCAGTGAATTCTCACCGCACCCAGGAGGATGCATAAACCGGGGCGGGCACTTTACGTCCGGTTGGCATCCAAGGAAACCATTACATCATATGTCTGGTGTTGGCTTAATGATTCGGGTGGTGGACTTGGAATCTGAGGGTCCTGAGTTCAAATCCCCCTCGGCTGTTGAATTAATAACAGGTGGGGTTGATTCTGCCTGTCATCCTTCTGAGGTCGGCAAAATGAGTGCCATCTTTCTGGTATCCTGTGTCGAAGTGGCGACCCGTCCAAGATTGTGCCCAATAGCCAAGGAGACTGCTTGGCCAGCACCAACCCTCTGCACAGAGTATGGTCCCAATGGATGGATGGGATTACGTCATGTACAGCTACTGACTGTGGCCTGCAAAATCATGATTACTCTTTTCTTTTTTTTGCAGAGGTTCATGTGTGTAAATAGCATTTTTACCCATAATGAATATGCTGATCATGACAAATATACCTGCAAAGAATATTGCTCACATTTGATTAATGCCTTGTTGAACTTTCCCCGCAAAGAATAAATAAAGTACATTGAAACTTTTTGCAATCAGAATCGTAAATATGTGATCAATTTAATTAATTGTCCATTTTGCAACAACAAGCGTTGTCAGTATAAAAGCATAGGCAAACTATTAAGTGCGAAACTCACTTCTGAGACATCTAGCCATAGTTTGAATCTCGTCCCAGCTATAAACTGTCATTCTGGTGTTTCGCAGATGGGGCGATTCATCAGTGTGTGTGCGCCATGATACCGGACGCGCCATCCGCCAGCATTAATTGGTGGACGTTAAATATCCCACTGTGTCCTTCACGATGAGTAGGTGTGTTATCACCGGCACCCTCAGCAAATTACAAATTCCTGCTCTAGCCTACAGGGGACACTGCATCAGCAGCACAGCTGGTGCCCCCAGTAAATTATGCCACCCACAGCCATGTGCTGCATACGAAAGAAGAAGGAGAAGTAGAAGATAAAAGCCCTTCCTCACCACCTCTCAGGGAGGTGAGAAAGGGCTTTTCCAGAAGATCCAGGTTGGAGTGGAGGAAGTAAAGGAACAGCTCAGTAATCTAAGAGTAGATAAGGCTCTGGGTCCAGATAATATACAACCGAGAGTATTGAGGGAGGTGGCTGAGCAGGTAAGCGAGATGTTAACGGATATTTTCAATAGTTCCCTGGAGTCAAGACAGGTACCGGAGGATTGGAGAGTAGCAAATGTAGCACCATTATTTAAGAAAGGGTCCAGAGAAGAATTGGGAAACAATAGACCTGTTAGTTTGACTTCAGTTGTGGGAAAGGTGTTGGAGACATTAATTAAGGACCAGATGAGGAACCATTTAAACAAATACAAACTAATTAAGGGTAGTCAGCGTGGGTTTACCAAAGGTAGCTCCTGTTTAACATATCTTTTAGAGTTCTATGAAGCAGTTTCTGATTGGGTGGATTATTGAATGCCGGTGGACATAGTATATCTAGAAATTTAAGAAGGCATTTGATAAGGTACCACATCGGAGATTGTTAGCCAAAGTGAGGACTTGTGGAGTGGTTGGTCAGGTAGCTAATTGGTTTGCAAACTGGATTAGTGATAGGAAGCAAAAAGTGGCTGTGAGTGGGAGGATGTCTTGTTGGGATGTAAGTAGCGGGGTACCTCAGGGATCAGGACTTGTACCATTACTCTTCAATTTTTACATCAACGATTTGGATAATGGGGTAAAGAGTAAACTTTCCAAATTTGCAGATGACACAAAGCTTGGAGGTGAGGTGGATAGCAGAGGGGGGGTGGTGATCAGATTTAGGGAAGTATTGATACTTACATAGATTGGGCAAAAGATTGGCAGATGGGATTTAACCTGAGTAAGTGTAAGGTGTTGGGGATGGGAAAGAACAATGAAAATAGAGATTACAGGATGCAAGGGGTAATTTTGGATCGTGTCACACAGGAGAAGGGTCTGGGGGTGGTAATAGATCTGGGAAGTAAACAGGCAGCGCAATGACAGGCAGCTACAGGTAGAGCAAATAGGGTTTTAGGTTGTATTCGGAGGGGGATCATTTATACATCAAAAGAGGTGGTGTTAACATTGTATAGGAATTTAGTGAGGGCCACATCTAGAATATTGTGTGCAGTTCTTGTCACCACAGTTCCGGAAGGATGTAGGTGCCATAGAGAGGGTTCAGTGCAGGGTTACTAGATTGATTCTGGGCCGAGCTCGACTCAGCTATGAGGAGTGGCTGAAGGAGTCAGGGCTTTATTCACTAGAAAGGAGGCGGTTACGAGGAAATATGATAGAGATGTTTAAGATAATGAAAGGTAGAGATAAAATAAGTGCAGAAGAATTATTCAACAGAGTAGACAGTGATAGGACCAGGGGCCTTAGCCTGAGAGTGAAGAAGAGGAGAGTTAAGACGGTAGCAAAAGACGGTGGCAAGGCAGGGGACTTTCACTCAGAGAGTAGTTAATGCATGGAATGGCCTCCCTGGAAAGGTCGTGGCAGCAGCATAGAAGTAGATAAGTTTAAATTATAATTAGATAGGTACCTGGAAGTATTGGAGATAGAGGGGTCTGGAGATGTGACAGGACTTTTAGGTAGTTTGAGTATTGATGGGTAATTGTTTGCATGTGTTAGGAGTGCTGTTGTGGGGGTCTTGTCAAGGGTGGTTGTGTGGTTGATGATGTGCGTTTTTAACCAAGCCCATGCCCCCTCCCTTAGGGAAGAAAGAAAACAAACAAACAAACACAACAAAAAAATTATTTCATTAATTGAACTTTTTTTTTTGCATTTTCCTCCTTGGATCTTGTGTGGATGGGTTGGTGTGGTGTTCGCGCAGGCATGATGGGCTGAATGGCCTCCACCTGTGTTAGATTTCCTTGTAAATCATTAAGTTCATGCACACCAGATGTGTCAATGAATATAACCGCAATTAAATCAAAGCAATAACGTTATTAACCCTTTGAACACTGAGCTCCTTGGACTTTCGGCTTCCCCACCCTTGTCTACTTGGAGAAAAATCTGGTCGCTCGAGTATATGGAGGTTTGAATAGCGGCTGGTAACCTGGCCACTCGGGTATATGGAGGTTAAAATAGCGGCTGGTAACCTGGCTGCTGCAGGAATATGGAGGTTAAAATAGCAGCTGGTAACCTGGCTGCTCAGGTATATGGAGGTTAAAATAGCGGCTGGTAACCTGGCCACTCGGTATATGGAGGTTAAAATAGCGGCTGGTAACCTGGCCACTTGGGTATATGGCGTTAAAATAGCGGCTGGTAACCTGGCCACTTGGGTATATGGAGGTTAAAATAGCGGCTGGTAACCTGGCCACTTGGGTATATGGAGGTTAAAATAGCGGCTGGTAACCTGGCCACTCGGGTATATGGAGGTTAAAATAGCGGCTGGTAACCTGGCTGCCAGGTATATGGAGGTTCGAATAGCGGCTGGTAACCTGGCTGCTCGGGTATATGGAGGTTAAAATAGCGGCTGGTAACCTGGCCACTCGGGTATATGGAGGTTAAAATAGCGGCTGGTAACCTGGCCACTTGGGTATATGGCGGTTAAAATAGCGGCTGGTAACCTGGCACTCGGGTAGATGGCGGTTAAAATAGCGGCTGGTAACCTGGCCACTCGGTATATGGCGGTTAAAATAGTGGCTGGTAACCTGACTGCTCAGGTATATGGAGGTTAAAATAGCGGCTGGTAACCTGGCCACTCGGGTATATGGAGGTTAAAATAGCGGCTGGTAACCTGGCTGCTCAGGAATATGGAGGTTAAAATAGCGGCTGGTAACCTGGCCACTCGGGTATATGGAGGTTAAAATAGCGGCTGGTAACCTGGCTGCTCAGGAATATGGAGGTTAAAATAGCGGCTAGTAACCTGGCTGCTCAGGAATATGGAGTTAAAATAGCGGCTGGTAACCTGGCTGCTCAGGTATATGGAGGTTAAAATAGCGGCTGGTAACCTGGCTGCTCAGGTATATGGAGGTTAAAATAGCGGCTGGTAACCTGGCTGCTCAGGTATATGGAGGTTAAAATAGTGGCTGGTAACCTGGCTGCTCAGGTATATGGAGGTTAAAATAGTGGCTGGTAACCTGGCCGCTCGGGAATATAGAGGTTAAAATAGCGGCTGGTAACCTGGCTGCTCGGGTATATGGAGGTTAAAATAGCGGCTGGTAACTTGGCCACTCGGGTATATGGAGGTTAAAATAGTGGCTGGTAACCTGGCGGCTCGGGAATATGGAGGTTAAAATAGCGGCTAGTAACCTGGCCGCTCGGGAATATAGAGGTTAAATAAGCGGCTGGTAACCTGGCTGCTCGGGTATATGGAGGTTAAAATAGCGGCTGGTAACTTGGCCACTCGGGTATATGGAGGTTAAAATAGTGGCTGGTAACCTGGCGGCTTGGGAATATGGAGGTTAAAATAGCGGCTGGTAACCTGGCCACTCGGGTATATGGAGGTTAAATAGTGGCTGGTAACCTGGCCGCTCGGGAATATGGAGGTTAAAATAGCGGCTGGTAACCTGGCTGCTCGGTATATGGCGGTTAAAATAGCGGCTGGTAACTTGGCTGCTCGGGTATATGGAGGTTAAATAGTGGCTGGTAACTTGGCCACTCAGGTATATGGAGGTTAAAATAGTGGCTGGTAACTTGGCCACTCGGGTATATGGAGGTTAAAATAGTGGCTGGTAACCTGGCCACTCGGGTATATGGAGGTTAAAATAGCGGCTGGTAACCTGGCTGCTCGGGTATATGGCGGTTAAAATAGCAGCTGGTAACTTGGCTGCTCGGGTATATGGAGGTTAAAATAGTGGCTGGTAACCTGGCCACTCGGGTATATGGAGGTTAAAATAGTGGCTGGGAACTTGGCCACTCGGGTATATGGAGGTTAAAATAGTGGCTGGTAACCTTGCCACTCGGGAATATGGAGGTTAAAATAGCGGCTGGTAACCTGGCTGCTCGGGTATATGGAGTTTAAAATAGCGGCTGGTAACCTGGCCACTCGGGTATATGGAGGTTAAATAGCGGCTGGTAACCTGGCCACTTGGGTATATGGCGGTTAAAATAGCGGCTGGTAACTTGGCCACTCGGGTATATGGAGGTTAAAATAGTGGCTGGTAACCTGGCGGCTCGGGAATAGGAGGTTAAAATAGGCTGGTAACCTGGCCGCTCGGGTATATGGAGGTTAAAATAGTGGCTGGTAACCTGGACACTCGGGTATATGGAGGTTAAAATAGTGGCTGGTAACTGGCCACTCGGGTATATGGAGGTTAAAATAGTGGCTGGTAACCTGGCCGCTCGGGAATATAGAGGTTAAAATAGCGGCTGGTAACTTGGCCACTCAGGTATATGGAGGTTAAAATAGCGGCTGGTAACCTGGCCACTCGGGTATATGGAGGTTAAAATAGTGGCTGGTAACTGTCCCACTCGGTAGATGGAGGTTAAAATAGTGGCTGGTAACCTGGCCCTCGGGAATATAGAGGTTAAAATAGCGGCTGGTAACCTGGCTGCTCGGGTATATGGAGGTTAAAATAGCGGCTGGTAACTTGCCACCGGGTATATGGAGGTTAAAATAGTGGCTGGAACCTGGCCGCTCGGAAATATGGAGGTTAAAATAGTGGCTGGTAACCTGGCCGCTCGGGAATATGGAGGTTAAAATAGCGGCTGGTAACCTGGCCGCTCGGGTATATGGAGGTTAAAATAGCGGCTGGTAACTTGGCCACTCGGTTATATGGAGGTTAAAATAGTGGCTGGTAACCTGGCCGCTCGGGAATATGGAGGTTAAAATAGCGGCTGGTAACCTGGCCGCTCGGGTATATGGAGGTTAAAATAGCGGCTGGTAACTTGGCCCTCGGGTATATGGAGGTTAAAATAGTGGCTGGTAACTGGCCGCTCGGAATATGGAGGTTAAAATAGTGGCTGGTAACCTGGCTGCTCGGGTATATGGCGTTAAAATAGCGGCTGGTAACTTGGCTGCTCGGGTATATGGAGGTTAAAATAGTGGCTGGTAACTTGGCCACTCGGGTATATGGAGGTTAAAATAGGCTGGTAACCTGGCCGCTCGGGAATATGGAGGTTAAAATAGCGGCTGGTAACTTGGCCACTCGGTATATGGAGTTAAAATAGCGGCTGGTAACCTGGCTGCTCGGTATATGGAGGTTAAATAGCGGCTGGTAACCTGGCTGCTCGGGTATATGGAGGTTAAAATAGCGGCTGGTAACCTGGCTGCTCGGGTTATGGAGGTTAAATATAGCGCTGGTAACCTGGCTGCTCGGTATATGGAGGTTAAAGGTAAGATAGCGGCTGGTAACCTGGCTGCTCGGGTATATGGAGGTTAAAATAGCAGCTGGTAACCTGGCTGCTCGGGTATATGGAGGTTTGAATAGTTGCTGGTAAACCAGCTGCATGGGTATATGGAGGTTTGAATAGCGGCTGGTAAAACGGCCATGAAGATTCAGAGTTAAGTGAGAAATTGTTTAGACGTCCATTGTGTTGTGCAGTGTTTGGAGAACATTTAAAGAATTTTTTGAAAGGCCGATGGTTTAACTTTCTTAACGGTATATGTCTTCCTCTCATGTTTGTGCTTCTTCCTCATCTTAAGTACAGACACTGCTTCGAAGTTTCACGTAATCTTGCTTTATCAAACCAAACTCTCTGCCTATTTATTATATGTGGCAGAAAATGCTTCAACCCTTCTTCCATCATTCACACAACTCCCATTTCCAAGTACAGTATTAAGCGTTGTTTATTCAAAAATTGAATTGTAATAATGGATTTTTTTTATTTTTATTTTTAAATATAACCGCAGTCCACATGCTTTCAAAACAATTGTGATCCATGCATCTGCCAAGCCGAACACAACCCACCCCATACACACCCTGTGCACTTATATCCCAACCCCGTCCCTTCATGTGCATTCACTCGATGGCCGGTGAATACACCTTCCAAAAAGTCCACACGCCATCAAATGCCTTTGATGGAAAGCGTCCTGCTCATCTTCCTTTGAGTGGAAATGGTTCTCTACCTTCGATGTTAGCTGTCAAAACCGTGAATTTTCTTCCCATTAATTTCACATTCAGTCAACCCATGATGGATTTCAAACAAATGGTAAGCGTTTCAGGAGATTTGTCAAAATACTCCAGCTAAATTGTCGTCGCAAACCGGTCATTACGCAGTGGCTGCTGGTATCTCTGTTTGGGGTTCACTGTACAAAGCACACCCACTAATTACTCAGTTGCACATCTTTTGAGAACATACACAAGAAGAATCCTTGATCTGATGAGTTGCTTGAACTCTCTTTCACTCCCTTGTTTTCCTTTTCATATGTGGAACTGACTCCCTAATTTGTGTCCTCTCGTGTTCTTCCTTCCATTCTTCACGAGATAGCAGCTCATTGCTATCTTATGGTGTGTCTCCCATAACCCACCAACTTCCTTCACTTACTCATTAACCCTGCCCCACTCCATTTCGTCTGTACATCCCTCATCCGCACGCGTTCTCCACCCTGCTCAAGCTTTATTGCTCTTCCGATCTTTGTCGTCTCACCCTTCCTCGGCCTTTTATTTAATAAGAACCCATCCAACTTGCCATTCACCCACTTCAACAAGTAAACTTCAGGGGCACTTGTAAAGCACAAGGTCCAACTCGTGACATCATTTCCATGAAGGTTTTGACTGACGGAAAACCGTCTGCAGGGTCACCATTGACCACGACACACAACGGGTAGTGCGCCATGGTCAACACCCAACAGTTTATGTCAACACCAGTCCTGGCCAACACTTTTTTCTGCATTGATGATTTCTCCTTTGCAATTATACATAAATGAACTATCTTAGTATTGCACCCGCAATGATGTCAGAGGCCCCTTAAAACACAGCTTCATGTTTTGAATGCAAGCAAGCTGACACAGGAAGGTTGGAGTTAAGACTTGAAACCAATGTGGCAGCTAAAAGTCCCTACTTTTGTGAAGATAAAATAATCTCACAAACTTTGATTTGATTTCGTGGCTAATACGCCTCCTCTTTTTGAGGATATGTACTCCAAAATGTCACCTTCCACCTGAAAGTATCCTTATTACCTCCACCAACAAAGGTGAAGGAAGTTATGTTTCCACCCCTTTCTATCTGTCTGTCTGTTTGTTCGTTTGCGCACAGGATATCTCAAAAAAATTGCGGACGGATCTGGATGAAATTTTTTTTGCACAGATTCGGTATGTGACAAGGATGAACTGATTCGATTTTGGTAAAGATCCGGATCTGGATCCGACTACTATAATTTTTTTAAGTGATTCTTCACCATTGAGAGATTGGGCCAAAAACTATACGTAGCACGATATCTCAAAAAGATGTGGAGGGATTTGGACGAAACTTGGTGGACACATTGGGTGTGGGGCAAGGACGAATTGATTCGATTTTGGTGAAGATCTGAATCTGGATCTGGATACGAGAATTATTTAATTTTTCAAGTGATGCTTCACCATTGAGAGATTGGACCAAAAACGATATAGTACTGTCTTGCATGATATTTCAAAAATGTATTGGGCCCGATATGTTCTCGTGGATCAGGCATTACGTGGCGGAGGTATGCACTCTACCGAGTGCTCATCCAGTCTTATTTTTGTTGCATGTGAACTAAAAACAGACAATTGGTGCATTGGCGGTCATTGTGTTACCAATTAAGCTATCCTGTCAGCCTCTGCAGTTCATGTGTACTTTGAATACAAAGGTGGCCGTGATGTTTTATTATTCCTCCTAATATCCGAAGAGTTTATTGGAGAGCTGCCTAAGCTTGGTGAGGCTCTCTTGAAATGAACCGGGAGAAAGTCAATTGCAGTGAGTAAGCAGGACAAAACAACAGCGCTCAGAATGTTTGTATGTTTTATGCAACAGCTCATATGGGTACCACACCCTGTTGAGTCGGTGCCATGCAGACACATTTGCTGTTGATTTCCTGACGAAGTCTGACTGCAGTCTGCTGCCTGGGCCACGCATGTTGTCAAATATTGCATTTGTACCAGCTGGGACTGCATCGAACACGAGGTCGTGTCTGACATTCTGCGCAGGTGATGTTGAAAGTCCACCTTTGCTTCTTCACTTTTCACTAAGGCCCTCTCATAGAGAGGTCTTCGTTGTTTTCTCCTTTATTTACAGAGTTTTCCTCCTTTGTAAGATTTGTGGAGGAACACGGGAATTTATTTCGTGCTGTACAATAATGCCGATGGATATCGTTGCATTTGTACATGACGACAAGGGCATTCAGGTTGATCCTTCAATGTTCCAATCAGCTGAACCCCTGGCTCAAATCCAATATATTCAAAGATGCTTCTCCAAGGTCAATGAATATGACTTCCCTTACAAGGAATTTTAATGCAGGAGAAAGACAATTGGGCCATCAAGTCTACACAGTGGTTGCCCACCGATGGTGGGTCGTCCATGCTCTTTCCCTTCAAATGCAAGGAAGCAGCACATACCATTTTCAAAGTTTTTGGAATGACTCAGCCAGGGTGGGAATAGAACCGCCGACCTTCCAGATTCAGAGAAGACACTCCAACTATTACGCCACAGACAATTACTCCTGCAATTTGTGTAAAAGTAGATATGATTGCCTTTAATCTGCAAGTTGTTTTATGCATAGTACATGTATATATGTATAATCATTTTTAAAGAAGAAAGGTGCATCGAACCAAAAAAAGTAACTCGATCTACTCTGCTCATTTAAGTATTAAGCAAGAGCAGACCCAGTCTCAGGCAATGTTTCACCCACTTCCAAGCGAGCTTCCTCAGGCCAATATTATATGAGGGTGATTCAAAAAGTATCTACAATATATTTTTATTTAAATAATGCAACTGCAAATTGATCATGTTGAGCGTCACTTTTCCACATGGTCCCCACTCCTTGTCAACACACTTCATCCATCGGTTCACAAGCTTCTGTATTCCCTCAGAAAGAATAGTTTTGGCTGAAGTGGCCAAGCCAGACATGCACCGCTTCTTTCACTTGTTGGTCCATGGCAAAGTGGCGCCTCTTAAGGTGTCTTTGATGGACTAAACAGGTGAAATTCTGAAGGGACCAGGTCAAGACTTGTGCGGAGGATGCTCCAACACCTCAAAGTGCAATTGCCGGAGGTTTTCCACAGTTGGCGCGGCAGTGCGTGGACGGGCATTGTCATGCAATAATGCAACACCTTTTGACAGTAGCCCTCGGCGTTTCCATCGAATAGCTGGTTTCAACTGGTCCCGGAGCATTTGGTAATAACGGACACTGTTTACCGTTGTGCCCCCTCTTGATAGCATTCCAAAGTTGGGCCTTGTGAGGTCCAGTAAATGTGTGATCACTTTTTTTGGCCGATGGTTGACTTTTGAAACATACATTTTGACTGGTGATGTCGGATATTTCCACTCCATACTCTGGCGTTTGCTCTCTGGCTCGTAATGTTGGGTCCACATCTCCTCTCCAGTGAGAATGTGTCTCAATAAAGCATTCCCTTCATGATGAAAGCGGTTCAAAAGGCTTTGGCATATTGTCACACGGTTGAGCTTGGGCTCTTCTGTGAATTGTTTTGGAACCCATCTTGCAGAAACTTTATGAAAGCCAAGTCAGTTGTTGATGATTGCATGTGGATGTTCATGACGGATGTTCAGACATTGTGGCTTCTCGTCAATAGCCGACCATCAGTTATCCAGAATCATTGTGCGGACTCGTTCATTGTTTTCTTCTGTTGTGGACGTGGATGGCCGTCCAGATCGTTCATCATCAGTGACACTTGTGCGACTGTTTTTGAACAGGGCAATCCAATCATACACACTCTGCTGCGGTAAAGCACTGTTCCCATATTGTGCTGAAAGTCCTCTGCCGCATAAACCAGACATCAATGTTTATACAGAATGCTTCTTCCCGCAGGATGTCCCTGATCTTTGTGTCTGTCCCCAGCTATTGTCTCCTCCGATTTGACTAGGCCTGAACCGCCACCGTCGGCGGCAGCATAAATGAGCTCAATTTCTCACTACCTTTGTGCTGATCTTACACTCCCAACCCCGAGGGAGTAACATCTGGCCGTGAGCTTCTCCTCCACTCCCATCTCTTCTTTATCTGTGTGTTTGTACCATCTCCAAACACTGACAACTCCATCTACATCTCCCTCTCGGACAACAGTGGACAAACTTTTAACACTCATCATAACTCTCTCTTCCTCTAATGCGGTTTGATTTAAATTGTCACCATGCTTATTAGCGATGTGTTGGTGGCCCTCTCCCATCACCATGGTACTTCTGTGAGTCCATTGGACTGACTCAATCTGTGAACTTGTGCAACCATTTCTCCCAATGCAAATCCTCCCTTTCTGACGCTGGTGTATGAACTTCCTAACAAATGGCTTCTGTTGCGCCTCTGCTCCAATGGTTTCAATCTGATCAATATGCTTGTGAAAGTCACATTTCTCTGGAAATTCTCATTGGGCTGTCACAGCACCGGCAGGTCTGGCAGTTCACTCAGGCAAATTGGCAGGGATCTGCAAGTAGCCACCTCACTTCAGGACTGGTCTTCTATTCTACTGACCTTATATAAGTCAGCTCTATATTCTACTGCCCATGGGAATTCTTCCACACAAACCTGCTCTCTTTTCACAGATCAATCCCATCTCATCTTCAGTTGATCTCATCATATGCCTGCCCTAGTACACTGAATTCCATGGTAAGGGCAGTTGCTATGAAACCTGATGGCGCCTTGTTAAGTCTGTCTTCGGAGTATGCTCCCCTCCATCCCTTCCTCTTTTCAAGTGGCACCACAACCGACTCCACTTTGAGAAAGCTCAATGTCTCAATTCTATGTTTACTTCCAATATTGTGTCCCAACCAAAACTCTCTGTACCACACTACCCAGTTGCAACCAACTGCTCCTGGACTCTGTCTGGGCATCTCTTGACTCTGATGCTGCAACTGTACCAGACGGCATTACTGTATCCTAAAATCCTGCCTGCTGTTCTGCACATGCTCTCTCTGCCATTTTCACTCTCTCATTTGCCCGAGATAATCCTCCGTCTGCTTGGAATCAGCCAACCTCAATGCATTATATAAAAAAGGTGTAAAACCAATCTCTTTAATTACAGACGATGATCTTACTTCCATCATCAGCAAGGTCATGGAATCCATAATCGCAGTTCATATGAAATCTTCCTTTTCTACTACAGCCTCATCTCAGATCACAAATTCGGATTCAGACCAAGTCACTCCACCTTGGACATGCTGCTTCTACTCTCCCCATAATGAATGGAGGCCCTCAATGTCAGACATGCGATCAGAGACGTTTCTCGATGCATATCTCGAGCTTTCAATACAGTCTGGCATCCTGCTTTGCTCTCCAAACTCTCTACCTATGGCATCCAAGCCAACATCCACTCTTGGGTTACTGACTTCCTCTACTCTCATAGCATGTGGCTCTCAATGGAATCCTTTTATCTCCTCTCCTGTTAAATCTGGAGTCGCCTAACGCAGTGTTCGGGCCCAGTCCTATTCTGAATCTTCATCAACGATTTGTCTTTTTGCAAATCTATTTGGAAAATCCCTTTTCTATTTGCTGATGACTCCTCCTCTGCTGTGACATCCCTCATGCTTCAGACAGGCAAGCTGCAGCCTCTTCCCTCGTCTTCAGACTTTAATAAATCACAAATTTGTCAAACACTTGGAATTTGTCTTTCAATCCTGACAAATCTCACCTCTCACTATCTCTCTACAAAGACCATATGGCAAACCCTCCTATCTACTTTCTTAACATTCCTCTTGAGGCATCAACTGAGCAACCAGATGGTAGGGCTAAGGAGTTGTGGTGGTGGGGATGGGGGGATGGGGTTGAAGGCTTGGAGTGGGGGAGGGGATTGACACCTTAGTTTGGGAGAGGACTTGGGTTTGTAAGGGAGGATGAGGGTGGGGAGAGTTCAGGATTTTAAGTCACGTTCCACTTTACATTGTGCGGATGTTCTGCGGGTCCCTGCTAGTAATTCACACTGAATTGCAATTCACAAAGTTAGTGCAAAGTCAGTACCAAGCCAGGACCTCACATCTTTATCAAAGTAAATTAACTTGACTATTTAATCCAGCTCCGAGAACACTTTCCAGAAATAAGGATATCATTTATTTAAGCATATATGTGACATGAGTTAATACCTTGATCCATCATTTAATTGTCAAGTCAAGTGAGCCCACATGGAGTGGACCATAATGGTTTGTTCACCCTCGCACGGAAATCTGCAAAACAATGCAGATTTGTTGGAAGTTCGAAATCATCTGCCACATAGTTTAGACTTATCACCTTGTGATTTTCATCTCTATGGACCACTCAAAGAACATGTGGATGGATCACGTTCACGAATGTATGAAGTCACACGTCCTGAAATAGCTGTGTACCAGTCACAAAAAATGTCTGCACAGATGGCATCAAGGCGCTACCGTGTCAATAAAGGAAAAGTGTTCATGTGTGGCAGGGGAATACACCTTGAGAAAAGGGAAAGTTTCATCGACAGCCCTGTTTGGTTTGATTTTCTGGAATAAAAAGTCGATATCAACCTTGACTACCCTGATAAAATGAAAGATCGATCTTCAAGTAAACGTTATTAAAATACCAGCATGCTGCAGCATAACATGCAAATATTAAATAAATCATAAATGGCTGGGGTCAGTAAACAGAGAGATCCAAGTTTATAAGCAGTACATTTGCATTTAGAGAGAGCTATTTTATCAAATCTGGCTTGTGAAATCTGAGTGCGCACCAACCCCTCCTCACAGTTCAATTATGTACGTGAAATAGGCAGTTGAATGGAGTACTAATCGAACATTAACTCTCGAGAAAACAAACTTATCAAGAATGATTGACGAGCTTCAACAAATTATTCAAATTCAGCAAGGTGCTGTGAAAACCTCCATTGATTATACAATTAGTGATGGACTATTTTAGGACACCTTCAACCAATTAAACAGGTTTAGCTTTCAGTCTTAAAAAAAGGCACTTGTATCAATCTCATTCAACGTCTCTCTCAAAGGAAACTTGAAAACTACAGGTGTCAGAGATTTGACTGTAAAATGTGTAATCTCTTATCTTTGGCTTAGATATGAGTGTAAACTAGAGGGTGTAAACTCAAACTGCTTTCACTTACAAATTTTAACTTGTTCGTCTCTCTAATTTATTGATTGATTTTTTAAGCTTATCTGGAATAGGAATTCCAGATGAGGTATTGTCCTCGTGCACCATCTGTCCGCTCGTCTGTCCGTCTCCTATTTCGACTTCTCCGGCCAAACCGCTGGGCCGATCGGCTGAAATTTGGCAGCAACAACACCTGACTAGTAACGGGGATTGCAAAACTCGTTCCAGTCACGTGACTTAAGCGTGTCAAAATGGCCGACTTAGTAAATTTCTTTTCAAAAAAATCTTCTTCTCAAGACCCACCAGTCAGAATCTACCAAATTTGGGTTTCAACATCAGGCCATGGTAGGAATGTTAAATTGCTGAGGTCATGCTGATCACATGACCGGCGGTGTGTCGAGATGGCGGACTTCGTCAACTTTTGGGAAAATTGTGTAAATTCCTTCAAAAATCTTCCTCCTCACATCCACCAGTCAGAATGATACCAAATTTTGGTGACAACATTAGGCCAGGGCCCAGATAAGCTGCAGTTTAGTGGTCCTATTTATTCTTTTCAGATTAGCTGAATAAACCTGACATTGTGGATCTCAACCGGTTGACCACGGAGAAGCGTATTAAGTGTTATTTAAGTTCATTTAAAAACCTGAAAATGCACCTAAAGTGTGGCCTCAAGTGTGTTGGACAATTCTCCCAACAATGTAATGAACCAATGGAAAGGACAGAGACAATTAAATCAATTAAATAAAATTTTGTCGCAACCCGGGTCAGCGCATCATGCGCCTGTCACAGTAGACCGTGGTTACAAAGTTTTGTTGGATATTTTGGATCACCCTGCATAAATCTTTCCCTATAAATTTCTTACCATTTTAGTTTGTGTTGGTGTTGTTGGTGTTGTTGTTGCTGTTGTTACCCATGCATGCGAAGTGAAAAGTGGGGTTAAGCAATTGGTTCATGTCCGTCCGTCCATCTTATCAGTTTATGATCATCAGTTTGTGATCGAGGAACAACATGCAAGTTGAAATGTTATATTTGAACACGAATCGAAACATGAATAAGAAGACAAGTCTGTTGTTTTGCTTAATCTTGTCATGTGCATGTATTGTGAAATTTGCAATGTTTTGCGAATGTACAAGTCTTGGCTTAGAATTCAAACCAACTGCACATGCGCAGAGAGGAGTGAGATAACATTTCTACTCTGCCTGCCTGCCTGACTGTCAAACAAAATGGAAAATCATTCCAAACAGGAACTTACTGTTTTTCAGGGCATTACAATTAACACATACAACAGGTTACGAATAACTAATAGAACGTGTTTGATCGGGTGATGTAAAGATGAAAAAAGACCCTGGGTAAAATGGGGTAGAACCCGGAATTTATTTATTTATGCCTTCAAACCTCTTTAAACCTTTTTAAATTGAATTATATATTTGAACAATGTACAACACAAATCGCCTTCATAATACTTCAAGAACCTCCACTTTTGCAGGGGTGCGTTCAGTTATCATATCTTTTGTGAAGCGCTCAGCAAGTAGCTTAAGCACACATGCAAGCGCTCATTCAAACTGTTGAT
Source organism: Eptatretus atami (assembly GCA_035128595.1). Taxonomy (NCBI): domain Eukaryota; kingdom Metazoa; phylum Chordata; class Myxini; order Myxiniformes; family Myxinidae; genus Eptatretus; species Eptatretus atami. The sequence continues at coordinate 174,813,190 of CM068956.1, forward strand.
AAGGAACAACTGCCTTGGCAAGTGCTGGTTAGCTGCTTGGTAACTGAACACACCTCAGTACTTGGACAGAATTACTTAATTAATTAATATGACTTTTACCATCTTTATTTCTTTAAATTTAATGATATACTTGGAGACTGTAATACACAAATCGTTTGTCATAATACTCAAGGAACTCCAGTTTTGTAGAGTGCTTCAATTTAAATAAAGTTCAATGGAAATGGTGTACAAGGCTGCTGTTTGGTACTGCTTCGATCTGAACTACTTCATACCATTAAACTTTCGGATTTTTTTCTTAACAATCATTGAAATCATTATTTTAGTGAAATTGAAGTAATACCGTGTGGGCTATCGTTTATATGAACTCTCTCGTTGCTCTTGTTCTTGATGATGTTGTTGTATTGTTATAGTCACTGTACGAGTTTCCATCACAAACTAACATATATGCATATATGTACAAAACAGTGAGCATTAAATGTCAACAGTTCATATTTGAATTTGCTAAAATGCTATATTGCTTTAAACAAACTGATAAAAAAGTTTTAATACAAATCCAAAAATCATATTCTGAATGGACATTAACTGGGCTCCATCTGCCAACATTGGTTGGTGGACGGAAGAGAACCCACGAGTCCTTCGTGAAGAGTAGGCGAGCTATCACCGGCACCCGCGAAGAAATTACAAATCGCTGCTCTAACCTACAGAGGGGCACTGCATCAGCAGCACAGTTGCACCCCACCGCAGCACATTATGCCAGCTACCCACAGCCTTGTGCTGATACAAAATAATAACAAGAAGACGAAGAAGTTTACTTGATGGGAACTGCTCACTGAGGCTAGCCTCTACTATTTTTCAACAAACTGCGAAAGATAACTTGCCTTACATTATGGCTCAAAGCATTGTTTGTGACAAACATTCCAAGATGATACAATTTTTTATTGCCAAGGATAGGTAGTTTCTGCTATTTTCCTAAACTTGGTATATTCAGCAGCAGAGTCACTTTAATATTTCAAAGCAAATGTATGTTTCAAGAATATATTAATTTGTTTTTGTGCCACCTCAGAATTATTGGTCTCAAAAAGAATAAAATAATTCAGATTTCCAATCTTCCTTTCCAAGTTGCTTTCCCTCACACTGTTACTGTTTCAGCCTCGGATGTGGAAGTGCATTTGACATTTTGTTCCCTGTATGGCTTCTAGCGATGTAAGTAAAGATTTATTGGCAAGTGTGGAATCCTCCGTTGTATAGGGCACGAAACTTTTTTTAGCCAGTAAAATTTCCAATGCGAAAAGTAAAGTACGAATCCAAATAGTTTGCACTTCAAGTGTAAAAAGAGAAGAAAACCCCAAGAAGAACAGATAATTAAGTTAAACTAACAAGTTCATGACAGTTAATTATAATATAAACTCTGACATCACAAGGCACTATACTTTCAAAAGAACGTATTGTAGAGTTAATTAAGACAACTTCATTCGCATAAGTGACTTTCAAAGCATACTGAAGGTTATAGAACATCTTGAGATGTATAACGAATGAACAAGGGTAGACAAACTTTAAGAAAGATTCCGGTGAAAATGTGGCTAATTAAAAATAAGAGACAATGGCTGTTTGACTTGCTGTGTTATAAAGGCAAACAGATTTGTCTTGCATTTAAAACATCCATCTCCGTCAATTGCTTTACATGCAGCACAACTTATGTTGATTTTAAAGGAACTATACAATCTGAGAATGTTTTTTGTCGACTCCGAGTTGTTCAACACTTAAAAGTATATTGCTTCCTCGATTTTGTCATTCAATGCTGATGTTGGTGTTTCCCCCCTATCTTGTTGTTCCTTTTGTTCTGTTGTGTCTTGATCCGTTCAGTGTTCCAGCTCTTCCACGAGCCTTGACTTTGTGTACAAAAAACAAAAACAAACAGCGATGGATTACCTCAGAAATTATCTATTTTAAGTAATGCTACACAAAATGCTTGGTAAAATTTCAGTGTCCAGCATTGCTACATTTATACATAGAAAACCTGACAATCTCATGTAAAAATAATAAACATTCAAATTGCGCTTTGTATGGCATTCACATCTGTATACTTGTCTCATTGTTCTTCAACTCTGGTTCAAATCCAATATATTGTGCCTCTTTGACAACAATATTATTCATTTCATTTTCATCTTTTCCTTCAGTGATCTAAGGTATATATATATATATATATATATATATATATATATATATATATAATATTATATATATATATATAATTATATCAATCAATTATCTGGGTGGCAGACAGATGGTTGCTCTTTGCAGATTATGCGGTCTTAAAACGTGAGACATCATCCATGGTGATGCTCACCATCATAATCAAGGAGGTGCATCTGATGTATAAACGATGAATGTGGTCATCATTGGTTCGATATTTATTGGTATGCTGTCCTGATGAGGGCAAATAATCCCAAAATGTGGATAGCGGCCTCCGTTTGATGTTTAACTGACATTGACCATACAATAATAAATATATATATATATATATATATATATATATATAATTATATATATATATATAATATATATATATATATTGTTACGGATTTCAGAATCCGATCTGATGAATGCATCCACACATCCAGTCCCAGACAGTTATTTCCTAAAATGCATGTTCAGATTAGCCCCATCCCCATGTCTAATGGGATTTTAAATGTGATGCGTTGAGAAGATTAAAGAATAGATTCCTCTCTTATGGGAAGCTTTTTTTCTTACGACAGACACGTTTAAACACATTTCTTTCGCGAGCTCTGATGCGCGTCCATATTCCTCAGCAACGTTCTTTCGCGAGCTCTGAAGCTCGCCCGTATTTTTTCTCAGCATTTCTTTCGCGAGTTCTGAAGCCGCCCTCATTTTTCCTCAGCATTTCTTTCGTGAAGCTTTGAAGCCCGCCATATTTTCCCTCAGCAACGTTCTTTCGCGAGCTCCGACGCCCATCTTTTTGAGAGCGCACGGGTCGTCATGGTAACCGTGCGCAAGTGGGCGGGTGAGCTTGGGCGGACTGCTGCGCCCGCCGAGACGGGCCGCAGATATAAACGAATTGAGGTTCGTTCTGAGGAAGAAAGCGGAGGCGAGAGAAAGAGGAGGGAGAAGAGAACGAGAAAGAAAGCGAGAGTTGAAGCGCGCGAGGGAAGAAGCGGGGCGAACCAGAGAGGAAGCGTGCAAGCCCGCAAGTGAGCAAGCGAGCGTGTGGTGCACGTGTTGGTGTGAGCAGCGCCGACGAGTGAGGCGCGGGTCAGTCCACGACGGACCGTGTGGGTCACTGGACGTCACCAGTTTCGTGAAGTGTGAGGAACTGCCCTATCGCAGCACCAGGGTCTAAACCCGCGACAGACGATCTCGGTGCCCTCCCAGACGTCGATTGGCGTTCAAGGCTGTTGCGAGAGGGTGCACGGCAAGGCTGGGCGCTGGCGACAGACGTGACATGCACGCACACATTTCAGGACGTTTTCACTTCACGGACGACTACTCTGGTGAGCGAGACGATTCTTTCCCCCCACTGAATGATCTGTTGGGAACCCATGTCTGTGTTTAGCTGTAAGTCAACCCCCGATAAGCATCTGCTCTTGTCTTTTTCCTGGCATTTTGATTGATTTTGCTTTGAAATTTATTATTTATTTACTTCAGAAAAAAAAAGTTCTTTTATTTATTTATTTTATTATTAATAAATCATTTGTCAATTTCCAACCTGTCCGTGTTTGTCTTTCCTTCCATTGGTCTAGCATTGTTCGAACCGAGATAGACTGGGACGTAATTACACAGGAGGTAATTATTTGACCAAAAATAGTCGGCACGCACCAGCGGTTAAAACGCTCGGCCACCCTAATTAAAATCTAATCGAGATAACATTGGTGCTTTGACGAGGGCGTTTCCCCACTCAGGTAACCTCGTGACCTCAAGTTAAACGGAATAATTAGACGGTGGACACTGGAATCGTAGTTGACTGGGTGGCGTTCGAGGGTCTAAAACAATCACACGTACCACAACGTTAATTGTGAGCGGTGGCCCCAGGTCCGGCTCTACGAGGACAACCGGGATTAATCTCCCTGAGTGACAAGCGGTTGTCTCGGCACCCGTGGCTCGCAATAAATATATATATTTATACAGCACATATATATATATAATATTATATATATATATATATATGTACACACACACACACACACCACACACACACACACACACACCCACACACACACACACACACACACACCCCACCTAAAAGTCTGAATAGACATTCAAGTCAGAACAAATTATTTTAAGCATTATGCTGAATTGTTGAGAGCTCTAACAAAAATGAAACATGTCTGTATATATCTCTACTAGTGGTGTATTGATCCTTGCCTTTGTAAATAAGGCTTGAATCACACTGTGGATACCCACGTAGGGGTCACAGTAATCATAATGGTGACGCCATGATATGCTGAGGTTACAAAACGTGATATATACTGTATATGTGTACACGAGGCGGAGTTGAAAAGTATCTGCAATCATTTATTAAAACTGTGTCGTGTCGATTACATTGCTTATTGTACTTGCAGGCACAACACGAACTGTCTGTGCTTTTGTGAAGTAGTTTCAACTTTTGAGCAGTCAGTAGGTGTTCATTGTAAGGGAGTTAACATGACGGTCCGCCGTCCGTTTGAACCAAAGAAGAGCAGCGTGCAGTGATATGACTTGTGAGCGTGAAGGTGAACCAGGGGCAGCAAATCCATCGCA
>CM068956.1:174826828-174838019 GCA_035128595.1 Eptatretus atami
GAAATTCAAGTAAAACAAGAAAAAGAGCGAACAGAGATTGCAGACCCAAGCCAGGACTTTTGTGTGGCATGTTGTGTGGTGTTTGTGTAGTTATGTGTGGTGTAATTTGTGTTCTGGTGTGTTACATAATTAATGAGACATAATTAGAACTGCCACTTTATAACTGCTGCCAATGATGACTAGTTCAGCCATTTCAGAGAAGAAGATTTTTGAAGGTTTTTTTTTAAATAAAAAAAAACATGGTGCGAAATCACGCACCACATGACGGACATCAAAAATTTTGTGGACCATTTTATCCAAGATGACCCTCAAAATTTTTCATACTGATCGGATGTAGCGTTCTACATATGCAATTATGACATCATAATGAAGGCACTATGACATCATTAAAAAAAATCACACTCATTCCCATGAGGAGTACTTGCCATGTGCCAAGTTTGATTTTTTTCCTTGGTGCGGTTTCAGAGATGGACGTTCAAAGTTTTCCCATTTTCCAACATGTCTGCACAACCACGTGACCTATGACGTCATAATTAATCATTGCAACATTCTACATGAATAGTCGCACCATGGTGAAAATTTTGCGCAATCTGACAAGGGTTGGGAGAAAAAACAAAAGTTCTGTGCGGACAAACAAACAAACAGACCAAATGCAACACCCTCTCTTTCGGGAGTAACTAGAATGGCACTCGGTAGAGCACGTACCTCCGCCAGGCTGACCAGTTAATGTTTTGTATCCCACTGATTGGTCGGATCTGGATTCGGACCTGAATCTTAATCGAATCGGCTTGTTCCTGTAACCAACCCAACTCATCCACCAAGTTTTGTGATAATCTGTCCACAACTCTTTGAGATATCATGCTATATACTGTTTTGGGCCCATCCCTCAATGGTGAAGAATCACTTAAAAATTAAAGGAGCTGAATCTTTACCAAAATCGAATCAATTAATCCGTGTCACACACCCATCCTGTCCACCAAGTTTTGTCCGAATTTGTCTGTAACTTTTTCAGATACCCTGCTCACAAAGAAACAAACGCACACAAGTAAACTAGAACGAGCAATCAAAGATTGCATACTTTCGCCCAGACTTGTTTTGTGTGGTTTTATATTACGTATTTTATAGACGTACTTGCATTCTAATTGTACATACATTATGGAGGTGCTCGATTGAAAAAAAAAAAAGAAGAAGAGAGAACGTGTACTATTGTCTACCACTAGGTGGCATTTGTGGCCTGTGCTAGCACATTACGTGCCGACAAACAGACAAACGGACCCAAATGCAATAGCCCCTCCTCTGCCGAGGGTAAAAATTATGTAACTTCTCTTATCCGGATCCAGATATTCACCAAAATCGATTCAATTTGCCCTTGGCAGACACCCAACATGACGTCCATGTTTTGTCCGAAGTCGTCCACAACTTTTTGAGGTTATAGTGCTATTATCGTTTTTGACCCAATCTCTCAATGGTGAAGAATCACTTGAAACCTCTAGTATTCGGATGCGGATCTTCACCAAAATCTAATCAATCCATCCTTGTCACACACCCAACCTGTCTACCAAATTTTGTCCAAATCTGTCCATAACTTTTTGAGATATCCAGCTCACAGACAAACAAACAAACAAACAGACGGGGGTGAAAACATAACCTACGTCCACCTTCGTTGGCGGAGGTAATGAGATCATGGTGGAGTGGAAATGTTATTTATTTATTTATTTATTTATTTTGATATGATTAGGGAAAATTGGATAATGTTGAGAAGGTTGAAGTAAAATATTTGGGAAGAAAGAAGCAAAATGAGGAATACTGAGCCAAAAGGGACACATCAATCATTTTCGCAGTTTCTATCTGAGGAGCGGCTAAAGTAGGCCTTGAACACGAAAATTAATTCGACAAATGTCCTGCATGAGCAATTGCACTTGTGTGGTTGTTCCTGGTTGAAGGGTGATCTGGGAATTTCGACTGTAGGCATTAAGTGAATAGTTGAACTGGATTAACTTGGAGGACGAAAGTTCCAGAGGGGTGAGAGACGGCAATTGGCTGTATATATCTTGCAATGTAAGGAGTGTTGCATCCTGCTGAGTGGTACCACTTGCGTGAGCTGTGTGTACCTATGCATGAATGCTTCTGCCGGTGTGAGCTTCCGAGTTGAAAGTAGCAAGGGAGAACCGAGAACTTCTGATTCTGACTTAATTAGTCGGTTTCGCGCCTCGCCAGGAGGACAAATGAACCATAAGCTGTACTAATTCATGACTTCAAGTGGGAATTAAGACATGATTGTTCCATTAAGGGTGGGGTGTTATAGTTAGTGTTCCCTTTCACTCTGCTGGACCCTCTGATGGACTGAGGCACAGTACTTTGGTAGTTGGCTCACTTGGGGTTTTCAAAGCTGCTCGATCCTCTCCCACCAGACAGTTTTGGCAAACTAGAAGTTGGTTGTTCTCGATGTGAATCCAAGTGGGAACTAAACCAACTTGGCTCTCAACTCCATTGACATTGCAATGTGATCATGAACCATGAAATATATCCCGTTTACATGCCATACACGTGAAAATGTGCTATTATTACAAATGTGAAAATGTGCTATCTCGACTCAAGGTAACTTGAGCTGATTAAGTAGAAATTGGTGCCTTCCAATTGTATGAGATAATTGCAAATAGACACGCGTTTCTAGGTGTAGAGCATGTCTTAATATTGCATTCCGAGCAAAGTTCAGTTCCATCATTCAGGTTCTTTTAACCACACTTCGATTTACCTCTTTATTCCACTTGGGAAAATGCTGTAAGGACTGGATCTTTCTTCAGCCTGAATTGCTTTTAAATTCCCAACCAATTTAGAACCTCAGTGTCATTAACATTGGGCTGCATGCTTTATTGGAGGGGAGAACAAAACATTGTGGCTTTAATGGGTTCCTATGCCTTCCGTTTTACAAAGAAAATCCACAACCGCCACCTTCTTATCAGGACCGTAGTTTGAAACCTGAAACATTCTTCCCCACCCTTCACTGTTTCCACAGCCTCGACCCACAAATAGGGCCAGATTAACCATAATGGTGATGTACTCATTCGAATAAATAGTTGACCTATGTGAGGTATCTTCCACTAACATAATGTCGCAAGCTAATTAAGAACTGATATTACCAATTGGAAAGTTAAAAATTCAGGAGGTGTCACCTTAATCATCTTGACACGAGCATCAGGCTTTCTGTGCATGTGCTGCATTATTAAGCTCCTTTAGTCATTGATTCGTCTCACCCAAAAGGGGATGCCAAACTTGTTGTGTGTGTGTGTGTTTTGTGTCAGATGGTGTCCACTAACACGGACCGCTCTGAGCCAGAAGTTATTGTAGTTGTGTCTTAAGAGTTGGTACAGTTTTGTTTATTGAATAGTTGGCAGATATTAATGAAAAGTACTTTTTCATTGGTGTATCACAGAAGAATTGGTTTCTTTTTTTCACAATTTTAAGTGTCCTTAGTATATACCGTATATATAATAACACGACGTGCGAGTCCAAACTTTGACCACTCGGGGGCACTCGTGATCCAAGTGCACACTTTTGATGTTGTGTTCACTTGCATTTGTGATTATCTTGCCTTTTAATTGGCATCCTACTCTGATGCTTGTTTTTACTTCCTTCCGACATTGAGATGCTGCTGGTCCAACAGTAAGTAAATGAAGATCACTGTATCACTCATGAAATCGTTGTTCATCATTGCCCTGTGTGGACCCTACAGCTTGTTACTCTTTGTAGAAATGTGTCAGACATGATGATGGATAAACCATTTCTTGTTATTTCCTGACACCAGCAAAGCAAACATGATATCACTATGATAATGCAAATAATAGCTCATATACATATATACATATATATAAATTGTTGCGAATTCGCGCCCGCCGGCGTGCGGACGCCACGTACTCGAATCGCGGCACGTCGCCCACCGGACAATTCTGTCGTGACCCTCTCGACTAACGCGGGAGCTAGTCACGGGTGGGCCTTTCGGCCTCACCACGATCGTGCCAATCGGCCACCCGCGTGGGATAGGGTTGTTCGCCAAACTCGACCTACCTAAGTACCCACGCGGATGGTAAACCGGGCGATCGCACCTCGCCGCAGGTAGACTTCGCGACACGAACCGCTTAAGCGTCCGTTCCGGCTATCGGATAACCGAGCGGTATCGTCGGCCTCGACGGTTCAATTAATTATCGGGGCGTATCAAGCCCACTACGAACCTTTTACGTGAAGCAAGATGGAGATTCAAACGACAGGAAAGGACGCAGCGAAACGGGGAACAATTCAACATAATGCACATTTATTTCACACACAGACACAGAGCACACATATACAGCCAAACAGAATGCACATATAGCAGTTAAACAAAAGAAATAGTGACGCAGAGATACTACCGAATAACGCTACACACGGCAACTTATAACAGTTCACTTTACAAGACACGGCGCCACAAGATCATACAAAAACCCGAAAGAAAATGGTGACTTCCTTTTGGGTGCGGCCGTCGAGTCCTCCTCCCACGACCTCAACTCCGAGCTCCGTCCTTTCGCCGTCCTCCCTGCTGACTCGACCCGACTCGACGACGACACACTCGACTTCAACGAGCTCCTCGGGCTCCGCGAGTTCCACGAGCTCCACACCGCGCAGAGACACTCGACACGACGACACAGCTCGGCGACGACCAACAACGACTTCAGACTTCAGACGGAGCGAGTTCCACGAGTCAGGCGAGTTCAACGCGACAGAGAGAGAGAGCGAGCCTCAAGCCACCGCGCTCGCGTCTTTATCCACGAGCTCTCCTCTGAGCCTCACCGAGCCTCCTCTGAGCCTCTCAGCTTCTCAGCTCGCACTCAGCGCGCAGACGCAGTTCGTCGGCCACCGCACAGGGAAGTCAGCGCTCGGTGAACAGCCTTTTTCGAGCCTCTCGTCGGCGTCCTTTATACGCCCCACGCTCGCCCTGTTCTCCGCCCGTCCTGCCCACCCCCCTTCGAGGCGCTTCGAGAAAGGTCTCGAAGAGGGGCGTTCCTCCTTCCTGGCGCGTCACACCGCGCGTCCACCATCGGGGCGCAGCTGCGCCTCCCGTTCTCCCCCCCCACACCAAGCGCGGAGAAGAAATGGCGGGTGGCGAGATGCAGTCGCGCAGAGTGGCGAGGCGGCGCGGCGCAGCGTGGTCGGCGCTGTGGTGGGGATGGCGTGATTGTGGTTGAGACGTGGTTGGTTCAAAAATAAAGAAAGAAAGAAAACTACTGACTCAAATGTCGCAGCCCGAATGAATCACATTAATTCCTCTAAACAACGGGTTTGGGGCTAACTACCATGTACTTCAGAAATACTCACCTACGGGCTGAATGGTGGTTGCGAATTTCACAGCCGTAACAATATATATATGTATAATGAAATGCACAAAAACTGCTGGGCATAATTTTTCTGAACAAACTGCAACATAACTCTTGTTTTTTTCGCAACAGACTCTCAGAAACTACACATAATATTGGGTTATGTATTTATTTGTAACAAATTGTTGTTTCGAATGTAGCCTGGGGCTGCTGGTTGCATCATTTCTGGAAGTGCGACCGTGCGCTGATACAGTACTCTATTACCAATAAGCTGGTACTCATTATGCTGACTCATAAGGATGACAAGCTAAGTTAACCCACCTGGTTTTATTCAAACGCAGGGGCTCAACTCAACCCGAGATCTTAAGCCAGCCACCTTAATCTTTAGGCCAACACGGGCTGGCCATTAAAAGATTACGGTGTGACATTTACTGGGAATGTGATGCTGCTGATCATGTGATCCATATTAAATACAAGCAAATACAACCATCACTTTGCTGAAGGAATATTATGAGATGGGGGGGGGGAGAAACACGGGGAGGGAGAGAGGGGTGGGAGAAAGAGGGGGGGAGGGAGAGAGGGGGGAGGGAGAGAGGGTGGGAGGGAGAGAGGGGTGGGAGAAGGAGGGGAGGAGAGAGGGGTGGGAGAAAGAGGGGGAGGAGAGGGGGGGGGAAAGAGGGGGGAGGAGAGAGGGTGGGAGAAAGAGGGAGAGAGAGAGGGATGGGAGAAAGAGGGAGAGTGAGAGAGGTGGGAGAAAGAGGGGGTCGGAGAAAGAGGGGGAAGGAGAGAGGGGGGGAGAAAGAGGGAGAGGGAGAGGGGTGGGAGAAAGAGGGGTGGGAGAGAGAGGGGGGAGGGAGAGAGTGTGGGGGAGGAGAGAGGGGTGGGAGTGGAGGGAGGAGAGGGGTGATTGGATGGGGGATCAAGGAGGGGAAAGAGAAAGGGAGAAGAAAAGGGGGAAGTGGGGAGGGAAAGGGGTGTTCTGGACTTGCATTTTGAAGAGGGACTTGAGGGGAAGCAGGGGGATCATCCCATTTGTCGGCATTAGTACAGGATTGAACAAAATGGCGTACGTTAAAACAGCACTTTCAAACGCGATAGCAACACTACCAATCGCTTTCAATCAACAGGTACCATTTTTAAGCCATTATAACATGAGCTTCCCTTAAGGGATGCGACTTGAACTGCAGCTGCCACCCTGTGTACCCACTCTGGAACTGTAACTCTCTGAGGTGACAATTACATTTTAAGGAGGGAAGGGGTGTGAGGAGGAGAGTGGGAGCAAGGAGGATGTGCGAGTGAGGCGGCAAGGGGGAGAGGGGGAAGTGGGGTGTTCTGGACTTGCATTTGGTAGGGGGACCTGAGGGGAAGCATAAGGAATGGTCCTGTCAACTGACATTAGTACAGGATTCAACAAGATGGGGTATGTTAAAACAGCACATTCAAATGGGATAGCAATACTACATGTCGTTTGCAAACAGCACATTCCATTTTTAAATAGATTATAACATGGGCCTGAGGCATGTAACTCAAACTGCGGCTGCCACCCTGTGAAACCGCTCTGGAACTGTAGTACAGGCATTTTAGCAGAAATATTTGGTCAACCTCCCACAAATTGCAACAACAGCAAAGTCAACATATTTTGATTCCTGGATATGTCCTCAGTGACAGAAAAAAAAGTCCTAAGGGATCCTCCGGGGGGAAAGTCCTGAATATGGAAATCCAATATGGCCGCACCGGTTCAGGGAAAATGAGAAAATTGTAAAGATTGATATTTTAATATGTAAAATATGTTTTTCTGCATTCTAATTGTTTCTAGTTATGTCAGTATATTGATATACAAGAATAATATAAAAAAGTGAAATTATTGAGGGTAAAATAAAAAATTATATTTTTTGTCCAAAAATGTCAATTTTTTGTCCCGAAAAATATATATTACCTGATACTGATTTGGCTCCTGGACCAAAAAAAATAAAGAAATGTTGAAGACACAAGATGAAATCAAGTCTATGCAATACAATATAATTATGTAAATCATTGAAACATGACAAAATTCACAATTCCACTCGGGGCAATCACATCTGCCTGACGAAGGTTTCGAAATGAAAACGAAAATTCACATTAAACTCAGAAAGTACATTATTATAACTTACTATACATGTTGAGAAAAATCAAGCGTATTAAAGTTAGAACGACAATGTCGTCATCATCCTCATCATTGTCACATGGAGTGTTTGTGCAGCCAGACCCTGCAGTTTCCACAAGCTGGAGTGCACTCAATGTTGTGCTTCTTGCATGTGCATCTCATGGTGCTACATTCAGTCTGGCAGTTGCACCTAATGAACGTAACATCTTTCAGAACTGAGCTATTGATGTCTGAAGTGGCACAAAACCCTCGTCACACTTCTGCCAACCACACTCTGTGGAAGAAGAAGTATTTTTTTATAATTATTCTTGTATATCAATATACTGACCATAACTAGAAACAATTAGAATGCAGAAAAACATATATTTACATATTAAAATATCAATCTTTACAATTTTCTCATTTTCCCCGAAGCCGGGTGGCGGCCATATTGGATTTCCATGATTTCAGGACTTTCCCCCCCGGAGGATCCCTTAGGACTTTTTTTTCTGTCACTGAGGACATATCCAGGAATCAAAATCTGTTGAGTTTGCTTTTGTTGCAATTTGTGGGAGGTCATTCGACATTTTGACTGTACTACCTGTAACTCTCTGAGGCAAAGGTTACATTTTATACTTTTATCAGATTTAACTAAGGCAAAGGAACACGTGTTTATATATGTACTTAGTTTACTTTATCACCTTAACATTGTCTATTTTCAAAAATGACAACCGCTGTTAAAACAAAAGTTAATTACACTGCTGTCGACTGTATCACCATGGCTTCCCAACATCAGTTGATAAGGAACGGCTGACTTGGCAAGTGATTAGCGATGTATGCAGCGATTCGTAGGTATGAAGCTCTGTCTTAGAGAAACCATGACGACCTGTTCCAAGGCAAGGCATTCTTGATTAGGCCAAAACAAAATGACGGATTAAGACCCCTGTGAGGTGAACGTGGGCTGACCAAGGGTAAGCCTGTTTTTGGTTTTAATTTAATAACCCATTAATTATCTTCAAGAGGGGTGTTTAAATTAACCCAAATACCCAATTTTCATTCATGCACGACCTTGGAGTTCCGTTAATGTGCATGCAGTTTGGGGGCTGCTAGTTTTCATGCTTTTGGAATTATGGAGGACACACACTAACACACACACACACACACACACACACACACACTGACATTTATTGGTATATATGTATTTACTAATATGCCAGATGGTGAATTGGCTTGAGCACATGCATGAGACATTTAATTTGACAACAACCATAGATCATTAAACACTGGTACATCTTTAGATCATCATAAATGGATGAGTTATGATATACAATTATTTCGAATCTGTTCACCTAGAATGGGACCGATTTCATTATTTTTTTTCATTTGATCATTGAAAAAAAACCTCTTTGTTTAGGGTCAGAGGTAGTTTAACCATGACTGGCAGTTATTGCCCCACAAAGGCTGCCATCTAAAATATCTAGTCTACTACTTTACAGCATCTCCCCTTGCTTAACACCCAAAAAAGGTGAAAAGCAAGGCACGTGTGCATGCCATACTGTTAGTGCCAGAACATTGCATTATTGATTGAGTATTATCAAACAGAATGCTGGTTGGAAGCTTTTCCAGGTCTTATGATGGTTTTTCACAAATTCAATCTGAGCTTTCTGTTGTTGTAAAGCTATGCAATGCATAACATCTCGCTGCCTATTCAAGGTGTATTTTGCTTTGAATCTGTCTGCTCTTAATTGTAAACTACAAGGATTCAAAAAGGACAAACATCTGTGCCATGTCACTGCTCCAGGGCTAGCGTAAGGTGGTAGCAAGATGCCCCCTTGCTTCCCGGAGATCTACATCTTCCTCAGTTTTCAGTATACTGAACATTGTAAGTTCAAAATTACCTCCTATATAGTCATCCAGAGAGCCGGATATCCAGGATGCTATGCAAGGAACCAGAATTGGAGATGATCCTGAGTGGAAGAGGGGGAGTGGCATCTTTTATGATGGGTTTGCATGGGGCATTCAAAAAGTTCTCAGAATGGGATACTCACAAGAGCCAATGTTTCAAAAATGTTTCTCAATGCACATTATGTTTCCAAGATTTGTCAGAAAATATATAAATAGTCTGTTTATATACGTGCCTTGTACTTTTTGCTGCGGCATGGCTTGGACTATTGTGAACATCTCATTCATACAAACTTTTGAAAGCCACTCATATCAGACATGACATAATCTGGGAGAAGGTAATCGATTATTTACTGGTCTCTGAATAAAGACCACAAGAGATTATGCCAGGGATTCGAAAGCCACAAAAAATTGGTGTAGTAGGTTATGTCCAAGCATCGTAAAAATTTGGATTCCAACTTAGAGGCTTTCGTGCCATTATGAGGGGACCATGGGGAGGGGTGGTTACGGGGAGGGGGGGGGGGGGGGGGGGGGGGAGGGTGGATTGAGTCAAAAAGAGAAAATATATGTGCAAAGATGGGATAACCGAGTTCAGAAATATGAAAAGGTAAAAGTATGTGAGGTTAGGAAAAGGAGAGCGAAAATTGCAAGGAGGTTGGGATGAGATAGGAAAACTGATGAGAGCTGGGTAGGAGGGGGCAAGAATTGAACATATTGGATCTGGGGGAAGAAGGGGCATTGCAAAAACCACACCGATTTTGTGTATGTCATATGTAGATTGCTTATATTATTGACCAAAATGCATAATTGTTGGCTTGTCCTTATTCCCATCCGAACGCATGGTTCATCATGCAGAGAACCTTACAGGTTCCAATCCCATATAATGTGTGAACATATTTTCCATTGTTTATTAATGCCATTGTAATTCAGATGAAAGTGCATTGATGCCAACTGATGGCTTTTTCTTGCATGCAATTTCGATGCCAGCTCCTCTGTGAGCCTTGGTTTAAAACAAACTATATATTTATATATGTTATGTATATATATATAATATAATATATATATATATATAATACTATATATGTTGTTCTTCTTCGGCTGCTCCTTAGGGTCGCCACAGACGATCATCCGTTAGATCGGCATACTGATTGGCACAGGTTCACGCCAGATGCCCTTTCTGACGCAACCCTGGTCGCCTCTTACGACACAGGGATAAGGATTGGGTTTCGCCATGATTCTGCGCCCCTACACCCTCTCATAGCGTGCCCAGCGCAGACCCCGTCCTCAAGCGATCCTCAACCCAACTCCGAGTAGCCGGATTACAGGCGCACGCCACTATGCCCGGTTATATGTATATTATATAGATTAGATAATATATATATATATATTTGTATATACTAGCGGGGTGTGCTTACACCTTGTGTAAGCATATGAACCTTGCGTAAGCTTCCCAATTGTCTCAGGTCGCTCCCCTGTATTTGATTTTTCATTTATTTATTTTCATTTATTTTTTTCATTTATTGATATTTTCTTTAACCATTGCTTTCCTATGGTTCTGTGATTTTACCTGGTGTATCGGCTCCGATGTCCATTGGCATGCAACATTACCCTGCTTCCCCATTGTCTCGAGTCACTCACCTGCGTTTATTTTTTTCATTTAATTATTTTCATTAACATATATTTTCATTCACGGACGATTTCTGATGGTTCTGTGATTCTGTTTTTTTTCCAGTGTTCCAGATTCGATATCCGTTGGCACACAAAATTACCGTGCTTCCCCCTTGTCTCGGGTTGCTCACCTGCATTTTTTTCATTTATTTTT
>CM068956.1:174847541-174862777 GCA_035128595.1 Eptatretus atami
TCCATTGGGACCATACTCTGTGCAGAGCTTTGGTGCTGCCTAAGCAGTCTCCTTGGCTATTGGACACAATTCTGGATGGGTCACCACTCCGACACAGAATACCAGCATGCTGGCACTCATTTTGCCGACCTCGGAAAGATGACAGGCAGAGTCAACCCTACCTGTTATTAATTCAACAGCTGAGTGGGCTTTGAACACAACATTCTCAGATCCCAAGCCCACCACCCGAACCATTAAGCAAACACCAGGCTATATAAAATAAAGTAAAATATAACAAAACAAAACAAAACATATATATTTGTAAATATATATATATATTTATTATATATATATATAATGTATATATTGTTACGAATTTCGGTCCGCCGGCGTGCGATCTGGCCACGTAACTCAAATCTCGGACCGCGTCGCCACCGGGCGACAATCAGTCGTGACCCTCCTTGGAACTATCGCCAGGAGCTAGTCCAGGTGGGTCTTCGACCCCACCACAATCGTGCCAATCGGCCACCGCGCAGGCTAGGGTTGTTCGCCAAACTCGAGACCTACCTAGTACCTGCTCGGGTAGTTAACCGGCGATCGTACTCGCCGCTGGCCGGCCTCGGACACGAACCGCTTAAGCGGTCCATTCCGTGCTTCAGTGATAACCGAGCGGGTTATCGCCGCCCCGAGACGTGATATTTACGGGTGCTTATATACCTTCTACCAATTCCTTCCGTGATGCAAGATGGAACTTTCAAACAAAGAAAGGACGCAACGAAACAGGAACAGTTCAACAAGTACATTTATTCCACACTCAGACAAGGCAAGCACGTATTCACAGCCATACAGTAAGAATGCACGTATAACAGTCAAAGCAATGAAAGCAAGAATTACAACTGACTACAAGCAAAGGTTTATTTACATGCACTTAAACAGTTTCTACTTTACAGACACGGCGCCACAACACGCATTCACACAAAAGCAAAGGAAAGACCCCCTCAAAGGCAAGGGAGTCAGACTTGGCCCGTGGCCTAATGCGCGTGGAAACCTGGATGAGCGGCCAGTCCATGAGACCGAAGGTCCTACCCACGCCTCGTGGCGCGATGGCGGGCAAGCCGCAATGTCAACGTATGCGCCTGCTTCGTGCCCCTGGCGTGGTCGGCGAGCTCTCTCCGGCGCCCCGTCTGCCTTCCCGTCGGCTTCGAGCTCCGTTCTCCCGACTCGACTGCCCACCGACACTGCAGACTTGACTTCTTCTGCCGACACTCTGCCGCTGCCACTCCACTCTCCCACTTGGTTCTCTGCCAACGTACTGCGCACCTTGACTTCCACTTGACTTCCCGCCCCGAGCTGCGCCGTGCTCACGCCTATATAGCCCGGGGGGGGCGTATATGTAAATCTGGATCACAGCGGGTTCGGAGGCGGGGCTATGCCACCCGATGCTCAGTCATTGGATGGATGAAAAGGGGGCGTGAAGCCTTCCTGATCCGCTTTTCGGGGCGAAAAGAACGCATTCACAGCGGGTTCGGAGGCGGGCTATGCCACCCGATCATTCGGTCATTGGATGGATGAAAAGGGGGCGTGAAGCATTCCTGATCCGATTCTTGAGGCGAAAGGAACGCATTCACACCCTGGCATGCGTGTGTAGAAAGCGGAGGTGGTGGAGATTTGGTTGTTGGCGGGCGTCGTTTGAGAATGGCGGTGAAGCGATGTTTGCGGGGTGGAGTTGTGGAGGTAAAGAGGCGAAGGTGCGTGTTTGAGTTGTTGGGCGTCGTTGAGAATGGCGTTGAAGCGATGTTTGCGGGATGGAGTTGTGGAGGTAAAGAGGCGATGGTGTGGTGTTGAGTTGTTGGGGGATTATTGGTCCAAAATAACGATAGAGAAAAGAAAAGGGCTAACTCAAAGGATCACAGCCCTTGTGACACGGAAATTCCCTCTAAACAACGGTGGGGAATCTAACTACACAATTACTTATCGTCATAACTGATCTAAGGACCCTTTATGGTGTATGCGAATTTTCACAGCCGTAACAATATAATAATATATATATTATAATTTAATATTGTATATATATATATGTATATAAAATCCACCACCTGGGGCCTGGGGATAATTGATAATGTGAGAGCTGATTGGCTCCCTCCAATTATGGGTGAGAGACGTGATTATGTTGACACACACAGGTACATATGGAGTTCCAGGAGGTTTTGAAGATTTGATTTTTCATGTGGCATCATCAAAATAATTTGACATACACCGATCGTGAGGTGTAAAGCTTCCGAGCTCAGTTGAATGTCATGTAAAAAGGGTTTTATTTTTGTTGTTGGGAGAGGGCATTAAATCACTTTTAATAGTGGTGGCTAGTTTGGGTTTAAATCATTTATACCAATGGTGGCCAATTTAGGTTTAAATCCCTTTGCTCTAGTGGTGGCTGGTATAGGTTGAACTCACTTTTACTTGTGGTGACTACTTTGGGTTTAAATCACTTTTATTGTTTTTTGTTATATTTTATTTTTTTATTATGTTAGAAATTATATTATATAAATTTTTTAAATCACAACTATGCTTAATCAATAAAAAAGATTAAACTCCAACCAAGTAAATGGAAGTTTTTAAAAAGATTTAAAAAAAAAAAAAATATACGGGAAAACCCCCACAAATTCCCGTCTAAAAAATACTAGACCTTAAATGGGTTGGATTTTGTTCTTCCCACGCTGAATCCAGAATGCTAATGGTGTTTCTCCCACTGGACAGCCAAGCTCAGTCACTGCTTGAACCAGACCAGTTGCCTTATATCCCCAGTGGCTGCAACGAGCCTTCGACCGATATCACTGATGATGTTGGACGTAGATCGGCCATATTTTTTTGGATGCATTGTTGATGCTCGATGAAGAGCTGAATACAGAACAGATCAGTATGTATGAGTAGGTGAGCAGTGACTTTGCATTTTTGAGAGTTTTACTGAAAGGGCATTACTGGCAGGCTTGGCAGGATCGGGAATTTACCTATCTTTTTGTGATGATGCAGCTCTAAATCTCCCTGCTTCTATCGCATGCTACTATCTGACAGGAAGTCATAAACGAAGTTGTTGAAAGGATGATAAGGTGTCGATCCACATCATATAAAAATGCACCCAAATTGTTTCCTGAGCGGCCACCTTCCACGGGGATAACGTGTGCCAAAGTGAAATGCAGTGCTTGCATGTGCAAGAAAAAGCAGTCAATCAGGATTGCAGGAGATCTTGTATGCCGTTAGTAAAGATGGCTTTTGACAAAGACGAGAGAGATGTTGACAGAAGTTGCCCTTGCCTTAGACCCAGGGCATTCATCCACAGATCCATCAATGGAAGCAGCAAGTTTAAAGCACAGCAACAGGAATGGAAATCAAACTGATGATCACCAACTGGACAGCTTGCGATAAGTGGTTGCTTGAGATCTGAAACTATTTTTAATTATTTTGCCCTGCTGATGACAGAAGGAAGGAGGAGGAGAGGAGATTAGGACCATACACTGTGCAGAGCGTTGGTGCTGCTTAAGCAGTCTCCTTGGCTGTTGGGTACAATCCTGGTCGGGTCACCACTCTGACACACGATACCAGCATGCTGGCACTCATTTGCCGACCTCAGAAAGATGGCAGGCCGAATTAACCCCACCTGCTATTAATTCAGCAGCTGAGCGGGATTTGAACTCAGGATCCAAAGCCTGCCACCCTAACCATGAAGCCAACACCAGGCATACAGAAGGAAGCTTGACATGTTATTGATTAAAACCGTCTGTCCTGATGTCGTAATCACAGTCAATAAAAATGGATTTCATGTACATGACCGATTCATCTTGCATACTTTTTTGCTTTTTGAGATGTTCACAGAAGCTGCCCTTGTGTTTATACCCAGAACGTCCATGCACAGATCATCCATCAATGGAAGCAGTGAATCTAATGCACAGTGACAGGAATGTAAATCAAACCGATGATCATTGACTGGACAGTTCGAGAGAAGTGGTTCCTTGAGATCTGAGACGATTTTGAATCATTTCATCTTGCTGATGACAGGAGGAAGCGTGACATGTCATTGATTGAGATCATCTGTCCTGAAGTATTAATCACAGCCAATAAACATGGATTTATGGTGCATGGCTGATTCAACTTACATCGTTTTTCTTTAATTTTGTGAGAGTAGGCCATTGTGTGCTGATACCTTGGGCAAATCCAATTTCTTCCCATGATCTGCAGAAGTAGCTAATCAGTGGTGTCGCCATGCCTTATTACCCACCCCTCCCTTCCAGTTTCTGAAAAGGCATGAGCCTTTTACTCCACTAGAAACATCCGATCCCTCTGGGAGTGGCCTGGGGAAGTTGGGGGGAAGGGGTTGGAGGGTGAGGTGCGGCAAATATATCTAGTGTCGTGACTCGTATTCTCCCCCTCTCTCTCGCCAGAGTCAGTGAACCACTTGCAATGTGCCACATGTAAAGGCGAAAATTGTAAGTCGCCTCCGAACTCTCGTGGGGTAGGGGGGGGGGGTGGATGTGGGGAGGAGGAATTACTCTGTGCTCCTTGACCTGTTCCTGGGTAACCCGAACACGTTTGAAGAATTTGGTTAGATTGGCCCAGTCGCTTTTAATTCTCTAATTATCAGACATACACGCACATACACGCACATACAGGGAATCCCATTATTATTTTACATTGTAGGATTTCTTTGTTGTTGTTTTTTACTTACGAAATCTTTATTGTTGACTTCCGTCCTCTGTTTGCTGTTTGTTGTGTCGTGTTTGTGTTTTGTGTTTGTAGCACGATAACTCGAGAACGGAAGAAGCTACCAACGTCAAATTACACCACGTGATTCAGGAGGGGATGGCTAGCGCTGATTAGATTTTGGTCCAAATCGGTCAAAGGTCAAGTCACAGTGAGGTCAAACATTCGATTTTTGATGGTTTGGTACAGAATCATTGTAGAAACTTCTGGTGTGTGCTACCTTCTCTAGAGACAGCTTTTATTAGACAAGTCAGAGGTCAAGTTGACGATTTCGTGAGTACCGTCTATGACCGCTTGTTAGATTTCGTAAGTATATTGATGACTTCCGTCATCTGTTTGTGTGTTGTTTGTGTGTGTGTTTGTTTGTTTGTAGGACGATAACTCGAGAACGGAAGAAGCCACCAATGTCAAATTACACCACGTGATTCAGGAGGGTGATGGCTAGTGCTGATTAGATTTTGGTCAAAATCGGTCAAAGGTCAAGAGTCACGTGAGGTCAAACATTCGATTTTTGATGGTTTGGTACAGAATCATCGTAGAAACTTCTGGTTTGCGTCGCTACCTTCTCTAGAGACAGCTTTTATTAGACAAGGTCAGAGGTCAAGTTGACGATTTTGTAAGTACCAGTCTATGACTGCTTGTTTCTTTGTTTCTTGTTTTTTTCTTCATAATACACTTTATATAAACCATGTTTTTGGTTCACGAGTCAGTAAGTGACCACTATATTCTTTATGGGTGTGTCTGTCTGTCTGTCCGAGCATAGCTCCGTGGGTTTTGATCCGATCCTGATAAAATTTGGGTGGGAGGTTTATATCATGATCTAGTTGTGTTTTCCTGAGAAGGGCTGCTGTGCCCATTATGGCGGAGCCACGCCCAAAAAACATGTGTTTTTAGGGGGTAGCCGATTTCAAGTTACATCTTCTCCAGGGGGTTTGTCGAATCTGCAGGGGTTTCTATTTGGTTAGCCCAATGGCACCTGCATAGCCCCAGGTAGCTCGATTTTTCATTTTCGTCCCAAGGTCACAAGGTCACGAACTTAGAAAATGTCAAAAAAATCAATAAACTGGGCATCGAGCTCCTAGGGTTTCAACTGTTTCGAATGAAAGTTGGTATGCAAGTAGTGCTCTTCGAGTACTACAACTTTCATCATTTACGTTTTTCCCGATTCCCGCCAGTTTGCCGTGGCGTGTCCCCTCGAAGCGTCAAAAAATAAAAAAGGCGAACCGTGTACATTGCTCATGAACCATCGCCGTCTCCAGACTTGTTTCTCTTATTTTCATTGAAAAGACAAGCTTTTAAAAGTTTTATGTAACCCCTTCTTTTGCATATATTGCAAGTTCACCTGACATGTTGTCATATAAGGTGGCTGTCCTTGTGCCCATTTTCTTCAACTTCCTGGGCCAAACTCCATTGTTATATTTTGCACAGAAAGTGTTATGAATGCATTTACACTTGACTAATCTTAGCACACCGGAAAAGATAATTCTGTTTGTGTCAAATGTTGAATGCACAGGGATGCAAGGTTTACCATGAACTCGTGCCGAAGAGCAGCAGGCTGTAACAGGGCTTGACGAGGCTGGGACATTTGTGGAAATGGGAACACGATCTACAGGGAATAGTTTCCTAAGCAACATTGTTCTTGGTAATGGGTTCAAGGAATTTATTTCTGTTTCAATCAACTCACCGTAGGAAGGTGTAAACAGTGCTGGACTTAATCAGTCGAAACCCAGATTAGGGAATGTTGCTGAGCTCATGATATGATGAACAATATCACTGTATCCAATACGAAATGGAGTTGAAAGGAATCAAAAGTAAAGTACATCTGTCAAAATGGGAAGGTGAGAATCTACACCACAGATCCTTTGATATAATACTGAATGTTTTGTTGACCAATGTGAAAGAAAGATAAAAATAATCATCAGCAACAGTGTATGAAGGAAAAAGTGGTTAAAACGACTCCAATTAAAAGTGGTTGACAGGATGTGCAGGGAGGATGCAGGGAAGGCAGCATGAAAGAGAACTCCCTTAATTGCATTGTACCATGTACACAGATATTTTTTTTTTCTCTCCTTTCAACTTGTTGAATAATCAACAGAACAAAACGCGTTTTATTATTATTGAAAACAATCATTTGTATTTCAAACACCAATAACCTGCAGATTCAGTCAATGCTATCCAATTTTTCAAATATTTATTTTACGGGATAACTTATGGACTACGACTTCGTTTTATGGCACAAAATCGTTAACTGTTTCTTTTTAATTTTAACCTTTCACTATGGCTCGATAAAAGTTGTTTCGGCACAGTAACGGGACACTTGTCACTTGGAGAAGCAAGTTAAACGGCTGCCGTCTCAATTCATTGAGTGAACCGCTCCACATATCGAAGCAAGAGACACCAAAGATATTTTAAATCTTTCATCTTACAATAAGTCATGACTCCAAGCAATTTAACAGGTTATATTTACAACATTCTCAACCTCTCTCCCAAAGTGTGAAGTAATTTTGAAGATGCGAGGTAAATCAATTAATTAAGCCTCCCCATGTGCTTAGGATAGGATAGGGGAAGGCTAATTGCTGTTGAGGGTGTTTCTACAATTCGTGCCTTCAATTTTTATTGGTACCACAGAGTTTTAGACCCCATAGGAGTTAAAAACCACCATTTAGAATATATATTTATACACATATATGAATATGTATATATATTTTTTCTTCCTGCACCCTCATCATTTCCAAACTGTATCAATTTCCAAACCGTATCTCAGAACCGCCTGGGACGTTCGGAATTAAATTTTGTGTCAATATTGTGAATATAGTGTGCAGGGTTGACCGTTTTTGACCTTGCCTTATTTTAAGGTCATGACCTAATTATAAACATATTAACATTTTTCACCATAATTCAACTAAAGTTTGTCCGATTGGAACAAAATTGCCCTCATTGGATCGTGGAGAGCAAGCTGCAATAAACTTTACTTTGCATTATACCCCTCCGAGGACACGGTCTTACACCCCGAAGAGAATTAAACCACCATTTAGGTTTTTCTCCCTTTTTTCTGTCAATAGCCAACGACTTTTGGAATGACATTTTGCAACAATAATGGGAATTTTTGCAACAATGAAAGACGTGTATCAAAAACCTAATTAACCAAAAACTTTTTTTTGATCATAACTTGAATAATTTTCCTCCGATTTTCATGATCTTGAGTTTTATGGATCGATTGTGGATGGGGATACATTTTCTTAATTTACACTCCATCCCTAAATGTTGAAGGTCAAGGTCATATGGTGGTTCGAAAAAAATAGGGCCATCATTGGATCACGGGCCAAGGGTAAGGTGCGGACGATCACCAAGGGTAAGCCTTCCCCAGTCAGGAGAGACTTGGTAGCCTTGGCAATCGCTTTGTGATCGCAGATATCTCGTTTGTTTTTTTCCCCCCTTTGACCTTTTTTCATTTCAGAAAAAACAAAACAACGAAAGAAAGATTTGAAATAGGAAAGTAAGGTTTTTTCCTCTCAGAAATTCTGTTCAGCTAAATTGTGTTTTGTTTTCTGTTTTAAGTGGCGAGGCTGCATGAACTCAGCATTGAATTAACTAGGATTTGCATTCTTATAAGCTGAGGATTCCCAAAGGTTGCAAGTGCAAACAAATTCATCAAATTCTAACTACTTGATTTCCATTTCCGAGAATAAATTTTATAACTTGTTCTCAAATATTACCATCCAATAATTGCCAAAAGTTTTTTGTTAATTTGGAAACTCAAACTGCTTTTTTTCAGCCCAAAGATAAAGACCTTCATTTTACATATGTGTGTATGTATATATATATATATATATATATATATATATATATATATATATATATATACGTATATACACCATATCTTCCCACCCTCCCTCTCTGGATTTTTAAGTGACAAAAATCTTCTCCCTTGCTGGATTGAATCAAAAAGGCAGCAATTTAAAAATAAGGTTTCCGTTTTATATTCCATGCTAATGACGGATATTATGCATGTTCACAGCTGGAATGTTGTAAGTGGTAGTTTGTGATTTCATATGCTACCTTGAATTAACTGCGAGATGTTGTTCGGCCAATATTGCTTGACAATGTTTTTGTGAAAGTTTTAAAATGGATATTTCGGTTTCCATTCCCAATGTGTTTCCTTTTTGCTGCTCTCCATCTTCATCCACTTGCTCCATTCCACTTTCTCAGCACTATTTGTGAGCAAACATTTTCTTCCACAGTTGATATCCACTGGAAGGATGGGACTTTTCAGCAAAACATCACCAAACTCAGTGTTTTCCTCTTCCATTACTATTTATATTTATCTTTCAACCAGTTTATTGATTTATATTATTTGACTTTGATATCCATGTTGAGATTGTTCATAATACAGTGATTTTGTGGTTCCACAGCCCAAAAAAAATACAAAAGCATTAAATGTTTTGTACTTATAATATCTCTGCCACCGAAGGTGAACCCCTGTCTGTTTGTCTGTCTGTGAGTAGGATCTCTCAAAAGGTTGGGGACAGATTCGGCCAAAACTTGGTGGCCATCTTGGTTGTGCGACAAGGACTAATTGATTAGATTTTGTTAAAGATCCATATGAGAGTTTACAAAAAAGAATGTTTGTGTGTTTGGCGGATTGTCTGCCTGTGAGCAGGATTTCTCAAAAAGTTATCAATAGATTTGGACCAAATTTGGTTGACAGTTTCTGTGTGTGACAAGGACAAATTTATTTGATTTTGGTGAAGATCCAGAACCAGATCTGAATATTAGAATTTATATATTGTTTTCAGTGATTCTTCACCATTGAGAGAAAGGACCAAAACGATATATACGTAGCATGATGTTTCAAAACATTTTTGATGCCTTCAGATGAAACTTGGTGGATGAGTTTGGTAGCTGACAGAAACAAGCTGATTCGATTTGAGTTAAGGTCCAGATGTAGATCCGGCTATCAGCGGGATACAAAACGTAAGCTGGTCAGGCTGGCAGAGGTAATCATTCTACCGGGTGCCGTTCTAGTTACCCTCACCAGAGAAGAGGGTATTTATTGCACTTGGATCCGTTTGTCTGTCTGTTTGCTTGTTTGTTTGTCCACAAAGAACGTGAGTGCAGTTTTTCTCTGCAGTTGCTTGTCGGATTGACACAAAATTTTTGCCATAGGAGCAACTACTCATGTAGGATGTGTTAATGATAATTAAATGTCATGGGTCATGTGGTGTGCAGTCATGTTGGAAAAAAAGGAAAAAACTTTGGACATCTGCATCTCTGAAACCGCACCAAGGAAAAAATTGAAACTTGGCACATGGCAAGGACTCTACATGGGGAATAAGTGTGACTTTTTTTAATGATATCATCGGTGCCCTTGCTATGACGACATAATTGCACGTGTTGAATGCTACATCCAATCAGTATGAAAATTTTAGGGGGTCAGCTTGGGATAAAGTGGTCCAAGAAAAAACATTGATGACATCATCAGTCACGTAATTCGGCAGCCGTATATATGTATTTTTTAAACCTTCAAAAATCTTCTCCGAAATGGACGAACAGATTGAGCCGAAACGTCAGCTATGACTGCCTACACATGAGGAACAAAGCGTTCCCACCTCTGATGTCACAGGTCACATGGTTTGGCAGCCATGCTGAATTTACCCTGAAATCTTTAACAATCTTCTTCTCCAGAATGGCTGAACAGAGTCAAGGGGAAACTTCACAAACATGTTCCCTAAGCCTTGGGGATACCAAGGTGTTCACAAATAATTGATAGGTCATATGGCCTGGCAGCCATATTGGATTGAACAAACATGTTAAAAAAATTATTTCTCTTGTACTGCTTCATCAATTGATGTGAAACTTCACTATTATGATCTATGATGGGGAATTTACATTTTAAATTTCAACCTGATCGGACGCATGGTGTGGCAGCCAGGATTATTTGATTTTTTTTGATCTGGGTTCCTTGGCTGTGCCTGGATGGGTTTGAGGGAAGAGGAATCGCAGATGAAACCCGAATCCTATCCAGGTTCCACCTTGATGACTTCATCTTTGCTTTTTGCTTGTTCGGGTTCCTTCTGATGACTCCAATGCAGGACTGTACCTATTTGGTTTCCATTTGATTTGAATCGAATTTATTTTAATCCAATTCTGAATCAATTGAATAATAATTTTAAAAACGTCATGGGTCAGGGTCAAGTGTCCAATCAAAGCGGGGTTGCATCAAAGATGGACATCTTGGTACCGCGTCATCACTGCCAGCAGTTATAAAGTGGCAGTTCAAGTTATGCATATGATTAGTTATGTAACACACCAGTACACAAACACCAGACAAAATACACCACACAAAAACAAATCCTGGTGAGGGTCTGCAATCTCTGGTTGCTTTTTTTGGATTCGCTAGATATCCCTTATTGTCTGGTTTTGTGTGTGTGTGTGGTGTGTGTGGTGTGTGTGTGTGTGTGTGTGTGTGTGTGTGTGTTGGTGTTGTGTGTGTGTGTGTGTGTGTCTGCAACGCGAGGCTCCACAGCACAAACCAGCAAACCGATTTCGATGAAACTTGGCGAACAGGTGCCGTATGAGCTGGGAGTGTGCGCGTTTGAGTTTCGTTGCTAAGCAACCACCCGTTGCTATGCAGCAGCCGAAAAAACCGCGTTCACTATTTTCAATACTTGTCCTACAGTTTTGAATGTGGAGAAACGAGACTTCGGAATTAAACACTTCGAGATATTTAGAAAATTTTACTCGAGCCGATTTTGATTTAGGTTTTATTTTTCAAATGGTAGTCCTTCAAAAATAGGGTGTCTATTTACCGTCATTTTTTATGGAGATGCCAGTTGGCAAAATACGCAATAGGAAACATCTTGCCAGGCAGAGGAACAATAGTATGTGAACCAATACGTCTTGGCAATGAATCTTCGTCGGTGGATCGTCAGATGAAAAGCATCGTATCCAGCGCTTCGATCCTAGCGGATCCCTCGTCGCCTCCCGGCTTGTTCTTGTTATTCTTGCATTTTCTTTCCCAAAAAATATAATGGTCATTGTTTAGTTATTTCGCATAAACTCCATCACAAACAGGTAAGTGCTTTGTTTGAAAGTGGTGTGTTTACGAAGCCATCGAGTGTATTTTGATCGACTTATGGACAACGAAAGACTTCACAAGCCTTTGGTGTTTAGGTACGAATATAGCAATGGGAAGATAAATGAGAAAGGCTAATATTATTTTGTTCTGGGAGAAAAAGAAAAAAGTGCATTATGTTGCCTATCACCCCATATGATTGTATCTATCTGTATGTGTGTTGTTTCTTTTGCTGTTTCTTTCCCTTGTTTTCAGTTAGTCTATGGACTGACAGGATGGCCTAGAGGTACACACACTCACCTCTCAGCTGTCTAGCTGTTGAATCCCATCCCAGCTATAAACTGTCATCCTGGTGTTTCGCAGGGCGATTCATCAATGTGTGTGCTGTCCCTCAGATCGATGTTAAGCAGGTGTCCCATCTGCCAGCATTCGTTGGTGAACGTTAAAGATCCCTTGGTGTCCTTTGCAAAGAGTAGGTGAGCTATTGCCAGCACCCGCATGGCCAAATTCCAAATTCCTGCCCTAACCAGCAGAGGATATTGCATCAACGGCACTGCCGTGCCCTCTGCCAATGATGCTACACCGCAGCCTTGTGCTGCATATGAACGAATGGATGAAGTTAATGTCTCTCCGATCGACTTGAACTTGTATCTGCTACACCTTATACTACTCTGCTTGAAATCTATCCTGAGAGAATGAATGTACACAACCTAAATCTAGATGGGACTGCTGGCGATATGTCTGACTGAGAAGGCCGACTTGCTTAGAGATGCTGCACTTACTGCTGGCACTTTGCCAGCATGGCAGCTTTTAGTCAAGTCCAATCTTGTGGGAGATTCAAATGTGACTAAATAGCTCGTTGATGAACAAACAACGAACTGAACTATCCTGCCACCCCATCAATTATCTTTCAATGTTTTTATATTTCCATTAAGTGCCATCTATTTATTACTCACATGGGGAAGAGGACTGAAATGGAAAGGGGGGTATGAGTTGAGAAGAGGAGGAATAGGAGAGAGAATGGAAGGTAAACATATAGAAAGGGTGGGGAGAAATGGGGAAAGCAATGGGATGGAAAGGGTTATGTTAGGAACATATTGGAGGGGTTAAGTAAAAAAATTCCACCAATTTTGTAAAATATTAAATAGATAGCTCCTTAAATATTTCCACATACAGTAAGTACCGTCTTTTTCAATATAAAAATCCTTAAATAAGCTAAAATTTATTTCCAGCTAAGCCCAGCTAACTCCAAACATATTTATTGTCACTTTATCTTTTTTACTTTTGCAAACAACTGAGAGTGGCATCATTGTATAATTAACCCAGAAACCTTTTTATCGCACTTCGCTTATACTAACACCATCCCCTCATGCTTGTGCACGCTCAACATCATCACATCCTAAAATCTGTTTTCCCCTTTTCATTTTTCCCCGACATTTTGTTGATATTGCCATTGGCAGGAAAATATATATCCTTAACACTGTATCCCGACTATGAATGTGATATGTTGTAGAATGATAATTTTCATTATATTACAGTTTAGTTTATGCATTTTCACTTGGCTGTGCACGTAAATCAAGAAACATTCGAGCGAAGTGTTGGTGTTGCTGTTGTATACATAAGGAAGCCCAGATACAGGAGCATCCCACTCAGCCCATAAATCCCTTGTCATCTCCATATTCCCGACAACCCAGGGACACTTAACACTATCCCTATACCCATTTTTTTCTTTTTTCTAAGTTCACGCAAAAAATAACAAACTCGACCTTCCTTTTCAACGCTTTTTGCTCCGACGAAGGATTAATGCTCGAAACATCAGCTTCTTTTTGCTTCTCATGGTGGTTAGCCTGCTTCAATCAATGTCCTGTTGATTCCATCCATTGTTCATGCAGTCTGCCAATGGAAAACGACATTAGCCTTCTGACACTGTGCTCTCTGCGCAGGATTACCAGCTTTTTATGACAATAACCGTTATTTCCTTTTCTTTATATGATACAATTACCTCCGCCACCTAAGGTGGGTGGAGGTTATGTTTTCACTCCTGTCTGCACGTCTGTCTGTTTGTCTGTGAACAGGATATCTCAAAAAGTTTTGGACGGATTCAGCTGAAATTTAGTTGGCAGGTTGGGTGTGTGACAAGGAGGACATTTTTCGATATCGGTGAAGATCGGGATCCAGATGCGGCGACTAGAATTTTTTACGTGAGTCTTCGCCGTTGATAGATAGAGCCAAAAATTATATATAACACGATATCTAAAAGAGTTGTGGATGGATTCAGCAAGGACGAAACATGGTGGCTAAGTTGGTTAGGTGACAAGAACAAGCTGATTCAATTTAGGTTCAGCTCCGTATTCAGATCTGGCCTATCATTGGGATACAAAATGTAAAACTGTTCAGCCTGGCAGAGGTATGCGCTCCACCGAGTGCCATTTTAGTGAGAAGCTGTATTTTGTTAGACTTTACATGAACTCGCAAATAACTCGTCCTTGAGAACAGATTAATTCCCCCTCTATTATGATTTTGTTGGCTTAATGGTAAGGGTGGTGGGCTTAGGATCCTAGGATCCTGAGTTCAAATACCCCTTAGCTGTTGAATTAATACCAGGTGGGGTTGACTGCCTGTCATCCTTCTGAGGTCGGCAAATTAACTGAATAGTTTGTGGTTGTATTATTTTTTACTTCCTTTTGGTGTATGAACCAGCAACTCTGAGCTGATACACCACCCATGTGTGCAAGCTAGCCAAAAAATGTACATAAATTGAAGCTGAGTGAATATCGATATCCGTAGACCTTCACGCGCACTGTCCAGACTGAAGAGCTCTTAAAGGAGGTATCAACCAGCATTACACGTGCTGTGGTTATGATGGTTACCTCGTTCAGACACTATTGCACAACTTGCATTTCATATAGGTGTGTGTGTGTTTGTGTGTGTGCGTGCGTGCGTGGTGCGGTGCGTTGCGTGCGTGCGTGCGTGCGTGCGTGTGTGTGTGTGTGTGTGTGTGTGTGTGTGTGTGTGTGTGTGTGTGTGTGTGTGAGAAAAGGGCCTTTTAACAACTCTGAAATTTACATTATTTTTCAGTTTTTGGTAGCCTAAACTTTTTTTTTTTTAACCTCTGGCAGTTTACTGCTTGGCTTTGTACCATTTCAGGTTATTCACTGGACTTGAACTACTTAAATTTCAGTAAAAACTGAAAAATGGGGGTGTTCTAAAACTTTTTACCAGTGGTGTATATACTCTATGTGTGTGTGTATATAATATATATATACATATACATCTTCTTCTTTCGGCTGCTCCCGTTAGGTGTCGCCGCAGCGGATCATCCGTCTCCATTTCGCTCTATCCTCCACATCTTCCATTGAGACTCCAACCACCCGCATGTCCGCCCTCCCCGCATCCATGAACCTCTTCTTTGGCCTTCCTCTTCTCCTCC
>CM068956.1:174868254-174880521 GCA_035128595.1 Eptatretus atami
TCTATGTAACAGAGATCACTGTAACATGAAATAACTGTCTCGGGAGTCCGGGCCATGCAGCACGCCTCTGCCCGGTTGCGGGAGATACTGGGAGCCGAAAATCGACGGTGAGACGCTGTTGTAAATCAGCGCGCAGACCCGAACAAAGATGTGCACCATGCGCGTCCCGTACAGTGTGATGGTAATTATCATGGGGCTGCGCGCTTTTCTTTTATCGTTCATGTGGTTAGCACATAGCAGTGATCTTCACAGGCGGCCGCCACGCGCGTCCCGTACAGTGTTGTGGTTATTTATCACGGGGCTGCGCGCGTGTCTGTTATCGTGCATGTGGTTAGCACACAGTGGTGATCCTCACAGGTGGCCGCCTGAGCGTGGTGCCAGCCCCGATCTGTGTCATGGATTGAAGGAAAGGATTGGAGATAAATCAGGGTTGAAAAGAAGATAGATATAAGTATTAGATGCAGATTTGAATGAAAGGGCGCGCCATGCGCGTCCTATACAGTAGGTGGAAGTTATCGCTGGGCTGCCCGCGTGTCTGTTATCATGATTTATTGTATGATTCTATTATCCCCTTCGACACAGTATTCTTGCACCTGTCTCATCGTCTTTTTTGTGTTTCTCCTCTCTTGGTGCCACACCACTGCAACCAGCCTCTCTTCCACTGTAAATGGACCGGTGTCTGCGAACTTGGTTTATTTCATGAATAATAGGGAAGAGTTGGAATGAAGATGGAGATTGAATGGAAAATGGAGATATAATTCGACATAGCTATAAGACCCACGCAACGCACTTCATCCCGTTAACCCATTAGACATGAGGGAAAGGTCTAACTGCACGTATACTCATGAAATAACTGTCTGGAGATCACTGTATGTTGGGTGCCATTGTCTTAGAGGCATGAGGTTTCCAGAACTGAAACAAAAATAATATATATAAATAATAATAATATATATAATATATATATATATTATATGTCATGAACTAACTATCTGGGATCACTGTATGTTGGATGATATTGCCTTAGAGGCACGTGGTTTTTCGAAGCGTATATATATATATATATATAATATATATATTATATATATATATTATATATATATAATTAATATATATATAATATATCCTTAGATATATATATATACATGAGGGAAAGGTCTAACTGCATGTATACTCATGAAATAACTGTCTGGGGATCACTGTATGTTGGGTGCCATTGCCTTAGAGGAATGCGGTTTACATTATGTGGAATATGCGGAACAAATACATCATTTTTATTGACCTCTTCATTGATAATGTATATACATACAATAGTGATGTATTTACATCGGTTTCACTGAAGACATTAATAGTCTTCACAAAATATTATTGTTTATAATCAAACATGATGTGTGTCTTTATGTGATTTATAATAATCAAAACTGTGTGCATCAGTCTTTATGTACCATGCATTTAGAACTCACATGGGCTTTCAAAGCTGGCTAGTGAAAACTTGATGGTACATTTTTTGCCTAATGTCCACCTTGAAATCCAACACCAAGGCTTCTTTTCTTCTTTTGTAAGCAGCATATGGCTGCAGATGCCGCCATATGCTGGGGGACCGTGGCTGTGCTGCAGATACAGTGCCCCTTGTAGGATAGAGCAGAAATTTGGAATTTGTTCAGGGTGCCAGTGATGTAGCTCGCCTACTCTACGCAAAGGACACCGTGGGATCTTTAAGGTCCACCAACTAATGCGAGCAGACTGGACGTCCATTTTCATGTCTTTCCCAAGGACGTCAGCACTCGCATTGATGCCTTGGCCTGCCTGTGAAGCATGAGGATGGCAGTTTATAGCTGGGCCAAGTTCAAACATAGGCTAGACAGCCCAGAGGCATTAGGTCATGCATGGAGTGATGTTACAGATTATGGATATCAACAGCTGTAGCATTATAATGTAGTCTTCATACTTCTGAAGCTTACCAATTCCCTTCTTGAGTCACGTTTTCCCAATCAGATTGCTCATGATTCTCTCATAAGGCTTACTGCAGAAGTGGTTAGCTGTGTTAACAAACAGCACGCTACACAGTAATCATGTCGGAGGGTGCAGCGAAAGTGGATTACTGGTGCGCACTCTTAGCAAGCAATCTTCCAAGGCAGGTGGTTGGAGGTTAATTAGTGAAAATGTTCTGATGCATTTCCATGGAGAACATTGTCAAAAATCATTTTATATATTTCACTTTTTTTTAAATTACGTTTTAAAGGAATAGATAGACAAACTGAGATGGAGCAATGCGAAATGGTAAAGACAGTTGAGTATGATGCTGGTTGCTTCCTGCTTTTTGCTTTCTGTGACCTTCTGTAAGATAAATTGCCTGATTATTATTTCAGTTGATTCACAAGTCTGGCTCACAAGTCAGTGTTCACTTTAACTCCTTGGAATAACTGCACCCCATTGCCAGTCACCAAGGGGCTTTTGTGCTACAAGTTAGAATCCTGGGGCTTCTAACGGGTCAAATTGTCCTGCAGTTTTCACCTGCATGCTACCGGTGACTCTTTTTCACAAAGCTTTTGTGCTTATACTTATCAGTAGTTGGCATCACCATGTAAGGCTAATGCCAATGCATAAGCTGTTTGTGATACCTTGTGTTTGATTTGTAGAAGTTGTGGGGGTTGGGAATTGTTCCCATGAGCGAACAAAGCAAAAAGCGGGGTTAAGAAACTGGTTAAGTTTGTCTGTCTGACGGTCTATCTCCACAAACATCAGTTTATGATCGAGGAACAACACAATTTCAATTGAATGTTATATTTTGAACATGAATCGGAACATGAATCGGAAAACGAACCTGAAGTTTCGCAGTACGTTGGCTGTCAATTTGTCCCAATAGCACATGCGCAGAGAGGAGAGAGATTAAAAAAAAAATTTAGTCTGTCTGCCTGGCTGGCATGACAAACAGGAAACTTAGTTTTTCAGGATGGCATAAATGGCACAAATATCTCTCTCTCTCTCTCTCTCTCTCTCTCTCTCTCTCTCTTCTTCTTGACGCGGCTATGCCGCTGATGCAGTGTCCCCCTTACCAGTACACTGGTACTCATTTTGCCGACCTCGGAAGGATGACAGGCTGTCAACCTCCTGGTGTATTAATTCAGCGGCCAACGGGGCTTGAACTCAGGACCTTAGGATCCCAGCCGCCACCCTAACCACTAAGCCAACACCAGGCTGCACAAATAACTAATTTCACATGTTAAATAAGGTGGTGTAAAAGAGGCGACATTAATAGTGGTGTAAGCTTCTGAAAAAAAGGTTTTTTCCCCCATTGAATTGTATACTTGAACATTAGACCACGAATCGCTATATTAGCACTTTCAAAACCTTTCCGTTTAGCAGTACTTGGACAAAATATTGTGGGATTTTACGTCGTCACAACCAATCAGATTTGCCGTTCGCAGACCCCGCCCATGTCCTATTTTTTTCTCAACACAGTGCAGGGTAAGGTGTTCCATGAACTCTATAATTTAAATTTTGTTTCAGGTTAAAATGTAACATAGTAAGGCACCTTTCCAATGATACGTCGTGCAGGCCACATGACATCGAACGACAACGCTGCACGTCTGCTATCTTCCATCATTGGAATATATTTGTGCTCGCATTAATTACAAGCCATCTACCTATAATGTTTACAAATATGGGGAAAATATTCATGACTCCCTCCTTATTCCTTTCCCATATATACCTCATACATTTATTTTCTCTTTCTTCACCTTGTACTCCTATCTCCTCCTAATTTCCTTATCCTTTTCTTTACCTCCCAGTGCTCTCTTTTCTATCTCCTTTTCTTCCCATTTGCCTTTCCTTGTCTCAATTAACCTTCCTTCTCCTTGAAGCATGTGGAATATGTATGTGGCCTCTTAGGGAATTTTTCAGTTGAATTTGCAGAAAATATCACTTTTATAATTGAGGTTAATAAGCTGAACCTTCGCATCAGTTTTATCCATCCATTCTGTAGGGCTTCAATGAGGACATGTGAGAGGCGGTCAAAATGTTGCATGAAAGAGATACTCACAATAGCCCAAGGAAGGCCAGCTTTTTTAATTTATCAATGTATAAGTAAAAATAATTAGTAAGAAAATATATTTTTGTGTTGAAAAAAAGAGAAATGCATTTTCTTGGACTGTTGTGAGTACAAGCGGTATTGATGTGACATTTACGGTGTATAACTACCATTGACCGAAATACAAGCTTGTACGCATGCTTTCATCAACCAAATCAGATGATCTGACTTTCAGTGCGACATGTTGGCCAATTCTTTGACCATGGCCACTTCCATTTAATCATAAGACTTTGGGTCGCTTGACAACCAGGAATGTGCCTTCCAAGGATTTCCCAAGCATTTCCAATGCGGTTTAAGTCTGGTGACCATGGAGGTCAGTTCATGCAAATGATGTAGTGGTCATGAAGTGCAGCATTGGCATGTACACAGTGTACATGGGTGTTATCATCCATTTTGATGAAGTTGGGGGCCTTGTGGTTTGGCCAAAGGACTACAACCGTAATAATCTCATCTGTGTCTGGTTCTGAATGTTGATAAGATCTTTTTTTTTTTCTGGCAACTGAAATGCTAGTCCATATCATCAGACTCCCCATACCAAACCGATCATGATGCATGCTGCCCATCTAGATAATTATCATTATGAGGGGTTGTTGCAACCCCCTCGGTGAATCTGAACAAGTCTGTGAACTTTCCAGCCTGTCCAATCGAGTACCTATGAGTGACACTGCAATGAACCTGTGAAGCACAGCAATGTGAATCATCTACCCTTAACCATTCCGATTGTGAGCGCGAGCTAATTTGGTGTGAATTGATGCCTAGCCATTCATAAACTGACTGGACCACGAGGTTGGCAAATTTATCGAGTGCATTTACGTCGGCCATGTGCAGAAACCTGCGCAGATCTGTGGACATATGATTTGCATGTAATTTTGAGGATCACTCGATTCAAATTAGGATAATTGTAACCCCTGATTTTTTTTCATTCTTTCCTCAATAGCCATATTTTGCCTACACATGACCCAAAATTTTGTGAACTGTGAATCTAATGTTTGTTTAAGTTTTGTAATTGTTGCACTTTGGCAGGACAGTCTAGTCTATGGAGGTGCGCTCACTCCTCTCTGAGCTGTCGGGCTGGGCTGTGTTTGAATATTGACCCAGCTATAAACTGTCATTTTGGTGTTTCACAGGCAGGTGATGCATCAATGCGTGTGCCTTCTTTCAGATGATCGTTCAGCCAGGTATCCCATCTGCTTTTGTTAGTTGATGGACTTTAAAGATCCCGCTGTGTTCTTCGTGAAGAGGAGTCAGGTTATCCTTGAACATATTTCAAATGTTTGCCCTGACTGACTGCTGGGAAGGCAATGGCAAACCGCCCAGCATAATCCACACCTCGGAAATGCTTTGGCAGCACCAACGCTCTGTGACGAGTATGTTACGCTGATGATGACAGATACAGACAGAAATTTGACCAATGACCTGCCCTTTTCATAAGATACCATGGAATGTTTAACATGAACAAACTTAACCCAGATAGTACAGTTTGTTTTACATCACCTTCCGAAAGGTGGTGTGCTCCAAAATGCAGTACTTCCTGCCAGCACAGAACAAGAATGTCAGTTTGTTGATCCGATTCAACTCCACAGGGGAACAAATCTGTGATCAAACACCTCAAAGCTAAACAACTGTCCAAATAAGCTATTCCGCCATTCTTTTGCCCAAAATATCCATCCTTCTATGGAGCAATCCCATACATGTCCTAACTAGGTCCACTCCACTGAACTTACAAGATCTGTTGAGATCTGTCATGAATAAGATGACGAGTCATCTTCGCAATTTTCATGGCATTAACGCTCTGTATTCAATGTAGTAAATTTAGTCAATTTAATTTAGTGAGTAAATTTCACTTACAGTTCAGTCAGGCAAATTGCAATTCCTTGTCGAGCACAAGCAAATATTACATCATCTGACATGGACAGTGCTGTCATGTTAGTGAACGCATCTTGGAGCAGGATTCATTTATGAATTTGGCCCGCTGGTTGTATCATTACTTCGGCGCAACTGTCGCTGATGCCATACTGCTGCAGATTTGTGTAGTAATTTCGAATTCCTCCAAGGTGCTGGCTCTTCGAGTTAGGCCTTCGCCAACCCCCTCTCTGTTGCTCCGACAAAGGGTTAACACACAAAATGTCAATTTCTCTTTGCTTCCCATACCTCAATCAACCTCCTGTTGATTTCATGCATTGGTTAACCTGTCTACTGACACAGATTGACATTGACCTTCACCAACTCGACTAGTTCCTCATTCTATAACTCGCCTATCCTTCGTCGAAAGACACCATGAGGCCATGAACATCCGCCAGTAACAATCCTGCAATATGGGATCCCATCCTTAACGTCCATCTGGGAGATGGTGCACTCATCGATGCAACACCATTGGCCTATGAAATTCCAATCCGACAGTTGTTGCAGTCTTGTTGAAAATCTAACCCAGCCAGACTTGACACTGCAAAGACAGGGTGGCTACCTCTGCACCATCCTGTTAGATTACTCAATAATACCACAAATGCAAAAATTTAACAACTTGTTCGCCAAAGAATTTCACCAGTAAAAAGATTCTCGGGCATTTCGCCCATCAGTGAGATGTCCAACATGGCGCGGTGATGGTGTTAATCTTTCATTGCAAGCAGCAGTTTTTGCCAGTCATTCTGCAAAAGGTATGTATCAACTAATCTGCATAGAACTATCGCCATTCTCTGCCCCTTCCTTCCAAGCAATTTCGCAGCATTCTTCCTGACGAGTTTGAACCTTATCTACCATCTATAGAGTGATGTATAAGGAAGCAAAATGAGGCAGACGAAGAGAAAGTGAGCTCTAATGGTATTTAATGTGGGTTTGTTTTTAAGCAGAGTTAGGTTGATGGAAGGCCTCAAGTTCCCAGCTTTGTAAAGATTTCTTTTCATGGTGTCAGCTCTGTTTCTGCCTTGAAGCAAAGCTGAGCGTAATTAGAATTTAAATTGCTTCCTGCGTCACAAGCAAGCCAGCTCTTTACATTGTACGGACGCTGCCCTCTCACTTTTGGCCCTGGAACATTTGAATGAATATTTCATATTGTTGATGTTGGCATCGGGCAGTCACACATCTAAAAATAAATGGGAGAGATGATGCTATTATGTGAATTAAGATGTTTATTTTGTTTCTTCTTATTAAGATATTTTTTAACCTCCTAGCTCTTTTTAACCAGTTCTTTGGCTAATCACCTGCATGCTGACTCCACGATTAGCATACGATAATAATGCATCAGGGCCGACGTTGATCGATTGGAGTCCTGTCATCAGCTTAGGCGTCAAGGCAGTGGCAAGTTCTCTGCACCGATGTCAAGGTGTTTCAGGGTCATCGGACTCTGGGGTGCTGCAACCTGCTGATTAGTAGCACATGGAGTCATACACAATTTAGCTTCCGTTAATTGCCTCGTACAGCAGCGTGTGCACACATGACCAACTAGCTGTGCATTCACAATGGGGTTATTCGCTTGGCTCGTGAGCTTTCCTCCGCCCAAGCATGACCACTTTTTAAATCCCCCATCATTTTTCAGGCTGCCACAGTCTACTGGGTATTTTATTTTCCAGGAGGCCATCCTTCAAAGAAAAACAAATAATACGAAAAGGGTAAGAATGTTCGCAAAGGTTAGGGACATGGTTGTGAGGAGGCGCAAGCTAGCGATGAGCTATCTGCTTGAATAACGATGATATATAAAGTGCATTTGTTACTGTGAACTGCGACACATTTCAGATGATTACAGCATGTTCCCTTCCACAAATTTCATGACTTCTAATGACATCCTATAGAAATTCGTTGAGAATCTCATGACACGTATATAATAGAGGCTTTAACTTAGCAATTGATAAGGAACATTTGGCAGCCTGGTTGGTCATGATGCTGTGACACCAAGTCCAAATTCCAAATGTGGCACCACTTCCCTGAATTTAAGTTCACCAGACTTGGTAATGTGATAGAGTGTTTGCTCTGAGTCTGGGAGGTCGGTGGTTCAAACTTTGGCTGAGTCATACAAAAGACCATTAAAAATGGTACATGCTGCTTCCTTGCTTGAAGCTCAGCATTGAAAAGGACAGAACAAAGCCAAACAACCATAAGTTAGCAACACAGTGCAGGCTTTGATGGGCTTTAATGGCCTCCTCCTGCATTGAAATTCATGGTAAGGGAACTTGTATTATTTCTCTACCTCTATAAAACATAATGTGTGTTTGTGTGTTTGTGTATTTGTCATACATAGCAAGTTGAAGGTGACAAAAAACCGGTTGATAGGAATCGAAAGTTGGGTTTTTAAAAAAATTTTAACCCTTTGCATGCTGCGGTCAGAGATTTGGGATGAGAAAAAAAACAGATGAAACAATTTTTTTTTGTTTTAATTTTGGTTATCAGTCTAACTTGACACCCAAGTTGTGTTTTTTTTTTACAAATACAACTTGAAATTCACAGACCTATGAAAAAAATTAAATTAAGCAATGAAACCATGCAGCAGTAAACATTGCAGCATGCAAAGGGTTAACCAAACGTGGTAAAGACGCTATTCAATATGTTGTCTAATCAGTAATGATAAGGAGGTTCCAAGTAAGATAACATACATACATACATACATACATACATGCATACATACATACATAACAATTCTCAAAGAAAGAATATTTCTCAAAGATTTATTTCCTTTTGTCATTTCCAGGTGTAGCCTGTAGCCTGTGATGTGTGACGTCACATTTACTGCAAATAGCGTCCCCACAATAAAGAGCAGTGTTGCCTGGTTTATAGAGACCAGGTGATGATAAATGGTGATGAATGCGATATGATGATCTTGACAAATCTTGACAATATAACTTTGAGAAATGTTCGTTCATTCACAAGCATCAACCCGCATCATTGTATCCCTGTTCATTCATTTTTTTTTATTACGGTTTGAATGTGGAACGGTAATTTGTGGACATCCTGTATACGAATGAAAACAATCCAAATCGACTCGTACCATTCAAAATACTCGAAAGTACTGATAAATATCATCACAGTAAGAAGTCGAATCGCGAATTGGAAAGCAATTAGGCCGATGATTGATTTGGAGATGGAAATTGGGGCCATACTCTGTGCAGAGCGTTGGTGCTGCCTAAGCAGTCTCCTTGGCTATTGGGCACAATCCTGGACGGGTCGCCACTCCGACACAGTATATCAGCATGCTGGTACTCATTTTGCCGACCTCGGAAGGATAACAGGCTGAGTTATAACCACACCTGGTATTAATTCAACAGCTGAGCGGGATTTGAACTCAGGACCCTCGGATCCAAAGCCCGCCACCCGAACCAACGATTGATTTGAGGTGATGACAAATGGTAGACGAGAGGAAGTGAAGATGCGGGTGGATGAAGATTAAAGAAATTGGTCAGTTGGGGAAAGCTCATGATGTCATCCAGCCAATATAGCTCGAAAAACATTGTTGTTTTTCTTCTTCTATTGGAATCTTCTATTGGAATTGTAGAGGGTAACTTGCAACCGGGCCTCAATGGCGGTGCACAGAAGCATTTTTTTTTTTATACAACAATAAATACAAGGCACAGGGATGCCTAATAAAGAATGAAGATAGAAGCACAACTGATGCTCGGCCAAGGCTTCAGACCTTTGCACGTTCACAAGGCCGTAAAGTCGAAACGAAACATCCCAGAAGATATTGGAAATAGTTTCCCAATTGTGCATTAGTGTTTTAAAATAATGCTTCTCGCCACGAAGCATCATATCTTGCAGTTCAATAAAATAACTCCAAGATGTCATTTTTTGATGGGTTTTTACACGAGTTATTCCATAACGCACACTAGTCAGTTGAATAGCGAGCCTGATACCAACTGAGCTTTCCTGAGCCACTGCAATGAATTTGTCCATTTTGCTTCAGTCCTTGATCTTTAGGCATGCTTTATTACATGCTCTTATATTAATCTTAAACACTTATAAGATAAAAGTACAAGGTTGTTCTTTGCAAACTTGCATTGTATTTTGCAGCACACTTTTGATATTCCACAATTTTAATTCTGCATTTGTCTCTACTAGTTGAGGCTTTGCAAAATTGATGTTTAACGGAGTCGGCCCTTGCGCGAGCACGAAGCCCCTTGGATGCTTTTTGACCAAATAAGTAATTCATTGCATGTTGTCAAAATTGTGCTTTTCTTGGGTCGTGACCATCATGAATATTTTGTGTTGCCGCCGATCATTGCTGCACTTTTGCACAGCGCGCCTTAACTCGTCGTGTGGGTAAACGCTGTATTCTTGTTCTTACCCGAGACGGAAAATGCCGCAATTTAATTTTGGGAGCCGTAATATCCGTTTGCTTTATTGTGTGTGGTTGACCTTGCACCAAGCATCCAATACAGCATGGGCATGTGTGAGGTCCTTCCTTACAGTTGTGCATGTGCATCTCTCCAGGGAAGCGAACGACAATTGGACACAGCAGGTGTCCCAGCAAGACGAAAGGAGTCGACTTTGCGACCTAATTCTTGTGCCGGTGGAGGTAGAGGTGGGCTGGTTGAAGATCACGAAAAGATCCACACGTTACTTGATCGGTTACAGAGCCTTGAGGTAAGCTGGATGAAGCAACAATAGGCCCATATTGGTTGATTGTTTATAAACACCTCCATGCAAGTGTACACACTATATGCAATGACAGGCTTAACAGACTAGATTCCACTTGGTCATTACCACCATTTTTCATGAACGTTTATCTGTAACAAATGAGTCATCTTGATAGTTTAGCGCTTCGTGAACTAAATTATTGCAAATTTGGGCTGACAGGATGGCAGAGAGGTATGCACACTCACCTCGAAGCTGTCTAGCCTGGGTTTGAATCCCGACCCAGCTATAAACTGTCATCCCTGTGATTCATCAATGTTTGTTGTCCCTCGGATGGACGTTAAACTTGGTGTCCCATCTGCCAGCATTAGTTGGTGGATGTTAAAGATCCCATAACGTCCTTCCCAAAGAGTAGGCGAGCTATCGCCGGCACCCTGAACAAATTACAAATTCCTGCCCGAACTTTTGCATCAGCGGCACAGCCGCACCCTCAGCCAACGATGCTACCCCGCAGCCTTGTGCTGCATTTTAAAGAAGAAGGAGATTGCAAATTACCCATTTACCAACTAAACAAGATGGCTTGATAACAAAATGCACGTTAGACAGAAATTCTGTACTTGTATCAGGAGAAATCCACAATGCAGAATCATTCACCCTCCCGGCAGATGTATGTAGTCTGCCATGTTTGTCATGCTTGTCTTGCACAGCATGAGCTTAATATAAGGTGGACATTCTCACCCTGAAATGCCTCATAATTGAGACTAGCATAACCCGCGCTCTGCGCGACATGTTGGGGTGGGTGTGTTTGAGAAAGGAACTGATGCAGAGTATCAGTAGTAATTTTACTTTAATGCAGTAAGTGGAATACGATTTCACTGTTTCAGAACCATTTTATTTACTTTTTTTGTACCATGCACCTCATATGGTCTTTGAGATAATGTAAGCCGAATATCACGTTACTCGAGCGCAGAACAAAGTCGAAGATAGCGCGACACGAAACCACAAACTCGGAAATAATATATAAGATTCACAAGCGGCATCCCTTACCGAAATTTCCTGTAATTTCTCACGAGATCTGATAGGAAGTTTGATGATCATCCCCCTCAGATCTCAAAATAAAGTTTTGTAAGGGATGAAAGAGGAAACATGGTCAGCCATGGTTTATAGACATTTTTGTATTTCACACAACCTGGCATTGAAATATGTGGTCTGAAATTCTGCCACCTGAACAATCTCGAAACCATTTCTTCAACTTCATCAACTTGAACTCTGAGCTTTTCCGCTGTTATCATTGGCTGCAAAGTTTTGGTTGCCTAAATATCTGCTCGTGGAACGTTTTGGGGGGGTTTGTGTTGTTCTTGTATTTCCCTTTGATCTTAAGTCTCTGGCACATCCATTAATTACCACCTCCTTCATTGAAGTAAGAAGGGAGAATCTTCTGATGACCCACAGCTGTTTTAGGTCTGCTTAGGTTCATATCGAGTGGTTTTCTCGGTGACAAAGCTGTTACCATGATTCATTGTTCAAGCCATTCCCTTTTGAGCCACTGGCCTTTTGTGATTAATGTATGTTGGATGACGTTCTCGATATACCTCCTACCTACACTTCCCCCTCCCTCCCTC
>CM068956.1:174885363-174926342 GCA_035128595.1 Eptatretus atami
TAAAAACGACCCTGCCTCAACGTCATCCTCTTTCTCCTTGTCGTGAACTTTTATACCTTTTTTTTTTTTCAACCTCCACCACCGAAAGTGGACTGCGGTTATGTTTTCACCACTGTTGCATCGCCGAAATAGGTGACCCTTATTGTCAGTAATTCTGTCTTTGTTTGGATGTTTCTTTGGATGTTTGTTCGTTTATCATCAGCATAATTGGTAGTAAAGTGGGCGGATTTTGACCAAAACTCGGGTGGTAGGTACATCTTATGACCTAGTGCTTTGGAAATTGTGATGGTTGCTAGGACGCTTTGGTTCCCTAGCAACAACCGAAAAACCTTCAAAATCAAGTACCGTTCACGCGAAATCAATTCCGAAAGCCATTATCCCACGTAGGGTTATGAAATTTGGCAGAATGATCTACAGGTGATGCTCTATCAAATATATTCTGGTTTTTGTGATATATGGAATACTTTACCCGCAGCCCCCTACAATTAGGGTATGCCGGAAAATTGGCGAAAATTGAAGCCCCTAGCGACCAGGTGAGTGCATCGATACGAATGAAACTTTGCAGGTTCATGGTACTCAATGATACTACAACTTTGCCTCAGGACATATTGACCGATTTCGCTTAGGTCAGGGGTCAAAGGTCAATTAGTGCAAAAATCGATAATATGCGAGAGCTGGAGGTGCCTTCGCGCCAAATGCTACTCCTCCTCGGGTTATGGTCGGATGGTCATGAAAATTCACACTAATCGTCTGGAATACATTGTGCACAAACGATCGAGCCGGATTTTCATTTAGATCTTCTTGTTCACCACAGCACCCCCTCGAACTTTGGGATTTCTGATTTCAAACCGCATTTTCGGTACTTTTCATTCAAATGGATACCGAGTAGTTATCAGTAGATGGAACTGGATGAGATTTGATATGCATAATCTTAAGGTGATTCCCTATCCGCTATATGACATCCATTTTGCTCTATATCTTATAGTTTCCATGCTCGGCGACCCACCCGCCTACCGGCTTGTTGGATTCGCTATATATGAGATATCCCTTATTGTCGGGTTTCCGCCGCTGTCTGTGTGTGTGTGTGTGTGTGTGTGTGTGTGTGTGTGTGTGTTGTGTGTGTGTGTGTGTGTGTGTGTGTGTGTGTG
This sequence comes from Eptatretus atami, assembly GCA_035128595.1. NCBI lineage: Eukaryota > Metazoa > Chordata > Myxini > Myxiniformes > Myxinidae > Eptatretus > Eptatretus atami. The sequence goes on from CM068956.1 coordinate 174,886,512, forward strand.
TGTGTCTGCAACGCGAGGCTCCACAGCACGAACCAGCGAACCGATTTCGATGAAACTTTGCCAACAGGTGGAATATATACTGAATGTGCGCGTTTGAATTTCGTTGCCTAGCAACCACCCGTTGCTGTGCAGCGGCCGAAAAACCGCGTACAGTATTTTCAATACTTGTCCTTCACTTTTGAATGTATAGAAACGAGACTGGGAATTAAACACTTCGAGATATTTAGAAATTTTACTCGAGCCGATTTTTTGATTGAGGTTTATTTTTCAAATGGTAGTCCTTCAAAAATCGGGTGTCATTTACCGTCATTTAAGGTGTGTATACAGTGTTTGTTAGGAACTACACCGTCTGTTCCACCTTCGATCTCTCCTCGATCCAAACGTTATTGACCAAAGTGAAAAGGATCCAAAATAAATGGAATCACCGGCATTTCTGTCTTTGTGGATTTCTAATAATATTTTATTTATTTACCGAAAATGATTCCACGACCCACACACCACCTTCAATTATTTATTTTACCGAAAACGCATTCCCCACCCACACACCACCTCCAATTATTATATTTATTTACCGAAAACGATTCCACGCACCCACACACCACCTCAATTATTTATTTATTTACCGAAACAATTCCACGACCACAACCACCTCCAATTATTTATTTATTTACCGAAAACAATTCCACGATCCACACACCACCTTAATTATTTATTTATTTACCGAAAACAATTCCACGAGCCACACACCACCTCCAATTATTTATTTATTTACCGAAAACGATTCCACGACCCACACACCACTCCAATATTTATTTATTTACCGAAAATCTCTCTAGCACCGTTTCTCAAGCCGTTTGTCTGTTTGTCTGTCTGTGAGCTGGATATCTCAAAAAGTTGTGGACGGATTCAGACGAAATTTTGTGGAGAGGTTGGGTGTGTGGTGTGGAAGAATTAATTCAATTTTGATGAAGATCTGAACCTGGATCCGGATCTGAGAATTTTTTTCAGTGATTCTTCACCTTCGAGTGATATCGCCAAAAAGGATATATAGCACGATATCTCAAAAAGTAGCCTGGTGTTGGCTTAGTGGTTAGGGTGGCGGCTTGGGATCCTAGGGTCCTGAGTTCACTCCTCGGTTGGGCCACTGAATTAATACACCAGCAGTTGACTCAGCCTGTCATCCTTCCGAGGTCGCAAAATGAGTACCAGTGTACTGGTAAGGGACACTGCATCAGCGGCATAGCCGCGTCCCAATCAATGACTGCAACCAGCAGCCACAGGCTGCACTCGATATAGAAGAGAGATCTCAAAAGTTATGGATGGATCGGGTGAAACTTGGTTGGACAAGTTGGGTGTGTGACACGGACCAATCATTCAATTATGGTGAAGATCTGTTCTGGACTGATGGATATATTATTTTTTTTTTTTTTAAGTGATTCGTCACCATTGAGAGATTGTTCACCATCCACCATTTAAGTGACTGTCGACTTAGCAGAGCCAAAAACGATATCCACCAAAAACGATATTAAAAACAACTAGTGGATGAGTTAGGTATGTGCCAAGAACAAGCCGATTCGATTTTGGTTCAGGTGCTAATCCAGATCCAGCCCATCAGTGGGATACAAAACGTAAACTGTTCTGCCTGGTATTCGCTCTACCGAATGCTGTTCTCGTTTCTTACTGACACCATTCCGTTAACAGCTGTCTTTATGACTTCCCATCATCATTTTACATGTTACTTACAACCCAGATACCTCTCGTGGTGACCTCTAGCATATGTTGGTGAATATTTTGCTGCTTCAAGATGATCATTAGCTTCGCAGTAAATCCTGACAATTTTATTTCATCATCAGACTGGATAAATCAAGCGGCTCAGCCATTTCATCAGAGACGGCCGCCGCATTGCAAGGCAAAAGGTTATTACTCGACTCGAGTGATTTCCAATCAACATTTTGGGGGAAATGAGCACGAATCTTTAATCTGCTTCAGCGACAAGGATGCTATTCATTTCCACTGAATCATCTGTAGGAATCAGATTTGGGGGTTCATTTATCAGCTCCAAGGGAACTATAAACTGGCTTCACATCTTCAAGGAATTTCCAGTATTGTCTATTCCCAAGCCTTCCCAGCTTTGATTCAACGAAGGCTTTCCGTGCTTGTTATTTTATGATGGCTCTCAGTGGAAAAATATAATGCAAATGTTAAAGAGCACTCAACTGTAGACTTGGTTTCCTTCACAAATCACTTTTATTGTCCATTATTCTCATCTTTTCTCTTTATATGTTTATCATGAATAGTTTTGACATACCTTTGCTCTTTTTGGGCGAGTCTGGTGGGATGTAAACTGTTGGAATGGTGCTACACAGGCAGGATGTTGCATTGCAAACTGCACCCGTCCCCCTGGTTGAACTTAAGCTGATTGTACCCATCTAATTAGATTAGTTAATGGACTGTAAATATCCCACAGTGTCTTCTGTTAAATGTAGGTGAGTTATTCCCATCACACTCAACAAATTCCAAATTCCTGCTGTCTACAGCCGGACATCAGGCATGGCCAAGCTGGTTCGTGAAAGACTTGGGCCAAAGGCTTTCCCGGGCTGACCTCATAAGAGGGTGGGAATAATAGGGGTCATTAAAGAAGTATTAGTAGTAACTAGCAGGGAACAATGGAAATTCTACAGAATGCAAAATGTGACTTCAAGGCCTCAAATCCCACCACACCCCTCTCCCTCTCACAAACCCCAAGTCCTCAATGTCCACCTCCCAAAACCAAGTCCACACCTACCCCCTCTCAACACGAAGGCATCAATCCTCTCCCCACTCCAAGCCTTCAAACAACCTCCCCACCCGTCATAGTCTCCTGTCTTGTACATACGTCACCAACTAATAATACATCCATCTCTGATATTGGCACCCTCTCTGTTCAGCTCGAATGTCCTGAAGCTGTTCTTGGCTCATTTCCCCTCAGTGGTGCTGTTCCCTTTCTCTTTTTCCAAGCTGTCATGGCATCAACCTGTTATTGGCTCATTTCGCCTTGCCGTTGTTCCCTCGCTCACTCTCTCTCTCTCTCTCTCTCTCTCTCTCTCCTCTCTCTCCTCCTCCTCTCTGTTTTTACGCTATCGTGGCATCAAGCTGTTCTGGCTCATTCCTGCTCGTGCTGCTGATGCCGTAGTCCATCTTCAGTTTTTCTTGCCTCTTATTTGTTGTCTCTCGAGGGTACCACCGTTGCCGCTGCACACACTCTCCAGTCACTGCTCAGTCTCACTCTTATCCTGTCCTGAAACACTACATGTTTAAAGTATATCTCCCAGTGCACAGGACAACTTCAGCAGTATGTCAGTGAGTTCTGGCAGCACGGTCCAGGTTGCCCAGGCAGTCTTCTTGCCATACTCAACAAAGCTGGACATGGTGTCACACCTAGTCAGAGCATGGAACATTGACAGAGCCCAAGCCTTTTCTGGTGCCAGGCCAGCTGCTAGTTCGTGAGCTGCCAGGTACCGGAAACTCTTGCCAGTTCCTAATGCTATCCAAAGTTAATCTTCTGGTTGTAGTCTCTGGGCTACAGACACGGCCAACACCACAACATCGGTGTCAACAGTTCAGATCAGTATCCATGCTGGGCTGCATGGGATGCCTGCAGTGGCTCTGCCCGAATCAAGAAGGAATCTGTTCTCTACCATGTTTACAGGTGTCTTATTTGACCTTTAGGGTAATTAGCTTTTACTTCCACCATCGTATCCTAAGAGTTCAGCTCGTCTATGAAGTATCAATCACTGACGACCATTTCCTAAGATTGTTGCCACGGCTGTCAGAGGCCAAATCTGCAATCCCCAAATAACCCGATTTGTTCATAATATATGGTTCTATCTCTGTGCCAAGTTTGGTGCTTTTACCACAAAACGTACAATTGTTATGAATATTTTGGCAATGGGGCCCCATTATATACAGTGTTAACACTTCCTCTTTTTATTTATAATTTATCCCCCTATGACTGCAGCAGAAAACCCTGTTAGTTTTTCCTATAGCTGCCTGACACTGTGCTGTCTGTTTACATTTACTCCTTGTACCTATTATCACCCCCAGATCCTTCTCCTGTGTGACATGCCCCAACACTGTATCATGTAATCTCTGCTTTTGTTTTTCTTACCCATCCCCAGCACCTTACATTTCTTTATGTTAAACTGCATCTGCTAATCTTTTCCAAATCTATTAAACTATCTATACTTTCTTGAATCTGATTCCCCTCCCCCCTCCCCCCACCTCTCTGCTTTCTGCATTACCTCCAAGCTTTGCGTCATTTGCAAATTTAGAAAGTTGACTCTTGGCCCCACTCTCCAAATCACTGATGTAAATTATGAATAATGGTCCCATACCGATCCCCGATGTACCCCACTACTTGCATCCTCCCAGCAAGACATCCTCCCACTCACAGCCACTCTTTCCTTTCTATCACTAATCCAGTTTCCAAACCACTTAGCTACCTGACCAGCCACTACACAAGCCTTCACCTTAGTTAACAACTTCCTGTGTAGTACCTTATCAAATACCTTCTGAAAGTCTAGATTTGTACTACATCCACTGCACTTCCCTCATTCACCCATTCCGAAACGACTTCATCGAACTCCACTAAAGTTGTTAAACATGATCTCCCTTTGGTAAACCCATACTGCCTACCTTTAATTAGTTTGAAATTATTCAAATGTTTCCCTATCTGGTGCTTAATTAATGTCTCCAACACCTTCCCCACAACTGACGTCAAGCTAACAGGTCCATACTTTCCCAATTATTCTCTGGAACTTTTCTTTAATGGTGTTGTTACATTTGCTACTCTCTAACCCTCTGGTATCTGACCTGACTCCAACAAGCTGTTAAAAATATCTGCTAACACCATGCTGATCTGCTCTGCCAATTCCCACAATACTCGAGGATGCACATGATCTGGTCCTAGATCTTTGTCCTTAATTTTTCTAGCTGATTCTTCACACCCCTACTCTTACTTGGATCTCTTCTAAAAGCCCTTGCTCACCCCTGAGATACAGTAGATACTCTCCACGATTGGAAGTTTCCCTGCCTGTTCCCCTGTAAATGTAGAAGCAAAAAAATGGTTTAATAAGCATGTCATCTCACCCTCATCATCCACCAATTCTCCTGTGCTATTCCTTGAATGAGTCCACAATCCTCTTATCCCTTTCTTTACCCCTTATATACTTAAACTAGAAGAGTACCCGTCGCTGATGAGTTCGTAGACGTCTCACCTCAAATGAGCAACGTCTCACCTCAAATGAGTGTGTATTGGTAGAAACGGGAATTCAGGGTAAATATTCAGTGTGCAGATATTGCAGTCTGTGGAGCTGGTAACTTTGCCAACCTCGTTCCATTCCACCAGTGAAGATTTCCAATCCATGCCTGTTGTACCTCCGAAGTACTGCTTGGGAGCCAGGGTGATAGTATGAAAGCTCGGTTGGGAAATGGCTTCAGGCACTTTTTGAGCCTACCACCTGACGGAAGACCACCAAAGTTCTTTCCATGCCAACCGACCACCTACAGGCACCTATCCCTCTCCACATCGCTTCTTCAGTCCCAACCTGCCCCTCCCACCCCCCCCCTTTCAATACTCCCCATACCTTTGCTTTCGGCAATTTCCATCGGTCTTCCCATAGCATTTCATTATGGTTTCTCATCCAATGATCCATAGATCAGTTCATTTCAGTTTCACTTTTCATCATCAGTTGCTCTTTGGATGTCAGTTTAGATTCGTCATCGCAACTTGTGATGCAACGTGAATGGTGCACGAAAAAGGTCGTCAAAAACGATTTTGGAATTTTCTTTTCAATTTTCTAAGGGGTTGAAAGTGGCTTAAGTGTCTTAAAAGGTCAAAAGGGTCTAAAGGTCTGATGGGTTGAAGGGATCTAAGTGGCATAAAAGGTATAAGGGTCATAAAGGGGTCTACATGTTCAAAGGGTCTTCTAAGGGTCGAATGGGTTGAAATGGGTATAAGGATTTTAAAAGAGCCTACAGAGTCTAAATGGGTCTAAAGATCTAAAAGGGTCTAAGGGTGAAAGAGCAAAAGGGGTCTAAAGTGTCCAAAGTGTCTTAAAAAAAAGTCTATCGATCTTATTTGTTGAAAGGGTTGAAGGAGGTGTATATGTCGCAAAAGGGTCTAAAAGGGTGTAAAGGTCGAAGGGGTCTCAATGGTCTAACAGGGTCCATAGGGTGTACAGGAGTGATAACGAGCCAAATGACCTCCTCATGACTGTTAAAACCCCTATTCAGGTGCATCGTGGTTAAAAATATGATCGTATAAAATTTCATTGCGATTAATCTTGGGAGCTCAAAGCAATGAGGTCACAAACAAACAAGCAGCAAAACAACTCACCTTATTCTAAGGTGGTTGTTGGAGGTTTAGACATTGGCATGTGGAGGATTGGAGATGGTGGCACGTGGATTGTGCGGCAGGCATTGTATATGTGGATATAGCCTCGTTTATGATGGAACAACTGCCTCACGTGTGCCTTAACGACTCCAAATCTCGATTTTTTGCCCGTCTCACGTGGATCATTGAATGCGTGGCTGATCTGGCTTTAATTTAATGTATACTGAAACGCAAAAGAAACTTACCACCTTTTAACCTCCAAATACAATAACACTGCGTGTAGTAAATGTGTGAACTTATTTGTGACAATAGTGTCCTCACTGTCAGACAAAACGGTCACGGATGGTCACTTGAACCTTCAATGGTCACTTCATAGCACAGCTGTTGAACAGCCGTTTTGACTGTCAGTGATTTGCCAAGGAGTACGGGATGATTTTAATGAGCTGCCCGTGATGTCTTGATATTGGCTTTTAAAAGGCCAGTGCAAAATGGGCATTTCAATCAACATGCCACGATTGTCAAGGGATCAACGGCAGTGTGCCTTGGGCATACGCAAGGCGGATTAGAGCTACCGTGAGGTGGCACGTCGCCTTGGCTGTTCACACCAGACGATATCGCCCTGGTGGACAGAGACACCCTCCACAACTCTGCAGATGACAGACCTCGATCAGGGAGGCCAAGAGTCACCACTGCAAGGCAGGACAGGCAGATGGTCCTAAGTCAGATGGCTTCAGACATTGAGGACTGAGTGGGACAGAATCCAGCAGCAATCCATCCAAAGACTGGTAGGCAGTATGCGCCGACGATGCACTGCCTGTATCCAAAACAATGGTGCCACACACGCTATTGAAAGGGGACTGACATTGCACCCTGTGCTGTTCTGTACTGTAGAACAAACTTATGAGATGGTGTATCTTGGTCAAAAACTTGACATGTCATCAATAAAATGCCAATGTTTCAATTAGCAATTGTTGGTTTGTTTTTATTTTGAACTGTTCCAATTTTATTACATTTCAAACAAGTGGTAAGTTTCTTTTGCGTTTCAGTATATTTGTTTAATCTGTATGGCTTGTAATTTTCAAACTACAGCCTATGGGAACTTGTAACAGCCTTAGTTTAAAACTCGCCAATTGTCCCAATCACCCGAGATCATCATGACTTGATTAAATAAGATATTCAAAATCTGCTTTGTCATCAGACAATCGCAACAACACTCTCAGATCTATATACAAATTCTCTAAACAACTATCTAGGTATACGGATCAAAATCTCTTGTTTTCAACTGGAGGATGTATATTTTGAGGGTGTATATTTGGTGAAGTTATCTAAGGTGGTAACCTTTATTTCTACAAGCTATTTCTTCACCTTTGAGAGTTATGTCGTTAGATGAGCAGTGAAATTAACTTTAAATCGATGTATAGGTTGTGTTTGTGCTATTTTCAGGTTTTGAATGATTGAATGAGCGCATTTGACAGGTCACGTGACTCCTTCTTCACCGATCTTACCAATCATGGTAACGTCTTAATCAAGTTATTTTTCACATTTGATGCCATATTTGATGATCAGAGTTCAAGCCATCTCACCAATTATATAGGTATCCGGCTTGAAATCCAAAAAAATTGGGCTTTTTTTTAATGAAGCATTGCATATATGGATTTACCCTTGCGAAGATGGGGACAGGTGGCAGCTTCATGCTCATAAATTATGAATTGTGAGAAAATGACTGTTTAAAACCCCTATTTAGGTGCGTCGTGGTTAAAAAATATGATCATATAAAGTATTGTAGCAATTAACCTTGGGCCTCAGAGGAGTAGGGTCACGAACAAACAAACATTTCGCTTTTATATACAGTATATAGATAATGTCTCGCTGTTATGTTTAATATTCTTGGCCATGTCTTTTTCATATTCTCTTTTGGCCTGCTGTGTTATTTTCTTAACTAGTCTTTGTCGGACTCCAGTCCTGTTATTCTGTATTGCATGTATGCCCTCTGCTTATCCCTAATTACACTGCGTACCTCCTTGCTCAACCACCCTGATCTTTTTCTGCCCCGACGTTGATGCCTCAGTGGAATATACATACCCTGCACCCCACATATTTGTTCCTTTAAGGTTGCCCATTTCTCCGATGCAAATGGGCTCACTCATTAACTTTACCCCATCTAAGGCTACAAAATCACTTCTCACGCTCTCAAAGCTTACCCTCCTAAAATCAAACGGCCTTACACCACTACCCCGAACTTCACATCTCAGTAATAGAGTAACACTTACTACATTGTGTTCGCTTGCCCCATCCCACCCCCGCACATCACCCTCACAACCATATGGATCATTACTCAAAGAGAGATCCAACACAGACCCCCCCCCCCTTTCCCCCATCCCTCTTGTGGGCTTTGGTAAAACTGGGTTAAAAAAAGCAATCCTGACTCGGTTTAGAAATCCTCATCTGCTGTGCCCTTTTCCTGTTCCTGTACTCAATCTATCCCGGTCAAGTTAAGATCCCCCAAAATCAAAACTCTCCCTTATCACATGCCTTTCTGAATTCTCCACATATCCATCTTCCTGCTCATCCTCACACCAGGAGCGCTATCCAAACATCATTCAAGTATCTTACTCTTTTCCAATCTCTAGCGGCTACCATGCACACATAAATACTCTCCATCAATTCACTCCTCAATGTCGTGCCTTTCTTGCAATACAAGGACTGTCTTTCACCCAGATTTCCACACCTCCTCCCTTTTCTCTTTCCTATCACACCTATAAACCCTGTAGCCTTGAATTCCTGTCCTCCAGTTGGATTGCTCACTAAACCACTTCTCACTTACAGCGACTATGTCATTCCCCTCGCCATCCATCCTAGCCTCCAGCTCTTCCATCTTTCCATTCAAGCTCCTGGCATTTGTGTACAACACCTTCAACCTTTCCCTCTTGTTAACCACCTCCTGCTGCCCCAACCCTCCAACCATATCTTCAGTTTCTAGTCTAAAAAAAAAAGTCCGAATTTATTACTCGAGGACCACCACAAATCTTGCTGCTCCCCCTCCTTTCTATTAAGCATCCTGCCATCCGACTGCATAGTTGAACGTCCATCAGAGCGACAACACACATTGAGGCCTCACCCGGCCTGTGAAACACGAGGACGACAGTTTGGAGCTGTGTCGGGATTCAAAACCAGGCTTGACAACTCAGAGGCAGGTGTTCATCCCTCCATGCAATCCTGCGAGCCCAGTTAAGTGATGGCTACATATAATAAAGTCACCTTGAAATGTGTGCACCGTTGGCAAGAACACACACGCACGCACGCATGCACGCACACACACACGCACACACCATTTTTGAGGCAATGTTTTTTATGGCCAGATGCCTTAACTGGCACCAACCCTTTAGTCACCTCTTACAAAATGCAGGGACCTGGATTAGATTTATAAATCCTCATCCGCTGTGCCCTTTTCCTGTTCCTGTACCCAATCTATCCCGGTCAAGTTATCCCGACATAGGTCTTGCATACATATTCTAACCCGGGCACACATATTCTTCTGAGCTATTTCAATAGCTGTACATTGTGAGGCTTCCGAGAGCATGGTTAAAAACTTGTTTTTTTTAACCGGCAAGTTTTATAGGAGTTAATTTTGCATGGGTGATATCCACGTGTAAGTTTATTGTTTCATTTCACAAGCAGCGGATAATAACTCGCAGCGTGAACCCTAACAAAATTACACCATGTGCGTTGCAAAGTTTTCCTTGTAATTAAAGTTCATAACCAACCGAAGTCCCTGAACAGCAAGAAATTTTGTATTCCATTGGCCGAGGCACTGTGGGGAACTCTGCAGTATATTTTCGTTCGTCGTCTTCGTAGAACGTGCGACGAACACCTTCTTTCATACTGCTGAGGGTGTTCAATTTGACCACTGAGAAGTGAAGTGGGATGTCGAACACGGTACAAGTTGTGAGCACAATGTGTTCTGAGTTCACCTTCCCATTTTAGGATCCCATTCAACTCACTCTGAACAAAGATCAGTATCAGCCTCAAAACGTTTTGTTCAACACTGCCATTAATACCGTGGCTGTAATGACATTGAGAGATTACTTTGGTGCACTGTCTTGCTCTTGGATGTGGGATAGCCCGGTTTACTTCTCAATGGCGCATTTGTAACTTTTTTTTGAGTTCACTCACAATGAATCCAATGCAGGGGAGGTCCTGAGCCCATCAGGCCTGTGCAATGGCCGCCAACCTGTGGTTGTTTGTCCGTGCTTGATCATTTTTTTAATGCTGTGCATCAAGTAAGGGAGCAGCACCATTTTTGAAGTATTTGGTATGACTCGGCAGGGGTCGAGACTCAGAACGTCCGCTCTAACCATTAACGCCAACAGGTCTGGTTTCTCAAGGCTTTTCAATTTTCCAGCTTATTCATGAGATTGTTTTTTTTTTGGGGGGGGGGGGTTGTACACCTTGTCGAGGCTCGTATGAGAGCTAACACACAATGCACAGCAAAGGGGGCATGAGACAAGAAGGGGTGGGAGGGGAAGGACAAAACAGTGGGAAACAGAGGCATTAGGAGATCTGTGGAAGGAGAGGGATTTGTGGGGGGGGGGAGGGGTATACATGATGGACATTACAGGACTTTCAGGAAAGAAATCAGAGAATTGAAGGAGGTGGGTTTGGGGTGATTAATGGGGTAGAAAAGATCGAGATTTGGATGGGAATGATAAAGAGGTGGTGTGAACAGCTGCTTTGAAGACCTGGAGGAGAATGATTGAACAGAGTGAGGAAGTTTATTCCAAAGGTGGGAAAAAAAAGGAATGAAAGAGTGAAGGTGAGCAGTGATTCGTGATTTGGTAGTTTTACCAGAAGGGGGTTGCTGTGGACCTGAGCGCCCTGCGGAAATATGGTGGGGACAAATCGCAGACAGAGTCGGGGGGGGGGGCGAGACCGGAGAGGAAGACGGTAGAAGGCAGAAAAGAATACCAACCTGCCTGTGGTGAGAGAGTGAGAGGCCCAAAGACTCAGCCTCATTGCGGGAGATAACCAATGATCCTCAATGCCTTGTTTCCACAGCGAGACAGCCGAGAAAGGTGAGAGGCAGGAGCACCAGCCCAGAGGGGAGAGTAGTACTCCATCAGGCTGCAGACGAAAGCTTTGCATGTGGTCAGAAGCTCAGGTGGGCCGAGGAAGGACTTTGCACAAGGAAGGATTCCCAGTCGGCGACTGGCTTTGGAGGCCAGGTTGGAATTGTGGCTTTCCCAGGAAAGATCATGCAGATAGCTTGTGAGACCAGAAGCTGTGAAAGAAAGGACTTCTTCCAGAGGATTGTTGAGAAAGTAGTGTGGGGGGGGGGGGGGTATTCGAACGGTCCTTTCAGAGAGACATAGTGAGAGCGTGTGATTTGTCCGGATTGGAAGAAGACATGTTCCACATGTTGGACCAGTTTGTGATTTTACCCAGATCTGTAGAGAGTGAAGAAGAAGCTGCTGCTTGCTGGTCTGAGGTATGACAGATGGTACGGCAGAGGGTGGAGTCATCAGTAAAGAGATAAAGAGGATTTTCTCGAGCATCGGAGAGATCATTGATGAAAACCAGAAAAAGAACAGGGCCACTGGTCATTTAGGGCCACACGTTGGCTGCGACAGGAAAGGAAGTCTGTGAGCTATGAGTGGAGATGGCCTTGGATACCAAAGGAAGAGAGTTTGGTGAGCAGGGCAGGGTGCCAGTGTCAAAAGCACTGTGATTTCTGCCGGGATATGTCTTGATTTCATGTCCGGCATTGAAGACCGTCCTCCATTGTTTGGGGATGAGCAAATGCAGTCATACCAGGAGGTAGAGTGACCATGGTCTGAAACAATTGATGATTGGAAATCAAGCCATTGGAGAAGAGGAAGGATTTAATGTCTGAGGCGATGATGGATTCCAGAACCTTGCTGATGATTGGGGGAAGGCTGATTGGTCTGTCATTGCAGGGATATGTTTTTGCACGTTTTTATGCAGGGCGGTAATGTTTGCTGATTTACAAGCAGATGGCAGATGACCTTGAGCAAATGAGAGGGTGAATAGAACAGAGAGAGGGGGAGCAAGCGCAGAGGAGCAGGTTTTTAGGACACCTGGGCTGATGCCGTCTGGACCGGTTGCAGAATCTGAGTCGAGGTTTGACAGCAAGTTCTCCACTTTGGCAGATGAAAAGGACACAGAGTCCAGGGAGAGTTGGGTGCGACTGGGTAGGGTGGGTACAGAAAGCGATGGGTTTCGGACACAAGATTTAGATGCAAACACCGAGTTTCGGCATTCAGCCTTTTCACGTACGGTATCAGCAGTGCGGCCATTTGAGGTAAGGGAGGGGATGGAGGGGGAACATACACCAGAAACAGATTTGATTAGATGGCACCAGGATTTGGAGGAGGGAGAGAGGTTTGAGAATTCAGACCTGAACTTGGAAAGATGTTGTTTTCTGGCTCTCCTGAGTGTAGATACACACTTGTTCTGAGCTTTATGGAAGAAACTGAGATTACCCTCAGGTGGGTTTGCTTTAACTGGTTTGCTTTGTGTTAAATGAGATTTGTTGCTTTTCCAGAGTTAGTAAGCCTGGTGTTGACTTAATGGTTATGGTGGTGGGCTTGGGATCCTTGGGGCCAGAGTTCAAATCCTGTCGCCTGCTGAATTAATACCAGGTGGAGTTGACTCAGCCTATTATCCTTCTGACGTCGGCAAACTGAGTACCAGCTTGCTGGCATGATTGTGCCATTCGAGTATCCTGTGTCGGAGTGGCGACCTGTCCAGGATTGTGCCCAATAGCCCAGGAGACTGCTTCGGCAGCACCGATGGTCTGCACAGTGTATGGTCCCAAATGGATGGATGCACAGTGTATGGTCCCAAATGGATGGATGCACAGTGTATGGTCCCAAATGGATGGATGCACACACAGTATTAGTACTTTCGATTTCAAAAAATTTAAAGTATCACTAAGTATCCCAATCACATGTAAAATATTAATAACTACAGACTTCATGGAACACCTTACCCTGTGCTGTCTTGAGAAAATAGGACGTGCGTGGGGTCTGAATGGCAAATTTGTTTGATTATGATGATGTAAAATGGCATAATATTTTGTCCAGGTCCTGCTAAACGGAAAGGTTTTGAAAGTGCTCAGATGGCGATTCATGTTCTGCAGTGTTCAAGTATATAATTCAATTGAAATAAAATTAAGATTTTAAAGGTAGTAGAAAAAATATTCTGGAAGTCTACCACGATTGATGCAGCATCTTTTACGCCACCTTATTTAACATGTTATATTAGTTATTCAAGGTTGTTGTTTGTGTCCTTCATAACGTCCTTAAAAGACAGTAAGTTTCTTGTTTGGAATGATTTTCAATTTTTTTGGACTGCCAGACAGACAGGCAGAGAGAGAGTAAAAAAAAAAATTGTCTCATTCTTCTCTGTGTCTGTGCGATCAGGACAAATTCAGAGCCAAAATACTGTTAAACGAATTACAGGTTTTTTTCCGATTCATGTTCAAAAAAATATAACATTCAGTTGAAACAAGTTGTTCCTCAATCATAAACTGGCATGTCTAAACAGGACAGAGAGACAGAAGTGAACCAATTGCTTAACCCCGCTTTTCGCGTCGCTTCACTTTCGTGCGGTAATGAATATTAGAGGCTGATGGTGTCATCACCATCTATCAGAGGAACATACATTTTGCATTTATGAAACTTATTTCATCCTGGTGAGAATTGTACGAAATTGTGTTCTCCACCAAAACGCCGTTTGAGTACGCCATCACAATACTGCTGCACCACCAAACTCAACAAAGTTTTCCTTGAAGTTTTGCACCATAGAGAATGGTGTATGACTGAAACTAAGGAGAAGAGCACACAGTGCTAACCAAGAGGATTTAAGATGCGAGAAATTAGGCCCAAACCAGTTTCCAGCAGCAAAGCAGCACGATATCACGTGGCAACATCTGTATGCAAAGCAATGATTACGTTATACAGCCAAACTTATTTGGACGGCACGGACGTATGAAGAGATATTCCTTCACAACCATTTATTTGCTCTCTATAAAGATGTCAGTTTCAGGAACGTTTTGGTGGATATCTGGCATATATTGTACCATCCTTCCTTTAGAACAGGTGTAAGTTCTGTGGTGGATTGCGCTTTGTTTACCCTGGCTAACGGGTGCCATTCCAAGACGTTCCAACAGTTATTTGATTGGGTTAAAGTCAGGGCTCTGGGACAGCCACTGTGGATTTTCACTATTGTTGTCCTCAAATCATTTTCTAATACACACACATACACACACACATAGGTAGGTGCATGGGTGTGCTGGTATATGCAAGGACCCTCACTGTGGTAATGCATCAAAGCTGGTAGTGCGGCATTGTGTAAAACGTCCTGTAAGACATCTGGGACTCACAGGATTCCTATAGGTACGCACACTCACCTCCAAGCTGTCTTGCCTGGGTTGGAATCCTGACCCAGCTATAAACTGTCATTCCTATGTTCCACAGGCAGGGTGATTCATCAATGTGTGTGCCATCCCTTGGATGGACGTTAACCGGGGCGGTCCCGTCTGCCAGAATTTGTTGATGGACATTAAAGATACCACAGTGCCATTCGCAAAGAGTAGGCTTAAGCATTGGAAGTGTTTTTAAAATTATAGTTGGTTGGTGTATATAATATATATGCACCATCCTTGGTGTTGGCGTAGTGGTTAGTGTAGCGCGCTTGGGATCCAAAAGGTCCTGAGTTCAAGCCCGTTGGCCGCTTGAATTAATACACACCAGGAGGTTGACTCAGCCTGTCATCCTTCCGAGTCGGCGAAGTGAGTACAGTGTACTGGGCCGGTGTATGCCCCGGTTAGATAGGTGTACCATATCCCTGTGTCATAAGAGGCGACCAGGGTGCGTCAGGAAGGCATCCGGTGTAAACATGTGCAAATCACTATGCGGATCATACGGATGATCCGCTGTGGCGACCCCTAACGGGAGCAGCCGAAAGAAGAAGAGAGGAGTGTTTTAAAATTAATTAATTAATTAATAAAACCCAGCCGTGTTGCGCTGCGTGGTGGCAGACGGGCTGATACGTCCTATTCTACTCACTGTGACTTTGCCCTTTGGCATTTTTGACCCAGTTATTAATTTTTTTCTCCATATTCTCAAAAATAAGTTTGTTGAAAATTTGATGACAAAGGCTCAAATGGAAAAAAACAGTTATTGCTTTGACACACACACAACACACACACACACACACACACACACACACACACACACACACACACACACACGTGATTGTAAAACTCATGCTACGTGCGGAACAAGCTGGTTATCGATGGCTCATGTTGCCCACTCTGCATGCAATATGTGTTGGTGGCATTGCCATGATAACAGCTATGTTACCAAACAAGTGACCAATTTTGTCAATTCAGCCTGAGCACGAAATTCAGCACTTCTATTCCCAATTAACGAAGTCTCTTAGCACAGCTAGTCAAAGTTCAGTAACTACACCTGTACTTCTTCTTTTTCTTTCATAATACAGCACAAGGCTGCGGGGTAGCATCATTGGCTGAGGCACGGTTGTGCCACTGATGCAATGCCCTCTGTATAAGTTATGGCAGGAATTAGGAATTTGGCCATGGTGCTGCATAGCTCATCTACTCATCACGAAGGATACTGTGGGATCTTTCACGTCCACAACCAATGCCAGTGGACAGGATACATGGACCATCTCTGCAACCAATATTTTGAGGCAAACACATTTATGACGAGATAAACTTCGAGCCATTCTTCTAAGCATGATTGGTGAGAAAGCCTACGCACGAATACGCACTTTGGCTTCACCCTCCAAACCTTCAGACGGCATTAGACTAATTAATTCAACTCCTAGAGCAGCATTACAACATTACAACTGCAAGCATCACCCATTGTGCTTGTTTATGCATGCACATGTAGGTTCAACATGTGCATGTGTAAACAAGGTCAATTGATCTCTGGTTTTACTGCCAAGCTTTGCAGACTCAGTGAATACTGTGGTCTACGGATTGACACTGTCGGAGATGCTGAGGGACCATTTGGTGGCTGCTATATAAATGATGAGGCAATCCACAAACGTCTAATGACCACAGACTCCAGGACCTTGGATTTCAACGAGCACTCAAGATCTGTTTTGGTATGAAATGTGCATCTGCTACGCTCAGTGTCCGGGATCTTCTACACAGTGTGACCTCAAGTACTTGCAAAGGAGCTGCTTCTCAGAGCAAATTTATAAGGTCTCCCCTCTGCACAAGCCGATGTGTAAGATGAGCCATCGGAAACCACATTCCGGTCAGCAGCGTACCTCTTCAAACCAAAAGAAGCAATGGAAACCTTGTTACCATTGCGGCAACCTGCACGACTGTTGTGCCTGTCCATACAAAACTCTGAGTGATATTCGTGTGGAAAGACAGGCCATTTGACAAAGGTTGACAAATAAGGTGCCCCGTGTGCCCGGACCAACCGCATCCAGTCAAAATCGTCAGTGAGCCACTGTCTTCTCTCAATGTTGACCACACGATGAAATGTTCGCTGTGGGACCACAACAACTATCGTATGAGGTCGTGATGACAATCGGCAGACATGACATTGCTTTGAGGTTGATACTGGTGCATCAGTTAGCATTCTGTCTGCAACTACGTTCCACAAGCTATTTCCAATTTGAAAGCTTGGTAAGGAATATGCTCTTCTGTGCACTTACAGAAGGCATATTCCTAACCAAGACATACAATACCGATCCTCGATTCACTCAACACCAATGTCCATTCTCAGAGACAAATGAGGTCAACAATGCCCACAAGACTTGAAACTGTTTAGCGAAGCCATACCTGCTATTGCATCTGGAAGAATACGTAAGCGTTGGGCCTTGTTGTTGTCAGCATACAATTACGATTTCAAGTACAAGCCAGGGCTGCAATTGGGTCTTGCTGAAGCACTGAGCCACATTCCACTTCTTGAGACCCCAGCCTGTGTTCCCATTCCAGCAGAGATGGTGCATCTTGTGAAATTCCTGTCCAATGCATGTGTTGATTCAAGAAGAGTTGTATCCCGCACCAAAAGAGACGCAGTGTTGAGTAAAGTGCTGTTGGTTCTGTTGGCGGGTGGCCTAATATTGTTGAGGAAGAATTATGTCCATTCTTCAAACTAAGGACTGAGTTAAGGCGACAGCAAGGATGCATACTTTGCGGTAACCGGTGGTGATACCCTCAGCTTTAAGGTCCACCCCCTTGACATGCTTCATGACGCCTATCCAGGCATAGTCAGTCTGAAGATGTTCGCTCATAACTATGTTTTTTGGCCATGCATGGAACGTGGCATCGAGAGCATGGTGCGGACATGTGAGGCATGTCAAGATGCTCATCCAGCTCCTGCAACAGCACCTCTCCATCCCTGGGAGTACTCTTAGCCTTTAAATGCTAAACCTGAAGCAGGAAAGCAGCACGTGCCATTTTTAAAAAGTCTTTGGTACGAACCACCGACCTCCCAGACACGGAGCAAGATGTGGAATTATGCATTTGCAAATTGGCAAAGCAATGGACTATGTCACACTTGCTGGAATGAGGTCAAAATCACAGCAAAAAATTCAAAGTTTCTGAAGTCTTTAACTGTGTTCTGATGATGAAGACAAATTTGGAGAGAAAGTTGTGAAGATGGCAGCTCTCCCTCTGTTTCGATCCCCACTGCACTGGCCGCCTTTGGCAACCAATTACCGGATTTCACAGCAACATTTCATCCAAGTCGTGTACCTGGTCTCTGATGACCCCAGAAAGGCTGCTGGCACACAGTGGCTGGTTGCAGAAAAAGACACTGTTGGATCTTTAATGTCCATCGGTGAATTCTAGAAGATAGGCCAACCAGCTTAAGAGCTTGTATGATTAATTTTGTACTCATTAATGCAAAGCACCAGGGTGACAATTTGTACTTGGTTTGGGAATCAAACCAATACTAAGCTCAAAGTGAGTATGCTACCTTTGAGCTCTCCTGTCTTGCTTACATCACACTTACGAAGCCACGCTTACGTATTTGTAAGTTAAATGATGGATTTTCATCATCTGTTTATGCATTGTCTCTGTAATCCATGCAATGACCGCTTTTGAGACCGATCGCCGATTCTAATAAAAATCAAAGTTGGAGATGAAAACTTTTCGTCGAGTATACGTTCTCACTACATCTTCCGTGTGTCGAGTATAAATCACCATTCCCTTCGGCTCATTTTGACATTTTAAACATCAGTATTTGAAATCATAAACTATGAATTAAATATGAAGTATAATTGAGAAGAGGGCTGGCAGGATGGTCTAGAATCTAGATTCTAGAATAAGAGATAGCACACTCACCTCTAAGCTGTCTAGACAGGATTCGCCACTCTTGGGTTACTGACTTCCTCTGCTCTCATAGCCAATGTATGGCTCTCAATGGAATTCTTTCATTTCCTCTCCCTGTTCAGGCTGGAGTCTCCCAAGGAAGTGTTCTGGCCACAATCCTAATCTTAATCTTCATCAACATCTCTCTGACTCTGGAGAAAATCCCTCTTTTTCTATTTCTGGTGACTCTGCCCTCTGCCATGACATCCCTCATCCCTCAGACAGAAAGGCAGCAGCCTCGTCCTTCTCTTCAGACCTTGACAAAATCACAAGCTGGTCAAACACTTGAAATATGGCTTTCAATCCTGATAAATCTCACACTCTCACTATCTCTTTCTAAAAGGGCCATATGGCAACCACCCCCCCCCACCCCAACCCCTCCCCCTCCCCACTCTACTTACTTTATAATTATCTTCAGGAAGTTCAGTCACTGAAACTCCTGGGTCTCACTATCAGTCATGATCTTTCTTCGGCAAACCACGTTTCAAAGTTCTCCTCCAAAGCCAGTCACCAACTGGGAATCCTGCGTGTGTCCAAAGTCCTTCCTTGGTACACCTGAACTCCTATCCTCCTACAGGCCTTTATCTGCAGTTTGATGGAGTACTTTCTCTGCTCTGGGCAGATTCCCCTGTCTCAGACCTTGCTCAGCTTGATGCCGTGGAAACCAAGGCTTTTAAGATGAATTGGAACTCCCCCAATGAAGCTGAATCTGTGGGCTATCACTTTGCCATCGCAGACAGGTCGGTCATCTCTCTGTCTTCTACCGCATCCTTCTAGTTCTTGCACTTTCTAATCTTTCCATGCCTTTCCACCCCTCAGATTTCTGCAGGGCTCAAATGGTCCACCATCAACCTCTTCTGGTGAAACTCACAAAATTCAGAACACTGCTCACCTCGATAAATCTGTTCTTTTTCTCCACCTATGGGACCAACTTCCACATTTCTTCAATCTCATTCTCCTTCCAAATCTTCAAGACAGCTGTTTACCACTACCCCAGATCATCCCCAATCCAAAACCATGATCTTTCTAGCGATTAAAATGGCGATTTCAGTTAATACAATGGCGATTTCGATGAAACTTGGTTGGTAGGTTCATACCATGACCTTGTTGTGTGCAAATGAGAACCGTTGCTATGGACACCACCGTCTGCCTAGCAACGGGACTTTGAAATTTTAGAAAAATCATAAAAAAAATTGTTTTTTCGAAAATCAAAAATCGGGCCACGAGCGACTGTGGGCAGTACATTCAGCCATATTGTCAAAAATTTCCAGCCGGATCCTATGAAAACTGTCGAAGAAGATAGACTTTGAATGAACCCTGGTCAAAAACAATAAAAAAACGAAGTTCGTTATATCTCAGAGACTATGATCAGATATACATGAAACTGGTATGGTAGGTTCATGGTATGTCCTAGTTATGTGTGAGAAAGAACCGTTGCTATGGACCCTCCGTTGCCTAGCAACGGCCGAAAACCTCTAAATGTGGGGGTATTTTTAACGAAAAAACAATCTGCAGCATTAACCCTTGAAGCTAGAATCATGAATTTTCTGTGCTTAATCCTCAGGTCATTCCCCATCGAACGGGCCCATTGCGTCAGGTTCTATTGGGTAGTCGACTACCCATGTCCGCCTACCGCTTGTTTGTCTGTTTGTCTGTCTGCAGGATATCTCAAAAAGTTGTTGACGGATCTGGATGAAATTTGGTGGGCAGGTTGGGTGGTTGACAAGGACGAACTGATTAGATTTTGGTGAAGATCCGGATCCGGATCCGACTACTAGAATTTTTTAAGTGATCCTTCACCATTGAGAGATAGGGCCAAAACTGATGTAGAGCACAATACTCATAAGTGTGGACGGATTCGGACAAAACTTGAGGACACGTTGGGTGTGGGAAGGGAAGAATTGATTCATTTGTTGATGATCCGAATCCGGATCGATATTTTTTTAATTGATTCTTCACACATTGAGAGATTGGGCTGAACTGATATATAGCACGATATCTCAAAAAGTTGTGCACGGATTCGGATGAAAACTTGGTGGACAGGTCGGTTGTGTGACGACGACAAATTGTTTCGATTTTGGTGAAGATCCGAATCCGATGTGGATACGAGAATTATTTGATTTTTATAGTGATTCTCCACCATTGAGAATTGGGGCCAAAAAAGATATACAGCATGATATTTCAAAAATGTATTGGGCCGGTATGTTCTCGTGGATCAGACATTACGTGGCGTAGGTATGCGCTCTAACCAAGTGCCCTTCTCGTTTTACATGCTTTTATAAAAAGCTATAATGTATAGCAGTGGTCCCAAACTCTCGGCTCGCAGGCAACACGTTGGCAGTGACACCGTCCGACATTGCCCATGGTGACAGGAAATCAAAAAAGTTGAAACTGAGGCTGACACCACTGTGGTTCAGATTGCTATAATACCGCATGTATTTCCTGCCTTTATTATTTTTTTTCCTTGTGCTTGGGAGAGGTACATTACAATATTTCCGATGCTTTGTGAACACCCCGTATTGGCAACCGTATCAGAAGTTCATGCTGGTGTAGCATTACTCTCCATAACTACACCTGTCTGTTTTAAGGGGTGATTTTCAGGGTTGAGGGGGCAGTGACATCTCATGGTATCATAAGGAACTGTGGGATGTCATTGCCCTGTTTGGCATACCAGGGGTTGTGCATCTTTGAATACTCCATTCCAGATTACCATTACCGTAGTCTCGTTATCTGATGTAACCTATGAGGACTCTCATAGAGGGCTGGAAACCATTGTAATGTAACAGTGAGCTAAATATTAATGGCATGACTGTATGATGAAGGATCCATCAATAATGTATAAAACAAAAACATTCCTTTCATCCCACGAGGCACATAGGATGCCGAGGCAGTTTCATTGGCTCAGGAGTACAGTCTGGACGGTCGCCACTCCGACACAGCATTCTGGAATGGCTTATTTCCCCAGTAAGCTGGTACTCATTTTGCCGACCTCAGAAGGATGACAGGCTGAGTCAACCCAAATGCTGTGTTATTTTAACGGCACGACAGGGCTCAAACTCAAGACCCTAAGACTTTAAGCCAGCCACCTTAACCGTTAAGCAACACCATGTATCAGTAATGTATAGAAGTAGTTATTTATATTTGTGCATCACAGTTTGCCCCCAAAATGACAAAAAATTTGGTTCACCATCACTTCTTCCCCGTGAACATCTGGTAAGATGGCCTAAAAGTACACACACAGCTGGACCACAAAATACTCGGCAAGACACTACGCCACATGATTATTGTGTGTCCGTTGAAAACTCAAGGGTGGGCCATTATAATGTTTGCTTCTTTCCATTCACAGATAATCTCTGGAATTCTTTACCTTCTCATGGTCTTTCCTAATGGTTATAACCTGTTCCTTTTCAAAAGGCAGGTTTTCCACTTCCTTAAATTTTTAAAAGATAATTATTCTTACTTTTCTTCACGACTATATTTCTTCAGTTCTTTTTTTTTAGTTTCATTTAAAAAGAGAAACTTAACTGACTAATATTGTGAGACCTCCTGGTGTTACAACGTTCGGTTTTGCCAAACGGCCACCGTATAAACCATTTACCTGATCCCGAAGTGAAACGTAACATGTTGGAGATACTTAATTTGTGAAGTGAGAAACTACATTAACTGTTGGCATCTCTTACAAGCCACCTTTGCTCTCTGGCATGCTCAATAATTTTGAATGCATAGAGATGAAAGTGTGTGAACGATCCATCATCACTGCGATTGAGAAGTAATAGGGGAGCCAACACAATCACTCGACATCCCCAGGCTACACCCAGAAGTATATCCCTTCTTGGGGGGGGGGAAAAATCCCTTTTTAATTTATGGATAACACAACATGCGGCATCTTCAAGGTACACCATTTACCATGCTGTTGATATACATCACAAAGATGGCTTCCCAGCTATGTTTTAGCTTTAAGGCCAGAGGCAGTTGCAGGCTCGGAAACCTCGGAAAAGACTTGCGGATTGCAAATCGCTCTTGAAGGATGCAGAACGAGAATAACTTGAATTCATGGAAGACATGCAATGGAGAGCAAATGTTTTTGTAATCTTACTAGTTACATGAAAGTATGTTCATGTCCTTTGATATAAGTCTGTGCTTGATTTGCTGATCACCTAGGATTTGCTGCCAGTACAGGTGAGAGACATGTATCATTGTTGCTGGCGCACCGATTTTTGTGATCCCCCATGGTTGGGTTATCAGGCTGATCGTGCCATTTCCTCTGCCTCCTTGCAGGCAGAGAATTCAGCGCTGGCACTGGAGAATGAGAGCCAACGGGAGCAGTATGAGCGCTGCCTGGACAAGGTTGGTTTTTATTGCTCGAAAAAGTATGTGTCATGGAGGGCGGGGGTAGAGGGATGGTGACTTCGATTTCATTAGGTGGAGTTAAGGAGGTGCTTTGGGCCAAGGATTCTCAGTCCAACCTTCCTTGGGAGTTTTATTATACTGGTAATTAGTACATGATATATCCTGGAAGCGAAATGTTCCACCCGTTCCGCCCTTCCTTAATATTGCATACTTCACATTGCCTGTTAAATATTACTGCCATCTCAACTTACGAATGTAGTTGTATCCAGGAGCTGTTATTAAGAATTGTTGGCACCTCAATTGATAAACATGGTAATATCCAGTCATCCCAAGAACTCGTACTCCTGTGAGCATTTCTTCAGCTCATACTGGCTTATGCTTCATCTCATAGACCCATCGAGAACTGTATAGATATACCGAAGATACTTAGGCCTTTTAGGCCTTCTGACAATGCCTACATTCAGAGTCACCGCTTGCAATCTAATCAAAGTATACACCACAAGTAGATGGGATGGTGCTTTCCAGATGACTTTGTGGACCCCTGCTCTCCCATAACTCCGAAACCCCATCCATAAGGTAATGAGGGTGGTGTGATCGGAGATAATGGATACCGTCTGTGACGTACAATTAAATGAGCAGTAAATCCTATAGAAATAATGGATGCTGTGTTGTGGTGATTAATTCCTCCAGCAGGACCTCCGGTTAGCCCTATCCATAATGCACAGACGGCCACATGCGGTGGAAGAGCAAACCTAGTAAACCACATGGATTTATGCATCCTCTTCCGCAAAAGCTTCATATTACAAAAAAAGGAAGATTCTTGAGCAAAATATGAAAATTCTTCCGACATCCTTTTATTCCCTTCCGACATCCTTTTATTCAGAGAGCAAACTGCTAATCTTTTGATACTTTACCAGCATTTGCATTATCAGCTTTCTCTTGCCTGTTCCCAATTATACGTGTAACAAATAGTAATTATTGTCCAATCGATGGCAATGTCTTGTTTCACGTTAAATGTACTGATTTCAAAAGTTGTGCATATCTTGACAGAAGTAATTTACAGTGCAGAATACTTCTGTTTAGCAGATGTTTACAAATGATGCAAACTTGTTTGTACTTTCTTCCAAAACTAGACTTTTATCATGAACCTAGATGCAACTGGAAAGCATCTCAAAATGCAAAGCCCGTCTGCATCCGATTTGTACTCGAACTAAACTTGACGAAAACAACAGCTAAATAAAATTTGTATATTTTGTTAGTTAGTGTTCTCCCGATTTTCATCATAAAAGTTTGTTGAAAATTTGATGACAAAAGCTCAAATGGTAAAACACGTTATAGCCCAGAAAAACGCAACTAAAGCTCAAATGGTAAATAAATAAAGAAGCATGGAAGTGTTTTAAAATTATAGGTTGGTTGGTGTATATAATATATATGCACCATCCTGGTGTTGGCGTAGTGGTTAGTGTAGCGGCTTGGGATCCAAAAGGTCCTGAGTTCAAGCCCCGTTGGCCGCTTGAATTAATACACACCAGGAGGTTGACTCAGCCTGTCATCCTTCCGAGGTCGGCGAAGTGAGTACCAGTGTACTGGGCCCGGTGTATGCCCCGGTTAGAATAGGTGTACCATATCCCTGTGTCATAAGAGGCGACCAGGGTTGCGTCAGGAAGGGCATCCGGTGTAAAACATGTGCCAAATCACTATGCGGATCATACGGATGATCCGCTGTGGCGACCCCTAACGGGAGCAGCCGAAAGAAGAAGAAGAAGGAAGTGTTTTAAAATTAATTAATTAATTAATAAAACCCAGCCGTGTTGCGCTGCGTGGTGGCAGACGGGCTGATACGTCCTATTTCTACTCACTGTGACTTTGCCCTTTGGCATTTTGACCCAGTTATTAATTATTTTTCTCCATATTCTCAAAAAATAAGTTTGTTGAAAATTTGATGACAAAGGCTCAAATGGTAAAAACAAAGTTATTGCCTTGACACACACACACACACACACACACACACACACACACACACACACACACACACACGATTGTAAAACTCACGCTACGTGCGGAACGAGCTGGTTATCGATGTCTCGTGTTGCCCACTCTGCATGCAATATGTGTTGGTGGCATTGCCATGATAACAGCTATGTTACCAACAAGTGACCAATTTTGTCAATTCAGCCTGAGCACGAAACTTCAGCACTTCTATTCCCAATTAACGAAGTCTCTTAGCACAGCTAGTCAAAGTTCAGTAACTACACCTGTACCTTCTTCTTTTTCTTTCATATACAGCACAAGGCTGCGGGGTAGCATCATTGGCTGAGGGCACGGTTGTGCCACTGATGCAATGCCCTCTGTATAAGTTATGGCAGGAATTAGGAATTTGGCCATGGTGCTAGCAATAGCTCATCTACTCATCACGAAGGATACTGTGGGATCTTTCACGTCCACAAACCAATGCCAGTGGACAGGATACATGGACCATCTCTGCAACCAATATTTTGAGGCAAACACATTTATGACGAGGATAAACTTCGAGCCATTCTTCTAAGCATGATTGGTGAGAAAGCCTACGCACGAATACGCACTTTGGCTTCACCCTCCAAACCTTCAGACGGCATTAGACTAATTAATTCAACTCCTAGAGCAGCATTACAACATTACAACTGCAAGCATCACCCATTGTGCTTGTTTATGCATGCACATGTAGGTTCAACATGTGCATGTGTAAACAAGGTCAATTGATCTCTGGTTTTACTGCCAAGCTTTGCAGACTCAGTGAATACTGTGGTCTACGGATTGACACTGTCGGAGATGCTGAGGGACCATTTGGTGGCTGCTATATAAATGATGAGGCAATCCACAAACGTCTAATGACCACAGACTCCAGGACCTTGGATTTCAACGAGGCACTCAAGATCTGTTTTGGTATGAAATGTGCATCTGCTACGCTCAGTGTCCGGGATCTTCATCACAGTGTGACCTCAAGTACTTGCAAAGGAGCTGCTTCCTCAGAGCAAATTTATAAGGTCTCCCCTCTGCACAAGCCGATGTGTAAGATGAGCCATCGGAAACCACATTCCGGTCAGCAGCGTACCTCTTCAAACCAAAAGAAGCAATGGAAACCTTGTTACCATTGCGGCAACCTGCACGACTGTTGTGCCTGTCCATACCAAAACTCTGAGTGATATTCGTGTGGAAAGACAGGCCATTTGACAAAGGTTTGACAAATAAGGTGCCCCGTGTGCCCGGGACCAACCGCATCCAGTCAAAATCGTCAGTGAGCCACTGTCTTCTCTCAATGTTGACCACACGATGAAATGTTCGCTGTGGGACCACAACAACTATCGTATGAGGTCGTGATGACAATCGGCAGACATGACATTGCTTTTGAGGTTGATACTGGTGCATCAGTTAGCATTCTGTCTGCAACTACGTTCCACAAGCTATTTCCAATTTGAAAGCTTGGTAAGGAATATGCTCTTCTGTGCACTTACAGAAGGGCATATTCCTAACCAAGACATACAATACCGATCCTCGATTCACTCAACACCAATGTCCATTCTCAGAGACAAATGAGGTCAACAATGCCCACAAGACTTGAAACTGTTTAGCGAAGCCATACCTGCTATTGCATCTGGAAGAATACGTAAGCGTTGGGCCTTGTTGTTGTCAGCATACAATTACGATTTCAAGTACAAGCCAGGGCTGCAATTGGGTCTTGCTGAAGCACTGAGCCACATTCCACTTCTTGAGACCCCAGCCTGTGTTCCCATTCCAGCAGAGATGGTGCATCTTGTGAAATTCCTGTCCAATGCATGTGTTGATTCAAGAAGAGTTGTATCCCGCACCAAAAGAGACGCAGTGTTGAGTAAAGTGCTGTTGGTTCTGTTGGCGGGGTGGCCTAATATTGTTGAGGAAGAATTATGTCCATTCTTCAAACTAAGGACTGAGTTAAGGCGACAGCAAGGATGCATACTTTGCGGTAACCAGGTGGTGATACCCTCAGCTTTAAGGTCCACCCCCCTTGACATGCTTCATGACGCCTATCCAGGCATAGTCAGTCTGAAGATGTTCGCTCATAACTATGTTTTTTGGCCATGCATGGAACGTGGCATCGAGAGCATGGTGCGGACATGTGAGGCATGTCAAGATGCTCATCCAGCTCCTGCAACAGCACCTCTCCATCCCTGGGAGTACTCTTAGCCTTTAAATGCTAAACCTGAAGCAGGAAAGCAGCACGTGCCATTTTTTAAAAAGTCTTTGGTACGAACCACCGACCTCCCAGACACGGAGCAGATGTGGAATTATGCATTTGCACAAATTGGCAAAGCAATGGACTATGTCACACTTGCTGGGAATGAGGTCAAAATCACAGCAAAAATTCAAAGTTTCTGAAGTCTTTAACTGTGTTCTGATGATGAAGACAAATTTGGAGAGAAAGTTGTGAAGATGGCAGCTCTCCCTCTGTTTCGATCCCATCACTGCACTGGCCGCCTTTGGCAACCAATTACCCGGATTTCACAGCAACATTTCATCACAAGTCGTGTACCTGGTCTCTGATGACCCCAGAAAGGCTGCTGGCACACAGTGGCTGGTTGCAGAAAAAGACACTGTTGGATCTTTAATGTCCATCGGTGAATTCTAGAAGATAGGCCAACCAGCTTAAGAGCTTGTATGATTAATTTTGTACTCATTAATGCAAAGCACCAGGGTGACAATTTGTACTTGGTTTGGGAATCAAACCAATACTAAGCTCAAAAGTGAGTATGCTACCTTTGAGCTCTCCTGTCTTGCTTACATCACACTTACGAAGCCACGCTTACGTATTTGTAAGTTAAATGATGGATTTTCATCATCTGTTTATGCATTGTCTCTGTAATCCATGCAATGACCGCTTTTGAGACCGATCGCCGATTCTAATAAAAATCAAAGTTGGAGATGAAAACTTTTCGTCCGAGTATACGTTCTCACTACATCTTCCGTGTGTCGAGTATAAATCACCATTCCCTTCGGCTCATTTTGACATTTTAAACATCAGTATTTGAAATCATAAACTATGAATTAAATATGAAGTATAATTGAGAAAGAGGGCTGGCAGGATGGTCTAGAATCTAGATTCTAGAATAGAGAATAGCACACTCACCTCTAAGCTGTCTAGACAGGATTCGCCACTCTTGGGTTACTGACTTCCTCTGCTCTCATAGCCAATGTATGGCTCTCAATGGAATTCTTTCATTTCCTCTCCCTGTTCAGGCTGGAGTCTCCCAAGGAAGTGTTCTGGCCACAATCCTAATCTTAATCTTCATCAACATCTCTCTGACTCTGGAGAAAATCCCCTTTTTCTATTTCCTGGTGACTCTGCCCTCTGCCATGACATCCCTCATCCCTCAGACAGAAAGGCAGCAGCCTCGTCCTTCTCTTCAGACCTTGACAAAATCACAAGCTGGTCAAACACTTGGAATATGGCTTTCAATCCTGATAAATCTCACACTCTCACTATCTCTTTCTAAAAGGGCCATATGGCAACCACCCCCCCCCCCCACCCCAACCCCTCCCCCCTCCCCCACTCTACTTACTTTATAATTATCTTCAGGAAGTTCAGTCACTGAAACTCCTGGGTCTCACTATCAGTCATGATCTTTCTTCGGCAAACCACGTTTCAAAGTTCTCCTCCAAAGCCAGTCACCAACTGGGCATCCTGCGTTGTCCAAAGTCCTTCCTTGGTACACCTGAACTCCTATCCTCCTACAAGGCCTTTATCTGCAGTTTGATGGAGTACTTTCTCTGCTCTGGGCAGATTCCCCTGTCTCAGACCTTGCTCAGCTTGATGCCGTGGAAACCAAGGCTTTTAAGATGAATTGGAATCTCCCCCAATGAAGCTGAATCTGTGGGCCTATCACTTTGCCATCGCAGACAGGTCGGTCATCTCTCTGTCTTCTACCGCATCCTTTCTAGTCTTGCACTTTCTAATCTTTCCATGCCTTTCCACCCCCTCAGATTTCTGCAGGGCTCAAATGGTCCACCATCAATCCTCTTCTGGTGAAACTCACAAAATTCAGAACCACTGCTCACCTCGATAAATCTGTTCTTTTTCTCCACCTATGGGACCAACTTCCACATTTCTTCAATCTCATTCTTCCTTCCAAATCTTCAAGACAGCTGTTTACACTACCCCAGATCATCCCCAATCCAAAACCATGATCTTTTCTAGCGATTAAAATGGCGATTTCAGTTAATACAATGGCGATTTCGATGAAACTTGGTTGGTAGGTTCATACCATGACCTTGTTGTGTGCAAATGAGAACCGTTGCTATGGACACCACCGCTGCCTAGCAACGGGACTTTGAAATTTTAGAAAAATCATAAAAAAAATTGTTTTTTCGAAAATCAAAAATCGGGCCACGAGCGACTGTGGGCAGTACATTCAGCCATATTGTCAAAAATTTCCAGCCGGATCCTATGAAAACTGTCGAAGAAGATAGACTTTGAATGAACCCTGGTCAAAAACAATAAAAAAACGAAGTTCGTTATATCTCAGAGACTATGAGTCAGATATACATGAAACTGGTATGGTAGGTTCATGGTATGTCCTAGTTATGTGTGAGAAAGAACCGTTGCTATGGACCCCTCCGTTGCCTAGCAACGGCCGAAAACCTCTAAATGTGGGGGTATTTTAACGAAAAAACAATCTGCAGCATTAACCCTTGAAGCTAGAATCATGAATTTTCTTGTGCTTAATCCTCAGGTCATTCCCCATCGAACGGGCCCATTGCGTAGGTTCTATTGGGTAGTCGACTACCCATGTCCGCCTACCGGCTTGTTTGTCTGTTTGTCTGTCTGCAGGATATCTCAAAAAGTTGTTGACGGATCTGGATGAAATTTGGTGGGCAGGTTGGGTGGTTGACAAGGACGAACTGATTAGATTTTGGTGAAGATCCGGATCCGGATCCGACTACTAGAATTTTTTAAGTGATCCTTCACCATTGAGAGATAGGGCCAAAACTGATGTAGAGCACAATATCTCATAAAGTTGTGGACGGATTCGGACAAAACTTGGAGGACACGTTGGGTGTGGGGAAAGGAAGAATTGATTCAATTTTGTTGATGATCCGAATCCGGATCCGATAATTTTTTAATTGATTCTTCACCATTGAGAGATTGGGCTGAACTGATATATAGCACGATATCTCAAAAAGTTGTGCACGGATTCGGATGAAACTTGGTGGACAGGTCGGGTGTGTGACGACGACAAATTGTTTCGATTTTGGTGAAGATCCGAATCCGGATGTGGATACGAGAATTATTTGATTTTTATAGTGATTCTCCACCATTGAGAATTGGGGCCAAAAAAGATATACAGCATGATATTTCAAAAATGTATTGGGCCCGGTATGTTCTCGTGGATCAGACATTACGTGGCGTAGGTATGCGCTCTACCAAGTGCCCTTCTCGTTTTACATGCTTTTATAAAAAGCTATAATGTATAGCAGTGGTCCCAAACTCTCGGCTCGCAGGCAACACGTTGGCAGTGACACCGTCCGACATTGCCCATGGTGACAGGAAATCAAAAAAGTTGAAACTGAGGCTGACACCACTGTGGTTCAGATTGCTATAATACCGCATGTATTTCCTGCCTTTTATTATTTTTTTTCCTTGTGGCTTGGGAGAGGTACATTACAATATTTCCGATGCTTTGTGAACACCCCGTATTGGCAACCGTATCAGAAGTTCATGGCTGGTGTAGCATTACTCTCCATAACTACAACCTGTCTGTTTTAAGGGGTGATTTTCAGGGTTGAGGGGGCAGTGACATCTCATGGTATCAATAAGGAACTGTGGGATGTCATTGCCCTGTTTGGCAATACCAGGGGGTTGTGCATCTTTGAATACTCCATTCCAGATTACCATTACCGTAGTCTCGTATTCTGATGTAACCTATGAGGACCTCATAGAGGGCTGGAAACCATTGTAATGTACAGTGAGCTAAATATTAATGGCATGACTGTATGATGAAGGATCCATCAATAATGTATAAAACAAAAACATTCCTTTCATCCCACGAGGCACATAGGACTGCCGAGGCAGTTTCATTGGCTCAGGAGTACAGTCCTGGACGGGTCGCCACTCCGACACAGCATTCTGGAATGGCTTATTTCCCCCAGTAAGCTGGTACTCATTTTGCCGACCTCAGAAGGATGACAGGCTGAGTCAACCCAACTGGTGTTATTTTAACGGCACGACAGGGGCTCAAACTCAAGACCCTAAGATCTTAAGCCAGCCACCTTAACCGTTAAGCCAACACCATGTATCAGTAATGTATAGGAAGTAGTTATTTATATTTGTGCATCACAGTTTGCCCCCAAAATGACAAAAAATTTGGGTTCACCATCACTTCTTCCCAGTGAACATCTGGTAAGATGGCCTAAAAGTACACACACTCACCTCTAAGCTGTCTCACCTGGGTGTGAATCTAGGCCCAGCTATAAACTGGTGTTTCACAAGCAGGGTGATTCATCAATATGCGTGCCATCCCTCGGATGGACATTAAACTTGGCGTCCTATCTGCTCGCATTAGTTGGTGGACATTAAAAATGCCACGGTGTCCTTCGCGAAGAGTAGGCGAGCTATCGCCGGCACCATGGCCAAGTTCCAAATTCCTGCCCTACCCTTTGTTGAACATCAGGCCTGGCCAGCCAATTCGTGAAAAACTTGGACCCACCTTCCCCCAGCCAACTAATTGTCGCCGTGAAGAAGAAGAGGAAGAAGAAATGTGTTTTGTTTAATTGCTTCTTGTTTAGTGTAACATCCTCGCATGATTTTCCTCTACAATTGGAGGACGTACATAACCGTGAGATTGTAAAACAAGTTTTGTTTAACAATGCACCTAAAATAGGCCTCCATAGTCGCGAACGTATGCTTACATCTTTAAAGAAGAGTGGGAAAAGAAGGTTTTTTGGGGTTCCCCCCCCCCAAACTACATTGGCAAGTATTTGTGTTTAATTTGGCACGGACGTTTCAGGGTGGCCAAGAGGTGTAATGTCCAATGACTTATCACACTTCACAAAATGTATCGAAATGAGTAGCCTCAAAATAATAACTTGAAGAAAGTCAAAGTGAAGGGTTTGTAAGGCAGCTCTGACCTCTCAACATCCCCTTTTAAAAGGCGTGCTCGTAAGTCAAAAGCAGCTACGATTGCATCATTCAAAATCTCCCACATACACTCGCCAAGAACAAATAAACCATTTGAGGATGTTGAGATCATGAAGGATCAGTCATTCTCACGAGTGCTGTAACATCGTTCCGAAAATTTCAACAACAAATCTTAAACAACATCCGTTGCCTTTAAATGTGTCCAACTCTCTGGAAACACAGTAACACAGAGAATCGATGCAACGTCTAAAGATGTCGCCTGCATGCTAAAACACGATTCGGAGATGGTGAAGTTTTCGGCCTACAAGATGACGAATCAACGGATGTATCGGTGACCTGGCTGAGTTGTTCATTGTCACCATTATTGGTTTTGCCAATTACATTTGGAACCAAGAAATGTTGGCAGTTGCACTATTAACTGGCAAAACCAGCGTTGAAGATATTTATCATTCTTATAAGGACTGGTCATGAGAGATTGGTGGCTCTCTTCGAAAACACCTATCAATAACGATGGACGACTCACCTGCAATCCTGGGATAGAAGAACGGTTTTATTGCCATGCGTAAAAACGACAGATTTACCAAGATTTCTGATGGCAGAGTTTGTGTGCAAAAGTGTTCGATTTTCATTCCATCGTGAATGTGGCTTTAAAGACTGTTGACACAATCCGAGCCTGCAACATAGGCCGTTCGTGACACCGGTATCTGAATTTGGCGCGTGCTAAGGTGACCTCTTCTTGCATTAATTCAGAAGTTCAGTGGCTGTAATATTCCTTCCAGAAATATGACTGCTTTTGATGAAATAAATAAATATTATCAGCAACAGTTCAACAACTTGGTGTTCCTCACTGGTTTGACCTCTAAACTGAACGTCATCATCCTTCAGCTTCAATGTGAGAGCAAGATTGCACCGGTGATTGAATCAGCGAATGGATTTTGTCCTGAGTTGAGACTAATAATGCTCAAATCAAGAAGGTAGGGTTCACTCCCTTTGCAGGCCTCGAGAAGCAACGGGAATAAAATGTGGCCTTCGACAATATGCTGAACACATTCAAAGACTGCAGATTTTGAAAGACGATATGAGGACTTCTTACTCATGGAGGCTGTCATTGGTTTCCTTCAAAATTCTCTACCCTGGACACTGATAGCACTGAAACCGCAGTCGCGATAGCAAATGTGGTGAAACACGACACTGCTGGAGATGGAAACAATCGCTCTTGGAAGTGATTTGGAATGGAAGGCATGATCATCTGACAAGGGGTTTTGGATGCTTGCCAAGAAACAAATACGGCGCACACGCTTTTGAAAGAAGTTTATCTTCGCATGAGTGCTTCTTTCGGATTGACTTACTTGTGCCAAGACTGCGCGGTTTTCTGCCATGAGAATTGTCAAGTCAAAGTATAGGTCTTGCTTGACTGATTCTCATCCAAAGGAGCTGCATGAAGCTGGCTCTAACACGACACATCCCAGACTTTGTGAATGTAGCAGAGGCTCTGCACTGCCAGACATTGCATTTCAGGTGAGAACATCATGGTTTGCATACAGTGTTGGAAATGGTTATGGAAACAGAGGGAAAATTGGATATAAAATGTAAATAACATGTGATTATCATAGAACCAGCCTGGTGTTGGCTTAGTGGTTAAGGTGGTTGGCTTGGGACCTTATGGTCCTGAGTTCAAGCCCCTGTTTTTACCCTTGAATTAACACCAGGTGGGGTTGGTTGACTCAGCTTGTCATTCTTCTGAGGTTGGTGAAATGAGTACCAGTGTACTGGGGTAATAACCATTTGGGATAACCTGCGTCGGAGTGGTGACCTGTCCAGGACTATACTCCTTGCCAATGAAACTGCCTTGGCAGCCCTACAGTATGTGCCTTTATGGCACAAAAGGAATAGTATTGTTACTATTACTCATAAAACCCCCTCTCGTGTGCAACACTGAAGGTGCTCCATGTTACAGTCATGTGTTGATGTAGTACACTGTGTTTGGTTGTCCTACAAGCAATCAGAAAGTGCCACACCTGCAGAATGCTGACTTTGCTTCTCCCTTTGCCTCTCAGCAAAGTTTGTTGGGCACATACACATCAATGAAGACCACTTTGCACGAATGTGTATCTTACTGCTCTTGATGAAATGCAGACACCCATACTTTCAATAAGGTCATTTGCATAGTTGCCAACATGAGAGAAGAGAAAGCGGAAGGATGGAAAGGATCTGTGGTGTGAGGAAGCGAAGTGACCAAGGTGGGGGGGAGGGTCTTGGAGGCATGGGGTGGGGGAGAATCTCGAGGGTCTGGGAGGTGGGTGTGCCCCCTTCCATGGTCGGGAAATTTTGCAATTTTAACTTTAAATGTGTATATTCTAAGACACTTTTATGCAACATTAAAGCAGAATAGCCATGTTTTCCTGATGAATTTAAGTTGTCACAACATGAAAATCTATCAAAAACTTCGATGAGAAATTATTTGATGAACGGTATTTTCCACAATTATTTGGCAATAAAATTGGTGGATTCTCTGCCAAAAGCAGTAGAGCCGGAAACAATACATTCGTTTGATCTATACTGGTCATCCTTTATCACACAGACACCATATCCTGAAGTACTTAACATCATGACTTTTGGAGAGTTTGGGCTTTCTACCTTGACCGTGTCTATTGGTTCACGTATTCCCAGTTTCACGTATTCTCATCGGAGTCTCACATACAGCTCCTACTGAGACGTAAATAGAGTGGCGCCATTCTGCAGAGAGCGTATCGGCAAGCGCGATCGACGAGGAAGCCGCACGGCGGTCAGTGAGCCTTGGCGTTGAATACCGCTCACAAATTAACTCACGTACGTTTCCAGCTGCGAGAGAACAGCTCGGTGCCATTTTTGGGCGCATCTACCCGTGCAGGATGAAGCGCCTCAATTCCAAGGTTCCATAAAGAATATCTCTGGACCAAATTAAGTGCCAGGATAAAGGGAGGATTTTCTTTCATTTTGTTTTCCCTTGTCTGTATCAAAGTCCGTGTGTGGAGGCGCCTCGACTTTAGACTTTAATTTGCTTCACATATTATTATTACATTCTGAAATACGCTTGTATATATTACTTCTATTTTCATTAAATCCCGTGTTTATTTAATTTCCTGTGTCCATGTATTTGTCGTGGGGTTCGAGTATA
The DNA here is from genome assembly GCA_035128595.1 of Eptatretus atami. NCBI lineage: Eukaryota > Metazoa > Chordata > Myxini > Myxiniformes > Myxinidae > Eptatretus > Eptatretus atami. The sequence continues at coordinate 174,921,922 of CM068956.1, forward strand.
AACCCCTTGTGCTGTGTGTGCATCAATCCATCTGTGCCTCCGTCGCTCCACCAGTGCGGCGCCTTGCATCTCCTGTGCGCGCGATGATCTCTGAGGATCACATGTCCACCTCCTTAGGAAAACCGCTCGGCAATCCGGGCTGGTCGGGAGAATTCACTTAATCGCCCGTCCACCACAATTGTGCGGGAGGGATAAATGTATCCGGCCAGACCCGCAACAATATCAACACGTGACTGCACCATGGAGCATTTTATTTTTACGCACTCAGTGTGATTCTTTCATGTGCTATTTGGATCTTACACCCATTTTTTTCTTGTTTGCATTTATAATTATTTCCAATGCTGTATATTTTACTTTCTGAAACCTAGGTCCGATGTTTTGCTTTCGACAGAAAGTATGATGTTGCCTGCAGCATTCACTTCCTGAATGTTGATTCTCATTGGCCAATTGAGTTTTGGGACCACTGATCTAAAGCCTTCATCAATGGCATACTGACACAAATGCCTTTCACAATGAGACGAGCATCTCATTCTGCTGTTAATTCCACAAAGGTGCACTCCAAGAATACCTTTTTGCTTCATTGACCACCCAAGTGTTTGCACCACTTTCCTTCAGATTACAGGATAGCTTAGCGGTAGCATCCTTCACTCTGACAGTCTTTCTGTGCTGTACCAATCTGAGACAGATACACGCTTTGCATCACCGTTATCAATTGAACGGCTCTGCATATGTTTTCTTGTAATTAACAGATGGTTTGCGGCTGTATCCATCTGGTTCACCCCTTGTGTCCTCCCCATGCTCTCATTCTTTCCCGCATCCCTTTTTTTTCTCTCCAAGTCTCCCTCTATATTGCCCCTCAGCCAAACTGTTGTTGTTATTTTCACCCCCTCTCTATCTGTTGTTCTTTTCATTACGATATGTCCTTATCCGCTCCTTCATGAGCCTCGACATTGTATAGAAAAAAAATATTGTTTGCACACAGTTTTCATGTGAAACATTTGTTATGGATCTAACGCCTCGTATGTAGCCAAAACAATCATGAGCTCTCGATATGACCAGCATGTAAAATGTAAAGTGCAGGATAACATAGTTCTGTTTGATGCTGGGGAAAACTTCAGATTCACCATCATGGCTATTAAAAGCCATGAATATGAGGCAAAGGAAGATTCATATAATGGACAGTTAGTTACCCTGTGGAGATGGAAATGTCTAATATTTTCAGGATTCCAAATTCTTGAGAAATATACAGCACATCTACAAGTGCGTGCGTGCGTGTTATTCGTTGTTATCGCCATATGCGGGTTTCAGAAGGTGGAACAGAATCCTCCTAGGTCTTGAAGTATCCACCTCCGTTTCAGTAAGACATCACGAATCATGGACCAAGGTGTGAAATATTGTTGTCAAAGTTTTGTTCTGAGGACTTTTTTGAGGATCGTCATCAAGTCCTGGACAGCTTCCAACTGTAGTTCCTTTGTAGTAATATTCCAAGGGATGGTTTTTAAGATCTCTGTGAAATTGGTCATTGTATTCCATGCTCCAATTATCGTGCTATTTCCATGCTCTTCAGCTTCCAGAATCTTTTGATTCATTTTTATACGCCCGATATATATATCGGGGCATATTATGTGATACCGGTCGTCCGTCCATCCGTCTGTCTGTCTGTCTGTCTGTCTGTCTGTCTGTCTGTCTGTCTGTCTGTCTGTCCGTCGTCCGTCGTCTGTCTGTCTGTCTGTCCGTTCCTGTCTGTTCCTGTCCGTTCCTGTCTGCACTCTTACTCCCAAAGTTTTCAACTTTCACGTTTCATATTTGGTACATGGTACAGACTGTGGAGACGGTGTGTCGCGACATACGTTCGTCATCTAAAGTGGTTGCCATGGCAACCAGGATGCTGTTTTCCATGTAGTAGCACAATTCTGTATATACCTTCTTGTTCTTCATAAATTGACGTGTTTGAATATATAATTGTGTGCGTGCCGTGCGTGCGTGGGAGCGCGGTGAGTGTGTGTGTGTGTGTGTCACAGAGACTTTTTTGGGCGTATATTGTGCTCACTTGCGCTCTTGTTGAGATCTTGGTCTTTGGTCATTTTCTTGATTTCTGCATTGTTTATGCCAAAATTGCTTGGTACTGACACCTCAATTAGCAATGCCTTTTTATCCCCCGCCGCGTGGCGGAAGGGGGATATTGTTGTCACCCGGGTCGTCCGCAGTCCGTTACGTCCGTCCGGGCATCAACATTTATAGCTGTGAGTGCGATAACTCATAACTGTTTGCCATATCGATTTGAAATTTGGGTCACACATGTACCACCTGAAAGGAAGAACCTATTGATTTTGGCGTGGCCGGATCCAAGATGGCCGACTGGGGGCCATCTTGAAAAAATGTTTTTTGTAATAAATGGAAAACCACTTATCTGATTTCAATTATTTTTCAATGGCGGGGGATTCCCCATCTCTGATGGTATATTTTTATTTTTGTACCTCAGTACTATATCTGGTCGTAATGCTTTATTTTCTATGCTCACGCTCGATGGGATCATTAGGTCACATATGATGGAATCATTCGGTCATATGTGAGTGTGACTTCTTTGTTTTCAATTATCGCTTTTGGTTCACGTTTCCATGAGTTTTCTGTAACTGGGATTTTGAGCTTTTTACAGATGTGTCAGTGAATTAACAAAAAAAACTCATCTCAGAACAGGTGTACACACAAAGGCACAACAAGGTCGTAGAAAATTCACTGACACATCTGTAAAAAGCTCAAAATCCAGTTACAGAAAACTCATGGAAACGTGAACCAAAAGCGATAATTGAAAACAAAGAAGTCACACTCACATATGACCGAATGATTCCATCATATGTGACCTAATGATCCCATCGAGCGTGAGCATAGAAAATAAAGCATTACGACCAGATATAGTACTGAGGTACAAAAATAAAATATACCATCAGAGATGGGGAATCCCCGCCATTGAAAAATAATTGAAATCAGATAAGTGGTTTTCCATTTATTACAAAAAACATTTTTTCAAGATGGCCACCCCAGTCGGCCATCTTGGATCCGGCCACGCCAAAATCAATAGGTTCTTCCTTTTCAGGTGGTACATGTGTGACCCAAATTTCAAATCGATATGGCAAACAGTTTATGAGTTATCGCACTCACAGCTATAAATGTTGATGCCCGGACGGACGTACAGGACAGCCGGACGGAGACAGCTGGACGGACGGACGGACGACCCGGGTGACAACAATATCCCCCTTCCGCCACGCGGCGGGGGATAAAAAGGCATTGCTAATTGAGGTGTCAGTACCAAGCAATTTTGGCATAACAAATGCAGAAATCAAGAAAATGACCAAAGACCAAGATCTCAACAAGAGCGCAAGTGAGCACAATATACGCCCAAAAAAGTCTCTGTGACACACACACACACACACGCGCGCTCACGCACGCACGCACGCGCGCACACAATTATATATTCAAACACGTCAATTTATGAAGAACAAAAGGTATATACAGAATTGTGCTACTACATGGAAAACAGCATCCTGGTTGCCATGGCAACCACTTTAGATGACGAACGTATGTCGCGACACACCGTCTCCACAGTCTGTACCTATGTACCAAATATGAAACGTGAAAGTTGAAAACTTTGGGAGTCAGAGTGCAGACAGGAACGGACAGGAACAGACAGGAACGGACAGACAGACAGACAGACAGACAGACAGACAGACAGACAGACAGACAGACAGACAGACAGACAGACAGACGGATGGACGGAGACGACCGGTATCACATAATATGCCCCGATATATATATCGGGCGTATAAAAATGAAGGCAAAAGATTCTGGAAGCTGAAGAGCATGGAAATAACACCAGTGATAATCGGAGCAATGGGAATTACAATGACCAATTTCACAGAGATCTTAAAAACCATCCCTTGGAATATTACTACAAAGGAACTACAGTTGGAAGCTGTCCAGGACTTGATGACGATCCTCAAAAAAGTCCTCAGAACAAAACTTTGACAACAATATTTCACACCTTGGTCCATGATTCGTGATGTCTTACTGAAACGGAGGTGGATACTTCAAGACCTAGGAGGATTCTGTTCCACCTTCTGAAACCCGCATATGGCGATAACAACGAATAACACGCACGCACGCACTTGTAGATGTGCTGTATATTTCTCAAGAATTTGGAATCCTGAAAATATTAGACATTTCCATCTCCACAGGGTAACTAACTGTCCATTATATGAATCTTCCTTTGCCTCATATTCATGGCTTTTAATAGCCATGATGGTGAATCTGAAGTTTTCCCCAGCATCAAACAGAACTATGTTATCCTGCACTTTACATTTTACATGCTGGTCATATCGAGAGCTCATGATTGTTTTGGCTACATACGAGGCGTTAGATTCCAT
>CM068956.1:174926367-174949794 GCA_035128595.1 Eptatretus atami
TTTTTTAATGTCCTGAGAGGAGGTGACTCGTGATTTCTGTTTCTACCTTTCAAAATTTACACCCTTCAAGGTCAGGTCAGGTCAGGTATGGGAGCATTCGCCGGAGCAGCACATCACTGCATCCACTTTCCACCAGCACTCCAGGGGCCTCCATCTGGCCATCCCCCTGGCCGATGCCTGGCCTATTCTCATTTCCTTGAGATGCTGATCAATCTGCTGCAACGACGAGGCATGTGGTCCTTTTCAATTGACTCAATCCCACCATTTTATAAAAGTCAATGCTCTAGTGTCCTTGGTCTTGGGCATTTATTATGATTCATTCTCTATTCCAGTTGAGCTGACCTCTTCTCAGCCAATTCAATGAGCCTTCTTTGTCAATGCCCAATCTGTCTCGCTCTTTTAGCATTCACTTAGTTGTCGGTGTATACCTGTTGATATTTTGTTTTATATATTTATTTCGACTTTTCTGCAATTGTTGGGGCTGTATTCATTGTTGTTTCAGTTTCGTCTGTTCAAATTTGATTGCGATACAATTTGTGATGTGGCACCGTCTCTATTGCTGTGGCCAATTTCGTCTTAGTTTTACTGGCCCATGAATATTGATCCCATCTGTCGTGCATTCCCCACTGCTCATGGATTGAATACACTTTGCAGAAGAAGATGATCTTTCTCCTCGATGCTCCAACTTTCATTGTTTAGGTTTCTCTTGTGGAGCTTTATTTCTGTTTTCACAGAGACTGGAAACACCTCCTCAGCTTCTTGACTTGGTACAGATCCCTGGCTCTCTGTGAGATGGTTTTCTTTCTCACAAGAAGAGGTGCAGGCTTTATTCTTTACAGCGCAAATTCTGGTTGCTCCATGCGGCTGTAGACTCAGGACTCCGCCTGTATGGTGTCTGTGTTCCATTGTTCGTTGTTTTGTTTTCTTTTATTCTCAACATAAACTTCATTTTCGTCTTCCCTTGATGTCCCACCCCCTCGCCCACCATCCTCCGGTGCCTCAATACCAATCTTTCCCCTAGGAAATCGCCGCACAGGACCCATGACATCCTCATTAAGGTGCAGGTAGTGTTGCATTGTCTCGGGCTTACCTCCCCCTTCTCTGCCCGGCGGACATGACCATCAATGTCTGCCGCCAGCCTTGCAGCACGACAATTGTCTGGGGCTCCAATCAGTGTACCGGAAATACATCCATCCATGGGGTTTTGTCCTGGTCTGCAAGCCGCAAAGCCTTGTGTGTCCCTTCAGCAATCCACACCTCTGTGTCTGATCAATCCACTCTACTCTGGCCACGTAGCTTTCGAAGCTCTCATTCTCAGCATTCAGGGCCTCAACCAGTCCTGCAGAGACATGAACAGCGTGGGCCATGAAGCCATGCACGGTCTTCAACTCCCTATGCTTCTGTCCTCCATCGAGCCTCCTTGTCTCACTCAGATCACTCCTCCCTCCAGGAAACTTATTTCCTTCTCCCTCTCCCCTCACCACCAAGATTGAGCCCTCGCAATCACCACTGGTGGACCCAAGTGGGGAAAAAAATCAAAGCTCACGTTTTCGGCTCGGTCTTCACTACGTTCAAAACTGATGTATTTGATGGGGTCCACAGTCCTCTCCGTCCTCGACGAGAGGGAGGTGACAAATCATGCCTGCTCCACCTCACCACCAGTGTGTGTGTGTTGTGTTTGTGTGTGTGTTGTGTGTGTGTGTTGTTGTGTGTGGTGATGTGTTGTGTGTGTGTCCCCAACTATTTTTAATTTTCCTGCTCTTTTGTCTTTCTCACAATTTCAATCAAAATCTGTTGATATTTTGCCTTGTATTTTTCTTTTGTCTTTTTTGCAATCAATGGGGCTGTATTTGTTGCTGTTTCCGTTTCGTGTGTGACATCTTCTATTCGCATCAGTTTTTGGAAGTTTCTTGCACGGTGAGTGTGAGGGAAACATTTTCTGGTTTGTTGTCATCATGCTTGTATCCAAATTGTTCTGTATTCTCGAGTCTGTTCAACTTTTCACATACTCGACTAATCCTACAGTTGTCACTGTGTGCACTTGATTGAGTTCCATCAGGCCTCCACCTCCTGTTTTTTCTTGGCAGGTACATTCTCAGGGTGCACTGGTTTTTATAGAACATTTTGTGGATAGTGAGAAGTTTTCTCGTTTTGATATCTTATTTATTATCCCCCATTGGACATCGTCCAAAACGGGGGCTTATGGATTTGTTCTCAATTTTTCTGTGCGTGTGTGCATGCGTGCGTGCGTGTGTGCGTCCGCAACTACATCTCAGACATTGCTGGACTGATTTTATTTGTACTTAGCACAAAGACAACACATGATGGTATACATACGCACATCAAGTTTTTTTTCCGGCATCAGATTCAAGATGGTCCTCAACCATTTATTGGACATGTATTTACTGATGTTGTTAAAACTTGGCAACCAGATAACGAATGATGGCTTACATAAGTACATCAGTTTTTTTTTCGAGCTCGCATCCAACATGGCCAACTGGTGGCCATTTTAGTTGTAAAAAAAAACGATGTTGAATGCGTCCTCAACCATTTCTCGGACATGCGTTCACCGATGTTGTTCCAACTTGGCACATATAATAAATGATGGCTTACATATGCCTGTCATTTGTTTTCAAGATCAGATCCAAGATGGCCAACTAGTAGCCATTTTAGTTGTAAAAAACCTGATGTTGAACGTGTCCTCAACCATTTCTCGGACATGCGTTTACCGAGGTTGTTTGAACTTGGCACCCAGATAACGAATGACAGCTAACATGTGCACATCATTATTTTTCGAGATCAGATCCAAGATTGCCGACCGGTGGCCAATTTGTTACTTAAATGTGTCCCCAACCATTTCTCCGACATACATGGTCCTATTTTTTTCAAACTTGGAAAAAGCACAGTACACAATGGCAAACACTTGTACCTAACTTTATGTTGCGATCTGATCAAAGATGGCTGACTGGTGGACTGGCGGCCATTTTAGTTGTTGGAAACCCAACGTTAAACACGTCCTCAACCATTTCTCGAACATGCATTTACCGATGTTGTCAAACTTGGCATACAGATAATGAATGAGGGCTTGCATATGCATGTCATTTTTTTATTGACATCAGATCCAAAATGGCCAACAAGTGGACTGGCGGCCGTTTTAGTTGTAAAGAAAATACCCTATGTTGAACACATCCTCAACCATTTCTCGGACATGCATTTATCGGTGTTGGTCAAACTTGGCACCTGGATTATGAATGATGGCTTACATATGCTCGTCATTTTTTTTTTCAAGATAAGATCCAAAATGGCCGACTTGTGGCCATTTTGTTACTTAAATGTGTCCTCAACCATTTCTCAGACATGCATGGTCCGATTTTGTTTAAACTTGGCAAAAATGCAGTACATGATGGCATACACGTGCCCCTCACTATATTTTGAGATCTGATCAAAGATAACCGACTGGTAGACTGGCGGCCATTTTAGTTGTACATAAACATGGGCGAGCCCCTTAACTCCAGACAGCAAAATTACTAAAACAACCATGGCTATGACATTTTATGCCTTTTTTACTTGTTGATTTCTGATTTGTGGCTATTTTACTACTCCTCAGCTGTTTTGGAGCATTGCTACTGTAATGTGCTACTTTATGGCTTTGATGTGTTTTAAGAGAGGTGTGTGTGTGTGTGTGTGTGTGTGTGTGTGTGTGTGTGTGTGTGTGTGTGTGAGAGAGAGAGAGAGAGAGAGAGAGAGAGAGAGAGAGAGAGATATCAGGAATAAATTATTGTAGCTGTGACAACATTGCTCAGAAGGATGAATCATGGCAACGCTTAGAGTTCACAGTCTCTAAGATGCATATTTTTGGCTTTGTTGTTCCTTTTAGGGACATAATTAAAATATTAGGGTATTTGATGATTTGTGGCAGTAACATTTGTATGAACTTGAACTTTCTTTTGGCACAGCCAACATAACTTCGGTTGCCACACGCCTTGAAGATTGCATCTGTTCATCTGTATGCAATGATGTGTTAAACACAAATCCAACAAGCAGTTCAACATAAATTGTCGTAGGCCTTATCATGACATCATAAACTCAGTTTTGCCTGACCAATTGACTTGTGAGGCCAATTCCAACCTTGTTCCTGCAAAATTCATCTGAGTGGAAGTACTGATTGCACCTTGGCAGTGCAGCTTGATTACGTAGACAACTCTGGGCTGTGCCCCACCGGCGAGTTCGGACTTTTTGCGATCGAGACAAGCTGAAGTGCCTCGTTTAAATTTTTCCACACTGAATATGATCCGACGACAAACTGTCATATCGGTGTTTCGGCAAACAGAACATTGCATCACAAAAAAATGCCATCCTTCCAGAAGGGATGTGAAGCCACCTGCTCTTGTCTGTATGTACTCTTTAGAACTTTAAAGATCCTGCAACGCTTTTCAAAAGGGAAGGTCATTGTTTGTTCGCTACCTTTGCCAAAATCAAAACTCTTGCTTTGGAATTCCTTTGCGAATTAAGACAATGACAGACCATCCAGCATATTCTCAGCTGCCGCCTGCAATTATTACACTCCTAATATATTTTAGATTGATTCTCAACAGCAACAAATTTCAGCTTGGACCTCTAAAGTGCAGCATTGACACTATCTCAGATAATAAATGGCATTATGTAGACAAAGCTAATCAAAAATCAAACAATTATAAAGTGATCCCACCAAGCAGTTCACTGGGGTCCAATGACCACTGCAGCCCTTAATAAGCATAACTCTTCATCGACAGGGCCCAGCCAAGGAAAAACTACCACCTTTTCCTGTCGAAGTTATCTCAGTGGTTCCATCACCCAAATACCATATACTTTCAGTTTAGCTGAGGGGCCACCCTGGATTTTGCCTCAAATCCAATATGGTGGGCAAAATCCAAAATAGCCACCAAATTCCATTAAATTCAACTTTTAAAGTATTTGTTTGGCTCGGATATCTTTTCTGGGTGCCTGGAATCAGTTATTTGCCAACATATGCTGGATCTATGCACAAGTAGCTCATTTTGGAGTAAATTTGCACTCGATCACAAATCCAATATGGCCGCTATCATCTTAAATGGTCACCAAAAGTCCAAAAATTGAATAACTGCTGTCTTTAATCATCTCAAACTGAATTGTATGCCCCAAAACAGTGATTGAGAGTCACTGATTACCAGAACTAGGGACAGTGAATTTGATTTTCGAGTTATTCTTCCTGATTATGAATCTAATATTATCTCCAAATAATATCAAAACCGATTGTGATTGTTTTTGTCATAAATTTTATTGAATGTTTCAAATATGGAGTTGCATGCCATTTATTTCGTACTGTCGAATGTACACCAGATCTTTATTACAATTTGCATGGTAAATTTTGATGATGGGTAAATGTTCTGAAATTTCAAGTCAAAGCAATTTCAGACAAATAATCTTCCATTCATGTCAAGAAACAGTCAGGAAATCTATTATTCACTGAAATCTGTTGTTTGTTCGCTACCTTTGCCATTTTGGTTGTTTGATTAATATAATCCATCTGGAATGTCAGAAGGGACCGAAATCTGATCTTGCAGACTGTCGTTGTCATTTTCTGGAACAATATTGTCCTCCCCTAAGTAGTCTGCTCCATGATCCTCAGTGTGACTGGAGCCCTTCATCCTCTTCTTCTTTGGGGGCTGTACTGGCAAACTCGTTTCTTCATCTGCATCATTAACACCTTTCCTGTCTAATAAGAATTAATTAGTTTTGCACTATAAATCCTGTTGATCAAATATCACTGAGGATCAATGTGCAATACGAAGGACCAATAAACAAACAAAGAAACAATAATCATAAACAAGCTCTGCAGTCACTCAAACAAATACAATTGCATTTTCTGGTATCTGGTTTTAACGTTGCCTTGCTGCAGGGAGATCTATCAAGTTGTTCAGGGAGATCTTCTGCATCGATAGGCCATTTTTCAGGTTCCCTCTGTGAAAATTTACGTCAAATTAACCTTGAAAATGCTTTCGTTAAGTCATCTTCTCGGAGTCCATGGCCAAGGACATTCGCTTCTGAATAAATCATGGGATTGACACCAGTGGGGTGTACAACAAGTGACCTACCAAACGCATGAAAACCAATGGAATCACCAAATTTCTGTATCAGCCTCTGCTTTGGTGTTGACTTGTTACTGATTGGTGGAAAATCGAGGTCATGGGCTCGGCTCATCTCCTTTTATATCCCCTGGCAATTCTGTCATCAGATAGGCCTCCTTATCCTTCATAAATTTGTGGTCAAACAACCTCAGAAACTTTTCTGTAACTTGCGATATTTGCTCTTCATTCTCAATGTCATCTGTCATGGGTGTTTTGGGATCATAAACGTAGTTGAAGCGACTACAACATGTTTTGTGATAGTAAAGGTCGATGGCGAAGACATCATAAGATGCTCCACTGAGCAAAACATCCATTCACTTGGCTGCAGCATGGTACTTGTCCTCCTTGTGGTTCAGTTTTAAATTCATCATTTTAAATGCTTCCTGAAAGCATTTTCTTCCGAGCACCGTCCTACTCCACCATTGTTGTATTGTTCCCTGTCAGCAGTCATCACCATATCACAGATAAAGCACACGCACTTCTCTTTCGCTGGTTATCTTGGAAGTCTATATGTTGGACTCTTCATATCACTGGACCCAGGCACAGGTTCCAAATTTGACTGGTGCAGTTGACCGGAGTGGGTGTCTTCACATTTCAATCGATTTCTGAATGTTATTAGGCAACTTTTGTGGATGAACATGTCACTGTGGTAGATGGACGGTCTTGGCATGGCTAATTGGAATTCAGAATGAGGCTGTTCTGAGCATAAAGTCGTATCAACAGTCTCCAATCTCTTCTGCAAGTTCCTTGAGTAAGTTAAACCCAGCTAGATCGACTCTCAAAACATCCTCCCCAACATTGATATGCTCATTACAAAGCTGACATCTGCTTCTGTGCTCAGACGGGGACCGGCTACCATACTGCTGAAGATTTTTATTTATTTATTTATTCATTCATTCATATGCAGCCTGTGGCTGTTTGGCTGCATCATTTTCTGGGAGAGCAGCTGTGCCACTAATGCAATGTCCTCGTTACCATTAAGCTAGTACTCATTTTGCCGACCTCAGAAGGATGACGGGCCGAGTCAACCCCACCTGATGTTAAATCAGGGGTCCGACAGGGGGTTTGAACTCAAGGCCCTAAGATCTTAAACCAGCTAAACCAGCCACCTTAACCATGAGGCCAACACCAGGCTTCTGCTGAAGATGATTAAAAACAACATACCGTTTTTAATCTTGGGTGTTGTTTTAGCATTCCGGTGAGAGAAGAAATCACGTGGGATGATTAAGCAATGATTTTGTGAGACTAATGCACACAGGTATTGAGACACAACAGGCTTAGCTACTACTGCACCTGTTGAGTATTTATTCAGCAATCACCAAGCCTCTATTTATTATTCTCTGGTACTGGAACAACTGGTTATCTTCTTTACACACCAATCCCAAGGACACTGCAGTGAAAACCAAAACACCACTTCGGAGTTAATTGGCACTCCGAGCCCAATAATTAATTTTACATGAACAGATATGTGGCAAAATTACACATAATTGACGGCCATTTTTATATTGGTGGCCATGTTAAATTTGTGGTCAACAACTATTTGAAAAAAAGTGAACTTTATTTTCCCCAGGTCTAGTACCGTAAGCAATAATAATAATAAAAAACATTTAGAGACATAGTCATTTTCTACACAAACAGAAGGAAATGTGAGGCTTCCTGGTGGCCATATTGGATTTGTGATCGAGTGCAAATTTACTCCAAAATGAGCAACTTGTGCATCGTTCCAGCATATGGTTGGCAAATAACTGATTTCAGGCACACAGAATAGATATCTGAGCCGAACAAATACTTGAAAAGTCAAATTTAATGGCTATTGGCCACCATATTGGATTTGAGGCAAAATTCAGGGTGGCGCCTCTGCTAAATTGAAAGTATATGGTATTCAAGTGACGGAACTGTTGGGATAACTTTGACAGGAAAAGGTGGAAGTTTTTCCTTGGCTGGGCCTGTCTATCAAGCATTATTGTTATAAAATACAACTCAATATATGAGGAATATTTTTTTTTTTGAAACATTCCAGAGAAGAGTACATCAAACTTAGCAGGCAAAAAAAGAAAATGCAGCTCTTAAGTATTCTGCAACTTGTCATTCAGTGTTGGATCTTTGTTCTGTCACCGTTCCCCACACATTAATCTTGAGCTTTCAGCTGTCCGACTGTCACGTCAAATCCACACATTTTCCATTTTTATTTTTTCTCCTTTCTTTCATCTTGCCATTCTGAAGCCACTGAGCCGCCTCATGGTGAATGCCTTGGTTTCCGTGCACATCGAGCAAGTGTATTAACCCCAGTCCCTAACTTGCGCTCTCATGTAACCGAGCTGTACACAACACGCGAATCAAAATCTCTTGAGCATTGGATGGTAGTGTGTGTGTGCACTTGCAGGTTCAGAAACTTATGGGATTATACTCGTTACCCAAGCCGGCACTCAGTTCACTCAAACACCTTTAACATTTGTTCTCAATTCATTTTTGCAGTCCCTTCGTCATCATAATTTCCTACTTTATTGTTCTACTGTATAACATTCCTGCATTTCTGAATTATGCATTCCTCTTTGAGTTATTTGTAGATCTTTCCTTAGATTGTCAATTTTCCTCTTTTCCTTCTTGCATTTGTGAAACGTTGATTGATTTGGATGTTAGGTTGAGGTGCCTCATATATATGAAAATTTTCTTTCTCTTGTGTGCAGAATATGCTATTTGGGGGGCGAGGGAGGGGGGCGAGCTTTACGTCGGTAAAAATAGTATCTGTAGGCCAGTCGACAAGTTATGAGGTCAAATGCAGCTAATATCGAATCCGACATTATTTCAAGCTTTCTTTATCCCCACCTTCAAGTGAAACAACCAAGGAATAGACTTTATCACGGAGTGTGGTCGTACTAGAAAGGGAGGTTTCCACCAACAAAACTCATTTCCACAAAGAGAACATTTTGTTGATTTTTATAGACCATTAACTTTTATTTTCTGGTGAGACAAACAACGCTGGGAAGGGATAGCAACGGCAAACTACCTAGTGTAGCCCTTGCCTAGAAACTGCTTTGGCAGTAACAATGCTCTGTAAAGAGTATGGTACACATATATATATATATATATATATATATATATATATATATATATATATACATATACATATATATACATATACATGTACATGTACATGTACATGTACATATACATATACATATATGCCTGGTGTTGGCTTAATGGTTAGGGTGGTGGGCTTTGGATCATAGGGTCCTGAGTTCAAATCCTGCTCAGCTGTTGAATTAATACCAGGTGGGGTTAACTCGACCTGTCATCCTTCCGAAGTCGGCAAAATGAGTGCCAGCATGCTGGTGTGCTGTGTCGGAGTGGCGACCCGTCCAGGATTGTGCCCAATAGCCAAGGAGACTGCTTCGGCAGCAGCAACGCTCTGCACTGAGTATGGTCCCAATGGATAGATGGATATACAGGGTGATTGAAAAGTCTACCTATATTTAACAAGTTATTGGTGGAGTACTATTGTACATACAAAATGTAATCAAGGTACCTTTGTCAGACATTTTTATGCCTTAAACATATTCAAATCTCAACATAGGCACCAGCACTTTCAACAGTCTTTCTCAATCTGACCCCTGCATTTTCCACTCATCATGAAAGAAAGTCCACAAGAACATTGCCAATCACTACCCTGATAATATCCTCCAGTTTATGGCTTTCTCTGCTGAACGTTTTCTTTGGCCCAGCCCCAAAGGAAAAAGTCCATCAGAGTCAAATCAGGGCTCCTTGTCGGCCTCTGTTGGTCCACGTCTGCCAATCCATCTGTTTGGGAAATTAATGTCAAGCCTGTTTCGCGCAGGAATACTGAAGTGTTGTGGAGCCCCGTACTGCATAAATGTCATTTCCTGTGCTTTTGGGCAATGCATAACTTCAGTGAAAGCAACATTTTGGAACATAGTGAGATAACTTGCTGAATTCATCGTATGTCATAAAATGCATGGGCCGAAAATTCTGTCACATGTCATCCCACACCACATCATCACTTTGGAATGACTATGGCTCTTCTCCACTCTTTGCTGCGGATCGTTTGGCCCCCAGTAATGGCTGTTGTGTCTGTTAACAAAGCCTCCAACGTGAAAAATGGCTTCATCTAACTAAATAATGCTCTTTAAGCAGTCTGGCCAGTCCTCCAGCCATCCAAGTATGATTTTGGCAAACTCCACCCATCGGTCACAATCGTCTAGAACTCTAGATAAAGTTTTTGCACGTCGTGTAGCTTCCATGGTCTCAATTTCGTTATTTTTCTCAAAATTTTCTGTACAGAATGGTAAGTCAGCCCCGTTTCACGCACACACGCTCGAATGGATTTCTTAGGACTTTGTGAAAAAGCATCTTGTATCACCCTCGTGTTCTCTTCTGACACAGAAGTGGATGGTCCTCCACTGCACTTTATATCAGCTACAGATCCCGTTGTCATCAAGAACTGTGGAATTTGTTTCCTTTTAATAGTGTATGATGCATTTTTTTGCTGTGCATTTGTGGAAGCCAGGAATCTTAGTTTCTTTGCAGTGCTGCCATGGGTGAATCTTAGTTTAAGGTGAGAGCCGTTACCTTTTGGGACATATTTTATATTTGGTATATATTTTATGTTTCGATATTGTACCATTATTCCATATGCATACCTGCTGTTCTTGTAGACCACGAAGAAGGCTTATTTGGCCGAAAGCTTGTCACCATAAAGATCGTCCAGAAGCTTCGTCTGTGATTCATTTAATTTCTTCTCATTATATACATATATATATATATATATGAATATATATGTGCAGATATGTATATGTGTATATATATATATACACACACACACACACACACACACACACACACACACACACACACTTACAGATACTATATATAGCAAGTGCTGATGTGGTGCTTGTGAGCAAAGCCACCATCTACAATGCAACAGAGCTTGGGCTACACAGGCATGTTTACCCCACATTTACTGTGCAAATATATTTTCACACAAGGAAGGGCAATGTCACAATAAAAAAACTCAATTCTTAATAAAATTGTGAAAAAATAAAAGAAAAAGATACAGCCACCATGACATATGACGCAAACGTCACATGGAACAGAGAAGTCCTGACGTAATCCATCATATAAATGCTACCCATCTCTTTTTCATATGCATACATGTATTTCTGACTTCGATTATTTACGATTGGACACCCAACTTTATATCTTTCCTCTTCTTTAAAAAATAATTGAGGGATCTTGCTCTGAGCCATCTTGCTACGTCGGCATAGTTTTACATGTGCAAGCAAAATATTTACTATAACTGCCTCATCACTGACACAGGTCAATATCCTTCTGGTGAAAAATAAAAAAAACAATATTCATCAATTCCCATCCTGACTACGAGGAACAACAGCGTTAGTAATATGTCCACATCAAAAACCTTGTGTGAATCAAAAAATAATCACATTCACGATTTACTAATTGCCATTTCACCAGGTCCCTCGCCTGCTCCAGTTAAGAGGTAATGCTCATACATATATGTACACGATGGACAAACACTTGTGGTCTATGGAATTGAAATCATGGTTCGCTAGATCATGAGTCAGAGCAACGGGTTCAGATGGGAACATGAACAGGCCAAAAGAAACATGAACCAGCTGATATAGACAAAATGCACTCCTCGATCCTGCTGACACTGTATTAGAATGGCAGCTTTTTGTTGTTCAAGCCTAGACAAAGCAGTTTAATCGCTCGCAACCTTCCAAATGAGCTATCCACTGACCTATGCAGCTATCCTGCCACCAGGAATTGTGCAACTCGATGAAACTGTCTAAATATGGATGGATGGATGAATGAGTAAGGGACACAGTTGTGAAAAATCTAGAGGCTGCTAACCTGTGTGATATAAAAGGCCGTGCCTTGACTAATGGTTAATGCCTAGATTTTCACAGCTTTTAAGTTTATAGTATCCAGGAGAGTGAGGTGGAATGTGAGCGGAAGGCTTTGACATACAAAGGAAAGTAATAATGCATTGAACTTCCTCCAAAGGCCCTGTGGGCTCTTGGAAAAGTTTGGATTGCTCAAGTGGACTCACTTTGTATCTGAGCTTGAAAAGAAAACACCTGAAAAAGGTGGAAGAAGCATGCTAGGGCAAAATAGTGAGATTCAAAGCAATTGTAGATGCATCAGCAGTTTGGGAGGTGAACAAGGTCACATCACAGCTCATTGTGAAACCTTTGCCATCCGTGATCATTCGTTTCTTCGAACTCCTTCGCCTCCTCCTCTTTCCTCCTCCTCCTCCTCCTCCTCCTCCCCCTCCTCCCTCATCCTCCCAACTTCCATCACTTGTTAATGCTGACCTCAAGCACTTGGGGTCCATTGCTCTGGAAGGCATCCTCATGAGTGGGAACACAATCACCTTTTGTCTCTGTTTTTTTTTTGGTTTTCTCCAAGATTCATCAATCATTCACACAAAACTTAAATTTAATTGTGACGATTTCGCAAATCAGGTACATTGCATGGTTTTCACACTTGTGCAATCTCCATTAAAAAGCATATTTGAGTGGGATTCAATCATGAACGTAGTCTGCTGTTTGCATTGTGATCGAACTTGCGGTTGTTGTGTTGTCGATGTAGTTCCACTGTAGATCAGGGCAGAAATTTAGACTTTGGCCAGGGCACAGCACAAAAAGGTCTTCAACATCCACCAGAAAATGCTAGCAGATTTGCTGCAGCTTAATATCACCCGCCGATGGACCATGTACCCACTACGAATCACCATGCAGGATGACAGTTTAAGTGGGGTTGGGAATCAATTCCGGCCTATGCACTTCAAAGGTGACTCCACTGGTGCAGTTAAGGGAAAATATAATAACTTTAGAGTCGTATGAAAATATCAGGTGGGTAAGAAATATGTAAATAAAATCATTTTCATGATGCCATAAACAAAACTAATTTTCACAAAGAGATGCTTAACTTTTGAATTTATAGTGATGATAATATTTTAACCCTTCGAACCAGAGCGGCCGTTTTACCATCTGCTATTCCAACCTCCATATACCCGAGCGGGCGTATTTTTCTCCAGGGAGCCCAGGACGGGGTACCTGAAAGTCCAAGCAGCTCAGGGTTCAAAGGGTTAAGCGACCTTACACAGACCTTGTTTGCTTTTTATAAACAAAGTATTTCCTGTAATTTTGAAAACATTCTGTTGATTTTTACAGACCATTACCTTTTATTGTCCAGTTAGCTCGTCCACAGCCTCCCAATTGAAGAGTTCTTTGGGTATTTAATCTTCCACCAAGGATCATTTGGCTGAGCTGGATCATTGCCGTGCTTGTGACTGCCGTTAAATGTGGGTGACTCGATGCTGTCAAGGATAGAAACCTCACCATTAACCTTTACCTCCTAAAGTTTTGAAGGCAACAAGGAAATGCCAAACTTTTGAAGCACACAAAAAAAATTCAGTCGGAATATAAATTATGAATATCTGTCCATTCCTTCCACGCCAGTGAATGGCTCAAAGTAAACGTTCACAAATCCTTCTTTTTCTCAATAGTGTCCAAGGGATATCTTTCAGCATTGTATCCTCATTAATATTGTGCCCACAACCTTCACTGCTGATGATGTTTTTGAAATTATATTTTGCGTTCACCTATTTGGTGTTCCTGTATGAGTAATCGTACTGAGATCCTGGGTTCAAATCACTTGTATTGAATTATTGGCCATCTACTGATGCATCACAGTGTAAAAGTTCCTCTGTGAGCCTGAGATCACTATAATTCTGATATAAATTTATTTGCAGAAATAACATCACATGAAGACGATTTTCCTCCACATATGCCTTTTATATTCCAGGTTTTGTTTTCTGATTAAGATATCCATTTGATGTCTGTCATTTAGCCACTACTTCATGCAAACTAGTTTGGTTATAACATGAGAAAGAATGATCCATGCATGTAATAGCAAAATGAGAGTATTAATAATTATAGTTCCTCACGATGATCGTTTATATATTTGTGTGTATATATGTATATATATATATATACATATATATACATACACACACACAACACCATCACCAGCCATCCCTTGCTCATTACCTCACAACTATTCTATTGACAGACACACCTCAGCAGCCTTTATCTGCAAGCCATTGGGCCCAGCTCTTTCCATTGAGCTGTGTCAGGCATTCAATGACATTCTACAAAAGGTCATGGTAATGCCACCACGCTGAGAAAGGCATAATGTGGTGGCACACCCTCCTTTACATGAGATTCTGAGCTTGTCAGGAAGTCGAGCATCTCACTGCACTTTATAACTCGCAAGCTTTGCACTCTGTTTGAGAAGCTGCTGAGAATTTATTTTCTCACAGTAATCTAAGGCTCATGGAGAACCTTTTGTTAATGGAAGCAAGTTCATTGTGAGCATTGTTGCATTGCTGATGAGACGTTTTGTGTATGTGTGCCATGCAGGTGGCCAATGAGGTGGTGCAGGCCTTACTTACACAGAAGGTGAGTTTAATCTGCTCAGGCTCAATTAACTGGCTTTTCACTGTTATAACCTTTTTAAAAGTTTTTTATTTACCGTATCTCCACGATTTAGAAATGTACTTTTAACCTAAATTTGTTCATGATTAAGAGGTGTATAATATATACTAGCATAACCCGCGCTCTGCACGACATGTTGGGGTGGGTGTGTTTGAGAAAGGAACTGATGCCCAGAGTATCAGTAGTAATTTTACTTTAATGCAGTAAGTGGAATACGATTTCACTGTTTCAGAACCATTTTATTTACTTTTTTGTACCATGACCTCATATGGTCTTTGAGATAATGTAAGCCGAATATCACGTTACTCGAGTGCAGAACAAAGTCGAAGATAGCGCGCACGAAACCACAAACTCGGAAATAATATATAAGATGTAGATATATATATATATATATATATATATATATATATATATATATAATACATATATATATAACACATATATATATATATATACACACAATATATATATATATATATATATATATATATATATATATATATGTTTACACACACATATATATATACATACGTGAAAATTGCCACTGAAGTTGACACACCTTTGATTAGCCTCCATTGGATTTAGTCTTAACAAGGACAAATGTGTCCAAGAGCCGCGTCATTCCACCAGTCAATCTCCTTGCTATGCTAGCTTCCAGGGCATCGAGTGCCTCCAGGGCATCAGGTACCCCCAGGGCATCAGGTGCCCTCAGGGCATCCGGTGCCTCCAGGGCATCAAGTGCCCCCAGGGCATCGGGTGCCTCCAGGGCATCAAATGCCTCCAGGGCATCAGGTGCCTCCAGGGCATCAGGTGCCTTTAGGGCGTCAAGTGCGTTTAGGGCATCTGCCTCAGGGCATCAGGTACCTCCATGTAGCCTCCCTGCCTGCTTCACTCCCTATTCTCACCCCAGAAAGTTTTTGTCTTCACCAGAAGAAGAACAAGAGAAAAGAAGAAGAAGAAGAAGAACGTGGTGCTCTCTTAGAGCCAGCGTTCGCTACGCAACGCGGCTAAAAAGAGAGAGAGAGATAAAGAGATAGAGATTGGTACCATACTCTGTGCAGAGCGTTGGTGCTGCTTAAGCAGTCTCCTTAAAAAGGGGCTTTTGGATTAGGTCTCATCCGTCCATGGGTCCGTACATCTGTGCGTCCATCTACAGGCATATCTCGGAGATGTCTGGACCGATTTTGTTCAAACTTGGCAAAAAGACAGCAAATGATGGTTTACAGATGCACATCATTTTGTTTTGCGATTCGATCAAAGATGGCCGACTGGCAACCATTTTAGTTGTAAAAACGCGATGTTTAAAACGTCCTCAACCATTTCTCGGACATGCATTTACCGATCTTATTTTCTATTGTCTATAGTTATAGAATTTATTTTATACATGAACTAGAAAGGCACTTAGTAGAGCGCGTACCTCCGCCACATAATGCCTGATCCACCAGAACATATCGGGCCCTATACATTTTTTTAATATAATGATATATATATATATATATATGTATATATATATATATATATATCGTTTTTTGCCCCATCTTTCAATGGTGAAGAATCACTTCTCGTATCCGGATCCGGATTCGGATCTTCACCAAAATCCAAACAATTCATCCCAGTCACATACCCAACCTCTCCACCAAATTTTGTCTGAATCCGTCCACAACTTTTTGAAATATTGTGATACAGTATATATCGGTTTTGCCCAACCTCTCAATGGTAAAGAATCACAAAAAAAATAATCAGAACTGGATCCGGTTTGGGATCTTCCCCAAAATTGAAACAATTTGTCCTTCTCACACATCCAATGTGTCCACCAAGTTTCGTCCGAATCCGTTGACAACTTTTTGAGATATCGTGCCATTTATCGTTTTTGCCCTATTTCTCAAAGGTGAAGAAACTCTTAAAAAATTCTCGTAACTGCATCCAGATCTTCAACAAAATCTAATCACTTTGTCCTTGTCATACACCCAACCTGCCTGCCAAATTTCATCAGAATCCATCCACAACTTTTTGAGATATCCTGCACACAAATAAACAAACAGCCAAACAAACAAGAAAAAGGCGTCGTGCAAAGCACGATACTTGCAAAATCCACCCCCCCCCCCTTTTCCAAAGGTTGCCATGGATACATCAATCGGATGAAATTGATGATTTTAGAAGTCTGACCTTGAGTTGACCTTCGACATTTTGACCTCAAAAATAGTTCGTTTCAAAATTCAGTGAAGCACTATGCAATTGTTGGTTAATTTTCACTTTAATCACATGAAAATTGACAATTTTTCAGATGAAATTTGATTATTGTAGGAGTTTGACCTTTAGTTGACCTTTCACCTTTTGATCTCAAAAAAAGTTGTTTTCCCAATTCAGTGATGAACTCTGCAAATCCTGTTGAACTTACAAGTTAATAAAATGTAAATTGACGATTTTTCAGTTGAAAATTGATGATTTTAGAAGTTTGCCCTTGAATTGACCTCAAAAATAGTTTGTTTCCCAATTCAGTAGCGTACTATGCAATTGCTGCTTAATTTTCAAGTCAATCAGATGAAAAGTGATAATTTTTTTAAATCTGACCTCAAGATCACCTTTGACCTCAAGCTCAATAGGCTTCTCAGTTGAGACTACCTCTACAACAAAGTAAAGTTTCATGACGATCAGTTGAGAATTGTGACCTGAAGGTGAGAAACAGACAAACAGACAGACAGAATAACAAAACCGACTGACCAATATACTTGAAAAATCTTCGATTTTGCAAGTAATAAACAGACAGACAGAGAGGGGTGAAAACATAACCTCCTTCACCTTCGGTGGCGGAAGTAAGAAATATTATTTAATGTTAATTTGTGTAATTCAGTTTGTCTCCCCCAAAATATATGAACATTGATTCCTTTCTGTGCGAAATTTGCTTTCCCATTCAAAAACATCATACATGTCATGTGACCAACGATCTTGCACAAAATAACTACGTGACTCGCATCATTAATATTCATGACCGAATAGCCCAATCGTATGCAATCTTCCATGCCACCTGACCACTCAAGTCAGTTGCGCAAACATATAATTCTTGTAAATGTGGGCTAGCCCTTTTGACTCCATACAGCAAAATTACTAAAACCACGCGGGCTATGACATTTCATGTATTTTTGTCCTTGTTTACAAGTATATTCACCAGAATCTGCCAAATATATCTGGGAGGATGAAGTTCCACAGAAAATTATGAGAATATTTAAGAACTTGTCGTTTGAAAAAAAACTGTATATTTTACTGAAAAAAATTCCTCAAAAAAATTTTATTCAAAAAAAAATTTGTTTTTTAGTTTCTCAAAGATGCATTTCCTATTTTAGACAACAAACAAACCTGCATTATCCTCTTCTTCTCCTTTGCCCCATTGCTTATCATTATAAACCTGTTTACAACCATTGGAGTGTTGGCCTTGTGCATGGTTCACAATTTGGCAATTATAACCGTGGTGCACGATAAACTTGCGGCCGTTGGACATTTGGCAAAAAGGTCTCGTTAAGGAGGTTGTAAAATTGTGGTACGTTTCTCCCAGCATTTCACGCTCTGTCCAGTACTTTTTAAATGCAGAAATTGCCATAAGCGACAGATCTCATTGGAGGTTCTGTACATCGGAAACTGAAGCAAACATCTGTTCAGCTTTCCTGGCGGACAGCGTAGAAATCCTTCTCTGAGGACAATCCGTCACTAAATTGGTGATAGTCCGGGTGGAAGATTTGACCATGTGTCCACCACACGGTCTAACATTACAATACGTGTATACATTCATAAATATAGTTTACAGTTGTTGGAAAACTTTCAATGATCATAATTGTAGAATCATGGAATAGTTGGATAACATGGAAAAACTCCATTTATTATTATAAATACTTTTTGTTTTTTCTGTAGCTGCACTGCCTCATCACCTGTTGTCACCTGGCTATATCTGGCTTGTTGGGAAATAGTTAGAGTGGTATCTGCTTGGATTTGGATGTAAGTCCTACGCTATATGCCGTGCTCCACTATTCCATATTATGCAACTATTTGATAATTTGACGAAACCTCCTCAAATGGTGTTTGACTTATTATTGTGTTTATCCATTGATCATCGAGTCCAACTGTCGGTAACGATACCAGCCATTCAAGAAACACAGCAAGGAGCAATAATCTGAAAGTGGAAAATGATTTAAGATGAAATTATACCAATACAATGTTGGAAGCATCATCGAGTCTCAAACTCGACATATATTTTGAGTCACGTCCAGTGTTCAAACATGCCGGATTTATCCTAATTGGAGGGTTTCCACATTTTTTTCAAATTGGCCAGTTTTTATTTTCTTTTTTTCTGGTGATGCCATTATATCAATCGAGGTTTTTTGGACGTGGCATAATATGAGGGTTTTAAAAAAAAATTTTAATTCCCCCCTTTTTTGATTTGGATTCTTTTTTTTTCTTTTTGTAAAATGTTTGTCCCATTTTTGTTTCCCTCCACTGACATGTCTGAGGATTCACCTTCTTACCTCTAATCGTACAATGTGTGTGCATTACCCTGTGCAGGATTTACGAGAAGAGTGCGTACGATTGAGAACTCGCGTTGGGGATTTAGAGCAACAAAATCACACCCTAAGCATTCTGTTCCAGCAGAAGCTTTGCCTACCAACATCAACAGGTCTACAGGTGAGATGCAACAACACACAGTTATTGTAATTTCGAATGTCTACCATCACAAGATGGTCGAAATTCGATGGTTTTGTCCTCCCAGGGCCCAAAGTATCCACTATCATTTTCCACGATCATGTTTCACGGACCGAGATGTGAGGTTTTACTGCTCTCAAATTGTCATGAACTCCAACTGTCTTGAACTCAAAAAACCTGTGTTCATTCTGGCAACTCTATCCACTGATATCATGGTTAGAAGTGATCACTTTCAGTGTAATTTTCTTCGAATGTAAACTGCACTTTCAGCAAGAAAGAAGCAAGTCACATCTGCAAAGGAAATGAAAAGGGCAAGTTGAATTTGTTACAACCAAATATTAGGATATCCAGCTTTGTTTATTAAAAATATATATTTGTTAAGACTTGTGAATAATTATACGTGCTTCTGCTAAATGCTGTAGTTCCTTGTCTGCATCAGGTATTGACTCTTAGCTGGCATTGGAACATTCTGGATGCTTAAAAGGCTGCCAAAGTCCACATATGAAAGTTACAGTGCTGTGAGAGTTGACCCTCTTCCTTGATCCTTGCTGCTAGGTTAGTTTTCTAAACAAGAACTTTGAAAGGTGACGAAAACTATCGATTTATCATCACTGCACTTTCCTTTGACACACGTACTCGATAGCAAAAGAGAGCTGCTCTGTAGATAATCTTCTGTGGGACATCAGAATAATGGTGGATGGTTCCACATCGTAGGATTTTAATCTGGCTGTTTATTTTCACAATTTTTTGGTGATGTAAAAGATGCAGTAACTTGATCATTGGTGTAAATGCAAATACAATATCAGTAAGACTGGTTATAGCAATTGGCAAAAAAAATCTTTGCCCGAATGCTTTGGAGTGCCTCTTCGAATAAAAGGAAGCTTCGACAGCATGTGACATGTGACGGTCGCAAGCAATGCTCGTGTTTTCAGCAGCCTTCCAAACATGCACACTGCAGCCAAATGGCTGCATGAGAAAGGGCATCAGATGACGTTTTTTGACGTAAATTAGATGACATCGTTGAAAGCTAAAAGTGACGGAAGTTGCAATGGCATAACAGTCCACCAAACCCAGGGACGATCTTTACTCGGCTTGATCTGGAAGACTTGTCAAAGCTGACTTTGAATAGTTCTTGCTCAAGTCCAGCTCAATTTGAGGAAAGATACTCCAGGAATCGTGTAAGTACACCGCAAATGTATAAATAGAGATACAATATGAAAGTAGTTAATTTCCAGGCACTGATCTGACATTGCAAATGTCACGGGTTTTTGTACACAGTGAGATTACAGAGGGAGGGAGATGCACAGACATGCAGGACAACAAGCGCAACATATTGAGCCAGAAGAAGGCAAGTGGACAAGAAGCATGCAAACAAACAGACATGACAGCAGCAAGAAAATAAATGCGGACAAAAAAGTCACAGGCGGACAGAGGGCACAGATCAGCAGGAAAAGAAAATGTGGAGAAATGGGAAAATATTGTGGTGGTTTGAACGAGCACATCTTCACCACCAACTATGGAAATAATCCATTTGGTTCTGAAATATCCTTCTTCATGGTATATGTGCTATGTCTAGTTTATACAAGGATTTAAAAAGAAATAATTGTAGACGTAAGAGGAGGCCATGATTTAGGTCATCAAGCTCATGCTGTTGGTGTTAGGGTTACTGTTCAGGTTATTATGGTAACTAACACGAACCATAATGTCCACTTCCAATTAATTTATCAGTGTATTATTTTGTGTCCTCACTATAAACTGACACCCTGGTGTCTCGCAGCAGGACAAGGCATCAATGTTTGAGCCATCCCTCGGATGGATGTTAAACTAGGCGTGCTATCGGCCAACATTAATTGGTGGATATTAAAGATCCCACAGTGTCCTTCGTGAAGAGCAGGTGAGCTGTCTCCGTCACCCTGAACAAATTACAAATTCATGCTCCAGCTTACATAAAGACAGCACCAGCGGCACACCTGCGCCCCAGCAAATGATGCTACCCACAGACATATCCTATGTACGAAAGAAGAAGATATCCCATTTGATCTCTGGGCAAGCAATTATGGCATGTTACCAACACACATACAGGACATTCACAACCGAAATACATACAGGACAGCAAGCGTTACTTCCCTATAACCCACCAAGTAGGTGTTGCATATGGCTTACTTTGTGGTCTTTTTGATCTTATACTGTCTCTCATCTGGTCTTGCCTTCCCTGACCTTTTAGCCATCTACCCTTCCCCAGCTCTACCAGGGTGGACACGTTCATCCAGAAACTTTTATTGAGCACAGTTCATCCTTGGAATGGGAAGTCTATTTTTAGCTCAACCTTTCTATGTCCACATTTATTAATAACCTGAATTCCTTTGTCCCTTTCTTTCTTCCATCCACTGCTTCAATGTTACAACTCTCTGCTATCTTCATGCCATCTCCTACTTCGATTCACCCCCCCCCCCCCCTTAACCCCTGCCATGTCCAGCCTTTTATGGAAGGCCATGCTTTTGAATGTCTATACATTTTTTTCCATTCCACCCTTTTGTATCAAATTCATTCCAGTAGAGTGAAAATGGTCTTTAACCACTCGTCCAAACAGCCGTGCAACACCATTTCCGATATAATATACTAGATGACCCGGGAACCCAACGGTTGATTAAAAAAATCATTTTTTTTTAAAGAAAAAAAAGATAGCTCCAGCGAACTATACCACTGAGGTTGTTTGCATTGATCAAATTCTCCCGAAGAGTACTTGACTGAATCAGGAATTGATTTTTTAATATTTTTTTTCGTTGTCCGATTTGAACGAAACTTGATACTGCACACCGCAGGTGAATGGTGAGTAAGGTGGCCCGAAAAAATTTGCGCTATCGTGTACTGTTTTGCCTGTATTTCGGGAACATACATAGCATTACATACATAACAAGATGAGAGTTTTAGTAATATATAGATGTTGACCGTAATCGTGAATTCCTTTCGCACTAAGTGGGATATTTAGTCAAAAATCTCACTTGGATGTTAGAAAAAATGACGAATAGAGGAGTTTCTGAAATGCAAGGAGGTTCAGGTGCTAATTTTTTTTAATGTCATCTAACCGAATGTGATCACACTTTTTTATCACGCCATTGACGTACTTTTTCCACACGCTAATTCTCGGTATATGCGCTATGTCGTGGGGAATGAGAATGATTACCATATATATATATATATATATATATATATATATATATATATATATATATACATACATATATATTAACAGTAATAATTACCTGAAAACATAAATATACACTACTAAACGAATAAATATTAGGAATTCGTAATAATGTTAAATTTGTACATTTACAGTGGCCTACAAAAGTATTCACCCCTTTGGTCAGTACTTCGTGGAAGCACCTTTTACAGCAATGGCTGCTACGAGTCCTTTTGGGTAGATCTCTACCAGCTTTGCAGAGTGAGATGGTGAAATCTTTTCCCAATCCACACGTGAAAATTGCTCTCGTTCTGCCAAGTTTGATGGCGATCGTCGGTGGACTGCAATCTTCAAGTCTCACCATAAATGTTCAGTTGGGTTCAAGTCAGGAATTCGACAGGGCCATTCAAGAACATTTATTTTCTTCTTCATTCAGCCATCCAGTGTGGCTTTGGCTTTGTGCTTCGGATCATTGTTCTGCTGAAATGTGAATCTCTTCTCCAGTTTCAGATTCATGGCTGACTCAAGCAGGTTTTCATGAAAGAGCCTGTACTTTGCACCATCCTTTGTCCATTCTCTCCTGACAAGCTTGCCAGTCCTGTTGATGAAAAGCAACCCCAATCACATGATGCTGCCACCACCATGCTTGACAGTATGGATGGTGTTCACTAGGTGATGTGCAGTGTTATCCTTGCACCAGACGTAACACTTTGAATTTAAAAAGATGCTTGGTACTACAAAACTTTAATATAGACATAAACAGTAGGTCTCCAGGTTTGTCATCAAAGATTCTTTCATTTTTGCTGATGCCATAAGGGAGATGTGTCCTACTGGTTTGGAGAATGTAATGTGTTCTTTTGACATTGAT
>CM068956.1:174953634-174965637 GCA_035128595.1 Eptatretus atami
TTGATCAATGTATTAGTGAGTCGAGCTAAAAGGATATGTTCCAACTCCAAGCTTCAGACAGAGATGGACAAACTTGCCGGCATCCTCAGTGAGAATGGATATCCTGAGTATATCATCAGGAGGTTTTTGCACAAATTCCTCACGAGGACCTTCTACAAACATGTACCGGCTGTATTCGTGTACCAATTGTGTTTTTCCTGATGGATAAAGGGACATGCTGTTTGATTCTGTCAGTCAGAGTCTGGGTAGTTCTGCCTATATACCGAGCATCACATCGGCACTTGAACTCATAAATAATATTGCTAAGTTTGTGGCAGGCAGAACATCCTTCTTAATCGCATGAATCAGATGTCGAGAGGTGAAAATCTCTCTTGGACGAACAGCCAGATACGTGTTTGAGCCACATCTTTTGATTGTGTTCTTCATATCTTTGCGACATTTTCCTTTCCAAGGAATCTTGAATAGACGGGCACTTTTCAGGACCCATCTTCTGTTCATCTGTGGCATGGAGGAATTTTGCAAAAACCTCCTGATGATATACTCAGGATATCCATTCTCACTGAGGATGCCGGCAAGTTTGTCCATCTCTGTCTGAAGCTTGGAGTTGGAACATATCCTTAGCTCGACTCACTAATACATTGATCAAACCAATCTTGTATCTCGTTGAACTAAAAGAGTCCCATCGAGTATACTGCCGGTGAAAGGGGGCTTTCTTTAGATGGACGTCGTAAATGAAGATGCAGATCTCTACTTGAGGACGTCCAGAAAGGGTAAGCAACCAGAACGTTCCAATTCGTCTGAACTTGAGGCAGGATGAGAGAGAATTCAATTCATTCAAGAAGCGGTCACAGACTTCACGAGATTCAAACAGGAAAATATGTCATCCACATATCTGTAGTATACGATAGGGGATTGAGTTACCTGCAACTTGGTCAACTTCTGCAGTTCTTGAATAACAACAAAGATGTTTGCTAACGTTGGGCCCAAAGGAGAGCCATGGCCACCCCATCAATTTGGACGAACATAATGTTATTAAAGCTAAACTCGACGTCTTGTAGCCATGTTCATCAATTCGACGAAGACAGATTCAGAAATGGGCGGATGCTAAGTTCCATGTGATACAGCAAATGTGTGCATATTTCGATGGTATCTGTCAAATGGACATTTGTAAACAGGCTATCAATGTCAAAAGAACACATTACATTCTCCAAACCAGTAGGACACATCTCCCTTATGGCATCAGCAAAAATGAAAGAATCTTTGATGACAAACCTGGAGACCTACTGTTTATGTCTATATTAAAGTTTTGTAGTACCAAGCATCTTTTTAAATTCAAAGTGTTACGTCTGGTGCAAGGATAACACTGCACATCACCTAGTGAACACCATCCATACTGTCAAGCATGGTGGTGGCAGCATCATGTGATTGGGGTTGCTTTTCATCAACAGGACTGGCAAGCTTGTCAGGAGAGAATGGACAAAGGATGGTGCAAAGTACAGGCTCTTTCATGAAAACCTGCTTGAGTCAGCCATGAATCTGAAACTGGAGAAGAGATTCACATTTCAGCAGAACAATGATCCGAAGCACAAAGCCAAAGCCACACTGGATGGCTGAATGAAGAAGAAAATAAATGTTCTTGAATGGCCCTGTCGAATTCCTGACTTGAACCCAACTGAACTTTATGGTGAGACTTGAAGATTGCAGTCCACCGACGATCGCCATCAAACTTGGCAGAACGAGAGCAATTTTCACGTGTGGATTGGGAAAAGATTTCACCATCTCACTCTGCAAAGCTGGTAGAGATCTACCCAAAAGGACTCGTAGCAGCCATTGCTGTAAAAGGTGCTTCCACGAAGTACTGACCAAAGGGTGAATACTTTTGTAGGCCACTGTAAATGTACAAATTTAACATTATTACGAATTCCTAATATTTATTCGTTTAGTAGTGTATATTTATGTTTTCAGGTAATTATTACTGTTAATATATATGTATGTATATATATATATATATATATATATATATATATATATATATATATATATATATGTAATCATTCTCATTCCCCCGAACATAGCGCATATACCGAGAATTAGCGTGTGGAAAAAGTACGTCAATGGCGTGATAAAAAAGTGTGATCACATTCGGGTTAGATGACATTAAAAAAAATTAGCACCTGAACCCTCTTGCATGTCAGAAACTCCTCTATTCGTCATGTTTCTAACATCCAAGTGAGATTTTTGACTAAATATCCCACTTAGTGCGAAAGGAATTCACGATTACGGTCAACATCTATATATTACTAAAACTCTCATCGTATGTATGTATGTATGTATGTTCCCGAATACAGGCAAAACAGTACACGATAGCGCAAATTTTTTCGGGCCACCTTACTCACCATTCACCTGCGGTGTGCAGTATCAAGTTTCGTTCAAATCGGACAACGAAAAAAAATATTAAAAAATCAATTCCTGATTCAGTCAAGTACTCTTCGGGAGAATTTGATCAATGCAAACAACCTCAGTGGTATAGTTCGCTGGAGCTATCTTTTTTTCTTTAAAAAAAAATGATTTTTTTAATCAACCGTTGGGTTCCCGGGTCATCTAGTATATTATATCGGAAATGGTGTTGCACGGCTGTTTGGACGAGTGGTTAAAGACCATTTTCACTCTACTGGAATGAATTTGATACAAAAGGGTGGAATGGAAAAAAATGTATAGACATTCAAAAGCATGGCCTTCCATAAAAGGCTGGACATGGCAGGGGTAAGGGGGGGGGGTGAATCGAAGTAGGAGATGGCATGAAGATAGCAGAGAGTTGTAACATTGAAGCAGTGGATGGAAGAAAGAAAGGGACAAAGGAATTCAGGTTATTAATAAATGTGACATAGAAAGGTTGAGCTAAAAATAGACTTCCCATTCCAAGGATGAACTGTGCTCAATAAAAGTTTCTGGATGAACGTGTCCACCCTGGTAGAGCTGGGGAAGGGTAGATGGCTAAAAGGTCAGGAAGGCAAGACCAGATGAGAGACAGTATAAGATCAAAAAGACCACAAAGTAAGCCATATGCAACACCTACTTGGTGGGTTATAGGGAAGTAACGCTGCTGTCCTGTATGTATTTCGTGTTTGAATGTCCTGTATGTGTGTTGGTAACATGCCATAATTGCTTGCCAGAGATCAAATGGGATATCTTCTTCTTTCGTACATAGGATATGTCTGTGGTAGCATCATTTGCTGGGGCGCAGGTGTGCCGCTGGTGCTGTCTTTATGTAAGCTGGAGCATGAATTTGTAATTTGTTCAGGGTGACGGAGACAGTCACCTGCTCTTCACGAAGGACACTGTGGGATCTTTAATATCCACCAATTAATGTTGGCCGATAGCACGCCTAGTTTAACATCCATCCGAGGGATGGCTCAAACATTGATGCCTTGTCCTGCTGCGAGACACCAGGGTGTCAGTTTATAGTGAGGACACAAAAATAATACACTGATAATTAATTGGAAGTGGACATTATGGTTCGTGTTAGTTACCATAATAACCTGAACAGTAACCCTAACACCAACAGCATGAGCTTGATGACCTAAATCATGGCCTCCTCTTACGTCTACAATTATTTCTTTTTAAATCCTTGTATAAACTAGACATAGCACATATACCATGAAGAAGGATATTTCAGAACCAAATGGATTATTTCCATAGTTGGTGTGAAGATGTGCTCGTTCAAACCACCACAATATTTTCCCATTTCTCCACATTTTCTTTTCCTGCTGATCTGTCCCTCTGTCCGCCTGTGACTTTTTTGTCCGCATTTATTTTCTTGCTGCTGTCATGTCTGTTTGTTTGCATGCTTCTTGTCCACTTGCCTTCTTCTGGCTCAATATGTTGCGCTTGTTGTCCTGCATGTCTGTGCATCTCCCTCCCTCTGTAATCTCACTGTGTACAAAAACCCGTGACATTTGCAATGTCAGATCAGTGCCTGGAAATTAACTACTTTCATATTGTATCTCTATTTATACATTTGCGGTGTACTTACACGATTCCTGGAGTATCTTTCCTCAAATTGAGCTGGACTTGAGCAAGAACTATTCAAAGTCAGCTTTGACAAGTCTTCCAGATCAAGCCGAGTAAAGATCGTCCCTGGGTTTGGTGGACTGTTATGCCATTGCAACTTCCGTCACTTTTAGCTTTCAACGATGTCATCTAATTTACGTCAAAAAACGTCATCTGATGCCCTTTCTCATGCAGCCATTTGGCTGCAGTGTGCATGTTTGAAGGCTGCTGAAAACACGAGCATTGCTTGCGACCGTCACATGTCACATGCTGTCGAAGCTTCCTTTTATTCGAAGAGGCACTCCAAAGCATTCGGGCAAAGATTTTTTTTGCCAATTGCTATAACCAGTCTTACTGATATTGTATTTGCATTTACACCAATGATCAAGTTACTGCATCTTTTACATCACCAAAAAATTGTGAAAATAAACAGCCAGATTAAAATCCTACGATGTGGAACCATCCACCATTATTCTGATGTCCCACAGAAGATTATTCACAGAGCAGCTCTCTTTTGCTATCGAGTACGTGTGTCAAAGGAAAGTGCAGTGATGATAAATCGATAGTTTTCGTCACCTTTCAAAGTTCTTTTTTTAGAAAACTAACCTAGCAGCAAGGATCAAGGAAGAGGGTCAACTCTCACAGCACTGTAACTTTCATATGTGGACTTTGGCAGCCTTTTAAGCATCCAGAATTTTCCAATGCCAGCTAAGAGTCAATACCTGATGCAGACAAGGAACTACAGCATTTAGCAGAAGCACGTATAATTATTCACAAGTCTTAACAAATATATTTTTTAATAAACAAAGCTGGATATCCTAATATTTGGTTGTAACAAATTCAACTTGCCCTTTTCATTTCCTTTGCAGATGTGACTTGCTTCTTTCTTGCTGAAAGTGCAGTTTACATTCGAAGAAAATTACACTGAAAGTGATCACTTCTAACCATGATATCAGTGGATCAGAGTTGCCAGAATGAACACAGGTTTTTTGAGTTCAAGACAGTTGGAGTTCATGACAATTTGAGAGCAGTAAAACCTCACATCTCGGTCCGTGAAACATGATCTGTGGAAAATGATAGTGGATACTTTGGGCCCTGGGAGGACAAAACCATCGAATTTCGACCATCTTGTGATGGTAGACATTCGAAATTACAATAACTGTGTGTTGTTTTGCATCTCACCTGTAGACCTGTTGATGTTGGTAGGCAAAGCTTCTGCTGGAACAGAATGCTTAGGTGTGATTTTGTTGCTCTAAATCCCCAACGCGAGTTCTCAATCGTACGCACTCTTCTCGTAAATCCTGCACAGGGTAATGCACACACATTGTACGATTAGAGGTAAGAAGGTGATCCTCAGACATGTCAGTGGAGGGAAACAAAAATGGACAAACTTTTACAAAAAGAGAAAAAAAGAATCCAATTCAAAAAAGGGGGAATTAAAATATTTTTTAAAACCCTCATATTATGCCACGTCCAAAAAACCTCGATTGATATTAATGGCATCACCAGAAAAAAAGAAAATAAAAACTGGCCAATTTGAAAAAAATGTGGAAACCCTCCAATTAGGATAATCCGGCATGTTTGAACACTGGACGTGACTCAAAATCATTCTGTTTGAGACTCGATGATGCTTCCAACATTGTATTGGTATAATTTCATCTTAAATCATTTTCCACTTTCAGATTATTTGCTCCTGCTGTGTTTCTTGAATGGCTGGTATCGTTACCGACAGTTGGACTCGATGATCAATGGATAAACACAATATAAGTCAACACCATTTGAGGAGGTTTCGTCAAATTATCAAATAGTTGCATAATATGGAATAGTGGAGCACGGCATATAGCGTAGGACTTACATTCAAATCCAAGCAGATACCACTCTAACTATTTCCCAACAAGCCAGATATAGCCAGGTGACAACAGGTGATGAGGCAGTGCAGCTACAGAAAAAACAAAAAGTATTTATAATAATAAATGGAGTTTTCCATGTTATCCAACTATTCCATGATTCTACAATTATGATCATTGAAAGTTTTCCAACAACTGTAAACTATATTTATGAATGTATACACGTATTGTAATGTTAGACCGTGTGGTGGACACATGGTCAAATCTTCCACCCGGACTACACCAATTTAGTGACGGATTGTCCTCAGAGAAGGATTTCTACGCTGTCCGCCAGGAAAGCTGAACAGATTGCTTCAGTTTCCGATGTACAGAACCTCCAATGAGATCTGTCGCTTATGGCAATTTCTGCATTTAAAAGTACGGACAGAGCGTGAAATGCTGGAGAAACGTACCAATTTACAACCTCCTTAACGAGACCTTTTTGCCAAATGTCCAACGGCGCAAGTTTATCGTGCACCACGGTTATAATTGCCAAATTGTGAACCATGCACAAGGCCAACACTCCAATGGTGTAAACAGGTTTAATAATGATAAGCAATGGGGCTAAGGAGAGAAGAGGATAATGCAGGTTTGTTTTGTTGTCTAAATAGGAAATGCATCTTTGAGAAACTATTCAAAAACAAATTTTTTTTGATAAAAATTTTTTGAGGATTTTTTTCAGTAAAATATACAGTTTTGTTTTCACCAAGTTCTTAAATATTCTCATAATTTTCTGTGGAACTTCATCCTCCCAGATATATTTGGCAGATTCTGGTGAATATACTTGTAAACAAGGACAAAAATACATGAAATGTCATAGCCCCGTGGTTTTAGTAATTTTGCTGTATGGAGTCAAAAGGGCTAGCCCACATTTACAAGAATTATTATGTTTGCGCAACTGACTTGAGTGGTCAGGTGGCATGAAGATTGCATACGATTGGGCTATTCGGTCATGAATATTAATGATGCGAGTCACGTAGTATTTTGTGCAAGATCGTTGGTCACATGACATGTATGATGTTTTTGAATGAAAGCAAATTTCGCACAGAAAGGAATCAATGTTCATATATTTTGGGGAGACAAACTGAATTACACAAATTAACATTAAATAATATTTCTTACTTTCGCCACCGAAGGTGAAGGAGGTTATGTTTTCACCCCTCTCTGTCTGTCTGTTTATTACTTGCAAAATCGAAGATTTTTCAAGTATATTGGTCAGTCGGTTTTGTTATTCTGTCTGTCTGTTTTTCTGTTTCTCACCTTCAGGCACAATTCTCAACTGATCGTCATGAAACTTTACTTTGTTTTGTAGAGGTAGTCTCAACTGAGAAGCCTATTGAGCTTGAGGTCAAAGGTGATCTTGAGTCAGATTTAAAAAAATTAATCACTTTTCATCTGATTGACTTGAAAATTAAGCAGCAATTGCATAGTACGCTACTGAATTGGAAACAAACTATTTTTGAGGTCAATTCAAGGGCAAACTTCTAAAATCAACAATTTTCAACTGAAAAATCGTCAATTTACATTTTATTAACTTGTAAGTTCAACAGGATTTGCAGAGTTCATCACTGATTGGGAAAACAACTTTTTTTGAGATCAAAAGGTGAAAGGTCAACTAAAGGTCAAACTCCTACAATAATCAAATTTCATCTGAAAAATTGTCAATTTTCATGTGATTAAAGTGAAATTAACCAACAATTGCATAGTGCTTCACTGAATTTTGAAACGAACTATTTTTGAGGTCAAAATGTCGAAGGTCAACTCAAGGTCAGACTTCTAAAATCATCAATTTCATCCGATTGTGTATCCATGGCAACCTTTGGAAAAGGGGGGGGGGTGGATTTTGCAAGTATCGTGCTTTGCACGACGCCTTTTTCTTGTTTGTTTGGCTGTTTGTTTATTTGTGTGCAGGATATCTCAAAAGTTGTGGATGGATTCTGATGAAATTTGGCAGGCAGGTTGGGTGTATGACAAGGACAAAGTGATTAGATTTTGTTGAAGATCTGGATGCAGTTACGAGAATTTTTTAAGAGTTTCTTCACCTTTGAGAAATAGGGCAAAAACGATAAATGGCACGATATCTCAAAAAGTTGTCAACGGATTCGGACGAAACTTGGTGGACACATTGGATGTGTGAGAAGGACAAATTGTTTCAATTTTGGGGAAGATCCCAAACCGGATCCAGTTCTGATTATTTTTTTTGTGATTCTTTACCATTGAGAGGTTGGGCAAAACCGATATATACTGTATCACAATATTTCAAAAAGTTGGACGGATTCAGACAAAATTGGTGGAGAGGTTGGGTATGTGACTGGGATGAATTGTTGGATTTTGGTGAAGATCCGAATCCGGATCCGGATACGAGAAGTGATTCTTCACCATTGAAAGATGGGCAAAAACGTATATATATATATATATATACATATATATATATAATATCATTATATTAAAAAAATGTATAGGGCCCGATATGTTCTGGTGGATCAGGCATTATGTGCGGAGGTACCGCTCTACTAAGTGCCTTTCTAGTTCATGTATAAAATAAATTCTATAACTATAGACAATAGAAATAAGATCGGTAAATGCATGTCCGAGAAATGGTTGAGGACGTTTAAACATCGCGTTTTACAACTAAAATGGTTGCCAGTCGGCCATCTTTGATCGAATCGCAAAACAAAATGATGTGCATCTGTAACCATCATTTGCTGTCTTTTTGCCAAGTTTGAACAAAATCGGTCCAGACATCTCCGAGATATGCCTGTAGATGGACGCACAGATGTACGGACCCATGGACGGATGAGACCTAATCCAAAAGCCCCTTTTTAAGGAGACTGCTTAAGCAGCACCAACGCTCTGCACAGAGTATGGTACCAATCTATCTTTATCTCTCTCTCTCTTTTTAGCCGCGTTGCGTAGCGAACGCTGGCTCTAAGAGAGCACCACGTTCTTCTTCTTCTTCTTCTTCTTCTTGTTCTTCTTGTTCTTCTTCTGGTGAAGACAAAAACTTTCTGGGGTGAGAATAGGGAGTGAAGCAGGCAGGGAGGCTACATGGAGGTACCTGATGCCCTGAGGCATCTGATGCCCTAAACGCACTTGACGCCCTAAAGGCACCTGATGCCCTGGAGGCACCTGATGCCCGGAGGCATTTGATGCCCTGGAGGCACCCGATGCCCTGGGGGCACTTGATGCCCTGGAGGCACCGGATGCCCTGAGGGCACCTGATGCCCTGGGGGTACCTATGCCCTGGAGGCACTCGATGCCCTGGAAGCTAGCATAGCAAGGAGATTGACTGGGTGAATGACGCGGCTCTTTGGACACATTTGTCCTTGTTAAGACTAAATCAATGGAGGCTAATCAAAGGTGTGTCAACTTCAGTGGCAATTTTCACGTATGTATAATATATATGTGTGTGTAAATATATATATATATATATATATATTATATATATATATATGTGTGTATATTATATATATATATGTGTATTATATATATGTATATATATATATATATATATATATATATATCTACATCTTATATATTATTTCCGAGTTTGTGGTTTCGTGTCGCGCTATCTTCGACTTTGTTCTGCACTCGAGTAACGTGATATTCGGCTTACATTATCTCAAAGACCATATGAGGTGCATGTACAAAAAAAGTAAATAAAATGGTTCTGAAACAGTGAAATCGTATTCCACTTACTGCATTAAAGTAAAATTACTACTGATACTCTGCATCAGTTCCTTTCTCAAACACACCCACCCCAACATGTCGTGCAGAGCGCGGGTTATGCTAGTATATATTATACACCTCTTAATCATGAACCAATTTAGGTTAAAAGTACATTTCTAAATCGTGGAGATACGGTAAATAAAAAACTTTTAAAAAGTTATAACAGTGAAAAGCCAGTTAATTGAGCCTGAGCAGATTAAACTCACCTTCTGTGTAAGTAAGCCTGCACCACCTATTGTGCACCTGCATGGCACACATACAAAAACGCTTCATCAGCAATGCAACAATGCTCACAATGAACTTGCTTCCATTAACAAAAGTTCTCCATGAGCCTTAGATTACTGTGAGAAATAAATCTCAGCAGCTTCTCAAACAGAGTGCAAGCTTGCGAGTTATAAAGTGCAGTGAGATGCTCGACTTCCTGACAAGCTCAGAATCTCATGTAAAGAGGGTGTGCCACCACATTATGCCTTTCTCAGCGTGGTGGCATTACCATGACCTTTGTTAGAATGTCATTGAATGCCTGACACAGCTCAATGGAAAGAGCTGGGCCAATGGCTTGCAGATAAAGGCTGCTGAGGTGTGTCTGTCAATAGAATAGTTGTGAGGTAATGAGCAAGGGATGGCTGGTGATGGTGTTGTGTGTGTGTATGTATATATATGTATATATATATATATATACATATATACACACAAATATATAAACGATCATCGTGAGGAACTATAATTATTAATACTCTCATTTTGCTATTACATGCATGGATCATTCTTTCTCATGTTATAACCAAACTAGTTGCATGAAGTAGTGGCTAAATGACAGACATCAAATGGATATCTTAATCAGAAAACAAAACCTGGAATATAAAAGGCATATGTGGAGGAAAATCGTCTTCATGTGATGTTATTTCTGCAAATAAATTTATATCAGAATTATAGTGATCTCAGGCTCACAGAGGAACTTTTACACTGTGATGCATCAGTAGATGGCCAATAATTCAATACAAGTGATTTGAACCCAGGATCTCAGTACGATTACTCATACAGGAACACCAAATAGGTGAACGCAAAATATAATTTCAAAAACTCATCAGCAGTGAAGGTTGTGGGCACAATATTAATGAGGATACAATGCTGAAAGATATCCCTGGACACTATTGAGAAAAAAAGGATTTGTGAACGTTTACTTTGAGCCATTCACTGGCGTGGAAGGAATGGACAGATATTCATAATTTATATTCCGACTGAATTTTTTTTGTGTGCTTCAAAAGTTTGCATTTCCTTGTTGCCTTCAAAACTTTAGGAGGTAAAGGTTAATGGTGAGGTTTCTATCCTTGACAGCATCGAGTCACCCACATTTAACGGCAGTCACAAGCACGGCAATGATCCAGCTCAGCCAAATGATCCTTGGTGGAAGATTAAATACCCAAAGAACTCTTCAATTGGGAGGCTGTGGACGAGCTAACTGGACAATAAAAGGTAATGGTCTGTAAAAATCAACAGAATGTTTTCAAAATTACAGGAAATACTTGTTTATAAAAAGCAAACAAGGTCTGTGTAAGGTCGCTTAACCCTTTGAACCTGAGCTGCTTGACTTTCAGGTACCCCGTCCTGGCTCCCTGGAGAAAAATACGCCCGCTCGGGTATATGGAGGTTGGAATAGCAGATGGTAAACGGCCGCTCTGGTTCGAAGGGTTAAAATATTATCATCACTATAAATTCAAAAGTTAAGCATCTCTTTGTGAAAATTAGTTTTGTTTATGGCATCATGAAAATGATTTTATTAATATTTCTACCCACCTGATATTTTCATACGACTCTAAAGTTATTATATTTCCCTTAACTGCACCAGTGGAGTCACCTTTGAAGTGCATAGGCGAATGATTCCCAACCCCACTTAAACTGTCATCCTGCATTGGTGATTCGTAGTGGTACATGTCCATCGGCGGGTGAATTAAGCTGCAGCAAATCTGCTAGCATTTTCTGGTGGATGTTGAAGACCTTTTTGTTTGCTGTGCCCTGGCCAAAGTCTAATTTCTGCCCTGATCTACAGTGGAACTACATCGACAAACACAACAACCGCAAGTTCGATCACAATGCAAACAGCAGACTACGTTCATGATTGAATCCCACTCAAATATGCTTTTTTAATGGAGATTGCACAAGTGTGAAAACCATGCAATGTACCTGATTTGCGAAATCGTCACAATTAAATTTAAGTTTTGTGTGAATGATTGAATGAATCTTGGAGAAACCAAAAAAAAAACAGAGACAAAAGGTGATTGTGTTCCCACTTCATGAGGATGCCTCCAGAGCAATGGACCCCAAGATCCTCTCTCCC
>CM068956.1:174991277-175007167 GCA_035128595.1 Eptatretus atami
ATTTCCTTAAATCCTAGGGTTTTTGTTTTTGACAGAAAGCAACTGAGGCCCATGGTTTGAAAAGACCAAAGGGGGGAAAAAATGGACAATGGCTTCCTATTTCATAACGTTGTCATCGTTTTCACTTTTCTTATGCTTGAAGTCATGTTCAACTGCAAGTCATTTTGGTCACTGAACCACCACATCACCATCGTTCGGAGGAGCTATTCCTCAGGCCTTTTTGCAGTAACTTGTTTTGCTGCTTTCATTTACTCAAACAGGGAATTATTTGTACTCAGCTATTTTGTTGCTGTTATCATTTCTTGTGCAGTTAGCATTGACACACAGAATGCATGAGCTTCAACATTGTGTTTTTATAATTTAAATTACAGTGATCAACAAGAACATTCCCATCATGCATTTGGTTCATTTGGGTTATTCTATTCAAGCTTTGTGCATCTTCAGCAATTGCTTGTTGGTTTACATCATTCCTACAGGTGAAAATGTGACACTGATACAGAATCCATTGGGTCAGGGCAAGAATTTAGAATTTAGCTAGGGTACCAGCAAATAATGGTCTACTTATTTTGTAACACCCACCAGAGAATGCTAAGGGATGAGACAACTCGCTCATCATGTCTCTATGAAAAACAGAACGATGTACTTATAGGGGTGTATCTACGGAGGGTATCCGTGCCCCCCCCCCCCAGGACTCTACCAAACCAACTTTTTTAGCTTCCTTTATGTCCTATTACACATTGAGATGTTAACAAAAAAAAATTCCAGCACTCTGCGATATTCAAGAGTGCGTCCAAAATGGGTAAAATCATAGAATACGGTATAAAACATCTCAAAAATGTGGCAAATTGGAAAAATAATCATGAGATTGTTCCTGATCATTAGTTACTAGTTTCTTAATTGGCTGTATACTGCTTTCTGAATTTTGGGTGGTATTGGGCCTCTGCTGCAAACAAATCGAATCCTCAGATTCGCCTGAAGAGCCACTCATGATTGTGCTCTTCTGCTATTTGCAGCACTTTCTGCCATCCATCACGTTCAAATGAAGAGGTGCCTTCCTTTGTGTCGATTGTCTTGCAATCCAAGTAAGTCCAGTGTTGCCTCCTCGTATTTTTCTGCATGTGCTGCTTGATTTTATGTTTGCAGCTACTCTTGACCTTGAGAGCCTTGAAAACAACTGCGTTTATAAGATTATAGTTTACTGCTGGTGGGAACGAGGGTGCAGCTTACATTACGAGGTGCAGTAACAGCATTTTAGTCTCGTCGGAGCAACGAGAGATGTGGGATGGAGGAGGATAATAAGTGTTTGGGACAGCTCATAGATCGAAAAGGGACTGGATCAAATATGAGGGGACAAAGACCGAGGGAGTTGGCACTGTTGATTGATAGGAT
This sequence comes from Eptatretus atami, assembly GCA_035128595.1. NCBI lineage: Eukaryota > Metazoa > Chordata > Myxini > Myxiniformes > Myxinidae > Eptatretus > Eptatretus atami. The sequence continues at coordinate 174,992,667 of CM068956.1, forward strand.
TACAATAAACAGAATCTAGAGAAGGAAGAGGATAAAGGCAGTTAGGTCAAAATGGTTAGTATTACAGTTCCCTGTGAACACCTAAAAATCTTCCAGGCTTGAATAGTATTTCACCAGGGAATTCCACAAATACTTTGTTATGTTTGAAAGACCAAGAGGAGGTGTGGGGGATCATTCTGTGGACAGCAATGAGTTCTCTGAATGGTAATCTTGACGGAGAGGTGACTTGGATGTACGTCATGTGAATTGCATGGGTGCTTTAGCCATCCTACAATGCCAGACGTTTGATTTGGTAAGGCATAAAAATCCTTGGATGTATTAGTGCTGAGTAATAGCGTACATGGCAAAGCCGATGTCACCGTACAAAAGTTCTAATTCAGGCTCATGTGCGGGTGCGAATGCAGTTTTTGGTTTGCCATATTAATAGCCAGGAAAAAGACAATGTTTCACTGGAGAGGAATGGGGGAATTGCATTTTTTTTCATCTTTCAATGGAGTGCTTTTGGCAACTGGATAATCACAGTTGACATGGGTAATGTATTTGGGAAAAAACAAACAAAAGAGGGCTGTTTAGCTAAGAAAGAAGGAATGCCAGGGTCGAGGGCGGAGAGAGGGTCAAGTTGGTTTTGACATGGTAGTTGATAAAGGAAGGGGATGTAGAAGGCAGGTACTTTGCATTGCGGGTACTGGGGGACTAGGGGCACGAGTTGAGGTATAGCTTGGGAATTTGAAGAAGGAAAAAAAGAGAAAGACACAGCGTCTCACACACGTGCCATGCTCCGCCCCCACCCTCCCCCCACACCACACTCATTGACTCTTGCACATTAGAATATTTAAGTGTGAAGGTGTGCACACCCTATCCACAGCACTCTTCGTCCACCACTGAATCAATGGGCAGGAATGGTCAAGACGACTGCTTAGTGTTGAAGAGTGCAGGCTAGCCGTCATTTCACAGCGCTGAAGGACATCATGGCCCCATCCGCCAGTCTTGCCGTTGTGGGTCTTGGTTGCTAATTGCACCCATAGCTGGAGCACCGTTGAGAAGGCAGCATGATATATCACCACGGGTGGATCGTGCAGTGTATCTTATCGGTTTCAGGTGCTTCCTCCGGAGGTTTTCTGTCAGGTCCACCTTAGCTCAAAAGCCTCAGTCCACAAGGCAGCAGGGAGACCAGATGGTTTGTTGGGGGCACCAAGTCCCACACAGCGGCCCCGTCTGATGGGGAAAACCAGCTTATTGCAACAAGAAGGTGGGGTTGATTTGACCTGGGGAGAGCTATTGCATTATGCTATACACACCTTATTTGGACACTGCGCGCACGACACACACACAAACACACAACCACACACAACCACACACACACACACACACACACACCACACAACACACACCACTTTGAGATAGAAGAACTCTCATTCAATGTAAGGGATAATATTACCTCTCCAGCTTCTACCACATCTAGTTGTAGTGATACCAACTATAAGGCACACTGCGAGACATATTTTTTTAGTTGGTTCAGGTTTGACAGGCTGAACTGTATTAACAACGGAAAACAAGAGCAGATGAACGCAAGATTCCTTCCGTTAATCCAGGTTTTGCATTTTAAGGATAATGGCCCAGCAAAACTTTCAAAGGGGAAAGGGGGAGGGGGGGGATTGTCGGGAGTATTTTGGAGAAGATTTGCGTTTACTCACCATCATTGAGATGGGCAGCTGAATTTAACTTCATCAGGAGAGAATTGATAGCAAGGGCCACGGCCTAGAAGGGATCAAAACATCTGATATTTTTTTCGGCGCAGTCGATTCATCGATGCATGATCACTGTGATAAGTTCAGTATGAGACGTGTTGTGAAGCAACCATCAACAAACACCTTCGGATGTGTAAAGGTCACAGCCTTCATGGATTCCCAATCAACCACTGAACAGAAACAGCACTTGTGGCGCTGCTTGGCAAGAAACCCATAGTGATTTCTGTTCTCATACATTTGCCCCAAGTGGAAGATAGTGTCAATGAAAGATATGATTGGACACCATTTTGGACAAATGTGATCCGTGTTATTACACAAGGCGTTTTTTCTTTCTCAAATATGTTGCCCAAGATTTTATCCAGAATCCAAAAGCCAGGACCTTTGGTGGAAGGCTTCGGATCTCGAACTCCCCACAATTCAAAGCAACAGCAGGGAAAGTGATGACTTAGTTTTTATTTTTAGGATCAGGTGTTGTTATCAAGGAAGTTTACCTGGGAATCTGATCTGAAAAATCACAGGAGAATACTATTCAGAAATGTCTATGGGTGCCTACCTGTCGCTTCGTGACGGGTTAATTTCAGAAGACAGCATGTGACTCAACAAACATATTGCATGTCTATCAGTGAATCTCAATGAGATGTAAATTGAAGTGAAAAACGAATACGAAAGATATTTTTTCAACTTGTCCGGTGTTGTTGTTGTTGTTGTGCTCTTCTGAGTACTTTTACATATTTTTATATTGCTTTGAGAATATTCTACACACGTCAGTATACCTCGCTTAACGCTCCAGAATGCGTTCTGCGAAAAGAGAGTGCTAATATAGAATTGAAAAGAGCTAAAACGTGCGTTATATGCCATGGTTTATATGACATGCGTTCCCAACAGGGTTATTTGTTACGCAATAAGCTATATTGGATGGACTTTCATTTTCGGTATCGGTAATCGTGCGGAATAATAATAAAGTTGGTAAACATTATTTTATAGATACTTGCCAATACAGATGGTTAAAACTAGAACAGCAATAGGTAGAGGCGCACACCTCCACCACGGCTGAACAGTTTATGTTTTTGTATTCCACTGATACTGCCGGAATTTGGAGTTTTGTACACTGAACCAAAATCGAATCGGCTTGTTCTTCGTCACCTAACCAACTCATCACCAAGTTTGATTCATAACCCGTCCACACTTTTGAGATATCGTTGCTATTAATTTTATCCGGTTTGGCCCGATCTCTCAATGGTGAAGAATCACTGAAAAAAAAATTATAGTAGCGGATCCAGTCCAGACCTTATCAACAACGTTTTTTTGCGGGCCTTGGCCTTAGTCGGAGCGAAAGTAGTTATTGGGCTTTTCCGAGTTCCATATTTCAATGCTTCCTCAATCATCCCATCACTGGTGTGAGGGTGTGCCCTGACGAGTACATATTCACTTGAGGGAATGCAACAGTTGAATGAGCACCTGGTTTACACCCCAGATGTTTAACTACAAAAACTACTTTGGCAGTCCCACACATAAATGTGCCTTGTTTCTTGAGACCGCAGTGGTTCCAGGCCCTACCCGCTTTAAGCCACCCAAAGTGCAGGGGCTAAGATTGGTGTGGCTGTAGCTGCTAGGTGGCTGGCTTAGGATCCTAGGGTCCTTGAGTTCTGAAGCCTGTGGGCTGCCCGAATTAACTACAATGTGGGGTTGTGACTCAGCTGTCATCCCTTTCCGGGTTTGTGAAAATGAGTACCAGTGTTACTTACTGTAGGAGGGTTACAGGCATCAGTGCACAGTGGTCGCTTCGAGAGAAATGATAAGCTTACCAGCAGCAAGCTGCCAATACGCAAGAACAGATAATAGTGGCAGGGCCGTTATTGGTCTGATGAAGGCAAGGCCCAAAACGTCAGTACTTTGCGATCTTTTACCGCAGATAACTTTTACCTTATTATTTCTCATGTTTATATTTCTCTTTTTTGCGCCAATTGCAGGATCATAGTTCTTTGCTGGAATTAAAAAAAAATTAACTTCTGTGTAACTTAGTTAGTTTGTTGGTGGATTGAACAGCATCGAACAATTAAAGTTCTTTTGCATGGTTCAATGTTGTTCTCTTTTTAAAATACAAAGTCGGGCTCATGAAGAGCTTAGACATCGAACGGATCAGGATGTACAGAGAACAAAAGGTAACTGGAAAGAAAGGGAGGGGGGGAGGAAAGGGGACACACAACAAGCAGGGTTTGAGGGACAAATATAGGAGGAAACTTGGAGAAATAAGGGAGTGTGGGGAAGAATGCAGGGCCTATAGGAGGCAAATGGGTGGTACAATATCGGAATAGAAGCAAACTCTCAAGGAAGGAAAAACTTGAAAGAGGTGGGCTTGGGGAGGGTTTAAGCGGGAGTAATTACGATCATTGGTTTTTGAGTGGGCGATGATGTGAGATGGTGGTGAACACTGTCGTTTGAAGAACCCGGGGGAAAGATAGAGATATGAAGAGAATGTGGAAATTGGTTCCACGGTGGGGGGAAAGATGAATAATGAGTGAAGTGGGAGCAGTTGATCTGGTAAGTGTTTGTACCACAGTCTATCATTCTTCGAGGGGCTGACTGTCTCAGTTCTGTTTTCACTATTAGTAATAGTGTAAAGGATCAAGTGGAACATTTATCAAAGAACGTCCTTGCATAGGATGGTTAAAAATGTTGGGAAGTACTCGGGAAATTTCCTGAATGATAAACTTTATACTTTTCGGAACTTATCTTTCTGTTTTTTTCTATTTAAACATATAGGCAATATTGTGAGTTAATCCGAAAAGTGATGATGCGAAGCTGGTTCTTGTAACTTGCAACTGTAGGTCACACTAAAGTTGAGATTTCCTTCCTCTATGGGAAGGACCTACAACATTCTTCCAAAGTATAACGAAAACAGCTTCTAATATCTTCGGATGAACATACATCATTTTCTGTCATTGATTATTTGATCATCACAATTCAAGTGATGCGAAAATACCCAACTGAATGCTGGTAAAAAAATAGGCACCGAGTTTTTGAAAAAAGAAAAACACCTCGCACACAAAGTGAGGATGGCAGATAGACCATTACACTGCTGAGACAAGCGTACTAAAGCAACAATTAAGTCAAAGTGGGGGTGACCAAAAAATCAAGAGAAACGGGGTCAACAGAGAGCAGAGGATGCTTCTTCTCTCTGTGCTCGCAATTCCCATCACATTTCAAAAGCACTCAGACACGTCGAGCGGGCCAACCCGACGGAGTCTTGGGCGAAGGGGATTCAACATGAATACTAGGAGCGGTGGTGGATCCAAAAGGTATCATTATGGAACAAGAATAAGGGCAGAAATGGGACATTATATTGAATTGTGGTCACATCCAAGTAATTATGTGTATGAGTTGGATATGTTTTGCTATTCTCCAGGATATGCTAGCAATCGAAAGGTAATTAATTCTCCGAGTCTCCGCTCCAAGCTCTCTTCCTGAAAATATTAATTACACCAGGAGGAGCGTGTCTTTGGTCGGTCGATGGTTGCACTATGAATGGGGAAATCAGGCTTAGCAAGAAGTTTTAGGCTCGTCGGCCAATATTCTTCCTAATTCCCATAGCGATACGAAGAGCAAAAACCTCTTTTTTTTTCTGCTTCGAGATGCAATATCAGCATTTAGAAAGAAGTTTGGACCTAACAGACAAATTTCAGAGATTAATTCTGAATTTATCGTTGTTTAGTTAACATCAGATGGCTAGCAGTCAAAAAATACAAATGACAATATAATAATCTTTTCATGACTTCACTTTCAAACTTAAATACCAACCAAACACATATAGTCGAGCTACTTGATAGATAAGGTTTATATGTTTCATAAAGTTTCATTTCTTAGTGTTTTACACCCATTTTTAGTTTTCAAGTTTTCCCAATTGATCTGATCGAATGGCAAATAGCTACAAATGGAAGCTCTCAGATTTGGCCAGAAAAGAACATTGCTGAGTTCACAGAAATCAACGGTACAACGTACGTACATTGTGATACCCAATGTGACATCAATTCATTTTCTTGTGCGGAGGAAGAGGGGCAGGAGGTTGCGGGAGATATGGTAAGTACCGCAATCCTTCGTGTTACTTTCCTATTCCAAACTATAACTGGTCTATATTTGGGATTTTGTGTGTAGTGGTATTGTCATAATCTGTCTCATGACCAAATCAATAATCACTAATATCCACAATGAAATTTCGTTTTGTTCAGCGTTATCAGCAGAAAGGTTGAACTACTGCAAGACACTTTAAAACTGTCACAGAACAATTGTGTCAATGTTCATTCTTGAAAGAAGGCATTGCTGTCATGGTGCGCACCTTGATTGTTCTTACCCTTGGAAAGGAAGCATTAGCAATTCAAAATGTGAAAACGCTTTAGATACAGCATTTAAATCCCTCATTGCAGCACATTTATGCTAATGTCATTAATGAATGAGAGCAATTTATAAATGGGTAGCAAGTTTGGGCACGCAAATGATTTTGTAAAGCAAGCTTGGATGCTAACTTAAGAGTCAGGATTTCTGAAAAAGATTGCAATTTACCGCTTAGATTTCTTGCAGGAACTCCATTGCTTAGAAGCTGTTCGATCTCCGCGGCAAGGCAGTCCATCACCTCCTATTCCTGGCTGGTGCAACCTTTTTCTCTTTTTGCCTCGGGGTGACCTCCCGCTGCCATAACCTTCCTGTTTCCCATCGGCCCGCTTCCCCTTGGCTCTGAGCCGTCCTACCCAATGCTGTCCACTCGTCTTTTTCCCTCTTTCTTGCAGTTTTCTCCCCTTTTTCCCTCTCCAAGAACATTCCCTGTTGCTCCTTTCTTTTGGCAATTTCAGTTGGAATTCCTGTTCGTGATCAGAGGCTGTTTTGTTCCGAAGAAAACCCAAACAGTTTGCAAAAGAGGATGCGGCAATGAGACCGAAGCTTGCCATCAGCAGTCAGTTTTTGAGCCTGTAAACTGTGACAACTCTGTGTTCCTGAGACTTACGAATAACATTTGCCTGAAATACCAGCATCGCCTTTCTCAATCAGAAGCACCTGGTGAGCTCGGGGCTTAGAAGATTGACTCTGGACTCGGCTCTGAGTTAGACTTTGAATCACATCGATCTTTGCTAATGAGTCCCATTGATGGTTGATCAGTGTTACCACCATCTTCGGCCCTAGTTATGGTGGAAATAATCTGGGGTATGCTGTTTTGGTTTGGTCGCCAACAGAGCTTAAACTTATCCTGCTTGGAATCTTGCAAATGCTTCAATTGTCAGATGCGCAATTTTCTGCACCACTGAAATCCAATTCATTCCTGTTTTCTCAGCCTGTTTTATGCTGTTGTGCTCCAGTACATTTTTGCTGGGGTGCATGCATATGCTCATGACCATCACTTGCTAGCTGCAGGTTGTTCCATATTAATCGCTTTCCTTTTGAGTTGCAACTGTGGCAGCACTAAACTGCTTTCTCAGGTTGTGTGGAAAACCCCATAATCTTCGATGGCATTGCGAACGTCTTCTGTCCATTAATCTTCAAATCAAGAACGACTGTCCCACTTTCAGCTTAATAGCAGCCTTTTTGACTTCGGATGTGGGATTATGAGGTTATTTGAACCGCCGCACCTTAACATTGCTTTTCCCTGGTGGACTGCGGCTTTATTTAAAATAGATGCCTTGACCTTCGACGTCATTGAGCAGTATCTTGCCTAGCAGCCACTTACTGGCTTATGCGCGGCTGTGCTTTTGAGTTGTTTTTATCACTCCCTCTCCTGCTGGGGAACCAAGTTCGTGACTTTGCTTGGAGCTGCTTTTGCTTTTGCCCAGAACACTCTTCGCGAACTTCAGTTGTTTGACTTAAAAATGGAGACCTCTTAAGCCCTGGACAATTTACACCCTCCCCACTTCCTCTCTCAATTAGGTGAGAGAGCTTTCGGTGACTTTTTTGAGAATTGGACTCCTTCGTTGCTATCAAATGTTTTTTGCTCAGAATTTCCAGCACAAAAACAGTGAGGGCGATGACTGTGTAGCCTCCTCCTTCCAAAGGAACACTCTACTTTTGTCTCTAGAACAGTTAGCGGCTGTCTGGCATGGGGCCTAGACAGACTGCCTGGCTAGCGGGCTGCCTTCTTCAGCTGTGTTTTGGTTATGATGGCGGCGTGTTCTGGGACTTCAGGTCTCAGGTGAGCTGGGTGGCAAGACCCGGCTCTCGCGGGCTGCAATTTGCACTGAAACCAGACTACGAGCCTTTTGGCCACTCATGCCAGTGCGGCTTCTGCGAATGGCTTGTACAGGCTTGAGTGACTGAGGTGCCTGTTGCCTGAAGCTTTGAAAGTCCTCACTTTCTGTACAGTCTGTTGGCCGTGGTGTTGTTAAACTGTCAGTACAAAAGCATGAAATTAATGGTGGTATCATTGCTTCTACTCCAAACTGAGTGGATTTCTACACTATTTCCAATTTTAGAGTGAAAATTGCTGCACTTCATATTTTGTTTGCTGTTTAGCTAATAAGAAGGAATCTGCTTGAAGTTTCAGTTCAAGATGCAAGGTCTGCACTTTGATTGGCAATCTCTTTCATGTCAATGCCACAAGGGGATTTTGGTTTCTTCTGTGGTTTGACTTGACTCCATTGGCCAATGTCAGAGCATTTTCTGTAGGATGGAGTTGCTAATGAGTTGCTTTCTTTTCTGCAGCTGTTGTACTTCACAATTGGCATTTCTCCGATTCTCATCACATTGCATTGGTGATGTTGGTGCATCTGCTGTGGACGAAAAGGTACTTTGGTTAGTAACAGATAATGTCACTTGTGTGGAAGTTTCCGTCATTGCCCCAAGCAAGAGCGACGTTGCACCCCCATCTTATGTGGATAACCATCGTTGACCGAGCAGCGTGTGATGGGTGCTAGTGGGTAGTTTGCTGGCCACTTTGTGATGTTGATGTTCTTTTTACAAGTCACTATCCTTTCATGTGGGCTTGGTTTTGTGCCAGACCCATAGTTGCGGCTTTACAAAGAGTCATGCTTCGGTGGCTATGTTCATAATTGGGCAGCTGGATCAGCAATGAGGCCGACACGTCCAGGAGGTGAAGGTGTTTGCAGGCGGCTAGGGCATAGCTGGGCTGTCTCGTACAGGCTCTTCTGGTGCTCAGGAAGATACTGTACCTGAGCTACTTTCAGATATGACACGAGACTAGTGTAGGGAATTTTCTGGTGTTGGCTGGGAAAGTGTTGCATTGCTAGTTAAAAACTGCCCTTGATGAAACGTATTGGCATTCTGGTAATTTAATGTCGATGATTCCTGTGAGAAGTAACATCTTGTTGGCTGCACCTTGGTGGAGGACTACCTTACTGCTAAAAGTTTAACTGTGTTTCGTCGGGATTCACCGTCTCTAGAAGCGTGATCTTGGTTCCTCGGGAGGTGGTGAAACCTTGTGTTTAACCCGTTTCTCCTTCGGTTTTCAGGCAAGCTGTTGTCCACATTTCTTCATAGCATCTACCAGTCGTTGAAACCTTAAGTAATATCTAGAAAGCTTAGCCGGGGAAGACAGAGTTGAAGTCTTTCCAGAGTTGAAGGGCAATTTGCCTGTTCCTGCCTCATTTCATTACTCGCAGGTTCATTCTCATTTGTGTACTATGCCTCTCTGAGTCTTATGGAGCTTGTGGTAAACTGCATTTTTGGGGTACAATTGGAGAGGGTCTAGCCCTAGAGAAACCTGGTGGAAGCAGCTAACTGAGTTACACCAACACTCTTATGCTTTGGCTGCAGAATGGGTTTATGAGTATTTGCTGACTCTCGGATTCCGGTAGTGCAGGAGGAGTGGAGGCATTTTCTGATGACTTTTGGTGGGGTAATTGCAGGAACATACTGTCTGATGACACATCTTGTGGTCAGAGCCACAATAGAGCTCACGCTCACTTATTGTGAAGAGATTGCAGAATCTCATGCGCTTGGTTTTCTTCATCAGTGGGAGAGATTGCGTGCCATTTGTTGATTCTCACAACACGTGAACTTCCGGATCTAGCACCATATAATCTACAGGAACACGTTCTTTTTGTGGGATACTGCTAAGGTGGAGCTCCCTGTACTTTCACATGATCGATGATGCCCTGCTGGCAATCCTCCTTTCCTGGGCTCCCTGCCAAGCTTCCTTACAAACGAGGAAAAAGCATGCTACGGATTAGTCAGCAAGTGTCACTGAAGGCACTAGTAAGGGAAACAACTTGGGCTGCAGAGTGCTGTACACAACCAGCAATCAGTCCTGTGTAGCATATGTGTTACCAGATTACTGCCCTGCTTCTCAACATTAGGTCACATTGATACTTTCAATACCTACGGCCCCTGGAATCTTGAAGTACTTGGATCTACACCTTTATGTGGCCTCCTCTTGTCTGGAGCCTATGCCCTCAAATATACCATTTTTGACAGCATGGTGCTAAGCTGGCTCTTGATTCACCTGAGTTGAGGACTCCGCCTTTTCGTGCAGCGTGGCATTGGAAGCTTTAAGCCGCACAGACAGCGAGCTGACCTTAGCAGGTCACCATGATGATCCAACCGAAAAAAACCATCAGGCAGGTCATGTGAAAACCGGTAGACATGATGGTAGTGTCCAGTCATGGCAAGAAAATGCTACTTGAGTTACTAGGTAAGTCTTCCCACTATCATCTTGTGAATCTGATTCGTAAGAGTGTTTTTTTACATGAGATGTGTTGAGAATTTTGAGGTGGTCATAGTGGGTCGACATCCCCTGGTTGACGTAGATCCCCTCATATCGAGCTCATTACACTCACGGCCAGGCCTATTCTGATGGAAGGAGACAATACGCCCTCGCACATCAAATCCATCACGTGACACAAGGTTTGCCTAGTCGCGCAAATGCTGTTCTCTTTTTACCACCGCCTGTCCCGCAGGGAGCCGCATCTTCATGCGAGTCTCTTAGTCCAGGTCCACCAGCATACCGGTGAAACTGAGCCGAACTTCCTCCGTTATAGCCGCAGTGGTGGAGACTCCTTCAAGCGGACAATGCGCTCTCAGAAGAAATGGTTCTTCACCATTCCCCGGCAGGCTGGGCATGCATACGGGAAACTGTTTCCGTTGGGACATAAGATAGAAGGGAGAGAAAAAGGTTTGAAACTTATTAAACTATTGAACTGCAGTATCTGTAACTAGCAAAAACAAACAACACACTGGCACATTTCTAATTGATTCACATCTTTATGGTGTCTTTGAGGAAGTAGCTGTTTGCTGTTGAGGCACAATACATAGATCTTTGAATCCAATGACATTAATTTACGATCAAAAGAAGCATCTTAATTGGTTATTTCAATTCCATTGGCAGGCACACAGATTCAGTGGCCAAGCGCAGATGCACCTCATTGCTTGAAACAATTTTGAAAAATATCTGTCGTGATAAAGTAAAAATTCTAAAGTAAGGTATTACTTATTGGATAGGAGGGGGGACGACGTGACAGTTGTCTCTTTGAATTTGCAAGAAATAGCAATGGTTTTATTCGGCTAGACCAAATGACATGAACTCATAAGGTTCGTTATAAAGTCCATGCCGAATGCAGAGACTTGAACTCTAAAATCCAATCATATGTGGTAAATAATAAAATGAACGAAAGATAAGGACAGTTAATTTTTTCTGTAATACATATGAGATTTTGACAGGTTGATTACAGCTGCAACTGCATTAATTGTCTTTGCAAAAAGCTTATCTTGATCAGGCTTCTCAATTACACTTTGTCAAGTGCCAGATATCACGCGAAAGGCCATCCCCTACATTTACTGTCACTTGTGGGGAGAGGAGAGAAGTGAGGGGAAGAAGGAAAGAAAATGAAGGATAGGGACCAGGGGCGATGAGCTGGGAAAAGGGAGGCTGGATGTGGGAGAGATGGTTGCAAAAAAGTCAACTGTTTGAGTATGTTAATATGTGGATGGTTCATTGCTTTGCAGCAAGCCGAGTACTTTATTTTAAATCTTCATTTATAAAGTGTCTTGAAAAGTGCAAGACTGATTGCACATACTCTTGAGGTTATAAAAACACCAAGACAAGCAATGTTTGAAGTTAAATATAGAGATGTGATGTGGATGATTCAGAGCAATAACTTTTTGAAAGTTTAACCACCATTTTAAAGGTTGGAATGTGGGAATGCACTTACTCACTTGTGCACTTTCTCCGGTGCACAGCTCGAGGGCACTTGAGCTGATAGGAGATCTCGCGTGCAGCTGCTTGAAAGCGGAATCATTGCTGCTCTGCAACTGTGCCTGGGCTTGTGGATTCAGCCGGCACAATTGACCCCTCACTAAGCAGGAGCTGCCAGTGCTGCCTGCAACTCCCAGCAAGCGACAGAGGTAGAGAGGAGGTTGGAGAGATGGAGGAGAGACGAGGTGGAGAGAGAGGAGGGGATAAGAGAAAGGGGAGAAGTGAGTAGGAAGGTGAGAGAGCGAGAGAAGGAAAGGGGGATAGGGGAGGGAGTGGAGGGGCAGGGGAGGGATATGGGAGAATGAGAGGCAAGAGCGGGAGAAGAGGGGGTAGGAGAATGGAGAGGGAAGAGGGGGAGGAGAGGGAATAGGGGAGATGAGGAAGGGGGGGGGTGGGTAGAAAACGGGGCAAGAGGGAGGGGAGATAAGAGGATGGAGAAGAATAGAGGGACGGGGGTGATAGGGAAGGACGGGGGTGGGGAGAATTGGAGGGACAGAGAAGAGGGAAAAACGCAGGGGGAAATGGGTGATATTGAGAGAGGGGGTGGAAAGGAGGGACAGAAGGAAAATATGAGAGGTGGGGCAGAATAGAAAGAGAGAGGAGGGGGACGAGAAAGTGGGAGAATGAATGGGGCATAATGAGGAGGAAGGGAGAAAGAGGAAGGAAGAGGGGAGAATGGGAAAGTGGAGAGGGGAGAAAAGGTGGGGGGTAGGAGAAACAGAGAGAAGTATGGGGAGAGGAGAGAGAGGAGGAAGGAGATAGGGGAGAGGAGAGAGGAGGAAGATAGGGAGAGGAAGAGAGAAGGAAGTAGGGGAGAGGCGGATGAGGAAGATAGGGGAGAGGAGAGGTAATTAGCTAAGTAGCTACCCAGTTGAAAATGTGTAAAACGCAAATTGAATAATTTAAAACTGCATTTCAGACGTTTTCCGAAGTGAGATTTAATAACATATCTGGTCGATCACTCAGAGGTAACGCCCATGTCTGTCTTAGATCTGCTTCGTCTAGTCTGTGTTAGATTCGTTACCACACTATAAACTGCCTTGATACTTTGTCAGACAGGAAAACATGCATGACTACATGTCAAGTTCTACAAGCGGTATCTGTGCACCCCCCACCCCCGCTCCCCAGGGACTCTACCAAAACCAAACTTTTTTTTATGGTCCTATTACACATTGAGATGTTAACAAAAAAAATTTCCTGGCACTCTGGCGATATTCAGATGTGCGTTCCAAAAGGGTAAATCACTAGAATACAGTTATATACATCTCAAAATGTGGCAAATTAGAAAAATAATTCATTGGGATTTGGGTTCCTGATCAATACGTTATACTAGTTTCTGAAATTGGGACTTTGGTTGTCCATTTTAAAAAATCGAAAGATGGCGTCAAAATAACGCCAAAATATGCAAAATCATAGAAATTATGATATAACATCCAAAAACTGTGACAAAATTGTAAATTATTTCATTGAATAATGTGTTTCTCATCATTAGTAACTAATACTTAGTGAGTGAATGTTTGTTGGAATGCTTAAAATCAAGTGGCATCCACAAATGGGCCAAACAATAGCAAAATCATAGAAAAATGTTATAACAGCCTGAAACTAAGAATATAATACAGTAATTAATATTAAATTCATTGTAATATATTTCTGATTATTAGAAATAATATTGCCTATTGTGGTGATTTATGTTTTGTTGCCATCCATAAACATCCAAGATTGGAGTCAAGAATGGTTTAAAATGGTAAAACATAGTAAATATCAAATGTCAGCTTCAATAATCATCAATGTTTATAATAAAGAGGGGCAGAAAGCCGCATTGGAATATTGTCTCTTGCAATTCTCTCATCAAGGATGTTTATTTTTGTTATCGGACTTGGAGCTGAAGATGGTGACAATTTTGAAAGCCGAAAGACACCCCCACACAAACACACCCCATATACACACCCCCCCGATGCCTTTAATATTTACATTAGCACAAGTATTCTGTGTGATTAATATTTTATGTGGTATTTTTTTCTCTTTCCAGGTTAGATTAGTTTAGCTTAGCAAGACCGTACATCAAAGATCAAGGATCACAAGTCAAGATGTCAGAGAAGAATAGTTTAATGTAATTGTCCAAAAAAAGTTGTTGAAATGGAAAGAAAACGCAGACCGGGGAACATTCACATTGTGTCGTTCAATGTCTGGATATAAGCATGGATCGGTTCACATATTTTTCCAGACTTGAATCCAATGATATGATTGCACTTCTCATAAGAATATACACGATCGTGCTTAGACTGAACCACAGGTTCTTCATATCGAATGATCAGATATCTGTCAGGGCATTCCTGATTGAGATCCAGGAGAACGAGGGCTAATCAACCGAGGATGTGCCAAAAGATTTACCCTGAACCGATAGTTTAAACACCTAGTAACCATTACCGACTGAGCTCCTGGACCCATACAGCCAAGAAGAAAGGGCTTAAGCACAAGAAAGCATCAGAAAAGAATTTTTGAAACTGATTGTATTTTCTGCAAATAGAGGGCCGAATCTGTGATAAAAGGCAGGGATCGACAAC
>CM068956.1:175007408-175021681 GCA_035128595.1 Eptatretus atami
GATATCTGTCATTCGATATGAAGAACCTGGTGGTTCAGCTAAGCCACGATCCTGTATATTCTTGAGAAGTGCCAATCTATCATTTGGATTCAAGTCTGAAAAATATGTGAACGATCCATGCTTTATTCCAGACATTTGAACGACACAATGTTAATGTTCCCGTTTGCGTTTTCTTTCCATTTCAACAACTTTCTTTTGACAATTACATTAAACTATTTCTTATTGTCTTGCAATCAAGTAAGTCCCAGTGTTGCCCTCCTCGTATTTTTCTGCATGTGCTGCTTGATTTTATGTTTGCAGCTACTCTATTGACCTTGAGAGTGAAAAAATCTGCGTTTATAAGATTATGTTTACTGCTGGGGGAAACGAGGTGCAGCTTACATTTACGAGGTGCAGTAACAGCATTTAGTCCTTCGTCGTAGCACACGATGAGAATGTAGGGATGGACGGAGGATAATAAAGTGTTTGGCACAGCTCATAGATCGAAAAGGACTGGATCAAATCTGAGGGGACAAAGACCGAGGGACGTTGGCACTGTTGATTGATAGGATTACAATAACAGAATCATAGAGAAGGGAAGAGGATAAAGGAGTTAGGTCAAAATCGTTGGTATTACAGTTCCCTTGTGAACACCTAAAAATCTTACCAGGTTGAATAGTATTTTCACCAGGGGAATTCCACAAATACTTGTTATGTTTGAAGACCAAGAGGAGGTGTGGGAGGATCATTCTGTGGAAGCAATGAAGTTCTCTGAATGGTAATCTTGACGAGAGAGGTGACTTGGATGATACGTCATGTGAATTGCATGGGTCGCTTTAGCCATCTATCATGCCAGACAGTTGATTTGTAAGGCATACAAAATCCTTGGGATGTATTTAGTGCTCAGAGTATAGACGTACATGGCAAAGCGATGTCACCGTACAAAAGTCTAAATTCAGGCCATCATGTGCGGGTTGCGAATGCAGTTTCTGGTTGCCATATTAATAGCCAGGAAAAACATTGTTTCACTGGAGAGTGAATGGAGCGGAATTGCATTTTTTTTCATCTTCAATTGGAGTGCTTGGCAACTGGATAATCACAGTTGACATGGTAATGTATTGGAAAAACAAACAAAGAGAGGGTGTTTAGCTAGAAGAGAAGGAATGCCAGGGGAGGGCGGAGAGAGGGTCAGTTGGTTTTGACCATGGTAAGTTGATAAAGGGAAGGGGATGTAGAAGGCAGGTACTTTGCATTGCGGGTACTGGGGGACAGGAGGCGACGAGTTGAGGTATAGCTTGGGAATTTGAAGAAGGAAAAAAAAGAGAAAGACACAGCGTCTCACACACGTGCATGCTCCGCCCCCCACCCTCCCCCCACACACACACTCATTGACTCTTGCACATTAGAATATTTAAGTGCTGAAGGTGTGCACACCTATCCAACAGCACTCTTCAGCTCCACACACTGAATCCAATGGCAGGACATGGTCAAGACGACTGCTTAGTGTTGAAGAGCTGCAGCTCACGTCCGTCATCACAGCGCTGAAGGACATCATGGCCCCATCCGCCAAGTCTGCCGTTGTGGGTCTTGGTTGCTATGCACCCATAGCTGGAGCACCGTTGAGACAGGCAGCATGATATATCACACACGGTGGATCGTGCAGTGTATCTTATCGGCAGGTGCTCCTCCGGAGGTTTTCTGTCAGGGTCCCACCCTTAGGCTCAAAGCCTAGTCACAAGGCAGCAGGGAGACCAGATGGTTTGTTGGGGCACCAGTCCCACCCACAGCGGCCCCGTCTGTGAAAACAGCTTATGCCAACAAGAAGGTGGGGTTGATTTGCCTGGGAGAGCTATGCATTATGCTATACCACACCTTATTGACACGCGCGCACGACACACACACACACACACACACACAACACACACACACACACACACACACACCACACAACACACACCACTTTGAGCATAGAAGAACTCTCATTCAATGTAAGGGATAATATTACCTCTCCAGCTTTACCACATCTAAGTTGTAGTGGATACCAACTATAAGGCACACTGACGAGACATATTTTTTTCAGATTGGTTCAAGTTGACAAGGCTGAACTGTATTAACAACGGAACAAGAGCAGATGGAACGCAAGATATCCTTCCGTAATCCAGAGTTTTGCATTTAAGGATAATGGCCCCAGCAAAACTTCAAAGGGGGGAAAGGGGAGGGGGGGGATTGTGGGAGTATTTTGGAGAAGATGCAGTTTACTCACCATCATTGAGATGGGCAGCTGAATTTAACTTCATCAGGAGAGAATGATAGAAGGCCAGGCCTAGAAGGATCAAAACATTGATATTTTTGGCATCGATCATCATGCATGACACTGTGATAAGTTCAGTATGAGAGTGTTGTTGAAGCAACCATCAAACAACACCTTCGGATGATTAAAGGTCACAGCCTTCATGGATTCCCAATCAACCCTGAACAGAAACAGCACTGTGGCTGCTTGCAAGAAACCCATAGGATTTCTGTCTCATACATTTGCCCAAGTGAAGGAAGTGTCAATGAAAGATATGATGGACACCATTTTGGACAAATGTGATCCGTTTATTACACAAGGCGTTTTCTTTCTCAAATATTTGCCCAAGATTATCCAGAATCCAAAAGCCAGACCCTTTGGTGGAAGCATTCCGGATCTCAACTCCCCAACAATTCAAAGCAACAGCAGGGAAAGCTGATGACTTGTTTTATTTTTAGGATGCAGGTGTTGTTATCAAGGAAGTTACCTGGAATCTGATCGAAAAAATCACAGGAGAATACTATTCAGAAATTCTATGGGTGCCTACCTGTCGCTTCGCTGACGGGTTAATTTCAGAAGACAGCATGTTGCACCTCAACAAACATATTGCATGTCTATCAGTGAATCTCAATGAGATTGTAAATTGAAGTGAAAAACGAATACGAAAGATATTTTTTCAACTTGTCGGTGTTGTTGTTGTTGTTGTGCTCTTCTGAGTACTTTTACATATTTTTATATTGCTTTGAGAATATTCTACACACGTCAGTATACCTCGCTTAACGCTCAGATGCGTTCTGCGAAAAGAGAGTGCTAATATAATTGAAAATGAGCTAAAACGTGTCGTTATATGCCATGGTTTATAGTGACATGCGTTCCCAACAGGGTTATTTGTTACGCATAAGCTATATTGAGGACTTTCATTTCGGTATCGGTAATCGTGCGAATAATAATAAAGTTGGTAAACATTATTTTATAGATACTGCAATACAGATGGTTAAACTAGAACAGCAATAGGTAGAGCGCACACCTCCACCAGGCTGAACAGTTTATGTTTTTGTATTCCACTGATACTGCCGGAATTTGGATTTGTACCTGAACCAAAATCGAATCGGCTTGTTCTCGTCACCTAACAACTCATCCACCAAGTTTGATCATAACCCGTCCACACTTTTGAGATATCGTGCTATTAATTTTATCGTTTGGCCCGATCTCTCAATGGTGAAGAATCACTGAAAAAAAAATTATAGTAGCGGATCCAGATCCAGACCTTCAACAACGTTTTTTTGGGCCTTGGCCTTAGTCGGAGCGAAAGTATATTGGGCTTTTCCGAGTCTCCATATCAAATGCTTCCTCATCATCCCATCATGGTGTGAGGGTTGCCTGACGAGTACATATTCCTTGAGGAATGCAACAGGTTGAACTGAGCACCTGTACACCCCAGACTGTTTAGACTACAAAACTTACTTTGGCAGTCCACACATATGTGCCTGTGTTGTCTTGAGACCGCAGTGGTTCAGGCCCTACCCGCTTTAAGCCACCCAAAGTGCAGGGGCTAAGTGGTGTGGCTTAGCTGCTAGCGTGGCTGGCTTAGGATCCTAGGGTCCTGAGTTTGAGCCTGTGGGCTGCCGAATTAACACACATGTGGGGTGTGACTCAGCCTGTCATCCTTCCGAGGTTTGTGAAATGAAGTACCAGTGTACTTACTGTAGAGGGTACAGCATCAGTGGCACAGTGGTGCTTCAGAGAAATGATAAGCTACCCAGCAGCCAAGCTGCCATACGCAAGAACAGAATAGTGCAGGGCCTGTTTTGGTCTGATGAAGAGCAAGGCCCAAAACGTCAGTACTTTGCGATCTTTTACCGCAGATAACTTTACCTTATTATTTCTCATGTTTATATTTCTCTTTTTGCCCAATGCAGATCATAGTTCTTTGCTGGAATTAAAAAAAAATTAACTTCTGTGTAACTTAGTCTAGTTTGTTGGTGGATTGAACAGCATCGAACAATTAAAGTTCTTTTGATGGTTCAATGTGTTCTCTTTTAAATACAAAGTCGAGGCTCATGAAGAGCTTAGACATCGAACGGATTCAGGATGTACAGACAAAAGGAACAGTGGAAAGAAAGGGAGGGGGGGGAGGAAGGGGACACACCAACAGCAGGGTTGAGGGACAAATATAGAGGAAACTTGGAGAAATAAGGGATGTGGGGAAGAATGAGGCTATAGGAGGACAATGGTGGACAATATGGAATAGAAGCAAACTTCAGGAAGGAAAAACTTTGAAAGAGGTGGGCTTGGGGAGGGTAACGGGAGTAATAGACAGATCATGGTTTTGATGGGCGATGATGTGAGATGGTGGTGAACAGCTGTCTTTGAAGACCCGGGGGAAAGATGAGATATGAAGAGAGTGGAAATTGGTTCCACAGGTGGGGGAAAGATGAACTAATGAGTCGAGGTGAGCAGTGATCCTGTAAGTGTTGTACCACGTCTATCATTCTTCGGAGGGGCTGACTGTCTCATCTGCTTTCACTATTAGTAATAGTGTAAAGGATCAAGTGGAACATTTATAAGAACGGTCCTTGCATAGGGTTAAAATGTTGGGAAGTATCGTTGAAATTTCCTGAATGAATAAACTTTATATTTTCGGACTTATCTCTTCTTGTTTTTTTCTATTTAAACATATAGCAATATTGTGAGTAATCCGAAAAGTGAGTGATGCAGAGTGGTTCTGTAACTTGCAACTGTAGGTCACACTAAAGTTGAGATTTCCTTCTCTATGGGAGAGACCCTACATACATCCTTCCAAAGTATAACGAAAACAGCTTCTAATATCTTCGGATGAACATACATCATTTTCATGTCATTGATTATTATCATCACAATCAAGTGTGCGAAAAATACCCAATGAATGTCTGGATAAGAAAATAGGGCCGAGTTGAAAAGAAAACACCCTCAGACACAAAGTGAGGATGGCAGCAAGACCATACACTGCTGAGACAAGCGTACTAAAGCACAATTAAGTCAAAGTGGGGGTGACAAAAAACAGAGAAACGGGGTCAACCAGAGCAGCAAGGATCTTCTCTCTTCTGTGGCTCGCAATTCCCACACATTTCAAAAGCACTCAGACACGTCGAGCGAGACACACCGAGGAGTCTTGGCGAAGGGGATTCAACTGAATACTTAGAGCCGGTGGTGGATCCAAGAAGGTATCATTATGGAACAAGATAAGGGCAGAATGGACAATTTATATTGATTGTGGCTCACTCACAAGTAATACTGCTGATGAGTGAATGTTTCTATTCTCCAGATACTAGCCAATCGAAAGGTAATTAATTCTCCCCGAGTCTCCGCTCCAAGCTCTCTTCCTGAAATAATTAATTACACCAGGAGGGAGCGTGTCTTTGGTCGGTCGATGGTTGCACTATGAAGGGAAAATCAGGCTGTAGCAAAGAAGTTTAGGGCTCGTGGCCATATCTTCCTAATTCCCTAGCTACGAAGAGCAAAAACCCTTCTTTTTTTTTCTTGCTTCGGAGATGCAAATCAGCATTTAGAAGAAGAAGTTTGGACCTTACGACAATTTCAGAAGTTAAATTTCTGAATTTTATCTTTGTTAGTTAACATCATGGCTAGCAGTCAAAAATACAATGAACAATATAATAAGCTCTTTTCACTGACTTCGATTTCAACTTAAATACAACCAAACATCATATAAGTCGAGCTACTTGATAGATAAGTTTATATGTTTCATAAAGTTCATTTTCTTAGTGTTTACACCCATTTTAGTTTTCAAGTTTCCCCAATGACTGATCGAATGGCAAATAGCTACAAATTGGAAGCTCTCAGATTTGGCCAGAAAAGACATTGCTGAAAGTTCACAGAAATCACCGGTACAACGTACTGTACATTTGTGTACCCAATGTGAACATCAATTCATTTTCTTGTGCGGAGGAAGAGGGGCAGGAGGTTGCGGGAGAATATGGTAATACGCAATCTTCGGTACTTTCCTAATTCCAAACTATACTGGTCTATTTGGGATTTGTGTGTAAGTGTATTGTCATAATCTGTCTCAATGACCAAATACAATAATCCACTATATCCACAATGAAATATCAGTTTTGTTCAGCGTTATCAGCAGAAAGGTTTGAACTACTGCAAGACATTTAAAAACTGTCACAGAACAATTCGGTCAATGTTCATTCTGAAAGAAGGCATGCTTCATGGTGCGACACCTTGATGTTTTACCCTGGAAGGAACAATTAGCAATTTCAAATGTGAAAACGTTTAGATACAGCATTTAAATCCTCATTGCAGCACATTTATGCTAATGGCATTATGAATGAGAGCAATTTATCAAATGGGTAGAAAGGTGGTGCACCAAATGATTTTGCTTAAGCAAGCTTGGATGCTAACTTAAGAGTCTGGATTTCTGAAAAAGAATTGCAATTTACCTGCTTAGGATTTCTTGCAGGAACTCATTGCTTGTAGAGCTGTTCGGCTCCGCGGCAAGGCAGTCCATCACCTCCTTTCCTGGGCTTGCAACCATTTTCTCTTTTTTGCCTCGGGTGACCTCCTCGCTGCCATAACGCTTCCTGTTTCCCATCGGCCCGCTTCCCCTTGGCTCTGAGCCGTCTACCCAATGCTGTCCACTCTCTTTTTTCCTCTTTCTTGCAGTTTCTCCTCCTTTTTCCCTCTCCCAAGACATCCCTGTTGCTCCCTTTCTTTGCAATTTCAGTTGGAATTCCTGTCGTGACAGAGGCTGTTTTGTTCGACGAAAACCAAACCAGTTTGCAAAAGAGGATGCGGCACCAGACCGAAGCTTGCATCAGCAGTCGTTGAGCCTGTACGTGAACAACTCTGTTGTTCCTGAGACTTCCGAATAACATTTGCCTGAATACCAAGCATCACCTTTCTTCAATCGAAGCACCTGGTGAGCTCGGGGCCTTAGAAATTGACTCTGGACTCGGCTCTGAGTTAGACTTGAATCACATCGATCTTTGCTATGATGTCCCATTGATGGTTGATCAGTGTTACCACCATCTTCGGTCCTAGTTATGGTGGAAATAATCTGGGGTATGCTGTTTGGTTTGGTCTGCAACAAGAGCTTACACTTATCCTGCTCTGGACATCTTGCAAATGCTTCAAGTTGTCAGATCGCAATTTTCTGCAACTGAATGCCAATTCATTCCTGTGTTCTCAGCCTGTTTTATGCTGTTGTGCTCCAGTACATTTTGCCTGGGTGCATGCATATGCTCATCACCATCACTTGCTAGCTGCAGGTTGTCCATATTATCGTTTCCTTTTGAGTTGCACTGTGCAGCACTGAAACTGCTTTCTCAGGTGTGTGGAAACCCCATAATCTTCGATGGCATTGGAAGCTTTCTGTCCATTAATCTTCAAAAGCGACTGTCCACTTTCAGGCTTAATAGCAGCTTTTTGAACTTCGGATTTAGTGGGCAATTTATGAGGTTATTTGACCCGCACACCTTAACATTGCTTTTCCCTGGTGGACTGGGCTTTCAGTTCTAAATAGATGCCTTGACCTTCGACAGCTTGAGAGTCATCTTGCCTAGCAGCACTTACTGCTAATGCAGCGGCCTGTGCTTTTTGAGTTTGTTTTATCACTCCCTCTCCTGCTGGGGAACCAAGTCGTGACTTTGCTTGGGCTGCTTTTGCTTTTGCCATCAGAACTACTCTTCGGAACTTTCTCAGTTGTTTGACTTAAATGGAGACCTCTTCAAAGCCCTGACAATTTACACCTCCCCACTTCCTCTCATTAGGTGAGAGAGCTTTCGGTGACTTTTTTGAGAATTGGACTCCTTCGTTGCTATCAAATGTTTTTTGCTCAGAATTTCCAGCACAAAACAGTGAGGGCGATGACTGTGTAGCCTCTCCTTCCAAAGGAACATCTACTTTTGTCTCTAGAACAGTTCTAGGGCTGTCTGGCATGGGGCTAGACAGCTGCCTGGCTAGCGGGCTGCCTCTTTCAGCTGTGTTTGTTATGATGTGCGTGCGTGTTCTGGGACTCAGGTCTCAGGTGAGCTGGGTGGCAAGACCGGTCTCGCGGGCTGCAATTTGCACTGAACTCAGACTACGAGCCTTTGTGCCACTCATGCCTAGTGCGGCTTTGCGAATGGTCTTGTACAGCTTGGTGACTGAGGTGCCTGTTTGCTGAAGCTTTGAAAGTCCTCACTTTCTGTACAGTCTGTTGGCCGTGGTGTTAAACTGTCAGTACAACATGAAATTAATGGTGGTATCATTGCTTCTACCTCCAACTGAGGATTTCTAACCACTATTCCAATTTTAGAGCTGAAAATTGCTGCACTTCCATATTTTGTTTGCTGTTTAGCTAATAAGAAGGAATCTGCTGAAGTTTCAGGTTCAAGATGCAAGGTCTTGCCATTTGATGGCAAACTCTTTCATGTCAATGCCACAAGGGGAGTTTTGCGTCTTCTGTGGCTTTGACTTGACTCCATTGGCCAATGTCAGAGCATTTCCTGTAGGATGAGTTGCTAATGAGTTGCTTTCTTTCTCTGCAGCTGTTGTTAATCTTCACAACTTGGCATTTTCTCCGATTCCATCACATGCATTGGTGATGTTGGTGCACGGCTGTGGACCGAAGAGGTAACTTTGGTTGTGAACAGATAAATGTCATTGTTGGGAAGTTTCGTCATTGCCCCAAGCAAGAGAGACCGTTGCACCCCGATCTATTTGGAGTAACCATCGTTGACCGAGCAGCGTGTGATGGGTAGCTAGTGGGTAGTTTTGCTGGCCATCTTTGTGATGTTGATTTCTCTTTTACAAGTCTACCTTTCCATGATGGGCTTGGTTTGTGCAGACCCATAGTTGGGCTTTAACAGAGTCATGCTTGGTGGTATGTCATAATTGGGACGGATCAGCAATGAGGCCGAACGTCCAGGAGGTGAAGGTGTTTGCAGGCGGCAGGGCATAGCTGGGCTGTCTCGTACAGGCTCTTCTGGTTGCTCAGGAGATACTGTACCTGAGCTATTTCCAGAATGCACGAGACTAGTTGTAGGAATTTCTGGTGTTGGCTGGGAAAGTGTTGCATTGCTAGTTAAAAACCTGCCTTGATGAAACTATTGGCATTCTGGTATTTAATGTGATGATTCCCTGTGCAGAAGTTGAAACATCTTGTGCTGCACCTTGGTGGAGGACTACCATTACTGCAAGTTAAGTGTTTCGTCGGGATTCACCGTCTTAGAAGGTGATCTTAGGTTCCTCGGGAGGTGTGAAACCTTTGTGTTAAACCACGTTCTCTCCTTGTTTTCAGGCAGCTGTTGTCCACATTTTTCATAGCATTACCAGTCGTTGAAACCTTAAGATATCTAGAAAGCTTAGCCGGGGAAGACAGAGCTGAAGTCTTTCCAGAGTTGAAAGGGACTTGCCTGTTCCTGCTCATTTCCATTACTCGCAGGTTCATTCTCATTTGTGTTACTTGCCTCTCTGAGTCTCTTGGAGCTTGTGGTAAACTGCTTTTTGGGGCTACAATTGGAAGAGGGTCTAGCCCTAGAGAAACCTGGTGGAGCAAAGCTAACTGAGTACACACACACTCTTATGCTTTGGACTGCAGATGGGTTTATGAGCTTTTGCTGACTCTCGGATTCCGGTAGTGGCGGGGAGTGGAGGCCATTTCTGATGACTTTTGGTGGGTAATTGCAGAACATACTGTCTGATGACACATTTGTGGTCAGAGCCACAATAGAGCTCACCGCTACTTATTGTGAGAGATGCAGAATCATCATGGCTTGGTTCTTCATCAGTGGGAGAGATTGCTGTGCCATTGTTGATCTCAAAAACACGTGAACCTTCTGGATCTAGCACCATATAATCTACAGGAACACGTTCTTCTTGGGATACTGCTAAGGTGGAGCTCCCTGTACTTTCACATGTCGATGATAGCCCTTGCTGGCAATCTCCTTTCCTGGGCTCCCTGCCAAGCTTCTTACAAACTGAGCATGCTAGGATTATCAGCAAGTGTCACTGAAGGACTAGTAAGGGAAACAACTTGGCTGCAGAGTGCTGTGACACAACCAGCATCAGTCCTGTGTAGCATATGTGTTACAGATACTGCCCTGCTTCTCACATTAGGGTCACATTGATCATCTTTCATACCTAGGCACCTGGAATCTTGAGTTACTGATCTACACCTTTATGTGGCCTCCTCTTGTCTGAGCCTGCCTCTCAATACCATTTTTGACAGCATGGTTGGCTAAGCTGGCTCTTGATTCACCTGAGTTGAGACTCCGCCTTTGTCGTTGGCAGCGTGGCATTGAAGCTTGAAGCCGCGACAGACAGCGAGCTGAACCTAGCAGGTCACCATGTGATCCAAGCCCGAAAAAACCATCAGGCAGGTCATGTGATAACCGTAGACATGATGGTAGTGTCCAGTCATGGCAAGAAACTGCTACTTGAGTTATAGGTAAGTCTTTCCCCACTATCATCTTGTGAATCTGATTCGTAAGAGTGTTTTTTACATGAATGTGTTGAGAATTTTGAGTGGTCATAGTGGGTCGACATCCTGGTGAGTAGATCCCCTCATTCGAGCTCATACACTCACGGCCAGGCCTTCTGATGGAGGAGACCAATACGCTCCTCGCACTAAATCCATCACGTGACACAAGTTGCCTTAGTCCGCGCAGAATGCTGTTCTCTTTACGACGCTGTCGCTGGAGCGCATCTTCATGCGAGTCTCTTGGTCCAGGTCCACCAGCATACCGGTGAACATGAGCACGAACTTCCTCCTTAGCCGCAGTGGTGGAGACTCCTTGCCAAGCTGGACATGCGTCTCTCAGAAGAATGGTTCTTCACCTCTCCCGGCAGGATGGCATGCTACAGGGAAACTGTTTCCGTTGGTGACAAAGATCAGAAGGGAGAGAAAAAGGTTTGAAACTATTAAACTATTGAACTGCAGTATCTGTAAACTAGCAAAGACAACAACATCACTGGCACATTTATAAGTGTCAACATCTTTATGGTGTCTTTGAGGAAGTAGCTGTTTGCTGTTGAGGCACAATATAGATCTTTTGAATCCAATGACATTATATTACGATCAAAAGAAGCATCTTAATTGGTTATTTCAAATTCCATTGGCAGGCACCACAGATCAGTGGCCAAGCAGATGCACCTCATTGCTGAAACAAATTTTGAAAAATATCTGTCGTGATAAAGATAAAAATTCTAAGTAAGGTATTACTTATTGGATAGGAAGGGGGGACACGTGACAGTGTCTCTTTGAATTGCAGATAGCAATGGTTATTGGCTGACAAATGACATGAACTCATAAGGTTCGTTATAGTCCATGCAAGCAGAGACTTTGAAACTCTAAATCCAATCATATGTGGTAAATAATAAAATGACGAATAGATAGAGACATTAATTTTCTGTAATACATGATGGAGATTTTGACAGGGTTGATTAACAGCTGCAACTGCATAATGTCTTTGCAAAAAGCTTATCTTGATCAGGCTTTCAATTACACTTTGTCAAGTGCCAGATTCACGCGAAAGGCCATCCCTACATTTACTGTCCCTTGGGGAGAGGGAGAAGTGAGGGGAAGAAGGAAGAAAATGAGGATAGGGACCAGGGGCGAGAGCTGGGAAAAGGGAGGCTGGATTGGGAGAGATGGTTTGTCAAAAAGTCAACTGTTTTGAGTATGTTAAATGTGGATGGTTCATTGCTTTGCAGCAAGCCGAGTACTTTATTTTAAAATTTCATTATTAAAGTGTCTTGAAAAGTGCAAGACATGATTGCACCATACTCTTGAGAGTTAAAAAACACCAGACAGCAATGTTTTGAAGTTATATAGAGATGTGATGTGGATGATTCAGCAATAAACTTTTTGAAAGTTTCAACCACCATTTTAAAGGTTGGAATGTGGGAATGCACTACTCACTTGTGCACTTTCTCGGTGCACAGCTCGAGGGCATGAGCTGATGGAGATCTCGCTGCAGCTGCTTGAAAGCGAGAGATCACTGCTGCTGCAACTGCTGCCTGGGCTTGCTGGATTCAGCCGGCACAATGACCCCTCATAAGCAGGAGCTGCCAGTGCTGCCTGCAACTCCCAGAAGCGACAGAGGAGAGAGGAGGTTGGAGAGATGGGGAGAGGACGAGGTGGGAGAGAGGAGGGGGATAAGAGAAAGGGGAGAAGTGAGGTAGGAGGTGAGAGAGCAGAGAAGGAAAGAGGGGATAGGGGAGGAGTGGAGGGGCAGGGGAGGGATATGGGAGAATGGAGAGGCAAGAGGGGAGAAGAGGGGGTATGGGAGAATGGAGAGGGAGAGGGGGAGGAGAGGGAATAGGGGAGATGAGGAAGGGGGGGGTGGGTAGAAAACGGGGCAAGAGAGGAGGGAGATAAGAGGATGGAAGAATAGAGGGAGGGGGTGATAGGGAAGGACCGGGGGTGGGGAGAATTGGAGGGGACAGAGAAGAGGGAAAAGAGCAGGGGGAAATGGGTGATATGAGGAGGGGTGGAAAGGGGGACAGAAGAAAATAGGAGGTGGGGCAGAATAGAAAGAGAGAGGAGGGGAGAGAAAGTGGGAGAATGGGGGACATAATGAGGAGGGAAGGGAGAAAGAGGAAGGAAGAGGGGAGAAGTGGGGAAAGTGGAGAGGGTGAGAAAAGGGGGGGGTAGGAGAACAGAGAGAAGGTAGGGGAGAGGAGAGAGGGAGGAAGGAGATAGGGGAGAGGAGAGAGGAGGAAGATAGGGAGAGGAGAGAGAGGAAGGAGATAGGGGAGAGGAGAGATGAGGAAGTAGGGGAGAGGAGAGTAACATTAGCTAAGTAGTACCCAGTTGAAAATGATGTAAAACGAATTTTGAATAATTAAACCTGCATTTCAGACGTTTCCGAGTGATGATTTAATAACATTATCTGGTCGGATCACTCAGAGGTAACGCCATGTCTTTTGATCTGCTTCGTCTAGTCTGTGTTAGATTCGTTACCAACTATAAACTGCCTTGATACTTTGCAGACAGGAACATGGCATGACTAATGTCAGTTTCTACAGAGGTATCTGTGCACCCCCCCACCCCGCCCCCAGGACTCTACCAAACCAACTTTTTTTTATGGTCCTATTACACATTTGAGATGTTAACAAAAAAAATTTCCTGGCACTCTGGCGATATTCAAGATGGCGTCCAAAAGTGGTAAAATCATAGAATACAGTATATAACATCTCAAAAATGTGGCAAATTAGAAAAATAATCATTGGGATTTGGTTCCTGATCAATAGTTACTAGTTTCTGATAATTGGGCTTTGTTGCATTTTTAAAAATCAAGATGCGTCCAAAATAACCGCCAAAATATGCAAAATCATAGAAATTATATATAACAGCCAAAACTGTGACAAAATTGTAAATATATTCATTGAATAATGTGTTTCTCATCATTAGTAACTAATACTTAGTGAGTGAATTTGTTGGAATGCTTAAAATCCAAGATGGCATCCAAAATGGCCAGAACAATAGGCAAAATCATAGAAAATTGTATATAACAGCCTGAAACTAAGAATATATACAGTAAATTAATATTTGAATTCATTGTAATATATTTCCTGATTATTAGAAACTAATAGGCCTATGTGGTGATTTATGTTTTGTTGCCATCCATAAAATCCAAGATGGAGTTCAAAATGGTTTTAAAAATGGTAAAATCATAGTAAATATCAAATGTCAGCTTCAAATAATCATCAATGTTTATATAACAGAGGGGCAGAACCATGGAATATTCGTCTTGCAATTCTTATCAAGGATGTTTATTATTGTTATCGGACTTGGAGTTGAAGATGGTGGACAATTTGAAAGCCAGAAAAGACACCCCCACACAAACACACCCCTATACACACCCCGATGCACTTTGAATATTTACATACACTCAAGTATTATGTGTATTAATATTTTATGTGTATTTTTTTTCTCTTTCCAGGTTAGATTAGTTAGCTTAGCAAGACGTAGCTAGTCAAAGATTCAAGATCACAAGTCAAGATGTCAGAGAAG
>CM068956.1:175024422-175038471 GCA_035128595.1 Eptatretus atami
GGGGTGGGGGGGGTGCACAGATACCCTCTGTAGAAACTTGACTATTAGTCATGCCATGTCCTGTCTGCAAAGTATCAAGGCAGTTTATAGTTGGGTAACGAATCTAACACAGACTAGACGAAGCAGATCAAAGACATGGGCGTTACCTCTGAGTGATCCGACCAGATAATGTTATTAAATCATCACTCGGAAACGTCTGAAATGCAGGTTTTAATTATTCAAAATTCTGTTTTACATTTTCAACTGGGTATAGCCGACTTAGCTAATGTTTATCTCTCCTCTCCCCTATCTTCCTCATCTCTCCTCTCCCCTATCTCCTTCCTCCTCTCTCCTCTCCCTATCTTCCTCCTCTCTCCTCTCCCCTATCTCCTTCCTCCCTCTCTCCTCTCCCCTACCTTCTCTCTGTTCTCCTACCCCCCCCCTTTTCTACCCCTCTCCACTTTCCCCACTTCTCCCTCTTCCTTCCTCTTTCTCCCTTCCCTCCTCATTTATGTCCCCCATTTCTCCCACTTCTCTCCCCCTCCTCTCTCTTTCCTATTCTGCCCCCACCTCTCTATTTTCTTCTGTCCCTCCTTTCCACCCCTCTCTCATATCACCCATTTCCCCCTGCTCTTTTCCCTCTTCTCTGTCCCCTCCAATTCTCCCCACCCCCGTCCTTCCCTATCACCCCCTCCCTCTATTCTCTCCATCCTCTTATCTCCCTCTCTCTTGCCCCGTTTTCTACCACACCCCCCCCCCCTTCCTCATCTCCCCTATTCCCTCTCCTCCCCCTCTTCCCTCTCCATTCTCCATACCCCTCTTCTCCCCCTCTTGCCTCTCCATTCTCCCATATCCCCTCCCTGCCCCTCCACTCCCTTCCCCTTATCCCCTCTTTCCTCTCTCCGCTCTCTCACCTCCTACCTCACTTCTCCCCTTTCTCTTATCCCCTCTCCTCTCTCCCACCTCGTCTCTCCTCCCATCTCTCCAACCTCCTCTCTCCTCTGTCGCTTCTGGGAGTTGCAGGCAGCACTGGCAGCTCCTGCTTATGAGGGGGGTTCATTGTGCCGGCTGAATCCAGCAAGCCCAGGCAGCAGTTGCAGCAGCAGTGATCTCTCGCTTTCAAGCAGCTGCAGCGAGATCTCCATCAGCTCATGCCCTCGAGCTGTGCACCGAGAAAGTGCACAAGTGAGTAGTGCATTCCCACATTCCTAACCTTTAAAATGGTGGTTGAAACTTTCAAAAGTTTATTGCTGAATCATCCACATCACATCTCTATATAACTTCAAAAACATTGCTGTCTGGTGTTTTTTAACCTCAAGAGTATGGTGCAATCATGTCTTGCACTTTTCAAGACACTTTATAAATGAAATTTTAAAATAAAGTACTCGGCTTGCTGCAAAGCAATGAACCATCCACATATTACATACTCAAAACAGTTGACTTTTTGACAAACCATCTCTCCCACATCCACGCCTCCCTTTTCCCCAGCTCTCGCCCCTGGTCCCTATCCTCATTTTCTTCCTTCTTCCCCTCACTTCTCCCTCTCCCCAAGTGGACAGTAAATGTAGGGGATGGCCTTTCGCGTGAGATCTGGCACTTGACAAAGTGTAATTGAAAGCCTGATCAAGATAAGCTTTTTGCAAAGACAATTATGCAGTTGCAGCTGTTAATCAACCCTGTCAAAAATCTCCATCATGTATTACAGAAAATTAATGTCTCTATCTATTCGTCATTTTATTATTTACCACATATGATTGGATTTAGAGTTTCAAAGTCTCTGCTTGCATGGACTATAACGAACCTTATGAGTTCATGTCATTTGTCAGCCAATAACCATTGCTATCTGGCAATTCAAAGAGACACTGTCACGTGTCCCCCCTTCCTATCCAATAAGTAATACCTTACTTAGAATTTTATCTTTATCACGACAGATATTTTTCAAAATTTGTTTCAGCAATGAGGTGCATCTGCTTGGCCACTGATCTGTGGTGCCTGCCAATGGAATTTGAAATAACCAATTAAGATGCTTCTTTTGATCGTAATATAATGTCATTGGATTCAAAAGATCTATATTGTGCCTCAACAGCAAACAGCTACTTCCTCAAAGACACCATAAAGATGTTGAACATTATAAATGTGCCAGTGATGTTGTTGTCTTTGCTAGTTTACAGATACTGCAGTTCAATAGTTTAATAGTTTCAAACCTTTTTCTCTTCCCTTTCTGATCTTTGTCACCAACGGAAACAGTTTCCCTGTAGCAGTGCCATCCTGCCGGGAGAGGTGAAGAACCATTCTTCTGAGAGACGCATGTCCAGGCTTGGCAAGGAGTCTCCACCACTGCGGCTAAGGGAGGAAGTTCGTGCTCATGTTCACCGGTATGCTGGTGGACCTGGACCAAGAGACTCGCATGAAGATGCGCTCCAGCGACAGCGTCGTAAAGAGAACAGCATTCTGCGCGGACTAAGGCAACTTGTGTCACGTGATGGATTTATGTGCGAGGAGCGTATTGGTCTCCTTCCATCAGAATGGCCTGGCCGTGAGTGTATGAGCTCGAATGAGGGGATCTACTCACCAGGATGTCGACCCACTATGACCACTCAAAATTCTCAACACATTCATGTTAAAAAACACTCTTACGAATCAGATTCACAAGATGATAGTGGGGAAGACTTACCTATAACTCAAGTAGCAGTTTCTTGCCATGACTGGACACTACCATCATGTCTACGGTTATCACATGACCTGCCTGATGGTTTTTTCGGGCTTGGATCACATGGTGACCTGCTAGGTTCAGCTCGCTGTCTGTCGCGGCTTCAAGCTTCAATGCCACGCTGCCAACGACAAAGGCGGAGTCTCAACTCAGGTGAATCAAGAGCCAGCTTAGCCAACCATGCTGTCAAAAATGGTATTGAGAGGCATGGCTCAGACAAGAGGAGGCCACATAAAGGTGTAGGATCAGTAACTCAAGATTCCAGGTGCCTAGGTATGAAAGATGATCAATGTGACCCTAATGTGAGAAGCAGGGCAGTATCTGTAACACATATGCTACACAGGACTGATGCTGGTTGTGTCACAGCACTCTGCAGCCAAGTTGTTTCCCTTACTAGTCCTTCAGTGACACTTGCTGATAATCCTAGCATGCTTCAGTTTGTAAGAAGCTTGGCAGGGAGCCCAGGAAAGGAGGATTGCCAGCAAGGGCTATCATCGACATGTGAAAGTACAGGGAGCTCCACCTTAGCAGTATCCCAAGAAGAACGTGTTCCTGTAGATTATATGGTGCTAGATCCAGAAGGTTCACGTGTTTTTGAGATCAACAATGGCACAGCAATCTCTCCCACTGATGAAGAACCAAGCCATGATGATTCTGCATCTCCTCACAATAAGGTAGCGGTGAGCTCTATTGTGGCTCTGACCACAAATGTGTCATCAGACAGTATGGTTCCTGCAATTACCCACCAAAAGTCATCAGAAATGGCCTCCACTCCTCCTGCACTACCGGAATCCGAGAGTCAGCAAAAGCTCATTAAACCCATCTGCAGTCCAAAGCATAAGAGTGGTGTTGTGTACTCAGTTAGCTTTGCTCCACCAGGTTTCTCTAGGGCTAGACCCTCTTCCAATTGTAGCCCCAAAAAAAGCAGTTTACCACAAGCTCCAAGAGACTCAGAGAGGCAATGTAACACAAATGAGAATGAACCTGCGAGTAATGGAAATGAGCAGGACAAGGCAAGTTCCCCTTTCAACTCTGGAAAGACTTCAGCTCTGTCTTCCCCGGCTAAGCTTTCTAGATATCTTAAGGTTTCAACGACTGGTAATGCTATGAAAAATGTGGACAACAGCTGCCTGAAAACCAAGGGAGAACGTGGTTTAACACAAAGGGTTTCACACCTCCCGAGGAACTCAAGATCACCTTCTAAGAGCGGTGAATCCCCGACGAAACACATTAACTGCAGTAATGGTAGTCCTCCACCAAGTGCAGCACAAGATGTTTCAACTTCTGCACAGGGAATCATCACATTAAATACCAGAATGCCAATAGTTTCATCAAGGCAGGTTTTAACTAGCAATGCAACACTTTCCCAGCCAACACCAGAAATTCCTACAACTAGTCTCGTGCATTCTGGAAATAGCTCAGGTACAGTATCTCCTGAGCAACCAGAAGAGCCTGTACGAGACAGCCCAGCTATGCCCTGCCGCCTGCAAACACCTTCACCTCCTGGACGTTCGGCCTCATTGCTGATCCGTCCCAATTATGACATACCACCAAGCATGACTCTGTTAAAGCCCAACTATGGGTCTGCACAAACCCAAGCCCATCATGGAAAGGTGAGACTTGTAAAAGAGAAATCAACATCAACAAAGATGGCCAGCAAACTACCCACTAGCTACCCATCACACGCTGCTCGGTCAACGATGGTTACTCCAAATAGATCGGGGGTGCAACGGTCTCTCTTGCTTGGGGCAATGACAGAAACTTCCCAACAAGTGACATTTATCTGTTCACAACCAAAGTTACCTCTTCGGTCCACAGCCAGTGCACCAACATCACCAATGCATGTGATGGAATCGGAGAAATGCCAAGTTGTGAAGATTACAACAGCTGCAGAGAAAGAAAGCAACTCATTAGCAACTCATCCTACAGGAAATGCTCTGACATTGGCCAATGGAGTCAAGTCAAAGCCACAGAAGACGCAAAACTCCCCTTGTGGCATTGACATGAAAGAGTTGCCATCAAATGGCAAGACCTTGCATCTTGAACCTGAAACTTCAGCAGATTCCTTCTTATTAGCTAAACAGCAAACAAAATATGGAAGTGCAGCAATTTTCAGCTCTAAAATTGGAATAGTGGTTAGAAATCCTCAGTTGGAGGTAGAAGCAATGATACCACCATTAATTTCATGTTGTACTGACAGTTTAACACCACGGCCAACAGACTGTACAGAAAGTGAGGACTTTCAAAGCTTCAGCAAACAGGCACCTCAGTCACCAAGCTGTACAAGACCATTCGCAAAGCCGGCACTAGGCATGAGTGGCACAAAGGCTCGTAGTCTGAGTTTCAGTGCAAATTGCAGCCCGCGAGACCGGGTCTTGCCACCCAGCTCACCTGGAGACCTGAGTCCCAGAACACGCACGCACATCATAACAAACACAGCTGAAAGAGGCAGCCCGCTAGCCAGGCAGCTGTCTAGCCCCATGCCAGACAGCCCTAGAACTGTTCTAGAGACAAAAGTAGATGTTCCTTTGGAAGGAGAGGCTACACAGTCATCGCCCTCACTGTTTTGTGCTGGAAATTCTGAGCAAAAATCATTTGATAGCAACGAAGGAGTCCAATTCTCAAAAAAGTCACCGAAAGCTCTCTCACCTAATGAGAGGAAGTGGGGAGGTGTAAATTGTCAGGGCTTTGAAGAGGTCTCCATTTTAAGTCAAACAACTGAGAAAGTTCCGAAGAGTAGTTCTGATGGCAAAAGCAAAAGCAGCCCAAGCAAAGTCACGACTTGGTTCCCCAGCAGGAGAGGGAGTGATAAAACAAACTCAAAAGCACAGGCCGCTGCATTAGCAGTAAGTGCTGCTAGGCAAGATGACTCTCAAGCTGTCGAAGGTCAAGGCATCTATTTTAGAACTGAAAGCCGCAGTCCACCAGGGAAAAGCAATGTTAAGTGTGCGGGTCAAATAAAACCTCATAAATTGCCCACTAAATCCGAAGTTCAAAAAGCTGCTATTAAGCCTGAAAGTGGACAGTCGCTTTTGAAGATTAATGGACAGAAAGCTTCCAATGCCATCGAAGATTATGGGGTTTCCACACGACCTGAGAAAGCAGTTTCAGTGCTGCACAGTGCAACTCAAAAGGAAACGATAATATGGGACAACCTGCAGCTAGCAAGTGATGGTGATGAGCATATGCATGCACCCAGGCAAAATGTACTGGAGCACAACAGCATAAAACAGGCTGAGAACACAGGAATGAATTGGCATTCAGTTGCAGAAAATTGCGATCTGACAACTGTTGAAGCATTTGCAAGATGTCCAGAGCAGGATAAGTGTAAGCTCTTGTTGCAGACCAAACCAAACAGCATACCCCAGATTATTTCCACCATAACTAGGACCGAAGATGGTGGTAACACTGATCAACCATCAATGGGACATCATAGCAAAGATCGATGTGATTCAAAGTCTAACTCAGAGCCGAGTCCAGAGTCAATTTCTAAGGCCCCGAGCTCACCAGGTGCTTCGATTGAAGAAAAGGTGATGCTTGGTATTCAGGCAAATGTTATTCGGAAGTCTCAGGAACAACAGAGTTGTTCACGTACAGGCTCAACGACTGCTGATTGCAAGCTTCGGTCTGGTGCCGCATCCTCTTTTGCAAACTGGTTTGGTTTTCGTCGGAACAAAACAGCCTCTGTCACGACAGGAATTCCAACTGAAATTGCAAAGAAAGGGAGCAACAGGGATGTCTTGGGAGAGGGGAAAAAGGGAGGAGAAACTGCAAGGAAAGAGGAAAAAAGAGAGTGGACAGCATTGGGTAGACGGCTCAGAGCCAAGGGGAAGCGGGCCGATGGGAAACAGGAAGCGGTTATGGCAGCGAGGAGGTCACCCGAGGCAAAAGAGAAAATGGTTGCAAGCCCAGGAAAGGAGGTGATGGACTGCCTTGCCGCGGAGCCGAACAGCTCTACAAGCAATGAGTTCCTGCAAGAAATCCTAAGCAGGTAAATTGCAATTCTTTTTCAGAAATCCAGACTCTTAAGTTAGCATCCAAGCTTGCTTTAAGCAAAATCATTTGGGTGCACCACCTTTCTACCCATTTGATAAATTGCTCTCATTCATAATGCCATTAGCATAAATGTGCTGCAATGAGGATTTAAATGCTGTATCTAAACGTTTTCACATTTTGAAATTGCTAATTGCTTCCTTCCAGGAGTAAACATCCAAGGTGTCGCACCATGAAGCATGCCTTCTTTCAGAATGAACATTGACCGAATTGTTCTGTGACAGTTTTTAAATGTCTTGCAGTAGTTCAAACCTTTCTGCTGATAACGCTGAACAAAACTGATATTTCATTGTGGATATAGTGGATTATGTATTTGGTCATTGAGACAGATTATGACAATACACTTACACACAGAATCCCAAATAGACCAGTATAGTTTGGAATTAGGAAAGTACCGAAGGATTGCGTATTACCATATTCTCCCGCAACCTCCTGCCCCTCTTCCTCCGCACAAGAAAATGAATTGATGTTCACATTGGGTACACAAATGTACAGTACGTGTACCGGTGATTTCTGTGAACTTTCAGCAATGTCTTTTCTGGCCAAATCTGAGAGCTTCCAATTTGTAGCTATTTGCCATTCGATCAGTCATTGGGGAAACTTGAAAACTAAAATGGGTGTAAAACACTAAGAAAATGAACTTTATGAAACATATAAACTTATCTATCAAGTAGCTCGACTTATATGATGTTTGGTTGTATTTAAGTTGAAATCGAAGTCAGTGAAAAGAGCTTATTATATTGTTCATTGTATTTTTTGACTGCTAGCCATGATGTTAACTAACAAAGATAAAATTCAGAAATTTTAACTTCTGAAATTGTCGTAAGGTCCAAACTTCTCTTCTAAATGCTGATTTGCATCTCCGAAGCAAGAAAAAAAAAGAAGGGTTTTTGCTCTTCGTATGCTATGGGAATAGGAAGAATATGGCCCACGAGCCCTAAAGCTTCTTTGCTACAGCCTGATTTCCCATTCATAGTGCAACCATCGACCGACCAAAGACACGCTCCCTCCTGGTGTAATTAATTATTTCAGGAAGAGAGCTTGGAGCGGAGACTCGGGGAGAATTATTACCTTTCGATTGGCTAGCTATCTGGAGAATAGAAACATTCACTCATGCACAGTTATTACTTGTGATGTGAGCCACAATCAATATAAATTGTCCATTCTGCCCTTATTCTTGTTCCATAATGATACCTTCTTGGATCCACCACCGCTCTAAGTATTCAGTTGAATCCCCTTCGCCCAAGACTCCTCGGTGTGTCTCGCTCGACGTGTCTGAGTGCTTTTGAAATGTGTGGAATTGCGAGCACAGAGAGAGAAGCATCCTGCTGCTCTGGTTGACCCCGTTTCTCTGTTTTTTTGTCCACCCCCACTTTGACTTAATTGTGCTTTAGTACGCTTGTCTCAGCAGTGTATGGTCTTGCTGCCATCCTCACTTTGTGTCTGAGGGTGTTTTCTTTTCAACTCGTGCCCTATTTTCATTATCCAGACATTCATTGGGTATTTTTCGCACACTTGATTGTGATGATAATAATCAATGACATGAAATGGATGTATGTTTCATCCGAAGATATTAGAAGCTGTTTTCGTTATACTTTGGAAGGATGTATGTAGGGATCTCTCCCCTAGAGGAAGGAAATCTCAACTTTAGTGTGACCTACAGTTGCAAGTTACAGAACCACTCTGCATCACTCACTTTTCGGATTACTCACAATATTGCTATTATGTTTAAATAGAAAAAAACAAGAAGAGATAAGTTCCGAAAATTCATAAAGTTTATTCATTCAGGAAATTTTCAACGATACTTCCCAACATTTTAACCACTATGCAAGGGACCGTTCTTATAAAATGTTCCACTTGATCCTTTACATTTACTAATAGTGAAAGCAGATGAGACAGTCAGCCCCTCCGAAGAATGATAGACTGTGGTACAACACTTTACAGGATCACTGCTCACCTCGACTCATTAGTTCATCTTTTCCCCCACCTGTGGAACCAATTTCCACATTCTCTTCATATCTCATTCTTTCCCCCGGGTCTTCAAGACAGCTGTTCACCACCATCTCACATCATCGCCCACTCAAAACCATGATCTGTTCTACTCCCGTTAACCCTCCCCAAGCCCACCTCTTTCAAAGTTTTTCCTTCCTGAGAGTTTGCTTCTATATCCATATTGTCCATCCCATTGTCCTCCTATAGCCCTCATTCTTCCCCACATCCCTTATTTCTCCAAGTTTCCTCTATATTTTGTCCCTCAACCCTGCTGTTGGTGTGTCCCCTTCCTCCCCCCCCCTCCCTTTCTTTCCACTGTTCCTTTTGTTCTGTTACATCCTGATCCGTTCGATGTTCTAGCTCCTTCATGAGCCTCGACTTTGTATTTCAAAAGAGAAAACATTGAACCATCAAGAAACTTTTATTGTTCGATGCTGTTCAACCACCAACTAAACCTAGACTAAGTTACACAGAAGTTAATTTTTTTTTAATTCCAGCAAAGAACTAGTGATCTGCATTGGCGGCAAAAGAGAATATAAACATGAGAATAT
The DNA here is from genome assembly GCA_035128595.1 of Eptatretus atami. Taxonomy (NCBI): domain Eukaryota; kingdom Metazoa; phylum Chordata; class Myxini; order Myxiniformes; family Myxinidae; genus Eptatretus; species Eptatretus atami. The sequence continues at coordinate 175,033,708 of CM068956.1, forward strand.
AATGGTTAAAGTTATCTGCGGTAAAAGATCGCAAAGTACTGACGTTTTGGGCCTTGCTCTTCATCAGACCAAAACAGGCCCTGCCACTATTCTGTTCTTGCGTATGGCAGCTTGGCTGCTGGGTAGCTATCATTTCCTCGAAGCACCACTGTGCCACTGATGCTGTACCCCTCTACCAGTAAGTACACTGGTACTCATTTCACAGACCTCGGAAGGATGACAGGCTGAGTCAACCCCACATGGTGTTAATTCGGCAGCCAACAGGGCTCAAACTCAGGACCCTAGGATCCTAAGCCAGCCACGCTAGCAGCTAAGCCAACACCAGGCTTAGGCCCTGCCACTGTGGTGGCTTAAGCGGGTAGGGCAACTGAACCACTGCGGTCTCAAGGACACAGGCACATATGTGTGGACTGCCAAAGTAAGTTTTGTAGTCTAAACAGTCTGGGGGTGTACAGGTGCTCAGTTCAACCTGTTGCATTCCTCAAGGAATATGTACTCGTCAGGGTCACACCTCACACCATGATGGGATGATGAGGAAGCATTTGATATGGAGACTCGGGAAGCCCAATTACTTTTTCGCTCCGACTAAGGGCAAGGCCCAAAAAAACGTTGTTGAAGGTCTGGATCTGGATCCGGCTACTATAATTTTTTTTCAGTGATTCTTCACCATTGAGAGATCGGGCCAAACATGATAAATTATATAGCACGATATCTCAAAAAGTTGTGGACGGGTTATGATCAAACTTGGTGGATGAGTTGGTTAGGTGACGAGAACAAGCCGATTCGATTTTGGTTCAGGTACAAATCCAAATCCGGCGTATCAGTGGAATACAAAACATAAACTGTTCAGCCTGGTGGAGGTGTGCGCTCTACCTATTGCTGTTCTAGTTTACCATCTGTATTGCAGTATCTATAAAATAATGTTTACCAACTGTATTATTATTCGCACGATTACCGATACCGAAATGAAGTCCTCAAATATAGCTTATGCGTAACAAATAACCCTGTTGGGAACGCATGTCCTTATAAACCATGGCATAACGACACGTTTTAGCTCATTTTCAATTATATTAGCACTCTCTTTTCCAGGAACGCATTCTGAGCGTTAAGCGAGGTATTACTGACTGTGTAGTAATATTTCTCAAAGCAATATAAAAATATGTAAAAGTACTCAGAAGGAGCACACAAGCAACAACAACACCGACAAGTTGTAAAATATCCTTTCGTATTCGTTTTTCACTTCAATTTACATCTTCATTGAGATTCACTGATAGACATGCAATATGTTTGTGAGGTGCAACATGCTGTCTTCTGATTAAACCCGTCAGCGAAGCGACAGGTAGGCACCCATAGTAATTTCTGAATAGTATTCTCCTGTGATTTTTCGATCAGATTCCAGGTAATCTTCCTTGATAACAACACCTGCATCCTAAAAATAAAACAAGTCATCAGCTTTCCTGCTGTTGCTTTGGAATTGTTGGGGAGTTGGAGATCCGGAATGCTTCCACCAAAGGGTCTGGCTTTTGGATTCTGGATAATCTTGGGCAAATATTTGAGAAAGAAAACGCCTTGTGTATAAAACGGATCACATTTGTCCAACAATGGTGTCCAATCATATCTTTCATTGACACTTCCTTCATCTTGGGCAAATGTATGAGACAGAAATCCTATGGGTTGTCTTGCAAGCAGCCACAAGTTGCTGTTTCTGTTCAGGGTTGATTGGGAATCCATAAGGCTGTGACCTTAATCATCCGAAGGTGTTGTTTGATGGTTGCTTCAACACTTCTCATACTGACTACTCACAGTGATCATGCATGATGTCGATGCCAAAATACAATGTTTTGATCCTTCTAGGCCTTGGCCCTTCTATCATTCTCTCCTGATGAAGTTTAAATTCAGCTGCCCATCTCAATGATGGTGGAGTAAGACTGCATCTTCTCCAAATACTCCCACAATCCCCCCCCCCCTTTCCCCCTTTGAAGTTTTGCTGGGGCTCATTATCCTTAAATGCAAAAGCTTGATTACGGAGGAATCTTGCGTTCCATCTGCTCTGTTCCTGTTTTAATACAGTTCAGCCTTGTCAACTTGAACCAATCTGAAAAAATATGTCTCGTCAGTGTGCTTATAGTTGGTATCCACTACACTTAGATGTGGTAAAGCTGGAGAGGGTAATATATCCCTTACATTGATGAGAGTTCTTCTATGCTCAAAGTGGGTGTGTGTGTGTGTGTGTGTGTGTGTGTGTGTGTGTGTTGTGTGTGTTGTGTGTGTGTGTGTGTGTGGTCGTGCGCGCGTGTCATATAAGGTGTGGTATAGCATAATGCATAGCTTCTCCCAGGCAAATCAACCCCACCTTCTTGTTGGCATAAGCTGTTTTCACAGACGGGGCTCTGGCTGGTGGGTGACTGGTGCCCCAACAAACCATCTGGTCTCCCTGCTGCCTTGTGGACTAGGCTTTTGAGCCTAAGGGTGGGGACCCTGACAGAAACCTCCGGAGGAGCACCTGCCCGATAAGATACACTGCACGATCCACCGGTGTGTGGATATATCATGCTGCCTGTCTCAACGGTGCTCCAGCTATGGGTGCAATAGCAACCAAGACCCACAAACGGCAGACTTGGCGGATGGGGACCATGATGTCCTTCAACGGCTGTGATGACGGACGTGAGCTGCAGCTCTTCACACTAAGCAGTCGTCTTGACCATGTCCTGCCATTGGTATTCAGTGTGTGGAGCTGAGAGTGCTGTTGGATAGGTGTGCACACCTTCAGCACTTAAATATTCTAATGTGCAAGAGTCAATGAGTGTGTGTGTGGGGGGGAGGGTGGGGGGCGGAGCATGCACGTGTGTGAGACGCTTGTGTTCTTTCTCTTTTTTTTTCCTTCTTCAATTCCAAGCTATACCCACTCGTGCTCCCCTTGTCCTCCCAGTACCCGCTAATGCAAAGTACCTGCCTTCTACATCCTCCATTCCCTTTTATCAACTTAACCATGTCAAAACCAACTTGACCCTCTCTCCGCCCTCCCCTGCATTCCTTTCTTTTCTTAGCTAAACAGCCCTCTTTTGTTTGTTTTTTCCATACATATACCATGTTCAACCTGTGATTATCCCAGTTGCCAAGCACTCCATTGAAAGATGAAAAAAAATGCAATTCCTCCCATCACTCTCCAGTGAAACAATGTCTTTCCTGTGCTATAATATGGCAACCAGAACTGCATTCGACACCGCACATGATGCCTGATTAGACTTTTGTACGGTGACATCGCCTTTGCCATGTACTCTATTACTCTTGAGCACTAATACATCCAAGGATTTTGTATGCCTTACAAATCACTGTCTGGCATTGATAGGATGGCTAAAGCGACCCATCAATTTCACATTGACGTACCATCCAAGTCACCTCTCAGTCAAGATTACCATTCAGAGAAACTTCATGCTGTCACAGAATGATTCCCCACACCTGCCTCTTGTGTCTTTCAACATAACAAGTATTTGTGGAATTCCCTGGTGAAAATACTATTCAACCTGGAAGATTTAGGTGTTCACAAGGGAACTGTAATACCAACCATGTTTGACCTAACTGCCTTATCTCTCTTCCCTTCTCTTGGATTCTGTTATTGTAATCCTTCAATCAACAGTGCAACTCCCTTCGGTCTTTGTCCCCTCATATTTGATCCAGTCTTTTCGATCTATGAGCTGTGCCAAACACTTTATTATCCTCCCTCCACCCACATTCTCTCGGTTGCTCCGACGAAGGACTAATGCTGTTAGCTGCACCTCGTAATGTAAGCTGCACCTCGTTTCCCACCAGCAGTAAACATAATCTTATAAACGCAGTTGTTTTCAGGCTCTCAAGGTCATAGAGTAGCTGCAACATAAATCAAGCATGCACATGCAGAAAAATACAGGAGGCAACACTGGACTTACTTGATTGCAGACAAACACAGCCACTGACCTTGGCAAAGTGACAACTTCCCATGGCACTGGGTACTGGTGATGCCGTAGAACGTCTGCTCTGAGTTTGGGAGATCGGTCATGTTAAAATACTTTAAAAATTGTCTGTGCTGCTTCATCGCTTGATGCTCAGCATTTATAGGATATAGCATCGAAAACCCTGCTGGTTTGACATCCCTGGAGAGGGAGAGTTTTCCTCCAAAAGTGTCCCGTTGACTCCAGAGATAAGAGTGCTGTCTCACCAGGGTGTCACCACCACCAAGTGTGTTTGAGGTAGCAACCTCTCCCCATGTCAACGGGGGTTGTGCATATGTGCGTGCGTGTGTGCATGCATGCATCAGCTCTTCCATGAACCTTAGGAACCATACTAAAAATAAAATTCTGAGCATCACGCAGCAAGTACAATTTTGAGTATTTGTACATTTTATTCTGACTTTGCCAGGGTCGGAATCGAGCCGCAAGCCTCACGGACTCAGAGGGGATGCTCTAACCATTATTCCACCAAGTTTGGTTATTATTTTTAGTCATTGGAATCCATCATTTCATAAAGGTTGTCTTGGCTTGTCATGGGAAATAAATTAAAATTTCAGAACGGACAGTTATAATCATTTATCATTCCGTTATGTCAAACATTCGTCAATTTGGATTTTCCACAGAACATAACTGTTCAGATTAATGGAACTCTTTTGTTGTCCTCGAGAGCTCACTTTGGTTTATTTCAGTCCTCATTGGACATAAGACATAGCAAACATAGTATGTTGATAATATGATGGAAGGTCTTATATGAGCCTCGACATTGTGTGTGTGTGTG
>CM068956.1:175038496-175053181 GCA_035128595.1 Eptatretus atami
ACATTGTGTGTGTGTGTGTATATATATATATATATATATATATATATATATATATATATATATATATATATATATATATATATATATATATAGACAAAGGTATGATGATGGAAGCAAACACAGTTGGACACAACACATACATAATGAACTAAAATGCCCTCATCATGTTTTTTGTTTTCTTGCCATATTGAGCATATGTGTCGGGTGTTGTCAGATTTCATCTTATACTATGAAAATATAAGATTTCGTAAGTATATTGATGACTTCCGTCATCTTTTGTGTGTGTGTTTGTTTGTGTGTGTGTTTGTGTGTTGTTGTGTTTGTAGGCACGATAACTCGAGAACGGAAGAAGCTACCAATGTCAAATTAACCACGTGATTCAGGAGGGTGATGGCTCGCGCTGATTAGATTTTGTCAAAATCGGTCAAAGGTCAAGGTCACAGTGAGGTCAAACATTCGATTTTGATGGTTTGGTACAGAATCATCGTAGAAACTTCTGGTTTGCATCGCTACCTTCTCTAGAGACAGCTTTTATTAGACAAGGTCAGAGGTCAAGTCGACGATTTTGTAAGTACCAGTCTATGACTGCTTGTTGTTGTTGTTTACTTTCTGATGTTCATGTATCGAAACCCTTTGCCTTTTTCATTCTTTGTAACCACTTGTCAAGCCCCATTGCCATTAGTACATTCAATACATGGCCTTGTGATGAATGTTTGCGAACTGGGATGGTACAAGTAATTGCATTATTCCTGGTCGAGCTTCTCTTTTTTTATTTTTGAAGTTTTTTTTCAAAAAGGAAAATTCTTGTGAAATTTTTCAAAAAGGAAATTCTAAAAGTCAAGGGTTATAAGCTCCACCTGGAATTCCTCTCAAATCGAGCTCAGATAGAAGTGCCAAACAGGTTTGGCTTTAACTCGATTGGGTATTTTAAAATAACTTGCTGGATAGTTCACAATAAGCACCCACCGCATGCAAAGTAATTGCTAAAGGTGCTGTCACACCTTGACGATTTAGCCAGCTAGCCGACTTATGAAAAATTTGTCTAAAACGCTGGCACACGTCGAATACGTTATGGGTAATTTTGTATACGTTAAGAGCACGCTGAAAAACACTGCCATAGTCGTAGTACGCTGGCTTCATCGTTGTACTTTGCGGTTGTCCTCAAATTTTAGCATGCTTGAAATTTTACGACGTATGGCAGCGTATGACTCACACGTTCCGCTATGCGGCCATAAGTTGTAGGCACATTATGCGATCTATGACACATGTCGACACACGTTACTTGTAGTTACTCATAAGTCAAACACGTCGGGTAATGATTAGCGTACCCGAAACTTATTTATAACCTATGAGTAACGTGTTGTAGCACGTTACACGATCGTTGCACACACGTCGAGGCACGTTATGCGATCGTTGACACACGTCGAGGCACGTTACTTGTAAGTTACTCATAAGTCGAAACACGTCGAGGTAATGCTTAGCGTACCCAAAACTTATTTATAACCTATGAGTAACGTGTTGTAGGCACATTACACGATCGTTGCACACACGTCGAGGCACGTTATGCGATCGTTCACACACGTCGAGGAACGTTATGCGATCGTTGACATACGTCGAGGCACGTTACTTGTAGTTACTCATAAGTCGAAACACGTCGAGGTAATGCTTAGCGTACCCAAGACTTATTTCTAACCTATGAGTAACGTGCTTTGAACCTATGTGTAATGTACCTCCAACGCATATTGACGTATGTAGACATATTTTATTGACGTCTACGGGACGACCAACAGAACTTACTGAACGTGTTTCTAATTTACAGCTACCGTATAATGGCGTATGGCAGCGTTTAAAAAAAAAAAAAACAACAATAACTTCCGATATTTCGCCACGTGCCGTTACGTCACGTCCGATTGCCTCTTCAGTTGCTCATGTCTTATTCTAGTTCCTCCTCTGTGAATATTTTCTGTTTGAGGATATTGTCACGTCGACGTCGAAACTTAAAAGCAAATGTCGAATATATTTTAAAATTCGTGATAGACTAAAAAAAAACAACAAAAAAAAACAACAACAACAACTTCAGATATTTCGTCACGTGCCTTCACGGAGCCAAGGAGAAAAAAAGAAAATGTGCCTTGAGGAGAAAATAAGTTTTGGGTATGCTAAACATTACTCGACGTGTTTCGACTTATGAGTAACTTATAAGGAAACTTGTGTCGACGTGTGTCAACAGATCGCATATCGTGCCTACAACTTATCCACAGCGTAGGGAACGTGTGAGTCATACGGCGAGTACGTCTAAAATTTTCAAGCATGCTTGAAATTTCACGACGTACGAGACGTACACAGAAATATGACAGCGTACTTCATCGTTTTTCAGCGTGTTCTTAACGATTAACACAACTTATCCAAACGTATTCACGTGTGCCAGCTTGGTTGGCAATTTTTCGTAGGCCGGCATACGCTGGCTAAATCGTCAAGGTGTGACTGCGTGGTTGACACTTTCAATTTTCAGGCGGTTATGATTTAAATCGCGTGCGGCAGGTTCTTAACAAGGCTACGCCACGAGTTCGTCGGCGATACGTGCAGCGCGCTATGCCTAAGTTAAACTATCGTTGGGCATAGGTTGAACGCCGCCAACAGGCTAAGCATTCGTTGGTATAAGTTATCTATAAGACAAACGAAACGTTCTGTGCCCATTACTAATATGTTATGCATACGACCAACACGTTATGAATACGACCAAACTTTAAAAAAAAACATCAAAATTTCAGCGTACGCCAACTTTTACATACATCTTTATACGTTGCCATGCTGGCTAAATCGTCAAGGTGTGCACAGCGCCTTAACATATCATTACATAAGTTTTTCAACTGCAGAAAATCTTTCCTTACGTTTGCTAATCTTTCAGTAGTAATATTCACTTTCAACAAGAACATTTAGCTGAGTGTTCTTTAAATTGTAAACGGCACGCCAAATTACAGGAACAAAAATTTTACAGTCTTATTGTCACAAATGTTTTTTTCTTGCTCCAAAGTACGAAATATTTGTTGTTTTCACTTCATTGTTGTAATTAATTTTAACAACTCGCTTAAATTGAACAAATGTATAAAATTAGCCTCACTCCTAAATATGGATCATCATCGATGCTCGCACTACTATGCAATTAAAGGAAGCAGGGTGTTCAAAATGTTCAGTCTTACAATCGGGGTGCTGCAATATTATGAGCACCTCTTTTGTATAAGCTTTGAACGACTCTTCATATTCTATCAGTCGTCTTGAAAAATAATAGGCTCTGCAAAATTATATAAATGCAAGATGTCATTTGGCCATCAAGCCTTGCAATAGTTGCAACTCTTTATCTGTGCTCCATCCTTCTTTATGCTAATCTTTGTATGACTCAGCTTTTTTTTTGTATACCTTGTCGAGGCTCGTGTGAGAGCTAACACACAACGCACATCAAGGGGGCATAGACAGAGGGGCGGGAGTGGGAGGACAAAACAGTGGAACAGAGACATTAGGAGATCTGCGGAAGGAGAGGGATGGGGCGGGGAACATGGGGAATAGAAGATGGACATTACAGGACTTTCAGGAAGGAAAGCCAGGAATTTGAAGGAAGTGGGCTTGGGTGGATTATCGGGGGTAGAAAAGATCGAGGATTTGGATGGGGGATGATAAGAGGTGGTGGTGAACAGCTGTTTTGAAAGCCTGAGGGAAGAATGGGAAAGAATAGAGTGAGGGAGTTTATTCCAAAGCGGGAAAAAAGGAATGAAAGAGTGAATTGAGCATGATTTCGTGATTTTGGTAGTTTTACCAGAAGGGGGTTGTTGGCTGACTTGAGCGCCTGAGGAAATGTGTGGGACAAATCGCAGAGAGAGCAGGGGGGGGCAAGGCTGGAGAGAGACGGTAGAAGACAGAAAGAACACGACCAACCTGCGGTGATTAGTGAAAGGGCCCAAAGACTCACCTCATTGCGGAGATGCTGATGATCCGAAATGCCCTGTATTCTACAGGCGTGAAGCCGAGAAAGGTGGGAGCAGGAGCACCAGCCCAGAGGGAGCAGTACTCCATCAGGCTACGGACAAAAAGCTTGTAAGTGGTCAGGAGCTCAGGAGGCTGTACGAAGGACTTTGCACGACAGAGGATTCCAATCGGCGAATGACTTTGGAGGCGAGGTTTGGTATGAAGCCGTTTGAACCACTGACCTTCCCAACTCAGAACAGATGCTCGACCCATCACACCACCGAGTCTTGGTGGCCAATTTGACTTTTTACCCCTCAGCCAGAATTGGCTAAGGGGTATTGTCGTCACAGGCGTTGTCCGGAGTCCGTCCGTCCGTCTGTCTGTCAACTTTTGGTTTCCGTCAATTCGAGGAGAACGCCTTTCCGATTAATCCATTTTTGCAGGGTATGTGGGGTCGAGTAGAGGAAGGTTATTTTCGAAAATGGGCACGCTGCGATTTCAATGTGGCCTCCATGGCAGCCACTTGAAATTGGTTTCCGTCGATTTCGAGGAGAACGCCTGTCCGATTAATCCATTTTTGCAGGATGTTTGGGGTTGAGTAGAGGAAGGTCCTTTCGAAAATGGGCACGCTGCGATTTTCAATGTGGCCTCCATGGCAGCCATCTTGAAATTGTTTCCGTCGATTTCGAGGAGAACGCCTTGTCCGATTAAAATCCATTTTGCAGGATGTGTTGGGGTTGAGTAGAGAAGGTTCCTTTCGAAAATGGGCACGCGTGCGATTTTCAATGTGGCCTCCATGGCAGCCATCTTGAAATTGGTTTCCATCAATTTCGAGAGGAAAAGCCTTGTCCGATTAAATCTATTTTTGGCAGTGTGTGTTGGGCTGGGTAGAGGAAGGTTACGTTTCGATAATCAGTGCGATGCGATATCCAATATGGCGGCTAGGGCAGCCATCTTGATTTGGTTACCGACAATAACTTGAGAACGGCTTGACTTATTGATTTCATTTTTGTGTGATATAATGGGGGTGTTTAGAGGAAGGTTCCTTTCGATATTCAGCGCAATCTGATATCCAATATGGCGGCTAGAGCAGCCATCTTGATTTGGTTTCTGGACAATAACTTGAAACGGCTTCACACATTGATTGTATTCTGGCGAGGTATAATGGGGTTGGAGTAGAGGGAAGGTTCCTTCCAAAATGGCATGCTGGATTTTCACTGGAGCATGGCAGCTATCCTTCAAGGTCGTCAATTTCGAGCGAAACGCATTGTCCGATTAAATCCCATTTTTTGTGGTGTTGTGTTGGGGGTGAGTAGAGGAAGCGTTCCTTTCGAAATATGGGCGTCTGCGATTTTTCAATGTGGCCCGCATTTGAAATTGGTTTGGCGTCAAAGGGGTCTGAGGGTTAACGCCGCTTGCGGTGCTATTTCTTTATATTTATTCCTTTGTGCATCATGTGTATAAATGTGAAATTCGGCAATCAATACGTCACTAATTATCCAAGTGACGTACCTGTTGATGGAGATGGAGGAGCCGTCATAACAAATTGTATAACTGAATGATCCTCATGCTCTTTATTTACCTCCATCCCACTTGGACAAGATGGCTGGGGAAAAGCATGGTTTTCACTGTTTTCAAGCTTACCAGCCAGATATTCACTGCATTTTCGTCAAATGCATGGCAAAGAATGAATGATTGATGTTGGCTTCTTCGTTAATGGAATGAAAAATTTAAATATTCCTTTCAGATCTACACTCTACCTGAAGAGATACAACTCATCTTTTCTTTTATTTTCTTTTGCAAAAAACTGAGCTTGATTATACCCTAAGAAATAGCATGGAACATCAGTTATAATGTTTTCAGAAACAACATCATAAGTAATGCCATTTACGTCATTGTTTGGTGTACTCGCCATAAAAATTTAAGAGCAGCTCTTTGCTGTGTTAATGCATAAATTTTTTTCATAATGTTAAATTAATTAACTGAACATACCAAAGCGATCAGTCACAGTGAATTGTTTAAAGGGAGTACATTTTATTCTTTTTGAAAATCAACCCAATGCATAACATTTACATTTAAACAAAGCTATTAATTTAGGGGTAACAGCGAAAGATTGTTTTGCAGAATGGCTTTGAGTCTCCTGTTCATAATTAAATAAAAAGCACGGTGGCGGTGGTTGCAGATTGAAAAAAAATTAAATTACATTTCAAATTATTATGGTGTTGAATCTTTCCAGCAAAGATAATGCCAGTTTCACTAGATTCCTTTTGATTCCAACACGATCTCCTAGCATATTTTCTTTCTTTCACTGTGCTACCGTTTAATTGAGGCCACTGTGGCCATTAGCCAAGAAACGTATCAGTAACAGCTTTAAAATCCTATCGAGCATGTTACTTGAAACATGAAAGGTATCAACCCACACAACAAGCGTGTGAAAGTTACCTTGGGTAGCCAAGATGAAAAGTTGACTTGTGATGAATGTTACATTTATTTAAGTACAACATACAATTGTCCTGCCTTTAGCCAAAAAACACTTCCACCCCACCGGTACAATAAGCCAAGCTACAAAAAAAACAAAGCAGAAGTGTGTCGTGAGAGAGAGAGAGAGAGAGAGAGAGAGAGAGAGGAGAGAGACGAGAGATGAGAGAAGAGAGAGACAGACAGACAGACAAGACAGACAGAAGACAGGACGACAGAGACAGACAAAAGACATTTCAAACACAACATCTTTTTTCAGGGAAGATTCAAGTTGCACCTGATTCATGCACGTTTTGAGGAGGAGAGTCAAAAGTGAGTTCAGCTCTCAAAGTGTCAGGTGCTTTGTTTTTTGTCTATTTACATTATCGGCAATCACTTCGATACTTTCATGGGCTCCTGTGTGAGGAAGAGCAGGAAATATGGATTCATTGAGAATTCAAAAGGCATGTGGTAAGGAAGATATTGATTATGGGGGGTTTAACTTGCCAGGCGATAGTTGGGTCCAGGAACAGGAAAGGCAGAGCAGATGAGATTTCTGAGATTAGGCGGATTGCTTTTAAAGCCGGTTTGTGATAAGCCCACTATACTAGGAAAGTGCAGGTGTTAGACCACCTTTTAAGTAAACTGATCCCAATTTGGTGGAGAGGTGGGAGGTAGGAGAGCGTTGAGGACAAGTAACCATAACAACGTTTGTGCAAGAGTTGATTTCAGGATGGGTAAGATAATATGACTTCCTGAAGCCAAACTTTGACGGTCATGAGCGGAACGTTACGTGATCTAGAGATGGACGAGAACCAATGGTAAGGGCAATCAGCAATACATAAAAAAGGTAACCTTCAAGGATCAAATATGATTGTAACAAATAAATACAGCAGTGACAAAATATGGAAACCACCAATGTAAAGTCATTTCATGCGTGTTAGGCCACCACTTGCAGCCAGTATGCCTGTATGTGCCGTGGTAGAGAGTTCCACCAGCGTCTGTAATTGGCAGAGGTATGCACGGCACATTCTTCCACGAGAAAGTCAATTCAACCTCCAACTTGGTTTGATGGAGGGAAACTGCTCGCTCAGGCATCGTTCCCGAATATCTCATAAAATGCTCGACGGCGTTTCAATCTGATGACTGAGAAGGCCATGGCATCATGGATAACTTCAGGTGTCATGTCTCATCAAAACATTGGTGACCACACTGCTCTGTGACGTTGGCATTGGGGAGTCTCCTCTTGCACCATGGCTAGCCATAATTATAGGCAACGAAGGCCTGTATACAGCTTTTATACGTGATACTAAGCATGCATGGATGTTATTTGCTTAATGAACACATGGGCCACACTTGCTGTGGAAGCGTGGCTTGGTGTCTCTCCAGGGGGTTGACCTAGATGATTTTGCAATTTTCTTTGTCCACTACCTTTATCATTCCAGGAGGTTTGTAAAACTGAGGCAGAAAGAGACCAGCATGCGTTGAACAGGGAGAAGGAGTGCTAATAAGAGAAGCAGAGCATTTATTTACGAAGAAATTAATTGGATTGGATCGGCTCTTATTAGGTGTCGGAGTAAACAAAGGTTTGCAGTTCAGAAAATAACTCGAAAAATACAAATATGAGAAGGACATGGCCAACAAATTAACCTGAAAAGAGCAATGAGAGATTGACGATGCTGGACACGAAAAACAGACCTTTTACGTGTCCATGTATAGATTCAAGTCCAATTGTATGTACAGTATTTTATAGACAATACAGTACATATGTACAGATTTTATAAATAACACTTATTACTGATGTGACATATTTTTATATTACGTTACCTTATGCATGCACTCATGTTACTTGATACACGTACTTTTGACTACTCACATTCTTAATATATGAATTATAGACTACGTTACAATTCTAATTGTACGTACCGGAACATATTTTATTAGATGAAACGTACCATGATTTTATCAATGCATCATTCTCTTAATACACATACTTGAAGACATTGCACTACTCCATCCATCCATCCATTGGGACCATACTCGTGCAAGCAGTTCGGTGCTTGCCCGAAAGCAGTCTCCTTGGTATTGGCACAATCCTCGGAAGTCGCCACTCCGACGCAGGATACCAGCAGCTGCATCTCAATTGCCAACCTCGAAAGGATGACAGGCAGCAGTCAACCCCACCTGGTATTAATTCAACAGCCAGTGGGATTTTGAATCAGGATCCTGAGGATCGCAATCGATGCACACCCTAACCATTAAGCTAACTCCAGCACAAAACAGTACTCACATTCTAATAATTACGTACATTATAGACATACTCCACATTCTATAGTATGTACTTGAAAGACTGTGCATGTGCGGACAACAAACAAACAGACCGAGCAATAACCTCTCATCAGGGAGGGTAAAAATTATTTATGCAAGATCTCCTTTAAGTACTAAGGGCCAGTAAAGAAGAGGTGAAGATAAGTGTGACTCCATGAGAATAGCACAGCGGAGATGGGTTTTGATGAAAGCGAGATCGGCGGCTTATAAATAACAAATAGTAATTGAGCAGTCGAGCCATTGCAGATATAGCTGGTTGTGTTACTGTGGAGACTCTTTTTAGTATTTAATCGCTCTTCCCAATTCTATATCCAGGCGATGCATGACATCATCGCACCGCGCCGAGGAAGAGTACTCAGGTTTTTACTCCGTGTTCTGTTACTTCCAAAATCAAATTTTCAAGTATATTGGTAGTTGATTTTATTATTACTTTGCAAAAAAAAATTTTTTAAAAATCTTTTGACATTGTTGTCTGATCTCCTCTGTTTGGTTTGGTGTTTGTTTGTGTGTTTTGGTCTGTCTGCTCGCCTCAGCCCAAACCACTCAACGATCGTCTGGAAATTTTCAGAGATTAATGTCACCGACTCTGCGGACAGTCCCGCATTTGAGTTTCATAAAATTCGGTCGATAAAAGCGGTCTAAATAGCCCAAAAGCCAATTTAGCCAGATTTCTAAAACCCTCAAATTTCATACCGATTGACTTAAATTTGAAAGTATTATGCAAATAGCAGTGAATTCAAACAACCTATTACTTTGACTTTACCATAGGTCAAAAGGTCAACAAAGGCCATAAGGTCAACCCAAAAATAGGCCAAATTTTAAAATTCTTTCGAAACATGAATTTTTCACCAATTGACTTAAATTTGAATTAGATGTCAATTTTGATCTTAATGAAAAATGGCAATTTGATGTATTACATGGCAGCCCTTGGAAAGGGGGGGGTGGATTTCGCAAGTATCGTGCTCTGCACGATTCTGATTTCTTGTTTATTTATTGGCATGTGGGGTGGTGACTTGAATGTACCTCTACTTGTGGAAGATTTTGCTTCCACATTAACAAGAAGCAGTCAGGGAATAAACCCAATGCTGAAATAATATATATGATCTTTAGGTGAGAAGAAGCTTTTAATGGGAGTCCAGGTTGGGTGGAGAAGTAAGTAAACAAAACAGCAATGAAAGCTAAGACAAGATAAAGCTCTGGAAACCAGATAATATGCCATCCATGAGTATTGAGGGAGGGCAAAGCAGATAAACATTGCGGAGGGTATTTCTGGTCCATTAGGGAGTGGTTCTTCACTAGTTATTCATAATTATGTCATGATTTGGACAGTGGGGTTCAGGTCTGCTTTGCAATTTTGCTGATGACACTAAGACTTGAATTGTTAAGACAGATAGCAGAGAGTGTGGAGCGTCGTTGGGATTCAAGAATGTCTGGGATCTTTAATAGATGAGCCAAAAGATTGGCAGATTGCAGTTAACATTGGGAAATGTACCGGTGCTGGGATGGGGAACAGTAAAACAACGGGGACGATATAATGTAAGGGGCAGTCTTTCGAGCGCTGTCGCACAGGAGAAAGATCTAGGGGGTAGTAACAGGTATGGGGTGGGGGGGGCGTGAGTCAGCAGGACAATGCAGTGCCAGATTGCTCCCAGTTAAGCTAATAGGGTTTTACAATGTCTAATAATACACAGGAAGGTCAATTTTTGTTTATTATAGCGAAAAAATGCTTCAACAAGCAAAGGAGTGATGTCATTAATTGTTTATGAAGGTGCTCAATCAAGCACCAGCCTCTGAAAAGCTTGACACATGGGCAATGAAGTTGTCAATGAATCGGGCTGAGAACTTGAGCTGGTTGCATCTGATTTCCCATTTCTGATTGCTATTTTTCAAACTCCTGCGTGTGTGGGGGTTGTTGGTGTAGAATTTACCTTTGAAGGACACCCATAGGCAGGAGTCAGAGCGAGGACATCTCAAATATCAATAGGCTGAAATCTATTTTTGTTGTAAGGGAGGCAATGGTTGTCTGTCCATCGAGGAAATTAGTTCATCACCTGGGAAATGCTCTCAAAAACTCTAAAGCACCATAAGACGTGCATTGGGCACAGTCTTGCTGGAAGATGACAGAATTCATAGCAATGCCTTGTGCTTCTCGGAATGAAGATCTTCCTGCAGCATGTCATGTCCAATATTATCTGGTGACTGTCACTGTGGGCTGGGCTCATTCTCAAAACAAAAGGTCCTATTTACCACTATATCGGATAGGCACACAAACTATTACTTGCTTCTGAAACTGGGTTTCCATATGTCGTGCGGTTTGATGTTTGCCCAAAATCGCTGTTTTCTTTGTTAAGTGGCTTGCTGAGCTGGGAAGTGAGCTCATAACTAAAGAGATGTTGTCTAGAAAATCCTGTCTTCTTCCGATTGTCTGGGCAATGGTGATGCAATATTCAAACCTCCCCTTTTGTTTTTTTTTTTTTTTGGGGGGGGGGATGGGGGGGCGGTTGCTGCAATAACTTGTACGGATACTGTTTCAGATCGTCGTGTATGATTCTGACAATGTCGTGTGAGGAGTTCCCACCAGCTGTGAATCAGCATGTTACTTTTTCTTGAGAAGCCTTGCAAAGCTTCTCTGACAGGCTCTATTTGTTGGTGTTCTCACTGAAGGTATCTGAGCAATATGTCCTTTAATTTGTCTTTCACACTTCCAACTGTCTTCTAAACTTTTCAACAATGCGTTTGATGTTTGTATTGTGGATTTTTGTTTGGATAGACCCGACGGAAACTGCCTTTGTGAAAAGAAACATATCACTTTTTTCGCAAAAAGAAAGTTCTCTAAAATGGCGTCAATTGAGTACAAATAAATTGTTTGACTTGGTTAAACTTCAATGGAAAAAAAAAACTTTAAATATTGTTCTTTAAGTGACCTGAAACTAAAAAGTCACATTTGTTTAAATTATCGACAGCTCTAAAAGTTCATCATTTTGGACCACCGATATATCTCTCACCCGTAATTCACCTGTTAATTGGCGGAATTAAATCTTGTACCTCCGCCCCGAAGGTGTAGGAGGTTATGTTTTCTACCCCTTTCTGTCTGTTTGTCTGTCTGTTGTTTGTCTGTTGTGCAACGGATATCTCAAAAAAGTTGTCGCATGGATCCAGATGAAATTTTGGTTACACGTTAGTGTGAGACAAGGACAAACTGATTCGTTTTGGTGAGATCTGGATCCGATCCGGGATCTGATAATTTTTAAAGTGATTCTCACCATTGAGAGATGGGCCAAAAAATGATATTATAGGCAATGATACCTCAAAAACGTTTGGCCAGATATGTCTCGTGGAAAGGCATTTACAGGGAGAGCGTATCGCCTTTCTACGAGTAGCCCTTTCTAGTATTTATATCGTTGGACTGTTATTTGACATGCACGTGGCTACCAGCATGGGAGCCTCATTGCCGTACGCGTCGTTTCTGTCTACGCTGCGCTGTGGCTGCCAGAAATTGATGAAACCATTTCCGTTGGCTGAGGAGGGCTATGTAGCATTGAGTATTTTCATATATGTACAGCTTGTGAAATGTTTGCAGCTGGGAGGAACTCGGGTAGGTTTGAAGCAGCAAAGGCTTACCTTTGTGTGCGCTTTCCATGTTGCTTTGGCAGCTTTTCTTGGCTACAAGACAGCATAGGAGACTTAATTTAGTTTGACCAAACTGGCTACACATGAATATTATATATGTAATATATACATAATATATAACATTATACAATACATGTACACAAGCAGGGTATGTCTGCTGAGTAGAGGTACTGAGAAGTGGGAAAGCAGGAGAGCCAGCAAGGCTGAGAATGGGCAGGTGGATCGGGCAGGAGAACTGATGGGAGTGGTCAGGGCAGGAGAGCCAGAACACCAGTGGGTAAAGCCGTCTTAGGAACACCAGTGGTAAAGGGGCCTTGTGTCTTAAATGTCTTGTGAGGTCTTAAGGGTCTTCCTCACTCACTTAAAAGCATTTTCCCCCTAAACAGTCAATTGTGGTCTATTTGGTCAGATTTAGTTTAGGCGAATGTTTAAGCGGACCCAAACGCAAAATGTTTTTTGGGTTTTTTTTCGAGAAAGCCATTGAAAATCAAGGTTTGTATTCCCATTAAATTGATTGTACTGGTATATAAGGCTTTTTTATTCATCATAATCAGTTATTACTCCAGCCCGGACACAGCCGCACACCAGACATCTCGGACCACAGGATCTCCTTTTTTTGTTTTTCTTGCCATATTGAGCATATGTGTCGGGTGTTGTCAGATTTCATCTTATTACTTATGAAATATAAAGATTTCGTAAGTATATTGATGACTTCCGTCATCTGTTTGTGTGTGTGTTTGTTTGTGTGATTATGTTATTGGTGTAGTGTAGGGTGTGGGTGTGTTGTGTTGTTGTTGTAGGCACGATAAACTCGAGAACGGAAGAAGCTACCAATGTCAAATTACAACCACGTGATTCAGGAGGGTGATGGCTCGCGCTGATTAGATTTTGGTCAAATCGGCTCAAAGGTCAAGGTCACAGTGAGGTCAAACATTCGATTTTGATGGTTTGGTACAGAATCATCGTAGAAACTTCTGGTGCATCGCTACCTCTTCTCAGAGACAGCTTGTTATTAGACAAGGTCAGAGGTCAAGTCGACGATTTTGTAAGTACCAGTCTATGACTGCTTGTTTTGTTTTTGTTTACTTTCTGATGTTCATGTATCGAAACCCTTTGCCTTTTTCATTCTTTGTAACCACTTGTCAAGCCCCATTGCCATTAGTACATTCAATACATGGCCTTGTGATGAATGTTTGCGAACTGGGATGGTACAAGTAATTGCATTATTCCTGGTCGAGCTTCTCTTTTTTTATTTTTGAAGTTTTTTTTCAAAAAGGAAAATTCTTGTGAAATTTTTCAAAAAGGAAAGTTCTAAAAGTCAAGGGTTATAAGCTTTCCACCTGGAATTCCTCTCAAATCGAGCTCAGATAGAAGTGCCAAACAGGTTTGGCTTTTAACTCGATTGGGTATTTTAAAATAACTTGCTGGATAGTTCACAATAAGCACCCACCGCATGCAAAGTAATTGCTAAAGGTGCTGTCACACCTTGACGATTTAGCCAGCGTATGCCGACTTATGAAAAATTTGTCTAAAATGGCAACGTCGAATACGTTATGGGTAAGTTTGTATACGTTAAGAGCACGCTGAAAAACACTGCATAGGTCGTAGTACGGGCTTTCATCGTTGTATTGTCCTCAAATTTTAGCATGCTTGAAATTTTACGACGTATGGCAGCGTATGACTCACACGTTCCGCTATGCCGGCCATAAGTTGTAGGCACATTATGCGATCATTGACACATGTCGACACACGTTACTTGTAAGTTACTCATAAGTCGAAACACGTCGAGGTAAAGATTAGCTACCCGAAACTTATTTATAACCTATGAGTAACGTGTTGTGCACGTTAACACGATCGTTGCACACACGTCGAGGCAACGTTATGCGATCGTTGACACACGTCGAGGCACGTTACTGTAAGTTACTCATAAGTCGAAACACGTCGAGGTAAGCTTAGCAATACCAAAACTATTTTATAACCTATGAGTAACGTGTTGTAGGCACATTACACGATCGTTGCACACACGTCGAGGCACGTTATGCGATCGTTCACACACGTCGAGGAACGTTATGCGATCGTTGACATACGTCGAGGCACGTTACTTGTAGGTTACTCATAAGTCGAAACACGTCGAGGTAATGCTTAGCGTACCCAAGACTTATTTCTAACCTATGAGTATTGTGGTAGTCTCGTACGTCGTGAAATTTCAAGCATGCTGAAAATTTTCAGCGTACTGCGCCGTATGGCTCACACGTTCACTACGCTTGGAATAAGTTGTAGCACGAATATGCGATCGCTTTGAACCTCTCT
>CM068956.1:175053444-175063444 GCA_035128595.1 Eptatretus atami
AATATGACAGCGTACTTCATCGTTTTTCAGCGTGTTCTTAACGTATACACAACTTATCCATAACGTATTCGACGTGTGCCAGCTTGGTTCGGCAAATTTTTCGTAGGCCGGCATACGCTGGCTAAATCGTCAAGGTGTGACTGCGTGGTTGACACTTTCAATTTTCAGGCGGTTAATGATTAAATCGGTAGTGCGGCAGGTTCTTAACAGCATACGACGCACGTTCGTCGGCGATGACGTGCAGCGCGCAATGCTAAAGGTTCAAACTACGTTGGGCATAGGTTGTGACCGGCCGCCAACAGGACTAGCATTCGTTGGTTACTATGTTAGACTATTATCATAAGACAACGAAACTCTGTGCCCATTACTATATAGTTAAGCATACGACCGAATTCACGTTATGAATACGACCAAAACTTTAAAAAAAAACATCAAAATTTCAGCGTACGCCAACGTTTTACATACATCTTTATACGTTGCCATTGCTGGCTAAATCGTCAAGGTGTGACAGCGCCTTAACATATCATTACATAAGTTTTTCCAACTGCAGAAAATCTTTCCTTACGTTTGCTAATCTTTCAGTAGTAAATATTTCACTTTTCAACCAAGAAACATTTAGCTTGAGTGTTCCTTTAAATTGTAAACGGCACGCAAATTACAGGAACCAAAAATTTTACAGTCTTATTGTCACAAAATGTTTTTTTTCTTGCTCCAAAGTACGAAATATTTGTTGTTTTCACTTCATTGTTGTAATTAATTTTAACAACTCGCTTAATTGAACAAATGTATAAAAATTAGCCTCACTCCTAAATATGGATCATCATCGATGCTCGCACTACTATTGCAATTAAAGGAAGCAGGGTGTTCAAAATGTTCAGTCTTACAATCGGGGTGCTTGCAATATTATGAGCACCTCTTTTGTATAAGCTTTTGAACGACTCTCATATTCTATCAGTCGTCTTGAAAAATAATAGGCTCTGCAAATTATATAAATGCAAGATGTCATTTGGCCCATCAAGCCTTGCAATAGTTGCCAACTTCTTTATCTGTGCTCCATCCTTCTTTATGCTAATCTTTTGTATGACTCAGCTTTTTTTTTTGTATACCTTTGTCCAGGCTCGTGTGAGAGCTAACACACAACGCACATCAAGGGGGCATGAGAACAAGGGGGCGGGAGTGGGAGGGACAAAACAGTGGGAACAGAGACATTAGGAGATCTGCGGAAGGAGAGGGATGGGCGGGGAACATGGGAATAGAAGATGGACATTACAGGGACTTTCAGGAAGGAAAGCAGGGAATTTGAAGGAAGTGGGCTTGGGTGGATTATCGGGTAGAAAAGATCGAGGATTTGGATGGGGGATGAAAGGTGGGTGAACAGCTGTTTTGAAAGCCTGGAGGGAAGAATGGGAAAGAATAGAGTGAGGGAGTTTATTCCAAAGGCGGAAAAAAAGGAATGAAAGAGTGAATGTGAGCAGTGATTCGTGATTTTGGTAGTTTTACCAGAAGGGGGTTGTTGGCTGACCTTGAGCGCCCTGAGGAAATGTGGTGGGGACAAATCGCAGAGAGAGCAGGGGGGGGGCAAGGCTGGAGAGGAGACGGTAGAAGACAGAAAGAACACCGACCAACCTGCGGTGATTGAGTGAGAGGCCCAAAGACTCAGCCTCATTGCGGGAGATGCTGATGATCCGAAATGCCCTGGTTTCTACAGCGTGAAGCCGGAAAAGTGGGAGGCAGGAGCACCAGCCCAGAGGGGAGAGCAGTACTCCATCAGCTACGGACAAAAGCTTTGTAAGTGGTCAGGAGCTCAGGAGGCTGAGGAAGGACTTTGCACGACAGAGGATTCCCAATCGGCGACTGACTTTGGAGGCGAGGTTTGGTATGAAGCCGTTTGAACCACTGACCTTCCCAACTCAGAACAGATGCTCGACCCATCACACCACCGAGTCTGGTGGCCAATTTGACTTTACACCCTCAGCCAGAATTGGGCTAAGGGGTATTGTCGTCACAGGCGTTGTCCGGCGTCCGTCCGTCCGTCTGTCTGTCAACTTTGGTTTCCGTCAATTTCGAGAGAACGCCTTTCCGATAAATCCATTTTTGCAGGTATGTTGGGTCGAGTAGAGGAAGGTTATTTCGAAAATGGGCACGCTGCGATTTTCAATGTGGCCTCCATGGCAGCCATCTTGAAATTGGTTTCCGTCGATTTCGAGGAGAACGCCTTGTCCGATTAAATCCATTTTTGCAGGATGTGTTGGGTTGAGTAGAGGAAGGTTCCTTTCGAAAATGGGCACGCTGCGATTTTCAATGTGGCCTCCATGGCAGCCATCTTGAAATTGGTTTCCGTCGATTTCGAGGAGAACGCCTTGTCCATTAAATCCATTTTTGCAGGATGTGTTGGGTTGAGTAGAGGAAGGTTCCTTTCGAAAATGGGCACGCTGCGATTTTCAAAGTGGCCCCATGGCACCATCTTGAAATTGGTTTCCATCAATTTCGAGGAGAAAGCCTTGTCCATTAAATCTATTTTTGCAGTGTGTGTTGGGCTGGGTAGAGGAAGGTTACTTTCGATAATCAGGCGATGCGATATCCAATATGCGGCTAGGGCAGCCATCTTGAATTTGGTTACCGGACAATAACTTGAGAACGGCTTGACTTATTGATTTCATTTTGTTGTGATATAATGGGGTGTTTAGAGGAAGGTTCCTTTCGATATTCAGCGCAATCTGATATCCAATATGGCGGCTAGAGCAGCCATCTTGAATTTGGTTTCTGGACATAACTGAGAACGGCTTCACACATTGATTTTATTCTGGCAGGTATAATGGGGTTGAGTAGAGGAAGGTTCCTTTCCAAAATGGGCATGCTGCGATTTTCACTGTGGATGCCATGGCAGCCATCTTGAAATTGGTTTCCGTCAATTTCGAGGAGAACGCATTGTCCGATTAAATCCATTTTTTGCTGGTTGTGTTGGGGTTGAGTAGAGGAAGGTTCCTTTCGAAAATGGGCGTGCTGCGATTTTCAATGTGGCCACCATCTTGAAATTGGTTTGCGTCAAGGGGCTGAGGGGTTACGCCCGCTTTGCGGTGCTATTTTTTATATTTATTATCCTTTGTGCATCATGTGTATAAATGTGAAATTCGGCATCATACGTCACTAATTTCCAGTGACGTGACCCTGTTTGATGGAGATGGAGGAGCCTCATAACAAATTGGTATAACTTGAATGATCCTCATGCTCTTTTTACCATCCATCCCACTTGGACAAATGGCTGAAAATGCAGGTTTTCACTGTTTTCAAGCTACCAAGCCAATAGTTCACTGCATTTTCGTCAATGCATGGGCAAAGGAATGAATGATTGATGGTGGCTCTTCGTTAATGGAATGGAAAAATAAATATTCCTTTCGAATCCTACACCTCTACCTGAAGACCGATTACAACTCATCTTTTCTTTTATTTTCTTTTTTCAAAAACTGAGCTTGATTATACCCTAAGAATAGCATGGAACATCATGTATAATGTTTCAGAACAACATCATAAGTAATGCCATTTACATTCATTGTTTTGGTGTACTCGCATAAATTTAAAGAGCAGCTCTTTGCTGTTGTTAATGCATAAATTTTTTTCATAATGTTAAATTTAATTAACGGAACAATACCAAAGCGATCAGTCACAGTGAATTGTTAAAGGGAGTACATTTATTCTTTTTTGAAAATCAACAATTGCATAACATTACATTTTAAACAAAGCTATTAAATAGGGTAACAGGAAGGAGATTGTTTTGCAGAATTGGCTTTGAGTCCTCCTGTTATAATTAAATAAAAGCACGGTGCGGTGGTTGCAGATGAAAAAAAATTAAAATTACATTCAAATTATGTATGGTGTTGAACTCCTTTTCCAGCAAGATAATGCCAGTTTCACTAGATCCTTTTGATTTCCAAACGATCTCCTAGCATATTTCTTTCTTTCACTGTGCTACCGTTTAATTGAGGCCACTGTGGCCATTAGCAAGAAATCTGTATCAGTAACAGCTTTAAAATCCTATCGACCATGTTATCTTGAAACATGAAAAGGTATCAACCACACAACCAAGCTGTGTGAAAGTTTACCTTGGGTAGCCAAGATGAAAAGTTGACTTGTGATGTAATGTTACATTTATTTAAGTACAACATAAATTGTCTCTGCCTTTTAGGCAAACATTTCCACCCACCTGTACAATAAGCCAGCTACAAAAAAAACAAAGCAGAAGTGTGTGTGAGAGAGAGAGAGAGAGAGAGAGAGAGAGAGAGAGAGAGAGAGAGAGAGAGAGAGAGAGAGAGAGAGAGACAGACAGACAGACAGACATTTCAACAAACATCTTTTCTCAGGAAGATTAAAGTGCACCTTGATTCATGACGTTTTTGAGGGGGAGAGTCAAAAGTGAGTCAGGCTCTCAAATGTGTCAGGTGTTTGTTTTTTGTCTATTTACATTTATCGGGCAATGCACTTCGATACTTTCATTGGGCTCCTGGTGTGAGGGAAGAGCAGGAAATAATGGTTCATGAAGAATTCAAAAGGGCATGTGGTAAGGGAAGAGTATTGATTATGGGGGGGGGTTTAACTTGCCAGGGATAGATTGGGTCCAGGAACAGGGAAAGGGCAGAGCAGATGAGGATTTCTGAGATTTAGTGCAGGATTGCTTTTTAACCGAGTTTGTAGATAAGCCCACTATACTAGGGAAAGTGCAGTGTTAGACCACCTTTTAAGTAACGATCCCAATTTGGTGGAGGAGGTGGAGGTAGGAGAGCGTTGAGGGACAAGTAACCATAACAACGTTTGTGCAAGGATTTGATTTCAGGATGGGGTAAGATAATATGACTTCCTGAAGCCAAACTTTGAGGGTATGAGGGGAACGTTACGTGATCTAGAGTGGGACGAGTAACAGAAGGGCAATCAGCAATACATAAAAGGGTAACCTTCAAGGATCAAATATGCATTGTACAAAGTAAATACAGGCAGTGGACAAAAATATGGAAACACCAATGTAAAGTCATTTCATGGGGTGTTAGGCCACCACTTGCAGCCAGTATGGCCTGTATGTGCCGTGGTATAGAGTCCACCAGCGTCTGTAATTTGGCAGGAGGGATGCGGCACCATTCTTCCACGAGAAAGTCAATCAACTCACTTGTTTGATGGAGGTGGAAAATGCTCTCTCAGGCATCGTTCCCGAATATCTCATAAATGCTCGACTGGGTTCAGATCTGGTGACTGAGAAGGCCATGGCATATGGATAACATCAGTGTCATGCTCATCAAACTATTGGGTGACCACACGTGCTCTGTGACTGGGGGCATTGGGGAGTCTCCTCTTGCAGCCATGCTAGCCATAATTATAGGCAACGAGGCCTGTACAGCATTTTTATACGTGATACTAAGCATGCATGGATGTTATTTGCTTAATGAACACATGGGCCACACTTGTGTGGAAGCCGTTGCTTGGTGTCCCTCCATTGACCTAGATATTTCCAATTTTTTTGTCCACTACCTGTATATTCCAGTGAGGTGTAAAACT
Organism: Eptatretus atami; assembly: GCA_035128595.1. Lineage (NCBI taxonomy): Eukaryota > Metazoa > Chordata > Myxini > Myxiniformes > Myxinidae > Eptatretus > Eptatretus atami. The sequence continues at coordinate 175,058,986 of CM068956.1, forward strand.
GGAGGCAGAAAGAGACCAGCATGGTTGAACAGGGAGGTAAGGAGTGCTAATAAGGATAAGCAGAGGCATTTATTACGAAGAAATTAATTGGATTGGAGTCAGGCTCTTATTAGTGTCGGAGTAAACAAAGGTGAGTTCAGAAAATAACTCGAAAAATAAAATATGAGAAGGACATGGCCAACAATATTAACCTGAAAGAGCAATGAGAGATTGACGATGCTTTGACGACGACAAACAGACCTTTTACGTGTCATTGTATAGATTCAAGTCCAATTGTATGTACAGTATTTTATAGACATACAGTACATATGTACAGATTTTATAAATACACTTATTTTACTGATGTGGACATATTTTTATATTACGTACCTTATAGATGCACTCATGTTCTTGATACACGTACTTTTTGACGTACTCACATTCTTAATAGTATGTAATTTATAGACGTACTTACATTCTAATTGTACGTACCTGAGACATATTTTATAGATGAGACGTACCATGTATTTTACAGATGCATTCATTCTCTTAATACACATACTTGATAGACATACACTACTCCATCCATCCATCCATTGGGACCATACTCTGTGCAGAGCGTTGGTGCTGCCAAAGCAGTCTCCTTGGCTATTGGGCACAATCCTGGATAGGTTGCCACTCCGACGCAGGATACCAGCATGATGGCACTCATTTTGCCAACCTCAAAAGGATGACAGGCAGAGTCAACCCCACCTGGTATTAATTCAATAGGCATAGGGATTTGAACTCAGGATCCGAGGATCGCAATCCCACCACCCTAACCATTAAGCTAACTCCAGGCACAAACAGTACTCACATTCTAATAATACGTACATTATAGACATACTCACATTCTAATAGTATGTACTTGAAAGACGTGCATGTGCGGACAGACAAACAAACAGACCCGACTGCAATAACCTCTCATCTGGTGAGGGTAAAAATATTATCAAGATCTCCTTTAAGTACATAAGGGCCAGTAAAGAAGAGGTGAAGATAAGTGTGACTCCATTGAGGAATAGCACAGGGAGATGGGTTTGTGATGAAAGCGAGATGGCAGGCTTATAAATAAACAAATAGTATTGAGAGTCGAGGCCCATGCAGATATAGCTGTTTTGTTAGCTGTGGAGACTCTTTTTAGTTAATTATCGCTCCTTCCCAATTCTATATCCAGGCGATGCATGACATCATCGCCCGGCGCCGAAGGAAGGAGTACTCAGTTTTTACTCCGTTTGTTTTCTTGTTACTTCCAAAATCAAAGATTTTTCAAGTATATTGGTCAGTTGATTTTATTATTACTTTGCAAAAAAAATTTTTTAAAAAATCTTTTTGACATGTTGATCTGATCTCCTCTGTTTGTTTGTGTGTTTGTTTGTGTGTTTGTCTGTCTGCTCGCCTCCAGCCCAAACCACTCAACCGATCGTTCTGAAATTTTCAGAGATTAATGTCACCGACTCTGCGACAGTCCCGCATTGAAGTTTCATAAAATTCGGTCGATAAAAAGGTCTAAATAGCCCAAAAGGCCAATTTGAGCCAGATTTTCTAAAACCCTCAAATTTCATCCGATTGACTTGAAATTTGAAAAGTATTTGCAAATCAGGTCAGTGAATTCAAACACCTATTACTTTTGACGTTACCATAGGTCAAAAGGTCAACAAAGGCCATAAGGTCAACCCAAAATAGGCCAAATTTTAAAATTCTTTCGAAACATGAATTTTCATCCAATTGACTTGAAATTTGATTAAGATTGTCAATTTTGATCTTAATGAAATGGACAATTTGATGTATACATGGCAGCCCTTGGAAAGGGGGGGGGTGGATTTCGCAAGTATCGTGCTCTGCACGATGTCTATTTCTTGTTTATTTATTTGGCATGGTGGTGGTGTACTTTGAATGTACCTCTACTTGTGGAGATTTTGCTTCCACATTTACACAAGAACAGTCAGGGGAATAACCAATGGCTGAAATAATATATATAGGATTCTGGGTGAAGAAGGGTTTTTAATGGAGTTCCAGGTTGGAGTGGAGGAAGTAACAAACAGCAATGAAAGCTAAGACAAGATAAAGCTCTGGAACCAGATAATATGCATCCATGAGTATTGAGGGAGGTGGCAAAGCAGATAAACATTGGGAGGGTATTCTGTCCATTAGGAGTGGTTCTTCACTAGTTATTCATAATTTATGTCAATGATTTTGGACAGTGGGGTTCAGAGTCTGCTTTCCAATTTTGCTGATGACACTAAGACTTGGATGTAAGACAGATAGCAGAGAGTGTGGAGGTCGTTGGATTCAAGAATGTCTGGATACTTTAATAGATTGAGCAAAAGATTGGCAGATGCAGTTTAACATTGGGAAATGTAAGGTGCTGGGGATGGGGAACAGTAAAGACAACGGGGACGATATAATGTAAGGGGCAGTCTTGGAGCGTGTCGCACAGGAGAAAGATCTAGGGGGTAGTAACAGGTATGGGGTGGGGGGGGGGGCGGTGGTCAGCAGACAATGCAGTGCCAGATGGCTCCAGGTTAAGCTAATAGGGTTTTTACAATGTCTAATAATACACAGGAATTGTTAAATTTTTGTTTATTATAGCGAAAAAATGCTTCAACAAGCAATAAGGAGTGATGTCATTAATTGTTGATGAAGTGCTCAATCCAAGCACCATGCCTCTGGATAACAGCTGACACATGGGCAATGAAGTTGTCAATGAATCGGCTGAGAACTTGAGCTGGTTTGCATCTGATTTCCCATCTGATGCTATTTTTCAACTCCTGCGTGTGTGGGGGTTGTTTTTGTAGAATTTACCTTTGAAGGACACCCATAGGCAGGAGTCAAGAGGAGACATTCTCAAATTATCAATAGCTGAAATCTATTTTTGTTGAAGGGAGGCAATGGGTTGTCTGTCCATCGAGAAATTAGTTCATCACCTGGGAAATGTCTCAAAAACTCTAAAGCACCATAAGACGGTGCATTGGTGCACAGTCTTGCTGGAAGATGACAGAATTCATAGCAATGCCTTGCTGCCTTCTCGGAATGAAATCTTCTCTGCAGCATGTCATTGTCCACATATCTATCTGTGTTGACTGTCACTGTTGGGCTGGGCTCATTCTCAAAGACAAAAGGTCCTATTATACCACTATATCTGATAGCACACCAAACTATTACTTTTGCTTCTGAAACTGGGTGTTCCATATGTCCGTGCGGTTGATGTTCTGCCCAAAATCGCATGTTTTCTTTGTTTAAGTGGCTGCTGAGCTGGAAGTGGAGCTCATAACTAAAGAAGATGTTGTCTAGAAAATCCTGATCTTCTTCGATGTGCTGGGCAATGGTGATGCAATATTCAAACCTTCTCCCTTTTGTTTTTTTTTTTTGTTTTTTTGGGGGGGGGATGGGGGGGCGGTGCTGCAATAACTGTAAGCGGATACTGTTTCAGATCGTCGTGTATGATTCTGACAATGGTCGTGTGAGAAGTTCCCACCAGCTGTGTGAATCAGCATGTTAACTTTTTCGGAGAAGCTTGCAAAGCTTCTCTTACAGGCTCTATCTTGTTGGGTGTTCTCACTGAAGGTATCTGAGCAATATGTCCTTTAATTTGTCTTTCACACTTCCAATGTCTCTAAACTTTTCAACAATGCGTTTGATGGTTTTGTATTGTGGAATTTTTGTGTTTGGATAGACCCGACGAAACTGCCTTTGTGAAGAAACATATCACTTTTTCGCAAAAAGAAAGTCTCTAAAATGAGCGTCAGTTGGAGTACAAATAAATTGTTTGACTTGGTTTAAACTTCAATGGAAAAAAAAAAAAACTTTAAATATTGTTCTTTAGGTGACCTGAAACTAAAAAGGTCACATTTGTTAAATTATGACAGCTCTAAAAGTTCATCATTTTGGACCACCGATATATCTCTCACCCGTAATTCACCTGTAATTGGCGGGATAAATCTTGTTACCTCCGCCACCGAAGGTGAAGGAGGTTATGTTTTCACCCCTTTCTGTCTGTTTGTCTGTCTGTTTGTTTGTCTGTTTGTGCACAGGATATCTCAAAAAGTTGTCGATGGATCCAGATGAAATTTTTGGTACACGTTAGGTGTGAGACAAGGACAAACTGATTCGATTTTGGTGAAGATCTGGATCCGGATCCGGATCTGATAATTTTTAAAGTGATTCTTCACCATTGAGAGATGGGGCCAAAAATGATATATAGCATGATACCTCAAAAACGTATTGGGCCAGATATGTTCTCGTGGAAAGGGCATTACAGGGAGGAGGTATGCGCTCTACCGAGTGCCCTTCTAGTTATTTATATGTTGACTGTTATTGACATTGCACGTGGTACATGCATGGGAGCCTCATTGGTACGCGTTTCTGTCTACGCTGCCGCTGATGGCTTGCCAGAAAGTGATGAAACCATTCCGTTGGCTGAGGCAGGGCGTGTAGCATTAGT
>CM068956.1:175075937-175083437 GCA_035128595.1 Eptatretus atami
AACAACTGTAAGACAACTCGTATACCATCGGTGATGGCATAGACCATCGACAAATGTGGAATGAATGGCTGTTAGAATTCATTCATTGGAATGAATGTAGTAGAGTTTTCATGTGGAATGAAAACTCGTATACCATCGACAAATTACATGACACACAGTCATCGTGATGACTACCACTCAATACCTATGTGAAAGTGAGTGTGGTGATGTACAAAACAAGCCAATATAAAACCATGATGGGACTTCAACACGAAGCTCGATCGATCCTTTACTCCTTCGCCAGAGACTGCATTGCGCAGCCTGTCCTCTTCTATGCATGTGGGACGGCGCGCTGACTGAGCTGAACGCAGCGCAGTTATAAATAGCCCGCGCATCACGATTCCATGAAATCGGCTTCTCACGAGGCAGCAGTTCCGTGTGACGAGTTAGGCGTGGTATTTACTTGATGTTTGCATTACGCGGGAACGGACAACATCTGACGACTTAGACCAAGTGACGACTTAGAAATGACGACTTACAGACTTTATTCAAAGTCTGTAAGTCGATTTAACATTAGATAAATTCGGGACTTTTTGACGCTGCTGACTTAGGCGAAGTGACGAGTTACACGCTGCCGACTTACGCCTAGTCTACTGTATATAATATATATATATATATATATATATATAATATATATATATACATGTCTATATATATGTATGTATATATGGATATATATGGATATATATGGATATGCATATGTATATGTATATATACATATACATACATATACATATATATGTATATATATAACATACATATACATAATACATATATAATATATATATACATATACATATATATATACATATATATAAATAAAAATATTCATAAACATATACATATAATATACATATACATATATATACATATATATAATATATACATATACATATACCTTCAGGGTCTCGTGGAGTCCATGCCTCGGTGGGTCGGCACTGTTTTGGCAGCACACAGAGAACCAACAGCACATGAGGCAGGTAGTCATAATGTTTTGGCTCATTTGTATATATATATATATATATATATATATATATATATATATATATATATATATATGTATATGTATGTGTGTATATATATGGATATATATATATATGATATATATTTGTATGTATATATGTATATATATATATATATATATATATATATATATATATTCATGTATTGATAGCTATATATAATATATATATATATATATATATATAATATATATATTGTTGCGAATTCGCGCCCGCCGGCGTGCGAACAGCCACGTAACTCGAATCCGGCACGTCGCCCACCGGACGGACAATTCTGTCGTGACCCTCTCGGACCAACGCCGGAGCTAGTCACGGGTGGGCCTTTCGACCTCACCACAATCGTGCCAATCGGCCACCCGCGTAGGATAGGGTTGTTCGCCAAACTCGACCTACCACAGTACCCACGCGGATGGTAAACCGGGCGATCTACCTCGCCACAGGTCGACTCCGGACACGAGCCGCTTGGGCGGCCTGTTCCGTACTATCGGGATAACCGAGCGGTGTTATCGTCGACCTGGACGGTTCAGATTAATACCGGGATGTTGCACCACTACGAACCCTTCGTGAAGCAGGATGGAGAGTCAATAGAGAAAAGACGAACGGAAACGGGCACAGTTCAACAAGCAAGCATTTAATTCCGCGGCACACGGAAAGCACGTATATACAGCCTATACAGAATCAAAATGCACATAAAAAGCAAAGGAAATACAACGACCAACGCGTACACACGGCAACACTTATACAGTTCTACTTCACAGACGGCGCCAACACACATTTACACAAAAGCAAAAGAAAGAAGCCACCCTCACAGACAAGGAGGCAGACAGGCCCGTAGGCCAAATGTGCGCGGGACCTAGACGAGCGCCAGGTCCGCGAGACCGGGGAGGTCTACCCGCGTCCTCGTGACGCATTGGCGGGCAAGCCGCAAATGTGTCCGCGCCGCTGTGCCCCGACTCCGGGCCCCTGGCGTGCTTGTTTGCACCACGTTTGGGGTGGGAGGAACGGGGCCCCCTTTTGCACTATCTCAGCGCGGGGGGGAAGGGGAAATTGTTGATGCCCTGGGGGAGGGGAGTGGCTGGCTGGCTTGGGTCCCGCGACGAGATGAGCGATCCCCACACCGCAACCTCGTCGCCGACCGCCGTCCTCCTTGCCTCGGACCGAGCTCCCTTGCCTGCAGCTCCACGCGCGCACTCGACTCAACTCCACCAATGCAACGCTCCTTGTCTCCAAAAGCAACTCCTCGACGACACTCTCTCCCCACCAGTTCCACTCCGCTCCTACAGTTCCACTCTCTCCTCCGACCTCAACTCAAGCCCCGAGTCGCCTTCGCTCGCACCTTTATAGCTCTCAGGAGAAGCCGATATGCAAATATGCGGATCAAAACGATTGGAGGCGGGGCCATTGGACGGAGGGGAAGTGGAAGTGAAGGTTTCTGATCCGAATTTTCCTCTCGGAAAGGCCGCCATTCGCGCTCGCGGCTCGGTGCGTTCGGCACCAATCGCCGAACGGGCCGAGACAGCCGACGTTCAGTGTTCACAGGTGGTGCGGGAATGGCCGTAGAAGCGATGATGTGGATGAAGTTGTGAAGGTAAAGGCGAAGGTGGTGGTGTGGCGTTGTTGTAGTGTGGCTGGCGCTGTGGTGGATGGCGTGGTTTTGAGATGCTGTTTGTTTGAAATAAAAGATAGAGAAGAAAAACGACTAACTCAAAGCGTCGCAGCCCGATGGATCACATAAATTCCCTCTATACAATGGGTTTTGGCTAACTACACATGTACCTCTGGAGATATCTCCCTGAGGGCCCTTTATGGTGTAATGCGAAATCCACAACCGTAACAATATATATACATATATATATATTATATATATTATATATATATATATATATATGTACAAGTCTGAAGACGACGATGGTTCACGAGCGGTATTTGACGATGTAGATTGTTTCAGAAGTCAAGGATGAGACAATGTGATAATGTTTGACCAAGTTAAAAAATGATCAACATGTGGTACGAGTGACAGGTTATTAGCTGCAAAATGTCGAAAACCCGGTTTCGTTCAACAACTTTAAAAATTTGACCTTTGCATAACCTTAAAGGTCACAAAACAATGTTGTGGACATTAAAATAAGGAAACAGGATACGTGCTATAGCTTATTGGAGTTAGTTCGTCGAAGAAGGTCGAAAACCCGGTTTGATTCCCACAACTTTGAAAATTTGACCTTTGTGAACTTTAAAGGTCAAAGGTCAAGGATTATGACCTTTGGTGCAAAACTTCCTCTGGAACATTCCAGGAACAATATAACATCATATAGGCTATATGGCATTTCGCACTCCTCGAATTATCCATACTTTGATGAAATCAGCGTAAAAACAAACTTGAAGGGGGCGCCACGGCAAGGTGTTCGAGATAGAGCAAAATGGTTTCAAGACTTCAGGTGGGAATGACCTCAACATTATGCATAAAAAATATTGTCATCCTAGCTCTCAAAGTTTGGGCGGTCGTATGATTTTTATGTCAAAATTCGAAATTTTCTTAAGTTTGTGACCTTGACCTTGGGAAGAAAATGAAAAATCGAGCTCCGTGGGGCTATGCAGGTGCCATTGGGCTATCCAAATACCGAAACCCCTGCCATATTCGACAAACCCCCTCGAGAAGATGCAAATTGAAATTGGCTACCCCCTAAAAACACAATTCGCAATTTTCTAAGTTCGTGACCTTGTGACCTTGACCTTGGGACGAAAATGAAAAATCGAGCTCCGTGGGGCTATGCAGGTGCCATTGGGCTAACCAAATACCGAAACTCCAGCCAGATTCGAAAAACCCTCGGAGAAGATTATTTTTATGTCAAAATTCGCAATTTTCTAAGTTTGTGACCTTGTGACCTTGACCTTGGGACGAAAATGAAAAATCGAGCTCCGTGGGGCTATGCAAGCCATTGGGCTAACCAAATACCGAAACCCCTGTCAGATTCGTCAAACCCCTAGGAGAAGATGCAAATTGAAATCGGCTACCCCCTAAAAAACACATGTTTTTGGGCGTGGCTTCGCCCATAATGACGCACACGCCATTCTCAGGAAAACACACTAGATCATGATATAAACCTCCCACCAAATTTTATCAGATCGGATCAAAACCCACGGAGCTATGCTCGGGACAGACATACAGACAGACAGACAGACAGACACACAACAACAACGAATATAGTGGTCACTTATTTTTTCGTGAAATATTTTTCGTGAACCAATATATGTATAAATATATATATATGAAGACCACAAGGGAAACCAGAGATGTCAGGATAAGTCAAGTTTGAAGAACTGAAAAACAAAGTTTCAAGACTTTGGTGGACTGTTTAATAACTGTCATATAGATTTCTTTTCCAGTAAAAGGAAGGAGTGATCATTGGCCGATCAAATTAAGCATGTAGCATTTGCCAAGCTTCTGTGTTATTTAATTTAAGAGCAAAGAACGAATCAATGTTGCAAACTGACATCACTGGTTATTCCCTTGTTTAATAATTGCCATGCAATTTTAACCCAGGATGTGTAGCAAATTCATGCTTGTTGGTTATTAGCACACATTACATGACTTTGGTGATCACAGATTATTTTTTTCAACATTAAACGGTCATTGTTTTTTTGTTTGATTGGTGTTCAATGCCATACTCAAGGGTATTTCGCTTATATGACGACGGATTCTCCATTTCTTACTCCGTACTACTTAATATGATGGAAAACCGGAGGAAACCAAGGATAAACCACCCCCGCGATAGCCGAAGTCACCTCATGTGACTCCTCATATACCTAAGCAGGTTGATTGGGCGGTGGGTACATCGAATGAGGATGGGTACTCAGACGCGCTAACCATTAAGCCACGGCGTGGGTCCCATAAAAGTCACAATAAAGGTTTGACCAGGCTTGAACCACGATATGCACCAACTACGGAGCCCATGATATAACCAAATAGGCTATTGCAGTGCTCAGAGTTTATGCTGTGAAAGTTTTACAACCTTTCATTTTTTAGTTTCTCAACTCTGAATATTATGGTGGAACAGTTAACATGAATGAAAGGGAGATAACCAGGAGTAAAGTATTGACAACTCTGGGTCTACTTGTTCAGCTTTGACAACACTTGTTTTTTCATTGCACGGCTAAACTTTATACCATATAAATTATGTGACACCCCTGGTTATTTGTTAAAGTAATATTTGTGAGAGGAAACCTTATGTTGCCAACAATTGGCAGGTGCAATAACCCTGAAATTTATAAAAAGTGACATCTCTGGTTTTCCCCTTGTGGTCTTCATATATATACATATATATGTATGTGTATAGATAATATATATATTATATTATATGATATAATATATATATATGTATATGTAGTGTGTGTAAATATATGTATGTGTGTGTATATATATATGTATGTGTGTATATTATATTATGATATATATATGTATATATATAATTATGTATATATATATATATATGTATGTATATTATATATATGTATAGATGTATATATAGATATATATATATATATATATATTTGAATTTATGTATATTTTCAGATATGTATATACAGGCAATCTCGGGTTACGAACGCGTTCTCGACGTAACGGACGTTTTGGGTTACGCCGCATCTCCATAATTATTAAGAAAAAAAACCAAGCGCAAAAACGTGCCGAAAATTAGGCCACAAAAGTGATCGATCTTGCTTTGAGTCTAATCTGAACAGTAGAAAACACCCCGACCATCCACTGTCTGTGTGTTAACCCAGTCTTCAAGTTCGTCTTCCAGTTCGGGCCATCGGCATCCTACCTCTGAAAGCCTTTGTTACTTTTTGCAGCGAGAAAGTTCGCCCCTCTGTGAGTTTTGAATTCCTTGTGTGAGACCTCTTGTCTCTTCATACCGTTACTCTAACCAAATCAATATCTCTCTAAATATATTCTGAGGTCGCAAACTCATCACTGAAGAAAAGCAGGGAAAACACACAAACAGCCGCGGCGATCAGGGAAGACACTTGGAGTGTGGATTGAACTTTTCGAGCTCAGCTGTGGTTTACCTCGCTCATTCTACGTTTTTTCAAGTTTTCGGTTAACAATGCAAGGTAATTAAACGTAAATATAATACCATATAGATAAAATAACGACGTCGATCAAGTAAGAAAATAACCTCTCTGCGATGAGTCAGGAAAATTAATTGACTTTTCTGCAGGAAAGAGGACTTTTACAGTGAGTTTTTGAATTCACGAAGAGTCAAAACCAGTTTTGAAACTAATGTGAATCTAGACATAGACTGGAGACTGACGCCAACAACTGATTTGGCCTGAACGCGTCATCGGGAAAAACCCGCAACATCGGAAAAATCCATAAACAAGCGGCATCGTTATTTTAGCCGCAGAGGTCGAAGTGAGGGAAAAAGTTGCGGCTAATAGTCCGAATTTTACGGTAGTGCTTTGGCTGGAAGAACCACCATCAACGGCATATCCCAATGAGCCTTATGTTGATTCAGGAGGAAGGCTAAAAGATTGTTTAGGAAGAGGGGCAAAACAACTAAAAGGTGTGTTCCGACTACGCGGAAAATCGCGTTACGACGCGTCGTTAGGAACGGAACTCCATCGTAGTCGAGACCCCCTGATATGGATATGTGTATACATATATATGTATATATATATATATATATATGTATATTTGTATAATATATGTATATATTATTGTACATGTATATATATATATATATGTATATTTGTATATATGTACATATGTATATATAATGTATAGTGTATATGCCAAAAAATATTGCAATGCAATATTTACAATGATGAAATAAACACTGAAAACAATTCGACTTATAGACGGGCCCACACGCATCACACACACAAAAAGAAAAGAAACCCCGGATTTTTATTGGACCCTCCAGCCGATGAGAGAGAGACGAGCTGGGGGTCAGAGTTCGGATGGGCACCTGGGTGTGTCGAAGGTCCCAGCCGCACGTGCGGGACCCGTGGCTCGCGGCGGCAGCCGCGTGAGCAATCGGAGCTCCAGAGCAGAGATCAGGGTCACGGAGGGACCCAACAATGCTCCCGAACAGGCTGGTCACTCACTCTCCAGCCCAACCACCGTTCAACCAACTTGTCACCACTCAAGTCCTCGAGATTCCCAACTCCAACACCAACGACAACCGAAAAAACAGTCTGGTCGGGGATATATATGTCCTCCCACACGGGGAAGGGCCTTGGCGAAATCATCTCGCTGTCCGCCTTCATTGGCCTCCCGCCGCACCCTACCGGGGCGGAGCGTGGCCCCTGTTCGGAGACCCATATTCTCCACGTGGCTTCGCTCAGCGAAGAGTAACAGGGTCAACGCTGAAAAAGCCAAACAAGAACTTCGAGCCGAGGGACTGGAACGCGAGGCCCCCCCTCTCAGCAAGGTCAAGGT
>CM068956.1:175088437-175098613 GCA_035128595.1 Eptatretus atami
AGAAAAAATTAGTTAGGTTCCAAGGGAAAAACCGCGATGAAGCGGGGGCGCGATAGGTGAACCGCGATATAGCGGGGGATTACTGTATATATATATATATATATATTATATATATATATATATATTATATATAATATAATATATAATATATATATTATACAGTCAACCCCCGCTTCATCGCGGTTCACACTATCGCGCCCCCGGTTCATCGCGGGTTTTCCCTTGGAACGTAACTAATTTTTTCTGCGGATTCCCCCGGTACATCGCGGTAATAATGTATAACATATAAATTATTTAAGCAATAAATTATAACGCGTGGTGCTCGACCAGTCACACAACGCACGAGACAAAGTTTCGCTTGTGAACTTCGAATGTTTTCTACGTTTTTTCTCCAAGCCCCACGATGGCGCCAAACGCCCTGCACCTTCGAAGGTTTCTGGCAAGGAACCGAAGCGCCAGAGGAAGGTCCTGGGACGCTCCAGGAGAAGGTTAAGGTAAAGGTGCTCGATATATGCTTCGGGAAGGAAAAAGGTTTGCCGCCGTTGGACGAGCATTGCTCATACCCAGCACCTCAAAACCGACCAGACCAGACTAGTCGATCTCCGGCACCTCAAACCCACTCACTGCCAAACCGAGCAGACCAGACCAGTCGATCTCCGGCACCTCAAACCCAATCACTGCCAAACCGAACAGACCAGACTAGTCGATCTCCGGCACCTCAAACCCAATCACTGCCAAACCGAACAGACCAGACCAGTCGATCTCCGGCACCTCAAACCCAATCACTGCCAAACCGAACAGACCAGACGAATCGAGTTTTTGGGGAGGCGTCCATTCATCGCGGATTTTCACTTAGCGCGGGGAGGTTTGGAACGTAACCCCCGCGAGAAACGGGGGATTACTGTATACTGTATAGATATATATATATATATATATATACTGTATAGATAGATAATATATATATATATAATATATATATTTCCATAATATATGTGAATATATGTATATATTGTTGCAAATTCGCCCGCCGGCGTGCGATCGGCCGCTCGACTCGAATGGCGGCCGCCTCGCCCACCGGACGGACAATTCTGTCATGACCCTCTCGGAACAACGCCGGGAGCTAGTCACGGGTGGGGGTTTAACCTACCACGATCGTGCCAATTGCCACCCGCGCAGGATAGGGTTGCTCGCCAAATTCGATCTACCTAAGTACCTGCGCAAGTGGTCGACCGGGCGATCATACCACGCCACAGGCCGACTCCGGACACGAACGCTTAAGCGGTCCGTTCCGTGCTACAGTGATAACCGAGCGGTGTTATCGTCGGCCTTGACGGTTCCGATTAATTACCGGGCGTTTTAAACCCACTACGAACCCCTTACGTGATGCAAGATGGAAATTCAAACGAAGGAAAGGACGCAGCGAAACGGGGAACAAGTTCACACAAGCACGTTTAATTGCACACGCAGACCAGCACGGAAGGCACGTATACAGTCACAATCATCATGTACAATAAAGCAAAAGCAAGTCAAGAAATGGCACGTATACACAATCACAGGCAAAAGAGATGTCCCGACTAAACCCGACACACGGCAACACTTAACCAGTTTTACTTCAAGGACAGGCTCTACCCACAGTCATTTACACGAACCCAAAGGAAAAGAGAAAGTTGCGACTTCCCTGCACGCGTCGTCCAGCGTCGCGTCCTTGACCTCGAATCCGAGCCTCCCCGATGTGGTCTGCGACTCGCACCTCGCGCCGGCACATGTAGCCGCTCCGCGCCACGAACGGGGCTTCTGGCACCTGGCAGAAGGCTCGCCCTCTCCCGCTGTAGACGGCGACAGGGCCCAGGACGAGGATGCGCCGACTCGACTCCCTCCAGCTGGACTCGTAGGAGAAACTCTCTGAAGAACTCGTAGACGAACGAACCACCAACAGCAACAACCACACGCAGACGAGCGAAGAGAAGAGGAGGAGGAAGCGAGTGGAGGAAGAAGAGAGGAGGAAGAGAGAGAGCGCGCCCCCGCCGTGTTCGTCCTTATAGTGCGGGGCTCCGCCCTTCGCTCCGCCCCGTTCTCGGCTCCACCCTCCTTCGAGGAGGTTCTCGAAAAGGGGCGTTCCCTCACCCTGACCGCCTCACGCTGTTCATCCACCAATCGGCGGCGAGCTGCCCTTCCCCTTCCCTCACACCAAGCACGGGGAACTCAAACGGCAGAAACAGGCGGGAAAAGCCCACCAGCATCGTTGGCGGTTTTTGTTTGTTTGAAATAAAAGATAGAGAAAGAAAAACGACTAACTGAAGGATCGCAGCCCGAATGGATCACATAAATTCCCTCTATACAACGGGTTTGGGCTAACTACACATGTACCTACAGAGATATCTCACCTGAGGGCCCTTTATGGTGTAATGCGAATTTCCACAGCCGTAACAATATATGTATGTATATCTATGTTTATGTATACATGTAAAGATATATATTTATAATCACCCCGGTGCTGTCCATGCCTGCTGCACTGTTCTCATACCCACTCCTCCACTCCCAACCTCCCAATCCCTTTGTCAATTTTAGTCGATAAACTGATAGATTTAATTTATGTATGTGGTGTAGATTTAGTGCAGGCTTGGTGGGCCAAATGGCCTACTCCTGCACCGAAGTTTGTTGTGTATTCTTGTGATATTACTGGTAACTTTTTCATTTTAACAATCTGCTTTACTTTTTTCTTAATTGTTCCCTTCATGACATGTGTTGTCATCACAGCTTTATTTTATGCTTTTTTTTTCTTGCTGATGATACCTCAATGCAAAAACATTTGGCCAAAGTGGTTTCAATGATTGCTTCCTTGTGAATTTCTTTTTCTTCGTGGTTCATGGTCTTTAACAACTTAAGAACGACCTCTGTTGTGCATTTTTAAATGTGTATATTTTAATTTAAGCAAAGATATATTGATACGTACAGCAGAAATAGCCACCTTCTCACGAATGTTAATATGTTCACAACTTGGGTTCATGAAGTACGTTTCAAGGTAGTTACTTGCCTTGACAAGAAGCTTAAGTTATTGGTCATATTAGGTGCAGACATGCTTATTGCCATCTCTGTCTTCTCCACCTGCAGAGCAGAGAAACGGCCTGTTTCCCCAAATGATGATGAACAGTACATGGACAAGGCCTCCGACATGGCACAGTCTCCACTCAGGCCAGGATTGTCGCCACGAGAGCCGCAGTCCCACAAAGAAGCCAACCTTGTGGAGCCTTCCAACTTTCACATGTCCCTGGTATGGACCGTTGCATTTTGCAGGCAGAGCTGTGACATGTCACGACAGCCTTTCCCTGCTGGTGTGTCGCTTCGGTAGCTTCTGATGCATTGGTTCTGTATAGCATATGTTGTGTCCAGTTTCTCCTGGGTTTTGAGTTCAATTACAGCTCTTCTCTGACCTCCCTCACAAAAGGTTATCTGCTTCCCATTTGATGAAGTACATTTACAATAACCTTTTGGTGTTGATATAATCACCATTGTTTATTTCGCACCATGGGTTGTATGTGCATTGATTCAATGTGGAGTGAGAACAGCTCAGTGCATGCAGCATGTTATCACAACACAACTGACCTGCAAGTCCTTTTTGTCCCTCTGTCTTAATTCCTGCTTTGTTGGCCAGTTTTGCTTTGTTTGTCAATGTGCATTCCATTTATCGTTCCTCTCCATTTATTTTTTGATGGTCTGTATTTTCTTTTGTATACATAATCGAGGCAAGATACTGACAGAACCATCCAGCTTTCTACACATGAAGAGTGAGCTAAAAAGCATTTCAAGGACAGAATAATCATCACAAAGACCAATGGAAAACAAAATGTAGTTCCCTTCCATACCTGTGATTGTCAGGACAGGCCAGATCAGATCTGTGACTTGCTGCAGGTAACATGTAAACCCGTACTAACCTGTTCATGGCCGAGTGTTGGTGACTAAACCGTGTCTCCCACCAGGTTTCCTGGTGTGGAGGGTGTATGGATATGGACACCCAGCAGGATTAAATACAAAACTTTCCAAAGGGTGGAGGAGCTCCTTGTGAGCCAATGACCATCCATATCTTGCGCCAACTGTGTCTGCGGATGTCCTCCTGCAGTTGGTTACCTTCCCTAGGAGGTTGATGTCAGGATTTGCACTCCGGCCACCACAAAACACTTCATTCCACAAAACAGACTGAGGTGTATGGTGGGGTGGTGCTGAGGTATCATCCACCAGAAGGCAATCTCCTCGGGTTAACCTGAGGCGATCCTTTCGGGTGGGTGCCTGGAATGTACTTTCCCTAGTTGATGGGGATGGGCCAAGCATCTGCCTGGGGGATGGCCAGACAGAGGCCCCTGGAGTACCGACGGAAAGTGGACGTAGCGATGCGCTGTGGTGCATGCTCCCCATTTATATATATAATATATATATATATATATATATCTTTAAAATTAAATAAATAAAATTAAAACCTTAATGATATGTTATTGGTTTTTTTTTTTTCTGTAATTATGTATAGCCGCCGAGGTGAGATGGAAGAGCTGGAACTCGTACACTGAACGCATTGCTTAATTTGCATGTGTTGTCACATCTTTAAAAAAAAAACCCATATAAACCACCCACACCCTAATAATTGTCCGCAGGTTACTCTATTTTGTGTCGGCTCTACCCTTTCCTCCATCCCCTCTCTTTCCTTTCTATTTTTTGTAAACATGGTTCCTTTGTGAATTACTGTATTTATGTGGTATTGTGCTGGATTACTAGGATATGAATACAACACAGGCCTAATGACAAAATCACATTTTTCTTGTTTTGCAATTACTTTGTATTTTTTTTTATCTTGAACTTGTATTTCAGGTGTCCACAGTGTTTAGGAAATGCTGAGTGAGGGTGGGGGAGAGAGAGGTGGAGCTTTCTTTTTTATTTTGATGTTGGAGGTAAATTTGAAGTTCATGGAAGAGCGAGGTGACCGAGTGGAAAAAGGCATTGCACTGACAGTGGAGCATTGGGTCTACAGATGGACGCCAAAAAACAAGTGAGTCACTAAACATGAAAAAAAGAAAGAAAGGACAAAAGAAAGAAGGAAAGAAAACTCATCTGCAAATCAAATGGTTTGGTTAAGTGGTGTTCATGGAGGTAGAAGATATATCTGCAGTAGTAATGGACGATGACCTTAGATGACAGTGGACTGCCTACTTGAAACTCAGGAGGGAAGAGTGCAGTTGAACCGCCTCTGGATGGCAGTTCCACAAATAGGAGAAAAACGGAACAAAAGAATAATGGTGGACAGTAAGCAAATATTTCTGGGGAGTTAACCTGGATGAGTTGCTGATATAATGCTTACATACTGGAGGAGCTGAAGAGGGTAACAAGATTGAGAGATCAGAAGGAGCAAGACTGGAGAGAAGGTGATAAAAACAGGCCAGCGATCTGTCGATGATGTGAGAGAAACAAGCCTTGTGCTACAGCCTTGTGCTACAGCCTTGTGCTACAGCCTTGTGCTACAGCCTTGTGCTACAGCCTTGTGCTACAGCCTTGTGCTACAGCCTTGTGCTACAGCCTTGTGCTACAGCCTTGTGCTACAGCCTTGTGCTGGAGATGTCAATGATGTCCAAAGCCTTAGGTTCTTGCTGGTCTTGTAGGCTGAGTAGTTCTGATTTTTGAACGAATGACTTGGATAGATGTCGGGTGCCCGGTCTGCGGCTGTTTTTGTTAATCGGTTTCCATTGTGAAATGTTGAATCCATTGATAGGAACATGAATGATGGAAGTTAGAAAAGCCAAATATGAAGTCAGCCTTGTATACCACAAAGCAGAAAACTTGACAAACAGAGACTGTGGAATGCCCAGAGATTTCTAGGGAGCTGATCCTGGCCTCTTGTTTGACTTTGAGTCTTGAGATGCCTCATTGCATTGCTGAGACACAAACAGCAGCATGTTCAGAATTGAGAAACTGTTGCAGAATCCAAACTGATGGTAAGACATGAGGACTATAGTTGATATCTGTTTTTGCACTCTTCTTGTGATTCGGGTGATGTTAGCTGAAGTGCTCAGATAAGTCATGGAGGCTTATGAATGCAGACAGAAGAGAAGGAAAAGCAGCAGAGAAGGATTTGAGAACAAGGGCACTGATGCTACCTGGGCCCTACGCTGATGCAGGGTTGAGATTCCCTTCTCACGAGAAGCTAAAACAGGATTGGTTGAGTACCCAATTTTGTCGCCTCGAAGGGTTGGATACATGATATTCTTTAAATAATGGTTGTTTTTTTATTGGTTTAATAAGTCATTCACCCGAAAGAATATCACCACTTTCATAATATTGTGTTTTATGTTTTGAGGAAAAAAAATGGTTTATGGGGAGGTATGATATTAATGTCATGGTTTAAGGGAGGGGTTTAGCTTGATCCTACTGGGATGTAAATGGGCAAAGCTGTTGATGAATGCAGAATACTTGATCTCCCGATTATAATGTGTGTGGGGGAGTCTGAGGGATGTCAGTCCCCAGGCAACGGGTCGGTACTTTTAAAGGTTTTACAGTCTGGGTCAATTGACATTCCAATGTAGGGAATCAGATTCATGAAGGAAACACACCATAAACTATCCTCTCTCTCTCCAATTTGGATCTGTAAGACAATCCACAAGAGTAGGACTTTTATTGTTAACTACAAAGTTTAATTTGAAATGACTGCCTCAAGTGGCTTGACAGCGTGCTCATGTATAATGGGCTCACCTCTGAGTTGTCCAGTCTGAGTTTGATTCATGATGGAATCAAATGCAACGGTAAATTTTGCTTCACAAGCACCGGTGTTGCATAATGGTGTGCAGAAGGAGAGTTGCGCTGGTAGTATTGTTTTTTTTGCATTCACTTGTGAACCCTACAGAACCGATGACACCTTTAGCTAAAGGTAGGTTTACTGTGACCTAACAAGTTTCAAAATTTCTGTCTCTGGATTCTGCTGTAGTTCTCATAACTGCCCCCCCCATCACCACCTCCCTCCCCTATAGTGACAGGAAACAAACTAACAGGCAGCACTAAGATTCAAGGTTATCGATATCATCATTTCAATTTTGATTTGAAGTTATCCATTCTTCGATATGTACATCGGTGTGTACACCTACACACGCACACGTTCAATCCAGTTATTGTGGTGGACAGCTTGTATAATTAAACTTACTAGTTGCAATGAATAGGTATCATGAAAGCTTTTTTTCTGGACTGCATATATGTGAGATTACATAAAGGTGTATGCAGACCTTTTATTCCAGAAAATCAGAAAATAATTCTCAAGGAATTCCCCTGAAACAAGGACAGACTTGGAAACTGAGGTGGCAAATTGCCATTTATGGAAACTGATGCCATTTATGGAGAATCTTAAGGATGAGTGTGCAGCCATTTCAGGACACATGCTTTGATGTTTTATATATTACATTATATAGATATTACATTATATATGTTGACACCTACTACATTCCTCTACCAGAGGTTCCCAAACTGAGGGTCGTGACCCAAACATGAACCCGCCCCCCCTCAAAATCCTGGTTTTGAGGGAGGGGAGGGTTTCACGTCGAAAGCATTTTTCCAACAATTTTTATTGTACTGTTACGGGGCGGTCGGGGGGGGGGGTGGGGGGGCGGGGCTACCTTTTGGGTCACGAGCCAAATGTGATTTCAAATTTTGGGTTGTGGACAAAAAAGTTTGGGAACCACTGCTCTAGCCAAAGAAGCTGCATAAAGCAACCCAAGAAGACCGACATAAGGTAAGCGCTTTGCTGTTTCAAACCCTTCCTAGAATTCCTCCACATCTCGAAAGACAATTAAAAAATAATACACGCTTGAGAATGCCAATGCTAAGGATTGTGGGAGGTGTTAATTATTTATACAATCCTAGCCACCTGGGTTTAGTTGATTAGGTGAGAGCTGATTGGCTATTCCCTCTATTCACAGGTGAGAGATGTGGGTGGGTCTTTCTGGATACATATATATATTTATATATATATATATATATATATAACTGTCGGACCCCACTGTTTGTGGGGGGTATGTTCCTGAAAAATACCGCGAAATTTGGGGTCTGCGAATGTCAGTGCATTGTTAAGAACAAATTATCATGGTCTCGGTTCGTGGAAGAGCGATTACAGAATATATCAGGACACGACTTACCAAAGAGAACAGCAGGAGAAAGAGGAAGCAACAACAGCAGGATGGAGGGAAAAAGTAGTTGGAGACGGACAAACAAGGAATGCAGGTAATAATGAGGGGTAAGGGAAAACGCAAAGGGTGAACAATATGGATACATCAACAAAATTGTGTTTGAGAAGTTTGTGATTTTTGTCATGGTCAGAGGAGAGGGAAGAGGTTGCTGTCTGTCTGACAGAAGGATGAGAGATGTCACAGCAGAGAGTGGAGTCATCAGCAAAGAGACAAAGAGGATTTTCCAGAGAGTCATTGAGATCATTGATGAAGATTCGGAATAATATGGGGCCTAGAACTCTGCCTTGGGGTAGTCCAGCCTTGGGAGGGAGAGAAGATGAAAGGGTTCCGTTGAGAGCCACACGTTGACTACGAGGGCAGAGGAAGTCAGTAATCCAAGAGTGGACTTGTCCTTGAATTCCATAGGCAGACAGTTTGGAGAGCAAGGCAGGATGCCAGACTGTATCAAAAGCTCGAGATTTGCCCAGAGAGATAGCCCTGATCTCATGTCTCATATTGAAGACCTCCACCATTGTTGGGAGAGTAGAAGCAGCATGACCAAGGTAGAGTCAGCTCAGGTATGGGAGCATGCGCTGGAGCAGTGCGTCGCTGCATCCACTTTCTGTTGGTCCTCCAGGGGCCTCCGTCTGGCTATCCCCCCAGGCAGATGCCTGGCCATTTCCATCTCCTTGAGATGCTGATCAACCTGCAGCAACCACCAGGCACGTGGTCGGCCTATTGGCCTCCTCCACTCATGAGGCTCTCTCGCTGAGAGAATCTGGTGAGCAGGATCAGCGTCAGGAAAACGAGCCACATGTCCATACAGCCACAGCTGATGCTCACAGACTATGCAGGTAACATTTGAATCATTTGATTCTCTCTCAGCAACCACTCGTTGGACACAAAGTCCAACCAGCAATAGCCAAGGATTCTCCGAAGAGACCTTGTACCAAAGGAATTAAGTCTCCATCTCAGATCCCTGGTCAGAGTCCAAGTCTTACATCTGTACAGCAAGACTGGACACACCAAGGACCTGAAGACTCGACTTTCGTCCTCCCGCACAGGTGCTGGCAGTGCCACACCCCATGATTCAGTGAATCCATGACTCCCCAGGCCTGACCCAGATGTCTGCTGACCTCTGGCTCACAGCCAGCAGAGACATGAATATCACTGCCAAGGTAAGTGAATCTCTCCTTGACTCAATCCTTGCTAACAAACAGATACAGACAGGATAGATAGCAGCATCAAATATGTTAATGAAAACCTGTATCTTAGTTTTGACCCAGGAAACCCGTAATCCAGCTCTCTGACTCCTCATTCAGCACCTCGGGGGCCTGCAAAAGGATATCTAGAGTCTCCGCAAAGAAGACTGCATCATCTGCAAAATTAAGGTCAGAGATCTTAACATTCCCAAACAATGCACCGCACATTAATCTCTCTGACATCTCCCCAGAATCCAGTCCATACAAGCGCTGAAAAGTGTGGGGCCAGTACACACCCCTGACAAACTCCAGTAATAACTGGAAATATGTCAGAGATGGTACCACCACATCTCACAGCACTCTCAGTACCAGAGTATAATTCAGACATCAGATTGATAAGTTTTGGTGGCACCCCACGAAGACCAAGAATCCTCCAGAGGGCATTTCCCGATTCACTGAATCAAACGCTTTGCAGAGATCAACATCGGCTGCAAGCAGACCCTCGAAACTCTCATCTGCATTCGGTGAGGACCCGAAGATCAAGGATTCGGTCAATCGTTGACCTCTTTGAAAAGCCTGACTGCTCTCGACACTGGTGCTCAAGCAGATGGTGGCGAACCCTATCAATAATTATCCGAGCAAAGACCTTGCCCCGCACTGAGACGAGCATCACCCCTCAGTAGTTGTTGCATTCTTGGCAATCACCCTTCCATTTCCAGAGAGGAACATCAAGGCCCAACAAGGCCCAACTTCCAGTCAGTTGGGATGATGCCTGTGTTCCAGGC
>CM068956.1:175123188-175135250 GCA_035128595.1 Eptatretus atami
AAATCCTCAATTTTCATCCCATTGACTTGAAATTTGAAGAGGGTTTGCATATCAGGTCACTGAATTCAACTAGCCAATTATTTTGAGGTCAACATAGGCCAAATGGTCAGCATAGGCCGAATTTCTAAAATTGTCAATTTTCATCCCATTGACTTGAAATTTGAAGAGTTGCATATTTGGACATTTAATTCAACCACCAATTATTTTTCAGGTCAAATATGTTTTATGGATTTTACAAGTATCGTGCTCTGCATGACGTCTTCTTGTTTGTCTGTCTGGCTGTCTGTCTGTTTGTGTGCAGGATATCTCAAAAAGTTAAGTGATTCCTCACCCTTGAGAGATCGGGCCAAAAATGATATATAGCACGATATCTCAAAAAGTTGTGGAGAGATTCGGACAAAACTTGGTTGACACATTGGGTGTGTGACGAGGAATAAGTGATTCAATTTTGGCGAATATCCGAATCCAGATCCGAATCCGAGATTTTTTTTAAGTGATTCTTCACCATTGAGAGATAGAGCTAAACTAATATATCGCACGATATGTCAAAAAAGCTGTGGACGGATTTGGATGACACTTGGTGGACGGGTTGGGTGTGTGACCACGACAAATTGTTTCGATTTTGATGAAGATCCGAATCTGGATCTGGATATGAGAATTATTTAATTTCTGAAGTGATTCTTTACCATTGAGAGATGGGGCCAAAAACGATATATAGCATGACGTTTCAAAAATGTATTGGGCCCGATATGTTCTCATGGATCCGGAATTATGTGGCGGAGGTATGCGCTCTACCGAGTGCCCTTCTCGTTTTATAATTTAAATGATCTGTAATTTTAATTTTCAAAATGCTTACCTGCTTATATTATACTATTTTCACACAGTGAAACCTCCATGTCAGCTTTACCCCATACTCCTCTAAGTCTGACAGCACAAGGTTATAACTTACAATCCCATGACAACAGCAATGAAACTTCACCCTTAATCAATAATTTCAATAATTGCACGAAATTTGTTACAACATTTGACAGCTTGGTTGATAAAAGTATCAGATGTGACTTGAGGCAAGCAACTCCAATTCCAGCTTTGTGCTTTTGGAAATGCTAGGTGTTGCCTTAAAGCTCTCATCTAACCAACGCAGAGCTTAGGATTCACTGCTTAGTCATCCAGAACTGTCAGGATTGATTATCAGCCGTTACCTTTGTCGTAACGCAAGAGAAGAGTGCACGGCAAATGTTAATCGTGATCTCTCTTGCCCGACATTAACGGAGCCCCATTGCCACAGCAATCTAACCAGCGATGCGTCCCATGGCAGGCATGGATGATGAGGCATGTCACTCTGGGCCGTTAGCCATCTGCCTTGCAGAGCGGCGAGGGTATGTATACAAACTTTTGAGCACCTTCAAATGGCTATAACAGTCAAAATACATATGCAGATTTTAAGTGAATCTCGAGTATTCTACATAAAGCCCATACTTTTCATTCTCCACGAGACCCAAAAGAATACAGGCACGTCAAGGCCACACAACCAGGAAGAATGCTTTCCGCTTGGCTTATGCAAGGCTTTGATCTCAAGATGGGTCACTGAATGGTACCGAAGTTCTAGCAAAGCCCCACCAGCAATGCATTCTAGCCAAGCTTAGATTATAAGCCGATTCTTTTTCTGTGACATTTGCTTTTTCTTGTTTTTTTTTTAATACTTACACTTATTGTGGTGGCATGGTTTCATGCTTTCAACTGGCTATGATCAATGGTGCATCGCCACTTCTAGCGAGTATGGGAGCACCACTGATGAAATGCCCCTATTACCAGTTCACTGATACTCATTTCACCGACCACAGAAGATTGATAGGCTGGGCTTGAACTCAGGATCCTAAGATCCCAAGCCCACCATCCTAACCACTAAGCCAACACCAGGCTTATGACATTTGCTTTAGTCGTGACAATATTGAGGTAATCCCACTTGCTGCTGTTTTCATGGTCATACGCTATGTCATGCCGTGTAAATATTGAGTTGATCTTTGGGAAGGGGTGAGTGTGATGTGATGCAGGATGCCACATCCTTTCTGAAAGTCATGGATACAACAGTTTTTATGACTTTAAGATTCAAAATGTTTTAATCTGCAGCCAATATTGCTTTTAATAATGTCATTGTGATGTTCTGAGGGTATTTTGTAAAGCAGTGTATCCAGCTGTGACCCAACGGGAAGGAACATTGCTTATCACTCCAGCACATGAAGATTTGCAATGGCAGGGTAATCGCTAAAGAAACGTTTCTTGCCTTACAATGTCGCCTGAAACGTATGCTGGAAGCAGAGGCCGTGTGTTAATTCTTCATATTATTCGATATAACAGTAAAAATACGACTTTTTGAAGTTCCTGTCGTACAAACTAAATAAGCAAGAAGATGACGTCGTGCAAAGTATGATACTTGCAAAATCCATAAAACAAATTTGACCTAAAAAATAATTGGTGGTTGTGTTCAATGACCTGACCTGCAAATCCTCTTCAAATTTCAAGTCAATCAGATGAAAATTGAGGATTTTAAAAATCACACCGAAGTTGTTGACTTTTGGCCGATGTTGACCTCAAAAATAATTCGCTGTTTGAATTCAGTGACCTGAAATATAAATCCTCTTCAAATTTCAAGTCAATCAGATGAAAATTGAGGATTTTAGAAATTTGATAAATTTGTTAACCTTTTGACCTCAAAAACAATCGGCTTCTTGCTTATGCCAAACTCTACCATGTGGTGAAGTTTTGTGAAGATCGTTTTAAAATTTTGACCTGTAGGCGATAAACAGACAAACAGATTAACAAATTCGACTGACCAAGATATACTTGAAAAATCTTCGATTTTGCAACTAACAAACAGCAGATTGTGAACTGATATTGTTTTCCATAAATGCTTTACCAGACTTTCTCTGCACAATAATTCACCAGAGCACAGAGCAGGTATGTGGTCAGAGAATAGAAGTTTCAAAAAAGTTATATTTTTAAACTTCAGTAATTAGTACTGCTAAATTATACCCGGCAGGATGGTACAGAGTAGGGTATGATTCTCGGCCCGACTACAAAACTGTCGGATTGGGGCTTCACGGGAAAAGTGTTGCGTCACAAAAGTGTGCCATCCCCTGGATGGACGTCAAGCTGGGAACAAATCTCCTGGCAAGTCTGCAAGCATTAGTTGGTGAAAGTTAATCTCGTGGTGTCCTTCAACAAAGACAAGTCAACTTATAACTGACACCTTGAAGAAATTTCATATTCCTTGCCATAACCAACAGAAGGCACCGCATCGGCAGCACTGCTGAGCTCTCAGCAATGTGCAAGCTAGCAGCAAAGTGTTGCACACGACTGAATGAAAAACCGCTAAATACAGTAAATACAACTCCAAATGTTGATCATTATTGCTAAATAATGCTTTCTTTTCTTCGTTTTTTTTCCATTATGCATGTTTTGTTTTGTTGTTTTTTTTCCCTTCATTTATTTTTCCCCATGAACGAGATGAATAGTCTTATGATGAAAGAATATTTTCCAAAATTATCAGCAGATGAGACAGTTGCTGAAAAGGATGTCCATTGAACATATTTGTACTTTTGTTTCGAACAATGTTACTGTTTATTGAAACAGAATCTTAATATAGATTTATAATTGCAGTATGTACATGTGGGAAAACTATGTGCCCAGGCTGGGAATCAAGCCCAGGTCCTCTGGTTACCAGTGCTATGCCCTCTGCGCTATCTGAGTGACCCACCAGCTGAGCACGCAACTGGTTACCAGTGCTATGCCCTCTGCGCTATCTGGGTGACCCACCAGCTGAGCACGCAATTCTCCCACTTGTAGAAATGCCACTCTCTTTCCACCGCTGCTTCCGGAACACTCACTGCCAACCATAGGGGCAGCAATGGCTGACCAGACCCTCTCGTGGACAGGCCGTCGCTGCTCCTATGATTGGCAGTGAGTATCTTTATCCCGGAAACAGCGGAGGAAAGAGAGTGGCATCTCTATATGTGGAAGAATTGCGTGCTCCGCCAGTGGGTTGCCCAGATAGCTCAGATGGCTCAGATGGCAGAGCACTGGTATGGTTCACAAGAGGACCTGGGTTTGTTTTCCGGTCTGGTCACATAGTTTTCCCACATATACATATTATGTATGTTTGCCTGTTCATTTAATCAATTGTAATATAGATTTATTTAAGTGCAAGATACCGCCTCCCCCCATCCACCCTCTCCTAGTTATACATTCTCCTCTGTCCATTTCTTCCTCGTTCTAAACATTTTTCATTTGAAATTGCCCGCTTATTGTCAGAGGGAGAGCTCACTGGTTTGGACATTCATTGTCCTGAACATATAACGAAGACTGGGGAAATTACGTTGGGTTCATGTTGTACCCTTTCTTCGTGGGGAATCTTGTCCCACCCTTGATATACCTATCGGAGCATCCTACAAAAGTTTCTTGGACATCTAAGGTACTTGAAAACACCGAAAGAACAACTCAATCTTGTGAATTTAAATCCTTTTCATCCCAAGTACAATCTGTTTGAACTTGAAACTTGAAAATCTTGAACCTATACATCTGCTTGAAGTGGCATTTGGAAATCTATAAAGCTACTCTTACCGGACACGGCCATTACCTTGATATACAGAACGCCGGTACCATGGCACTTACACTACACATCCAATGGGACACGGAAGCACTGATTAGAAACATCACTGCTTGTTTCACGTGCACAGGATGTTTGGCCCATTGTTGCATGCATTTGACGGGCTGGGTTTTATACTTCTTGCACTGTGTCATCATTCTTTGTCATTTGATATTACCCGTATCAAAGAACAATGAAAAGCGGAGTTCCACGTGGCTGCATTTGCCATCTGGTGCAGTGACAGCAGGGGAGACTGGAACAAAGAGAACGCCTTCCTTCAAATGAGCGTTAAAGCCGGTTGCAGACGTTATTAATGCATCCTATTTCTTTAGGCCATTAACCAGGCTAAAATCCCCAAATCCTTCCAAAGAAAATCTAAAATTCTGGGTCATGTTTTGCGTGGATCAATATTTCATCAACTCTATTCCTGGTCTGTAAATGCTGTCAAAATTCCCCCCCCATCAGGCTCCACAAATTATAACTCTCCAACGGGACGTATCAGATCATATCGTACGTCATTTGGTTGTGAAAGATACACGATGTGTAATCTATTCGATTTGGGTGAATGGGAATCATATTTCTGAAAACGTATTAAAATTCCTCTTGGAGATGACAAATGAACTTTGGTTTTGGCCTAAATTTCCGTGAGTTGACATTTAAACAGCGAAAGCTGCTTAATTGTCTCAAGTATTTCATTCCGGGGTCAACAGAAGCTTTCTTCCTGCGTCTGATTGAGCAGGATCATATTTTTTCACTTGGCAAAGTACTCAAGACTTGCAACCTCTATCGCTTTCTTTCACAGGTCAGTTGTGCTTAGTTTTTAATTGCGCAAAGAATTGACTTTTGTTCCTGTTTATCACCGCGGTCTGGTTAATTACAATTCCACAGCATGCACCGAAATTCGGACGTCTGAAGCCCCCTTCTTCCGTCATCTTGAACTGATGTAAAAATTTAATAAAACGGGAAACCTTTAGGCAGCGAATGACATGCGTCCGATTCATCCTTTGAGAAAGGCTGTTTGCATGCGTCCAGCTTTTTCCAGATCTCGATATCGTAGCCCGATATGTAATTGCTCGCTATTTCATTTGAAGCATGAACATTGGATAAGACATTCCATGCAGCCATTGTAGATATTTATTCCTCTGTAGTTGATTTTTTTCTTCCTTTTATTTCCAAGTGGTTTTTTTTTTTTCTCATCCTCGGAAGGTTATCATCCCAGCAGTGTTGCCAAATGCTTGTTTCCCCTTGAGGCCGTGCCAATTTTCTGCTTGCTCTATTTCTGAGAGTGGATTGCCAGTCGGCATTTGCAATTACTTTAAAATGCTAACTAACTGTGAGGTTTATTTTTGGAGAATACCCACCAGTATAACATCTTGTGTCCGGAGAGAAAATCCATCAGATGATGGATTGTCTCCTTGTGTTTGGAACCCAGGAAATCTCCAGCATAAAGCAATCGTAAAGAAAGCATGTAGTATTTTCCCCTCCCCCACCACAACCTAATTTGAAACCAGCAGCACAATTGCTCACTTCCTTGGTTGCTTGCTTTCAGCTGGCCTGTCATCCCTGACATTGTTTGACGAACAACTGTTCCAGCGCTGAGCAGACAGATCCGTATTGTGGTTGGGATTTGTGATTCTTGGAGGAAACAGATTTCCCCTCTTATTTGGTCTTGTATACAGAGTGCCATTTTTCTGCATGATACAGCTAATACATTGCTGTGTTGTCTCATTCAGGGAGAAGGCAGCTGTCGGGATGTTTTGAAGCCTTCAATACAAAATGGATTAAGTGGTGAATCCATACAGGCACATGAAAAAGGTGAGGTCCAGCAGAAGGATTTCGGCTCGAGCATCTCCTATTTTTTATTGAACAGGCAGCCAGCCGTACCGTTATGGCAGAGGTTATGAGGTTTGAAGAATACAATCGCATCACTGTCTGATACAGAGCTCTCGGAAAACAACTTTCAAATAATTATTGATGCTCAACATCCATGTAGAATTTCCATCGACAGGAATTTCAGGAAAGACATGGAGAAGGATTGCGGTGAAAACTAACGCATGTGAGAGATGGGTATTGGAGAGAAAGTAAGTTGGGAGGAGGTATGAATAAGGGGATGGAGGTGTGTGTGTGTGTGTGTGTGTGTGTGTGTGTGTGTGTGTGTGTGTGTGTGTGTGTGTGTGTGTGTGTGTGTGTGTTTTGTGATGTGCATCAGATCACCAACCATGCTCTATACAGTGTTGATGCTGCTGAAGCTGCTTCTTTGGCTGCGGTTGCAATCCTGGTGGGGTTGCCACTCTGACAGAGGAAGTCACGGCAGGAATTTAAAATTTGGCCATGGTACCGGCGATAGCTTGCCTCCTCTTTGCAAAGGACACCATGGGATATTTAACATCTATCCAAGGGATGGTACACATTGATGAATCACCCTTCCTGTGAAACACCAGGATGACAGTTTCTAGCTGGTTCAGGATTCAAACCCAGGCTCGACAGCTTTGAGGCGAGTATGCGTACATCTGGGCCATCCCATAATGCACATGCTTGATATTAAAAAATATACCTGCTTGGTACAGTACAGCTGGCAATAACAATCCTTATCAAATTATAATTGACTAACAGAAATGTTCAAGCTCTGAATGCTGGTAGTGCCATTTCCCCCAAGGGATGACTTAGATGCGCTAAAACGCTCATAACAACGGCAGTTTCACACACAACCTTGCACTGTCCCATAAATTTGCACACTGAGATACAAACTAATTCCGTGATGTGATTTTTAAAGCAGAACCACATTGATGCTGATATTATTACAACCGCAATTGCTCCTTTAAGTTATGCAGTGTGCAACATTGTGAAATGCTTCCCGCTTCCTTTGCAGTAATTGTACAAAGTGAGTCACAGAGGAAGGAAAGATTGATTCTGACCTTGAGTTTCAGACGACCAGGCCTATATTATTTCCAGGATATCGTCTTGAATGTTGCAGATGAAGACCGTAACATTGGACGCAACCTTGAACACGCCTCGATCGCTCTTCTCAATTTCCTGACCCCATGACCCACTCTCGATGCACTAGAATTTGATAGTACCATCGGTTCTTTTTTTGGCAGAGCAAGCGACCTTATCGACAACAGAGTGCTCTGATTTAGTAGGTCTGAGTCCGATATTGTGGGTGAAGGCCGCATGGCTGGCTGCCTGACGTGCATGACAGACAACAGGAACATTAGAAAGGAATGCGATGCAGATAACATCGATTTTTCTTGTTTTTTTTCATCTGTCATTTCACCATGATGATGAGGTTATCAGGTAGTGTTTCATAAAAGAAAGCAAGATGAGTACCTGCCTTGCTCTTTTAGCTCTTAAGCTTATGCAGTAAACTAAATAATGCAAGACGCAACTGTAAGCTGAGGAAATTGATGCAGAGGAATCTTTACCTGAGGTCTGGCTTAAGTTATTTGTGACTGAATAGAACCTCAATTTATTCCAATTTTATTACTATTGTGTACAATTTTGGGGTTTTTTTCATATCCATGCCTTCTAAATGCCTTCTCTCCATATCTGATCCTCCAGAGTTTCAATGCCAGATGCGAACACTGGACAGCGGTATTGGCACCTTTCCCCCACCAGACCCTGCATCAAAAGGTGTTGGTCGCAGCTCGTCTCGCCGTTGGGCCCGTTCTGAAGATCAACCAGAAGAAATCGGTGGCACCGACACACTTACCAAGGATACATGCCCTTTGCCACCCAGTTCTTCAGACCCAACAGCCTCCAACCTTTGCCGGAAAACTGGGCTCAACCAAGCCATCGTGCAAACTCACAGCAAAGCTCTTGTAGCTACAACTGCAATGAGCAGCAATGGCGACACCTCTGCTGGCTCTTTGTTGCGGTTGGACCCAGATGTTACTGCTCGGGCACAGACATTGGAGCGGAAGTTGAGCAGTGTGCCTGATACAGAGGGGATATGCCATTCCTTGTCTGATCCAACTGTGGCAACACGGACAGGACGCAGTGGAATGAGTAGACTTCCCAAACCTGTCATTGCAGGTCATTTAACTCTCTCTCTCTCTCTCTCTCTCTCTCTCTCTCTCTCTCTCTCTCTCTCTCTCTCTCTTTCTCTTTCTCTTTCTCTTTCTCTTTCTCTTTCTCTTTCTCTCTCTCACTCATGCACTCACTCTTACTGGTTAAAACATTCTGATGTCAGTGATAGCGTTTTTGGGATTATACTTAGGAGCAATCTCTCTCATTCTAAATCTCACATCAGGAACAAATATTGAAACGTTAAGATCTAAAATACCGTACACGTTCAATATAACTCAAAAGTAAAACTTCAATGCATCACCCAGGCCCATAATAAGTTTCCAGTTTCATCTCATCTCACTTTTTTGGCACAATCCTAATTACTTTACAAGACTTTTGCAACCCTCAAAATACACACAGAGCATCACCCATACATACAATCTTTGTTTGGCAGTGAGATATCACTGATATAATTTCTTAAATCTGTTTCAGTAAAAAATAAAAGTTTATGACGGGTTCGATTTCACCAGCACAGTGCACACTTTTAGAATTTGACAAATGATAGGGTAGAAGAGAAGAGAATGAGCAGGAGGTTTATTTCGCTACAAATGGCGGGAGAAATAAATATCATTTCAATTCGGTAGATAATCATAATCATCAATGTACCATACTCTTTACGAAACATCCGTGCCGCCGAATAAGTTTCTGGGCAAGGGTTAAGGTTATGGATATGCTGGGTAGTTCATCATTGCCTTCCCAGCAGTCAGTCAGGGCAGGAATTTGGAATTTGGTCAGGGTGCCAGTGATAGCTTGCCTACTCTTTGCTGAGGGCACCGTGGCATCTTCAACATCACCAACTACCACTACTGGTAGACAGGACACCCAGCTTAACATCCTCCTGATGGACCATGCATATGTTGATGTGTCGACCTGCATGCGAAACACCAGGATGACAGTTTATAGGATGGCTGAGATTCAAACCCAGCCTAGACAGGTGCGAGGCATGTATGTGTACCTCGAGGCTGTCCTGCCGGCCCCAGGATTACTGTATATGCACATGTGATGTGACTCAAGTGGAAGCATTTGGCAATTATAGAGATCTGTGTTCATTAGTTTCAGGGTTTTTTTTCTTTCTTTTTTTGTATTCAAAGCCGAGGCTCATGAAATAGCCAGAACATTGAACGGATCAGGACGCAACAGAACTAATGGAACAGTAGAGAGGGTGGGGGGACACCAACAGCAGAGATGAGGGACAAAATAGAGGGAGACTTGGACAGGCAATGAGGGATAAGGGAGGACACATGGGTTTTACATGATGGATACAGAGGCAAACTCTCAGGAAGGAAAAACTGAAAATTTGGAAGGAGGTGGACTTGAAGGTGAGAGTGGGGGGTGGTTTTAGTGGTGTCGAAAGATCATGGTTTTGGATGGGAGATGATCTGAGATGGCGATGCGAACAGCTGTCTTTAAGATTTGGAGTGAAGCTTCTGCTCTCAACAAAAACCTTTGTACACAAAAGTATATTTTCAGTCATATAATATCTCACACACAATAACACACACACACACTTGGGACAAATAGATCTTTTAATTGTTGCATGATATCCTTTATCTCCTGGTTTTCTTTTGTGGGAGGGGGTTTGTTTCCTTGTTTGTTTTTGTGTGTATTTGTTTGTTCATTTCAATCGTCTGACTTGTTTTTTATTTCAAATATCTTCAACAATACGCAGGAGGCCTTTAAAAAAGGACAATTGTGAAAATTGGGCCATGATTTTTAAAAAAATTTTGCAAACAACAGCAAATGTTCAACAATATGGTTTCACACACTATAAGTACAGATGCCTCTCCTTTTTCAGCAGTCAAGAGGTAGACCATTGAGATCAAAGCAGGTAACAAAACGGGATGAAAGACTATCCTGGGAGTGATTAAAAGACTATCCCCACAACGGCACAGTGTGATTAAAAAAAAAAATCGTGTCTTAATAGAAAAGATTTCTGAATGACAGGACGCTACCAATTTTCTACAACGCTGACACACGGGACGTTTCACACACCACCATATGAAGCATCCTGACATGCTTTGGCTTGAAAAGTTTGCATAAGCCCCATGAGTTCTGATGATTGGCTGGAAAAAGTATCACAACAAAATATGAGCACATTTTTGGAGAGATATATTTGAATTAAGTCCGTAATCAAATATTCTTTGGTTTTTGTTGTTATTGCTGTTGTTGTTGGTGTTGAGTAACTGAACTTGGAATTATCTGGTCATCAGGGCCTGTCAAGCTCCCCGCATCAACGAGAGACTGTGGAAATGGGGAGGCTGCTCCACTGCACCCAGCACGTTCACGAACCCAGAGGTCAGCAGTGGGAGGACATGAGAAATCTGGAAGCGCTTCACTCGAGGTGAGCACGACATGTATTTCCCATCAAACACTTTCGCTGTGAGCAGATTACCTTGCCCTTGATTATTTTTTATTTGCAAATGGTACACATTGTGCTTTGCTCCTTCTCATTGTCCTATTGCTTGTCCATCGCAACAATCTAACCTCTTTCTTTTCCCCTCTTTGTTGGCATGAATGCCCTGTTATGCATTACCGCCTACATGACATTTTCTCTATTACTTCATGTTTCTTTGTAGTCTCACAACCCATTCATCTCGTGTATTAAGTAACTCTTCTTAGCAAATTACTACATAGGATTCAATCAGAATTTTGCCTTCTGGTGGTATCATTATCAAGGTGTGTCTGTGCTGCTAATGCCCCTGTCAGTTCGGGCAGAAATTTCGAATTTGACCAGGGTGCCGGCACACATTGGACGACTCTTTTTGAAAGACACCGACCGTGGAATCTTTTACTCCTTCCAGCGAATGCTAACATATGGGAGACAGCCAGCTTAACGCCCCCTCCAAAGGACGGTATACTCATTGATGCAATTAAAATGGGATAGTCCAAGGTAAGACCGATAGAACTTGTGATAAAATGAAGATCTCTACCAAAATGAGGTCTGGAGTGGAGTTATTCCAGGTCATGGACACGTGGTGCGAAGAATGATTCCTCCTGGCCAAAATCATCCTGGACAAGAGTAGAATAAGGTTTATCATTTCATATAACACCATGAATTGCAATATATTTCTTTCCATTTTCCTGTTTGTTTCATGTTGCCAGGAGCATATCGAATCAACAGCTTACTTGACAGAGAGCAGCAGCGAGGCTGGAAGTGACAGTGAAGCATGCAATGAGCTGCCAAGCCCTCTACATGAACCACCACTCACCCTCATGCCTGAGCTCCATCAGTGCAAGCAAGGTCAGCCCAAATTTTTATTTAAAAAAAAAAAATCGAGTTTGCTGGTATGATTTCTTTTGAAAAAAAAACGAAACTTATAAGGAAACGAAATTTCAAAACAAATTCGAATTGGGA
>CM068956.1:175150448-175171597 GCA_035128595.1 Eptatretus atami
TGCTATCAGTTCTACCTTGCTCTTCCATGAGCCTCGCACCTGGAAAGAAAATTTTAGAAAGCTTCTGTCAGTCATTGTCTGCCCTCTAATTCCTCCGTTTACACAGCATTGCCAAACTTCTGTGCAAATTGTACTTTTACTCTCATAGTTTGTTCCATCAGATGAAAGTTTATCAGGACAAATCAACCCCGAGTTGTGTGCACACCATCAGTTGCGCATTCAGCACCATCTCGTATCCTGTGATCGCACACCTTTCTACTCCCCTTACCTCTAGTTATGTGCACACACTTTCGATTTCTCACACTACTATACATGCACAATGCACATCCCATATCAGGCTTTGTGAATTCCCTCCACAGGGCATTTGTGCCAGCCCATCACGAAAAGCCATAAACCCTTTTAGAGTTTTTCTTTTCCTTCATTCCAGCTTCGTAATTAGATCTTCCATTTTATGATACACATATAATCTCAGAATTACAGTAAGTGCCAGCGCTCTGTCATGAGAATACTAACACTGCCCTGGCTGCCTGTCCTTTGGGTGAATAATCCTGAACCAGAAATCTTTTTAATATATATTTTAAAGGGCACCGTCTGAGCTTCCATTCTCGGAGTTCTTTTGATTGCAAGAATTTGCAGCCACATTGCGTCGATCACAATTAGTGCATCACACAATACGTCATAAGCAGCCCTCTAAAGAGCAGAGATTGGTGCAAAGCCAACGAGGGAAATGTAATTGGAGCGTAGAAAACAAAGATTGAAAAGGAATGCAGTCATTGCAGATTTCAGTTCAATCAGATTTCGCATTTGACCGTTTTCACAGGACGTACGAGCTCGGTCAGAAAGTCCATGATTGAACACACAAGTCGAGGAATAGAGTAAGGATTTTAATATGTTGCACAAGGACTACGTAGAAAATTATTCTACCATCAATGTATCATACTCTGTAAGCCTGGTGTTGGCTTACTGGTTAGGGTGGCTGGCTTAGGATCTTAGGGATCCTGAGTTTGAGCCCCGTTTGCCACTGAATTTACACCAGGTGGGGTTGACTCAGCCTGTCATCCTTCCGAGGCCGGCAAAATGAATACCAGTGTACTGGTGGAGGGGCACAGCATCAGCGGCATAGGCACGCCCCAACAAAATGATAGCTACCCCGGCAGCCAAGCTGGCATACGCAAGAAGAAGAACCATACTCGATGTAAAACGGCGGTGCGGCAGATGTAGTCACCCGGCAAGGGTTATGATGCAATGTGATTTTCCATTGACATTTCAGCATTCAGTCGGGGCAGGAATTTGGAATTTGATCAGGGCACTGGTGATAACTCACCTACTCTCCACGAAAGACACCGTGGGATCTTTAACGTCGATCATCGACTAGTGCTGGCAGGTCCTCCAGCTTAACGCCCTTCCGATTGATGGTGCACACATGCATCGCCCTGCATGCGAAACACCAGGTTGACAGTTTATAGCTGGCCCGGGATTCAAATCAAAGTGAGATGGCTCAAAGGCAGCGCATATACCACCCAGTAAGAATGAAAGGGATTGAAGTGACAAGTTTCAGTAACAGACTCACTCTGTCACCAAGTATAAATACAATGTTTTACTGGAGGGGAATTATGGCAGCAAAGGATGAGGTTATAAAGGATTATGGATTGGCTGATGGAATAAGAAATAGGGAAACAGTGTGAACCAGATTGGCAGAAGGTGTGAAAGAAAGATAATGGCAGACTGTTTTTTTGTTGGTTTTCAACAAACAAAAGATAATGGCAGACTTTCTCCATATGAGCTTGGAACGATTTGTGAAGAGTTGTCTTCAGTGCAGTTATGGGTGCGACCATAACAACATGCTCCCAATGGTGAAAGTAAAAGAGTTGGCTCATCTGATTGCACATCAACAAATCTCCGTCTGTGGAGGACGTCCAGTTCCACCCAGGAGTTTGGCTGACCTGAAGCTGAGCAAAAGTAAATTAAATACATTGTACAACTTGTCGATTACCTTTTGTTAGGTATTTACATTGCTGCAGAGGTCGCTTGACTGGGATGTAAACGAATTGCATTGAAAACATTTTGACATACACGATGGTGTTTATATGTCTTGTTAAGGCGTGCAAGGAAATAACGTTCTCTGGTCAGTTTGTTCTGTTCACAAGGTTGGATATATACTGTATGTATATGTGTGTAATAAACATATCAATATAGATATATATAATATATATATATATATATAGATATATATAATATAATAATAATATATATATATATATAAATATGTAGATATAGTATATATATATATATATATAATATATATATATATGTAGATATATAGAGATAATATATTTATATATAGATATATATATTTTATTATTATATATATATATGTTTTTTCATACTATTTTTCACCACCCGAACCAGTAAAATATACATGTTTATATATATATGTTTCAGATTCATTTTTAATCTAATATGATTCTGCATTTTATTCTTTCCTTTTTCATAAATGCACTAATAATGCCATTTATTTTCCTATGTTATTCTAATCCGATTTCATTTTTCCTGAAAAGGTAAACTAGACGTGACAGCAATCTGTCGTGGACCTTCTCTGTTTCTTAAAAAGGTTCTGTTGCTTAAATGGTCAAAACCTGAATGATCTCCCGGCAATCAGCTGATGACTCTGTCTCTTAAACTTTCTTTTTGTTGTTTTCGTTCTTGCATGTTTTCGTTTGTGTGTAACGATTGAAGTATTTACTACTCCTTTCAAGTCCCCAATTATTCCCACCTTCTTGCGGGATAAGCTCAGGAAATATTTTGGCCCAAGTCACACGAACCATCTGGCCAGGTATGACGCTTGGCTGCAGGCGGCAGGAGTTTGCAATTTGTTCAAGATGCCGGCAATAACTCACCTACTCCGCGAAAAACACCGCAGGATCTTTAACATCCACCAACGATGGTGAGCATACCGGACACCCAGCTTAACGTCCGTCCGAAGGACGAAGCACGGCCATTTTTCAATGCAACTCCCTGGCTGCAAATCACCAATCCGGCAGTTTACAATGAGGTCAAGAATGTAACCCAGATTCGACATTGCATTCGACAAACATCAGTGCACTATCTCTGCACCATCCTGTCGAACATGTGACTATTCCAGTGTTTCTGCATATTTTCTAATCGCCTGTCTCTATTCCTTTCTCTTCTCTTTTGTTGATCTCTTCAGACATCATATTATATCTCTGCAGACAAAATACAATTTTGTTTTGGAGGACAGTAAAGGCTAAAATAATCCTCCAGATGTTTTTGTTCAGCTTTAAATTTGGCCGTTGGCTTGGCTTGCGCAATCGTGCATCAATTTTGTCTTGCTGGTGAAGGTATTGCATCCAAAAACCCTCTGTGCAAGGTTTTTGTTTTTCATCTTTTGAAAACCTGCATGAGTTTTTCACCAGCTTTTGGAGGGAAGAATAGTTGGTGGGGAAGTGGTGGAGAGAGGGGTGATGTTGGGCGTTCTACGGTACTGGATCACAGAGACCTGTCTTGGGCTCGGTGATAGTTCTTCCTTTTTTCATTCTTCCATCTTAATGGCTAATTCACTCAAGGATGCTAATTACATGCATGGATTGTCAATTCATTTCCTTTTGCTGGCATATCATTCTTCTCCTATATCTTGCTATGCCTTTAACTGGCATTCTCATTCCTTCTTTTTTTTTTTCCATTCCTTTGCAATTTCAGCCAAAGCATGTGTTTGACCACGATTAATGCTACAGAGCTCTTCCAAGTTTAAAGCTGACTATTGGCTTGGTTTGCATTAGTGTTCTCGAAACCATTTCATTTTGCTGACGGTGGTGTTGATCTAAACTTGAACAAACCTGTGCAAGCATGTATACAGCCCTTTTATTTGGTGGCTCATAGTACGAGCCTGTGGCCTCTCCAATTTCCTCTTCCTCTACTCTCCGCTCCTCTGTTATGAAGGGCATGCAAATTGAATCTGTATGAGCAGGAGCAGCACTCAAATGAAATGTTTTGAGTGATGACAAAACACCCAGGCGAATGGCAAAAGAAAAAAAGAAAGATTAATAATTAGGACAGGAGCTGTGTCAATTTGAGTAAATTGCCTCGCGATCTTTTCCATTCCAACTGGGCTTTCATACCACATGTTTGTTGTGATTATTCATGAGATATATATACATTGTTTTAAAAAAAATACAAACAAAGATGGCAAAAAACCTTGGAGTCCTGGGATTCCTATCTCTTTATTTAAGCCTGTTGTATACAGTCATTGATGCAACTCTCTGTCATTGCACTCCTGCAGTGCTTGTGTGTGTGTGTGTGTGTGTGTATGAGGCCCCACGAGGAGGAGTGATGTAAGCGACATTTATTTAATGATCTGATGATGATAGGCTCGGATGATAGGGTAAGGGTTAAAATAGTGCTATATGGCATTAACTCCAAAATGGAAGATGTGTCCCTTACATCACTCCTCCTCGCGGCGCCTCATATATAATATATATGTTTATATATACATATATAAACGAGTGTCGGTGTGTGCGAGTCAGTCAGTCAGTGTGTGTGCGCCTCCTTCATAACTCCACAACCATGAAACATAGAGGCCCAAAACTTTGCATACATATAAAGGGAACTCCAAGGGAGTGCAGGAATGAAAATTGGGTGTTTGGGTCAATTTAAACCTCTTTAAAAGATAATTTACGGCCTTACTTAATTATCCTTTGTCAAGGCTTCATCCTTGGTCAACCCCTTTGTCAGCCATCTGTGCTCGCTGGGGTCTTAGTTCACCTTTTTTTTTTTGGCCTGCTCAAACAATTACTTGACTTGGAACAGTCACAATGGTTTCTCAACGATAAAGGGCTCATAATTTTTCTTTTCACTTTCCTCACTCATATCATTGAATGCCTCATCTTCATACCTTATAATTGCTGGATACATTGCAATGCTTATAAACGCCTGGAGACGCCAGTGTTCATGACTTTATATCATTTCTGCACATATGATAAGCTACAGAGCCGGATTTCAAAATTTAAACTGCGGAATTGACCTTTACAGCAGTTCTGACTGTTTTTTAAAAAAAAGTGTTCATTTCTTCAATTCAGGCATTGTTTGACACTCCGAGTGTCTCCGAGTGTTCGTACTTTTATTTCGTTTCCGCACGTGATAGCTCGAGAATCTCTTAACCTGAGCCGAATTTCAAAATTTAAACTGCGGAATTGACCTTAGCAGCAGGTGTGACTGCTAAAAAAAAAAAGTGTTCATTTGTCCAATTCGGACATTGTTTGACTCTCCGAGCAAGGTGTTTAATATGATCGATCGCTAATCTCTTGCCAAGCCTGCCGTTCCTTACCAACTGTTTTGTTGGAGTGCTTGCTTGAGTGCTTAAGCTACTTGGTGAGCACTCTACAAGCTGCTTGGATGTTATTTTGTAAGCCATGGTGATACACGGCAAAGTATCCGCACTGTCACTCCACTGTCCCTCTACACAACACAATCAAAAATACATCGACCGACCTACCTGCCTGTGTTGCGCCCCGTGGTGTCGTGCGGTGCCAAACCTGTCGTTCCTTATCAATGGATGGATGAAGGGAAGAATGGATAGTGGGAAGGATGGATGGATGGAGGGAAGGAATAGATGGATGGGACAGAGGGAAGGGATGGATGGAGGAAAGGGATAGATGTATGGACCAAACCGATGTTGGTAAGCCATGGTGAGATAGCAGCCGGCAGTGTAAATGACTGTTTGTTATTTAATCACATTTGTTGTCGTTTTTGAAAATAAAATTACAAATGGACATTCAAGACAATGTTTGGTGATGATGTGAATGAAGTACTGTAAATATATATATATATAATATATATATATATATATATATATATATATATATATATATATATATATATATATATATATATGTGTGTTCCGTTGTCTTAGTTAAATCTGACAAAAGTTTAAAATGTAACCTTCACCTCGGAGCAGTCATGTTGAGCACTGCCGAGAGACGCTTGGAGACGCACCCTCTGGTGGATTACTTTAGAGGTTATTAGGGGAGAGTTGTTTCCAAAACCCAAGCTCATTGCAGATACTGCAGGGAATGTAATAGCAGATGAAGGAACAGCAGGTGGGAACTCATTCATTCGTTCATTCCTTCGACCTCATATTCAATCTGTGAGATTGAAGTATCGTATGTTCATGAACAACTGTGGAACTTGCTGTGAATCCACTTTCCATCATTCCCTCCATCCATCCCTTACCTCGATTCATCCATCCCCCCCCCCCCAAATCTCTTCATTTGTCCTCACTCCCTGACTCCTCCTTCCTCTCTCTCTTTGTCCTCCCTCTCTCACCCCTCTTCCAACTTTAATGAAGTGATAAACAATGGGTGGTCGTGATAAGTTCCCACAGGTGGTTGTGTTGTGGTTTGGAGGTGGTTATGTTGTGCCTCGCCTTCGTGCTTGTCTCGCCCCGTGCCACCTGTCTCGGGTCAGCGCAAGTTGTATCAGCTCGGTTGCAACTTTTTCCCAGCTCAGCGCTCTTGTTCCAGATCAGTCAGGTCCCTCAGCATGGACAGGCAGGTAATTTTCTTTCTAATAAGATCTCCAGCGCACAAGAACAGCTGCAAACAGCATCAGTCGCTTGCTTTTTAAGCTTCCTGGGCCAGGTGTGGCTTCGATGAAGCAGAGTTTGTGGGAGGTGGAGTTCGAGGAGGCAATGGTCACCATGTACTCTTTGACCCCGTGTGGGACATCCTCATTGGTCCATGCTCACCATGGCATTGAAGTTGTGGAGGAGTTTCTTTGAAAATGATGTTGTTGCCAGAGCTGGGTTTCTCAGAAGATGATGTTTGCTATAGTTGGGTTTCTCGGAAAGACGATGTAATTTGCCGGTGTTGGGTTTCTCGTAAGATGATGTTGTTTGCCGGCACGCGGTTTTCTCGGAAGACTATGCTGTTTGCCAGAGTTGAGATTCCAGGAAGACTATGTTTGTTTGCCGGAGTTGAGTTTCTCGGAAGACATTGTTGTTTGCCGGAGTCAGATTTCTAGTAAGACGATTTGTTTGCCCGAGTGGCGTTTTTTGTAAGACGATGTTGTTTGCCGGACTTGGGTTTCTCGGAAGACGATGTTGCTTGCCAGAGTTGGGTTTCTTGGAGACGATGTTGCTTGCCAGAGTTGGGTTTCTCAGAAAACAATGTGTTTTGCCGGATGGGTTTCTCGGAAGACGATGCTGTTTGCCAAGTTTGGATTATTGTTTGCCGGAGTCAGATTTCTAGTAAGACGATGTTGTTTGCCGGAATGGCGTTTTTTTGTAAGACAATGTTGTTTGCCGGACTTGGGTTTCTCGGAAGACGATGTTGCTTGCCAGAGTTGGTTTTCTCGGAAGACGATGCTGTTTGCCAGAGTTTGAATTCTAGTAAGACAATGTTGTTTGCCGGAGTGGCATTTTTGTAAGACGATGTTGTTTGCCGGAGTTGGATTTCTCGGAAGACGATGTTGCTTGCCGGAATTGGGTTTCTCAGAAGACGATGTTGTTTGCCGAACTTGGGTTTCTCGGAAGACAATGTTGTTTGCCGGTGTTGGGTTTCTCAGAAGACGATGTTGCTTGCCGTGTTGGCTTTCTCAGAAGACGATGTTGCTTGCCGGTGTTGGGTTTCTCAGAAGACGATGTTGCTTGCCGGAATTGGGTTTCTCGGAAGACGATGTTGCTTGCCGGTGTTGGGTTTCTCAGAAGACGATATTGTTTGCCAGACTTGGTTTCTCAGAAGACGATGTTGCTTTGCCGGACTTGGGTTTCTTGGAAGACAATGTTGCTTGCCGGTGTTGGGTTTCTCAGAAGACGATATTGTTGCCAGACTTGGGTTTCTCGGAAGATGATGCTGTTTGCCGAACGTGGGTTTCTCGGAAGACATTGTTGCTTGCGGTGTTGGGTTTCTCAGAAGACGATGCTGTTTGCCGAACGTGGGTTTCTCGGAAGACATTGTTGCTTGCCGGTGTTGGTTTCTCAGAAGGCGTTGTTGTTGCTGGAATGCTTTGCAGAGGTCCTGTACTGTGCCTGTGTGAGAAACGTATAGTGTTCCAAAATGCATGACGTGCGAGAAGAGAATAAAAACTATAAATTTGATGGTCGGTTATGCTGTGAGCAATAAGGGCTGGAAACGAAAGGGTGAGAGATTGAAATAGATGAATGTATTAAAGGATGGATCATAGGATTAAAAGATGGATTTATGGATTGAAACTGCATAGAAAAGGGGGAAAATCACGCAGGGATGAAACATGCTAATCTCACAGTGCATCCCACCCCCCCTCCCCCCCCCTCCCCAATCCGCTGTCCAATGGGCAGGATCTATCGAAACATATCCTAGTGAAATAACTATCTCGGGATTCCATAGGTGTTCATGGATGCTCTCCCCAGGGTCCATTACCACAACCATAACAATACTGATACACTACTTTATTAGCTTTCTGATTTTGAAACTGAAGCTCATGATGTAGAATGAAGGGAACTAAGGTTCACATCCAATATAGCATGTGTTGGTTCATTGTCCACTAATGTGCATGTAATAGCATACTGATGTCCACTAATGTCTATCCTGCAAGTGATGTTGTGTGTGTGTGTGTGTGTGTGTGTTGTGTGTGTGTGTGTGTGTGTGTTGTGTGTGTGTGTGTTGTGTGTGTGGTGTGTGTGGTGTGTGTGTGTGTGTGTGTGTGCGCGCGCGTGTCCGTCTCTGTCGTTGATTTATCTCCATATGGGGTTTCAGAAGGTGAAATGGAGCCCTCCCAGGTCTCGAAGTATCCTCTTCGTGTGTGTTGTGTGTGTGTGTGTTGTGTGTGTGTGTGTGGTGTGTGTTGTGATATATATACACATAAGTGTGTGATTGCATATACGTATGTATGTATATGTGCATGTAAGTTGCTGTTGCTGGCTGCTATCTCCACACGTGGGTAGGTTTCAGGAGATGGAACAGAGACCAACCCAGTCTCAAAGTTTCTACTTCCATCCATTTTGAGACGTGTACATATGTGTGTTTGTGTGTTTATAGGGAGAGATCACTGTGGAAATAGGAAGAAGCCCTCGCAGCGAGCAACAACAAAAGATGATCGTGATCTCACAAAATATTTACTTAAAGTGCACCAACATAATATTTTTTGTTTAATTCAAATGCCAACACATTTTGATGAAAAATAACAGTAATCAGACGATAGTGTTGCATTCTTCCTGCGAGAATCTCTCAATCAAGAGCTTGGAAAAAAACTTTTGCTTTGCCTTGGAGAAAAGCAGGTCAAAGAGCCTTGATTTTCATTTGGAACCACACAAGTCACCACCAAAAAAGTTCCTCTTAAATAACATCGTAGTTAGCCATCTCCTCGCACTTTCGGACCATGGCACAGTGCTGCGTCTAGGCATGCGCTTTGCTATCATAAAGGATTTTTGAGAGCGAGAAAGAAAGAAAGATATTATTGTTCACCAGGATGGTGAAGAGGTCGCACACTTTTGTTTGAGAGATCTCGTCTGGGTTTGAGTCCTGACTCGACTATAAACTGTCATATTGGTGCTTTGGAGATGGGGCATTGCATCACGGTGTGCCATCCCTCGAATGGACGTTAATCTTGGTGTTACGTCTTGCATACCAAAGACACTGTGGAAGAGTTAACCTCACAGTGTGTTACTTGAAGAGTCGGCGAGTTATTAACGGTACCCCAGCAAAATTCCAAATTCCTGCTTCCTTCAGTCGAATCTCAGGCCTGGCCAACCAATTAGTAAAAAAACTTGAACGACAAACCTTCCCAGCGGACCCCATCATTGGGAGGTGGGAATGGTTGGAGCCTGTTAAAAAAAGAACGAAATCATAGTTTTGAAAGAGATGTTGGGAAGTAAGTGTGTGTGAGTGGAAATGCAGAGTGGTGGTTTCAGGAGGGTGACTGTACCGAAGACTGAAAGTGTGTTTGGAAAGGGAAATTACAGGGGACAGACAAGTAGTATGTACAAAGGAGCAAAACATTCTGTGTACAATGCACCCTCTCATGACAAATTCCATTCTCGGTTCCCTTAAACCCATAGATTCCTCCACGCTTGCCTGATACCGAGGCGTATGAAGGCCAAGAGTCAGTTGCCGGCCTTCGACGTACTGGGTCAGCCACTCGAGAAACAGTGGAGATGACCCTGGGCGTGACTCATACCAGCACCGACAACCCGGAGTCGCTGAGCGACTCGCTGTATGACAGCTTTTCCTCCACTACGAGCCAGCTCTCCAACGAACCATGATGCTCCGATCTCACCTTTCCCCACTTTCACCCCCTGTTGTTGAAGCCCCTTGGCACAGCACAACTACAGGAAGTCTGTTGTCATCTCTGCAACAGAATTCTCCATCACAGAGTTCCATGTTAAGAGAGAACTGTACTCAGGCGGAAGACATCTGCAATGCGTGCCATGCATGGATTGGTGAAAAGGCATCCGGACGAGATCTGAACAGCCTCGGCTAGTCCCAAGACCTC
The DNA here is from genome assembly GCA_035128595.1 of Eptatretus atami. Classification (NCBI taxonomy): domain Eukaryota; kingdom Metazoa; phylum Chordata; class Myxini; order Myxiniformes; family Myxinidae; genus Eptatretus; species Eptatretus atami. Next base: position 175,160,931 of record CM068956.1, read on the forward strand.
ATGATGTACCTTCGCTGCGTTGTACATTTTTCTTCAGGTAGCCCGCAGAAGATTCTTTTTCAACGCCAACTCCCGACCTAATTTGCTGTACAAATGTGGTTTTCATATAGAATATGAAAAAGAAAATTCATTGAAGCCTCGGAAAAAAAAAAGAAAAAAATTGCAATATATTTTGTACATAATGTACATCAGGAATGCTCTTCTCAGACTATACTATATAAATTATGATTTGTTTTGCAGAGAAATGGGTTCCTTTTTGGGTATTGGACGTCGCGTTGAAGTCATATTGGCGTTTCAGGTTTTTCAAACCCTGCAGACGCGTATCGGCACGACGTTACACGAGAATCCATATGATGTATACCTTTTCAGGGTCTTGCAGTTTCCAGGGTCTCCAAAAACTAAGCAGTATTCTCGAACATCTCTCCAAGCACTGAACTCAAAAACTGTCCCACCACAGAAACACTGGCATCCAATGTATTTTTTTCTATTATAGTGCCGGATATTTATATCTACTTTTGTACAGTCTATTGTACAGCGACTATGTATTTTATCAAGTCGCACAACAGGCGGCTTTTGCGAAGGTGTGAGATCAGGTATTTGCAGGTTGTGTATCAACCACCGTTCAGCGATGCTGGATTCTCTGTTTCGTCCCAGCGAAGTGGAGAAACAATGTCACCTTGGCGTATTAATAAACAGTTTCGAGCCAACACGGATTGCCGTCTCCGTTTTCATTACTGTGATTAAACGTTGCCAACGTTAATTGAACATTCTTACGAGCTTAGCATATGTTCACGCGATTACAAAAGATGAACACCTTAGCTAAGTTGGGGTTTTTTTTCGACATTTTATGAGGCCATCTCCCCTCCCGTATCCATTTCGGTGGGTAGTCTATCCGTCGTGCGGTTGAAATGTCCATCATGCTCGATTTTCCGCTCCGATTCCCCTTGGTGGTCACACGGCAATGCTCCTCGCTCATCGCGCGTCCTCCACGCACTTGCAGCACAGCCATCGCACGTGCACGTTGCGCGCGATCGCCGGTCGCTTCGGTGCTTTTCAAAAGCGACTGGGTCTCGTACGGAAAGAGTTGGAGCGGACGCACAATTTAATTTCAGCGATTCTCCAGAATCGACATTTAATGATGAAAATTTTTAACGCTTAATGGGGCTTCGAGGTGAAAGCTATGATAGCGCAGTGCAGGTTTTGAGACGTCTACAAGTCTGGGATCGACTCGCAATCCAACTTCTGTCGCTGCCATCCTTGGTTGCTGGTTGGTGGCCGTTATTACTCTTTCGACGAAGAGTCGGTGAATTGTCGCCGACACCCCATCCAAAATTATTACCTGAAGTACACCGACCCTAACTCACTCTACACAGTCGATGAACCTCCAGCTTCACCCGCTGTGGGTGTGTGGGTGATGCATCGTGCCGGTCATGCCGGAGCATCAATGTGAGGAGACGGACGCAGCTACTCCAAGCTTCCGAAGATGCTCTGCTCCACCTCAGCCCCGCAAATGCTAACTCAGCGAAATATCTGCTTTGACATTGAAATTGTTTATCTCTCCAATAACTGGTCTAATTGGACTTTGTTTTAAGCAGAAGTGAACCGCTGATTGCATTAGAGAAAATCGATGTCTCGATGAAATTGAGCGAGCGCTGCGCGAAATCGAGACGCGGGTTTGGGAACCCTGAGGATTCCACACCGCCCAGCGGTACCCGGCTCCATAATGGCGGTCACGAGGCTCGGGATAGAAAACTGATGCGTTCGTGAAAACGCTTTAGTGAGGATCGTTAGCGTGTGCCTCGTTACGATGTTAATGAGCGGGCTGCTTTGCGGACCACAGACCGCTGCAGCGTCGCGTGCGTAAACAAACACTCGAATGTCACGATCGGCTTGTGGTGGGGAAAAAAGAAAGGGCGCGTACACTTTCAATTGTCGCGTTGCGGGTTTTGGCAGAAACTCTTGTAAACGGAGGATGATGGGATCAATGGCTGTTTGCATATACGAGCGCACGGCCCGGGAAGCACATGAACCGTCGAGTCCCTCGTGCGTCATGTTGGAAACGCACGCGAGACTCGCGCTGAGGAAAAAGTGCGGGAAAAGCACCAGAAATGCTGTCTTCGCACCGCAGAGTCGACTGTGCCTCGTCTTGCAGACCGTGCATGTGGCGAAAGGAGTTTCCAACGAGGAGCCCGTGACGTGCTTTCAGGTGAGGAAGGGGTTAAAAGGGAGGGTATGGTCCATAGATGTGGAGTATCGGTGAGGAGGGGAGTACAGTAGGTATCAGGTGAGGAGGCTGGAGGAGGGTTCGGGAGTGAATTTCAAAGTAGTAAGGAGATTGAAGTTCAGGGATGGAGTTGGATGGTTTTTTGTGATGTAACACGTGTGGCGGCGGGGTCGTGTGTATGACAGAGGTGGTTGAGACCGAGTGGGGACAGAGGAGAGGAGAGCCATGGGAGGCAACGGCTGTTTTGGGGTCAGATCTGGTAGCGGGATGAAAGGGGGAGGAGGCAGTGAAGGTGGAATGTCACGTGTGAGGAGTTGGGACTTATTAGGCGCCGACGGGAGAAGCAGTTCCAAAGGTATCTGGGACGTTTGTAAAGAGGCAGCGCTCATCACCCGTGCCGGTGAGGGGCATGGCATATATGTGTCGAGGTCGTTGTGTTGTGGATGCTCGTAAGGCCACAGGGACGGATGGCTACCTGAGAACGGTGCGTCTTCGGGGTGCATAAATCCCACTGCTGAGTTCCCACTAGTGTGACCCGATGATGTGACAAGGAAGACCATGGGTACTCTACTGACCGCGCTGCTCCTCACGGGCATTCTCAGCTCTGGTAAGACCTTTCACGATCCAGCCCTACCACCTCCACCCTAAACCTTTCCTTTGCATGAGGACTCACCACAGTATTTGCCCCCTTGTTGTCACAGGTACTCATAGTTTCCAGATCCAGTGCTACCAATGCCAAGAGTTCCAACTGGGGGACGACTGTTCTGAACCGGAAAACATCGCCAACTGCACGGTGAATGTCCAAGACGTGTGCCAGAAGGAGGTGACAGTCAGGAGCAACGGTGCGTCTCATGGTCTTTTTTGGGTCACCAATTGCAGGATGGAGAATGTTGGAAGGGAAATGATTGAATCATGTTAGGGATAAAACCAACACACAAAGAGTGTCGGTAGAACGTGACGTTGCGTTTCAAGGTAGAAACCCTGCCGTGACCATTCTTGCTGTCAGGCGTAAGAGGCCACCTCAAACCTACCAACCACTGAACTTTTTCCTCAAATCGCTCGTGCAAACTTTTCAGGACTTTTATCGAAAATATCAACACCACGGTTGGTTGTTGTTATTAAGTTGCAATTAACCAGATGTTGCTCATAAGGAGAGTGGGATCATGCAATAAATAGTTGAGAAATAGCCAAAAGACCTTTAAGGCATCATGTAAGTTTTATTTGCATGACTTGGAATGATGAACCCAGTGTCAACCAGAAAGGCACTCAGTTGAGAGCATACCTCCGCCACACAATGCCTGATCCAGTGGAACATATTGGGCCCAATAACTTTGAAATATCATGCGATATATCATTTTTGGCCCCATTTCTAAATGGTGAAGAATAACTTTTTAAAAAATTTAAAATTCTCGTATCTGGGTCTGGATTCGGATCTTCACCAATATCAAAACCATTTGTCCTCGTCACACACCCAACCTGTCCGCCAAGTGTCGTCCGAATCCTTACACCTTTTGAGATAGCGTACTATATATCGTTTTAGTCCTATCACTCAATGGTGAAAAATCACGAAAAAAATTATCAGGTCCAGTTTCAGATCTTCACCAAAATCGAATCAATTCATCCTTGTCACACACCCAACATGTCCACCAAATTTCATCCGAATCCGTCCTCAACTTTTTCAGATATCCTGCAGACAAACAGACAGATGGGTGAAAGCATAAGCTCCTTCCACCTTCAGTGATGGTGGTAATAATGAGGGCAATCAGGTACATTTTGACAATGGAAACTAAAATTCATGAAAACAAACAAAACTTGACCTCGACAAATCAGTCACACTTATGTGGTTGTTGATGTTACGATTCTGTGGTCCATTTGTGTTCCAAATCCAGCTCTTGTGGTTTCGCTACACCTCACGAACTATGCAGACACCAGACAGGTGAACGAATGGCTCTGCGGAGCAGTGAGGTCTTCTCACCTTGTTGGGCAAATAGGGGCTCTCGTGGCAATTAAAGCAAAACAAGTGACCTTGCGATGTGGCAATCATTGGGTCACGTGCTTTGGTTGTAATTGGCTGGAAAAAAAATCGCATTCGTACTACCAGTTACCACAAATGTGTTTTGTAAGCAACAGTTGGTATTATCGGGGATGTTATTAGGTTTTCTTCTTGCGGGTCATCTTTCATATGCAGCACATGCTTGTGGGTCTCATCGTTTACTGGGGGTGCAGCTATGCCACTGGTGCAGTGCCCCCTATATATTAGAGCAGGAATTTTGAATTCCGCCAGGGTGCAAGGGATAGCTCACCGACTCTTCCCAAATGACGCCGTTGGATCTTTAACGTCCAACAACTAATGCTGGTAGAAGAGACGCCCAGTTTAATGTCCGTCCGAGGGAAGGCACACTCGCCCTGCCTGTAAAACACCGGATGCTTGTTTATAGCTGGGTCGGCATTCAATTCCAGGCGAGATAGCTATCCTATCAGCCCTTAATAACCCAATGTCAATTTCAAAATGTAGTTGAGTTAACTTCAGCACCTTTACTAAATTACACATTCCTGTCACCTTCAGTCAAATGTCATACCTGGCCACCACTTCGTGAAAAACTTGGTGCTGTTACAAAACTTGGAAAGTATTAGGTGGCATTGACTGCATTGTGGAATTGTGTGGAATGTGTGGTAAAGGAGTGAAAGAGGTTGACAAAGGAAAATATAATCGGCACTCCACCTTTTCCATAACTACTACTGGTTTTCATACAACCTGCAGAGTCGGTGCATCGTGAAGCCGAGCGAGGATTGCACAGCGCCAAAACACGATGGGATGATGTGATATTCAATCAGAATTGTTGGTCTCCAAGCTTACATTGTATGCCAGCAACCACAGCCAATGTGACTATGCTCGTGCAACGAGGATTTACCACAAATTGCAACAAATATCCAACTTAATTTGTGATAACCCAACCCACATCCAAAAGCTGCTCACAATGATAGATTTGAAGAAAGCTCGCAGCAAGAGGGTCAGGGCTCTCGCGACCGGAGGGCGAGGCTTTCGCAGAGAGGGGCGGGGATCTCACGGAAGGGGGCCGGAGATCTCGCGGGAAGGGGGGCGGGGATCTCGCTGGTAAGGAGGCCTTGGATCTCGCAGGTGGGGGGCGTGGATCTCGCATGCGGGGGGGGCTGGGATCTCGCAGGCAGGGGCCGGTGCTCTCGCTGGACAGTAGGGTTTCGGGGCCGGAGCACGATGGTTTCGGAGGACCAGAGCGCCGTGGGTTTCAGGGGTCAAGAATTCCGTGGGTTTCGAGGGGTCCAGAGTGTCATGTATTTCAGGGGGCCGGAACGCCGTGGATTTTGGGGGTCAAGAACGCCGTGAGTTTCGAGGGGGCCAGAGTGTCTGTGTTTCAGGGGCCGGACTGCCGTGGATTTGGGGGGGCGGGGCTCTCGTGCAGCCAGAACGCCGGGGCTCTCGCGCAACCAGAACGCCGGGGCTCTTGCGCGCCAGAACGCCGGGGCTCTTGCGTGGCCAGAACGCCGGGCTCTCGCGCACGACGCGGGGCTCTCGCACAGCCGGAACGCCGGGGCTCTTGCGCGGCCAGAATGCGCGGGCTCTTGCAGCCGGAACGCCGAAGCTCTTGCGCGGCCGGGGGTCGGGGCTCTCGCGCGGCCAGAACACCGGGGCTCTCTCGCAGCCGGAACGCCTAGGCTCTCACGCGGCCGGAGGGTCGGGGCTTCGCACGGCCCGGGGTTCGGGGCTCTTGCGTGGCCAGGGTTTGGGCCCTCGCGTAGCCGGGTCTCGGGGGGGGGAGGGCCGGGCTCTGAATGCATTGGGCCAGGGATCTTGTAGGCAGGGATCTCGCAGGCAGGGATCTCGCAGCAAGGGGGCTGTAGATCTCGCATGCGTGGGGGCCACAGATCTCGCAGGCAGGGCACCACAGATATCGCAGGCAGGGGGCCTAGTTCTCACAGGCAGGGGGCCGCAGATCTCACAGGCAGGAGGCCATATATCTCGCAGGCAGGAGGGTTGGACACTTTCAGACCGAAGGCCCGGGGCTCTCGCGAGTCCGTAGGGGTGGGGCTCTCGCGCAGCCGGAGGGTCGGGGCTCTAACGTGGCCGGAGGGTCGGGCCTCACGTGGCCGGAGGGTCGGGCCTCACGTGGCCGGAGGGTCGGGGCTCTCGCACGGCCGGGGAGTCGGGGCTCTCGCACGGCTGGGGGTCGGGGCTCTGCGCGCGGCTGGGGGTCGGGGCTCTCACGTGGCCAGGGGGTGGGGGCTCTCTCGGCGGCTGGGGGGGGGGGTCAGGGCTCTCGCGCGGCCAAAGAGCCGGGCTTCTCATGGGACCAGAGGGCCATGGATCTCGGGGGGTGGAGGGTCGGGGCTCATGCATTGGGCCAGGGATCTTGCAGCCACGGATCTCGCAGGCAGGGATCTCGCAAGCAGGGATCTCGTAGGAAGGGACCTCGCAGCAAGAGGGGGGGGGCAGATTTCGTAGGCAGGGCACCGCAGATCTCGCAGGCAGGGGCTGCAGATCTCGCAGGCAGGAGGCCATAGAATTCGCAGGCAGGAGGCTTTGACTCTTTCAGATGGAAGGCCCGGGGCTCTCGCGAGTCCGTATGGCCGGGGCTCTCCGCGCGACCTGAGGGCCGGGATTCTCGCAGCCGGAACGCCGAGGCTCTCACGCGGCCGGGGTGGTCGGGCTCTTGCGCTGGCCGGGGTGTCGGGGCTCTTGCACGGCCTGGGGATTGGGGCTCTCGTGTGGCGGAGGCCCGTGCTTCTCACGGACCGGAGGGCCATACATCTCTGGGGGAGGGTGGAGGGCCGGGCTCTCACGGGACCAGAGGGCATGGGTCTCGGGGGGTGTGGGGGGCAGAGTGCGGGACTCTCGATGCATCGGGCCAGGGATCTTGCAGGCGTGGATCTCGCAGGCAGGATCTCGCAAAGGGATATTGCAACGAGGGGGCCACAGATCTCGCAGGAGGGGGACTGCAGATCTCGCAGGCATGAGCCCATAGATCTCGCAGGCAGGAGGCCATAGATCTCGCAGGCAGGAGGCAATATATCTCGCAGGCAGGAGGCTTGGACTCTTTCAGACCGAAGGGCCGGGCTCTCGCGAGTCCATAAGGCTGGTGCTCTCCGCGCGACCGGGGGGGGCGGGCTCTCGCGTGACTGGAGGGCTGGGGCTTTCGCAGACAGGGGGCCAGAGATGTCACTAGAAGGGGCCAGGGATCTCACAGGAAGGGGCCGGGGATCTCGCAGGAAGGGGGCCGGGCATCTCGCAGGAAGGGGATGGGGGATCTCGCTGTAAGGGGCGGCGGATCTCGCAAGAGAGGTCTCGGGATCTCGCAGGCAAGGGGACGGGATCCGCGGTGGGGGGGTGGGATCATGCAGGCAGGGGGCGGGGATGTCAGACAGGGGGTCGGTGTTCTCACGGGACCGGAGGGTGTAGGGTTTCGGGGGGCCGGAGCGCCGTGGGTTTCAGGGGAAGGCGCTCTCTCGCAGCCGGAACGCTGAGGCTCTCACGCGTCCAGTTGTCGGGGCTCTCACGCTGCCGGAGGGTGGGGGCTCTCTCATGGCCGGAGGGTCAGTGCTTTGCGCGCCGGAGGTCGGATCTCACGTGGCAAGAGGTCAGGGCTCTCGCGTGGCTGGAGGGTCGAGGCTCTCACACGGCGAGAGATCGGGGCTCTCGCGCTGCGAGAGATCGGGGCTCTCACGCGGCCGGGGGTCGGGCTCTCGCGGGACCAGGGGCCATGGGTCTCGGGTGGAGGTGGAGGGCAGGGGCTCTCGCAGGACCAGAGGGCTGTGGGTCTTGGAGGGGGGCAGAGCGCCGGGGCTCTCATTGCATTGGGCCAGGGATCTTGCGGGCACGGATCTCGCAGACAGCCATGTCGCAAGCAGGGATCTCGCAGGCAGGGATCTTGCAGCAAGGGGGCTGCAAATCTCGCAGGCGGGGGGCCCACAGATCTCGCAGGTCGGAGGCTTGGACTTTTTCAGACCGAAGACCCAGGGCTCTCGCGAGTCTGTAAGGCCGGGGCTCTTGTCCGACCGGAGGGCCAGGGCTCTCGCGCAACCGGGGGCTGTGGGTCTTGGGTGGCCAGAGTGCCGGGGCTCTCACGCAACGGAGGGTCAGCCTTCACGTGACCGGAGGGCCAGGCTTCTCACGCGACCGGAGGGCCAGGATTCTCACGCGACCGGAGGGCGGGATCTCACGCGACTGAGGGCCAGGCTTTTCACGCGACCGGAGGCCGAGCTTCTCACGCAATCGGAGGGCCGGGCTTCTCGCGCAACCGGAGGGCTATAGGTCTCATGTGTGGGGCAGAGGGCCACGGCTCTCACGGGACCAGAGGTCCGTGGGTCTTGGGTGGCCAGAGTGCCAGGGCTGTCAATGCAGAGGGCCAGGATCTCGCAGGCAGGGGGCTGCAGATCTCGCAGGCAGGGGCTGCAGATCTCGCAGGCAAGGGACCGCAGATCTCGTTGCAGGGGGGCACAGATCTCACAGGCAGGGGGCCGCAGATATCGAAGGAAGGAGGCTAGGACCTTTTCAGGCAGGGTGTGGGGCAATCGTGCGACTGTCGGGCTGGGGCTCTCGCGTGACTGAAGGGCCAGGGCTCTCTCGCGACCGGAGGGCCTGGGCTCTCGTGCGATGGAGGCCTGGGCTCTCCGTGACTGGAGGCCTGGGCTCTCCGTGACTGGAGGCCTGGCTCTCATGCGACCGGAGGCCTGGCCTCTCGCGACCGGAGGGCCTGCCTCTCACACAACGGAGGCCTGGCCTCTCACAACCGAGGGCCTGGGCTCTCCTGTGACCGGAGGGCCTGGGCTCTCACACGACCAGAGGGCCTGGACTCTCGCGCGACGGGAGGCCAGCTCTCTCGCGCAACGGGAGGGCCAGCTCTCTCGCGCAACGGGAGGGCCAGCTCTCTCGCGCAACGGGAGGGCCAGCTCTCTCGCCAACGGGAGGGCCAGCTCTCTCGCGCGACGGGAGATCCGGTCTCTCGCGCGACAGCAGAAGCGGGGCTCTCGCGCGATGGAAGGGCCGGGGCTCTCCGCAACGACAGGAGAGCCAGGGCTCTCGTGCAGTGGGAGCGCTGGGGCTCTCGCGCAACAGGAGGGCCGGGGCTCTCGCGTGATGGGAGGGTGTGGTATTGGGAGTTACATGAATATTAAAGAATGCATGATGAACCGGAACTGACGAGGCGGAACCGAGAGTGGCGTCAGCGGGCTGTTGAGCGAGTGGAGCAGGAGATGCCATTAATACGGTTGAGCTGAAGATCCTTCGTGTGGGCTGACTTTGTTACACAACATATTGGTGATGAGGATGGCTCACCTTTCTCTCACACCATCTGCTGCATTCTCATCAAGTCCGGGTGAGCCTTCAATACCTTTTACCTCATGGATGCGCATGTTCTAGAACTTCATGCTGGTGTTAAATGACAATGCACTTTCTGATGTGAGGAAGCGTTTATTGCTTGTACACTGCCTAGGAACTGAAGGGCGGCATTTATTCTATACCTTCCCAGTTGATGGGGACACATACTCTGCTGCTGTCGGTGCATTAACAGCCTTTTTCATGCCAAAGTTGAACATTGTTTTCGAACGATATAAGTTTCGTCAGCGAGCACAGAGGCGGGGTGAATCAACTGCTCAGTTCGTTGCTGCTTTATGTGAGATTGCGGTTAATTGTGAGTTTAGTGACCTCTGATGACATGATACGAGATCATCTCGTGGAAAAAAACCCTGACAGCTCATACTCGTATACGTGAACAGTTGCTTTTGGAACCGAAGCTTACACTGCAGAAAGCCCTCGTAATGGTGGGACAAATCGAATCGTCCATTGCAGAAGCAAAAGCAATGACATGTGGCACGTCGACGTCCTTTCAGGATGTAAATACAATACCAGCACGACCTGCAAACCCAATTTTTCACAGCCTTGACAGTGTTGTGGAATTTTGTTGTTAACCGCCTCTGTGTAAATCCGACTACTCAATTTGTAAGAAACAAATAATTCACTGTCCTCAACGGAAAGTACATTTGATCAGAGAACCTTTATTCTTAACATGGTACCACGGAGTCCAAAGCACTGAGATGGTAAACATCCACAATGATTTGCACTAAGCTAAGATTACATTTCCTGGCATTTATATGCTTTTGTGGGAGTGGAGGGGGCTGATAAGCATTAGGCAAAAGAACTCCAACTGCAATACGTGTCCACTAGGTGAAAGAATCATGGAAAAAGTTGCAGTGTTATCAACCAGGTCACTGTTCCATAGCAAGACATTCCTTTTATCGACATTTAGGTCAGAAGACTCTTGGGTAAAGGGAAGCATAACTGACAGCCAATTCGACTTATAGCATAAAAATTGAATTTATAAAGCACCAGCAACCATTATAATTGAGAGTACATTAATATAATTGTTTTTTCTCCCACAACAGGAATGCCAAGAGAGTACTTGTTATCGTT